>WOVY01010279.1:0-720000 GCA_013436015.1 Rhipicephalus annulatus | reverse complement strand
TGACTAAAGAGCAATGTGTACACATAGGTAAACAAAAAACACCTTATTCCAATATACAGGGTGAAGTCTTTCTTTTGGGAATTTAAATGTAGTTTATTTTGTACTTCTTCAACGTGATCTTTCCACGTGAACGTGGAGGAAGATGTGATTTCCAGGAATATGACATCCTCTGAATAGCATCAAGCTTGCTACCTGGATAACATCCATCTAGCTGGCAAATGAGGCCATTTGGGCACAATATTGCCTGACGTTTCAGGGTATGGAACCTTTTGTGCTCACTGAAGTACAGCAGCTGTTGTTTCATAAGTCGGCATATAGCCCGCGCAGTGCCGTCAATGAAGCCCCAACAATTAGTAAGTGGGGCTCCTTTAGTGTAAATGGCCTGAAAAAAATGATTATAAAATTAGGTACACCAAAACCTCGAAAATGCAACTTCCATTTCACTTTATTGCTTCTCACCTTTGAAAAGTTCGCCAGCCTGTCGATGGTGAGCCAGCTGTGGTTATTTACGTCGCCTAAGAGGCGCAAGAACTTCTAATCGATATGTCTCAAGAGCTCTGTCGTCGACGATGATATCGTCCAGCTATGTCGGCCGAAGAAGTTCTCAAGATCTTTCAGTTGATTCGGATACGCCAGCTGCCGAAAGGTAATACAAATCGCTTCTTCTCGGGGATTGGCACTCTTTCAGCTCTCACAACTCTTTCGAGAATGCGCAAGGCAACCCGAAGCTTCCATATGTCCTTCTTTTTGAAACGGAAATATGTTCGAAACATGCCGTCGTCCGTGGCGTCGACGTTCAGCAGGCCACGGGAGGAAAGTGGATCATGTCTTCTCTCGTTCAACACCCCAAGTACAAGAAGATCTTGTATTATCTCCGACCACTTCAGCTCAGAGAGAAACAAAGGATCTAGTAGTGCACGTCGTAGCATATAGCTAAGGGCAACAGGCCGCCTATACTGCCGCTGGTAGCCCGTGAAAGGCACACGATTCAACAGTGCTGCTAAAACCCAGATGTTTCATCGTTCGGCTTAGCTTCACCCTCACCCTTTCGGTGGGGACACCCTTTCCCCACTTTTTTTTTGGGGGGGGGGGGGTGTTGAGCAACCGTAATGCATTCATATCACTGACAACAAGTCACGTAAGAAAAACGAGGATTTGTCGCTACTGAACAACTGCGACCTATTAACATGCATTTTGCAATATCATTTTTGCAGTGTCTTCACTTTTATTCGGTAGCTGACAAAACAAACCCTCTGGTCAATCGACAGTAACTTCCTGTGCTTCAACTTTGATCAACAAGTGGCGCAGCATCGCGATCCGCTGAAGCGACCGGGACGTCGCTCAGCTATCACTCCCTTATCGGGTCGCACTCTGCTGCCCTCGCTACTCACCCGCTCGCTCATAATTCCGCCCAGCTATTACTCTCTAAAGGCTAGTGGCATCACGCGGTATACTAAATGTGCCACTAGATTGGCAACCCGCGCACTTACACTTAATTAGGTCAAGTAACATCACGTCACCTGCACGAGCAGCCAATGGCGTTCAGCGAACGCGTTACTTTGTTTTCCAGATAAACTACCCCAGCGGCCGGCTGAAGGTTTGGTGTTCCAGTGAACGCTTTGCGTCGTGGGTTACGCCGCTGGCACAGCCGGACTCGTTACAAGAGTACGCTCGCTGTTATCTATATCACCGTCTTACGCACAGAGGCGCCTTGCCATAGTTTGTTACAATTTATGCAAGCAACGAGTGAAGGTAATTGACGAAGGTTCCTATTTGTTTGCCTTGGCTTGTTTTACTACAATTAAGGTAATCTCTAATGCAAAATCTGAAGGCACATATTGCTTTCGCGGAATGTTTTGTGCCGAGATTCAGAAGTATAGTAACGACATTACTATTTTTTCCTTCAGCTACCACGTTTGTCTTGTAACGTACCAATGGCCCAGTCTAGTGGTATTCCCGAGAACCCTTCTACCACATAAGATAAATCAATATTGTATTTTATTGATCTCTCATAGACAGTATTATCCATATTTTTAGCATATTTCAATCAATATCATTCCCTCTCATTTTTATCCACCCCCTGTTTTTTCACGTCACGCCTGCTAATACTACCCAAACGATGACGACGGCGCACGATAGACTAACCCCCGTATTCTGGAACGTCCCTTCACTCAACACTTCACCTTCACTTGAGAGAGCTGATGGGGGCGCCGTCTCTGGACAGGGAAAGTGACTACATATTAGCGATGATCTGCTGTGATTCTTGAGTAGCGCAGCGTCATTTTCAGCCGAGCAGTGGCGCATTGCTCAATTCTATCAAGTGAAGGATGGAAGTCGAGTCGAGGAGCGTTTTTGAATACAGGGGTAAGACAGCTTCGCTGTAATAATGTAAGAACTTCGCTGTAAGAACTATTTATTTGGTCTTCCTTTACAAGTGCACAGCAACACGAAGGAAGCCTAGACGTGAGCAGGTTTCTGCATGGCCTCAGCGGCAGCCGGTGCCTCAAGCTCTTTCTCGAAACCGAACGAGTTGCTCTCCACGGTGCGGATTGTTTGCTCTGGTCTGCTGGCGTAGCGCGCATCTGTAGTTGGCGAGATCAGGGGATGGCCTCCTGTGATTGTGGCCGTCACTGCAACGAGCAGAAAGTAACAGCGAGGCATAAACGTCCTTTCTCTTCAGTAAAAGCTCTAACGGCTCGCTCAGTGCCAAGCGTCATGGGTGGGAGACTTGCGGATGCCCCCTTGACAAATGAGTTCAAAACTTTCTCTCTCTCTCTCTCTCTCTATTCGTACAGGTGAACAGGTTTGAAAACTTAGCTTGGGATTGATCACTAAGAGATGTGCATAGTCATACATGCACATAGTAACGTTGCGCATGTCAGTCTAGGGCCAAAAGGACAAGGTCTTACTCCTGTATCGAGTGTCCCGTCGTTCTTGCCTGATTCGCCCTCGTCAAAAGTGTGTTATTTCGTACCATGTTTCCATACGAGTGTCCCCCGCATCCCGTTGCGGTAATCTTGGCGCCACAGTTTATCACACACACATTATCGCACTCGTCGAGGATGGTGCGACTCTCGGACTTGACCTCAGAAAGCCAGTTAGCAATCCTTGGCCAAGCAAGGTGAGCCACAAGAGCGTGTGGAGAACTGAATGAGGTGCTCTCACAATGTAATCCTAAAGTTTTAAGAAGTGTCTAATAAACGTTTAATCGTTCTTACGAGTGCAAATATTTGGGTAAGTTGGTGGTTCAACAATATACTGACAACAGCGCAACAAAGGACAAGAGGTGGGAAGAGACACGAACGTCTTTGTCTGTGTTTTTATTCCTATTCCTTGTGTTTTGTTGCGCTGTTGTCAGTATAAAATTTCATTCTGACTCAAAAAATTCCTGTTTAGTGCAGATTCTAGAATTTAAAGGTTTAGGTGGTTGTGGTCTCGACGGGGTATAGATCGCCAAAAGCTCGGCACTCAGGTTACTTTATTTTGGTCGAAGTCGCTTCATCTTCGACGAGAAGCAGCTTATGGCCGAGTTTCATGCGCACCAGCTGGCCCAAGTACTTACAGAAAGCGCTCACGTGCTAGCACGATAGGGCCTGTGTGATTGGCTACGCAAGACGCTGTGGCCTTTTCTTTTACACTCACACTCTCAGAAATCCTGTGATGGCGTCGGGAAACAAGGTTCTGCAGACGCGTGATAAAACAGCGGTTGTATTCTAGTCAGAACGTGCTGGCACACACCAGTGCGTTCGTACTCGGGTAGGTGGCCGTGTATGAGGCTGTGCTCTTTCCCCTTTACACTTTCTCAGCAATCATGTGATGGCATCGAGGTACAAGATTCTGCAGACGCGCAATGAACTCATATCCGCGTGGCGTGCTCCTTGTGCATATGCTACGTACACATGGCTGGGCCGATGCCCAAGCGATTTAACACGGCCACTGTAGTTCACCGGGAAATGCACGTCAACGGGCTCCACTACCGAGCACAATATTAAGAGTGTGCTGAAGATGCTGAAGATGTTTGCTGCCTTGGTCAGCAATTCGAAGACCATGAACAGCTATCACGAACTAGTGGTGGCGCGACTATACATCCAACGTGGCGGAGGGCGAGATAATTGCCCCGGGAGAGAGAGGATACCGGAAAGTACACTTTTGGCGATGACTGCAATTTTTGGCGCTTGGGTTGCCCTTGGATTTTGTTTTCAAGAAAGTAGGGGAGCGCTAGCCTACTATATTTAGTAAACAAAGCCGGGTAGCGTATTAAAAACATAAATAAGTGCAAAATTGTATCGTATTGAGCAGACGAACTAAGCGCGACAACTGCAAACCTGCAGTTTTCGCGCTTAGTTCTCGTGCAGAAGATGGGTGGTGGATACATTCATGGGCCTTGGTTATTTGCCTGCTAAATTTAACCCACTTAACCCCTGATGGCCTTTTGGGGTGCTAGTTGGAACGAGACGCTTAAGTTTCCTCCTGGTGTATATATGCTGCGAGCATCGAGGCTCGCAGTAAAATCAGTCAGCTTTTTCGTTTTGTTTCTACTTTTCCTTCAACAGAGCTTTCGGCCGCCACCACACAGCGGCGCCATGGTACCTGCAAATTGCGAATACCAACAGATTCGAAAAAAAAAAACTTGTGCTCATTGCTTAACGGGGGGAGACGTTGCGCAGATTTTGTTGATTTGGCTCCTCGTGCCTTTTTATCCTCGCTCTTTGCCTACCCTTGCTTTTTATTATTTCTTTTATACATTGCCTCGGTCATGCAATAAAGCTTCAATTGATAGTCTGCGCTTGTCGGTCCTTTTTCTCTAATTCGTGTTTCCGTCCGTTTTTTTAGATGCGGAGCATCTAATACTCGAGGCTTGTAGTGCGGCGCCGTCCGCAAGCTTCCTCCTCCTTCTTCCACCATCTGTGCATCCCTTCCTCCTCTACACACCACGCGCGCTTCATTCCTCCACCATCTGTGCACCCTTCCTCCTCTACACACCGCGTTCGACATCTACAATTCTCCTGATTCTCCAATGGACGCGCATGCGCCGTCGCGCTTCGAGAACATTCAACAGCTGACAGTGCATGCGCCGTCGCGCTGTATATATACTCAAGGTCGGCGCTCGCTCGCTCAGTTGCCGCTCGTCGGTTGGTTTGTACGGCGCGTCGACGTCCAAGGTCGCGGTGAAATGCATTCCAACGAATCCACAAACACCATGATCGACGTCCCTTCGACCAGCGCCGCCCTTTCGCATACGTGTGTACGTGTTCACTCATTTAACACCCCCTCCTACAACCACGTTAACCAATTTAGCCATCGACCCAAGTAAGTCGCAATTTAACACCCCATTTCACAACCACGTTAACCAATTTAGCCATCGACCCAAGTAAGTCGCACTTTAACACCCCGTTAACCAATTATATGCTCCGCATCCTCCTCAGTGTTCCCCCGAGGGAAGCTGCGGGCAATTTTTTTTTTGCGCAGTACGCTTATGGATTAGAACCAACTTGTTCAACTAGCCATTCTTCTGGGAGATACCCCTTAGCTAGCCATTTTCTGAGACGTGCTGTCACTGATTCAACCCCGAAACGCACAAGTTGGACTCTTGGCAATCAGTGTTTACGAGTATAATGAAGCCGCTGACGTGGCTGCCCGAGCGCTTACCCACCGGGTTTCTCACCACAGCTCTTATGAATCCGAGGCCAATACACAGCTGCTGTGGTTCAAAGAACATCCTTCTTATTATCGTGACACTCACCGCCTTTTGCAGGCTCCAGCAAAGAGGCCGAGTAAAGTGGATGAGCTAACTTTAAAGCGCTTGAAGACAAGTATTCTACGTTGTCCTACAATTATGAACCACTTCGAGCCGAACACAGACGGGTGGTACCCACAGCATGGGGAGACGTGTTACATGTTTCACATGGTGTGGGCATGTGCGAAAAATCCTCACCCGCCCCCTTCTTCGACACCTTCCCAAGAGGCATAGAAGCCTGCCTTTCTTAACAGTTCCTCACTGGAGTGTCAACGGACTTGGGTCAGGTGGGCGTGAGTCGAGGCCTCGTCATGCAGTAAGTAATTACATCTGTCTCGCTCCAACAAGAGTTAGGGACGAGCAACAGAATGTAGAGTGGGTTCCTGAAAAACGCGTTAAACTTGGGCAAGGTGTTTGTGATGAACGGAACTTTAGTTCGAAGAATGCAGTGCTTCGCCGGCTACTCATGGTTCTCTTTAGTAGCAGCTAGTGTGATTTTGTGTGCACTTCACTTTTATAGTCACTTCCCATTTATTGAAAGAATGCCCTCTATATCCAACCAGAAACAACCCGCCATAATAATCTAGTGGCTAAGGCACTCGACTGATGATCGGCAGGTTGCGGTATCGAATTACAGCCACAGAGGCGACATTTTTGATGGAATCAGATATGCTCGAGGCCCGCGTGATTAAATTTAGGTGTGCGTAAAAGAGCAACAGCTGCTCAAAATTTTTGGAACCTTTCAATACGACATCTCTCGTAACCATATGGTGGCGTTGAGCCCCTGAATAATATTTTTATGTAGAAGAATCGCCACGCAACATGCCTTAGACAGTGCTATGCGAACCACCTTAAGATGATAAGAGTAGGAAGCGAATGGCCTTGTGATAAACATTCACAGCAATATAAACAATAATAAATAACAATATAACACACACGTGTTGATCAGGTACCCGAGATTTTTTAAAGGGCTACAGAAAGCTTTGCTGACGAATTATCTTTATATATGATTATGTGACTTATTCAATATGAGGTTTAAGCTCCCAAAGCCACGATGTGATTACGACAGACGCCGTAGTAGAGGGATCCGAAAATTTCGACGTCGTGGGGTTCTTGAACGTGCACCTACCTAAATCTAGTCACACTGGTTTCAAACCCTTTAGCCTCCATCGAAAATAAAGCCAAAAGGTTCCATTCTCTTAATATTCTTTGATTTCGATGTTTAACTTTGCTTAGTTGTGAGTGCAGCACATGTCCTGCATTCATCTTGTCCTTCGCATTCGTTGCTGCGGCTACCATAATACATCAGTAAGAACCCAAAGCAACTAGCCTACCTAGCCGTTATTATGCATGCTTGTCGTTGTTGCGACTGAGTGTAGTTCTCCTGAGCATGAGTATTATGTTAGCAGTATTGCCCTCGGGCTCGTTGTCTATCCATGAATACTAAAATTGTAGCGTAAATAATGGCTAACACGAAACACCAAAGCGGCTGCCCGCTTTTTGCTTCCATTTTCCGAACACATCCCTTACTGCGCAATAGCTTTTTAGTGTTCGTGACGAAGGTCTGAATTCGGGCATAGAATAAGGAAACGAAAGAGAGCACTGCGCACTGATGTATAAAGAAACAAACAAAGAAAGAAGGAACCTCAGATACGCACGGCGCCAAGCTTCACTCTTCATATTTCTATCCATACAACAAGAGCTCCCGAATTTCAAATTCATTTCTTATTATCTTTTGGATTTCACTACATGCCCCACCAAAACTGCATGTTGATTCCACCTCCTCAACCTCGCTAGCACCACCACTCAACAGCGAAGCCAGCACGGAGTGATGAGTCTCATGTAAAATGGACGCTGTCGCCTGAATGTTTGTATCACGCGCTCGTGTGTCCTAAAAGGCACTATTGAAACTTACCTCCATGCCAACTGCAGCGGCAAAGGGTTTTCTCACAGTGAGACTTAGTGTGCGGCTTTCCGGCGTAGACCTTCTGGCACGCGGTTTCACATGCAGCGGGGTCACACTCTGTAGAAAACAATAACAAGAATAACAAAAGAATGGCACCACAAACAAATCCAGCAAGAATGCATAATTGTTTTTCAACTTTGAGCAATATTTGTCATGGGCATTGGTGGCGGCGGTGGATAACTACGGCCCCGAAACCAGCTACTATAGTGATTTCACGAAAGTTTTTACATCGAGTTGTCTTAGGCAAATGCGGAAAAGACCCTGTGTGCATTTTTTTTTGCCTGAGAGATAGAATTGCCAGAGAAACAAGAAACATAGCCCTGCGCAGATCAAGTTCACATTCACAACGCAACTGGAAGGAACAATTTTTTGTAATACCCACTGTGAATCATTTTTGGGCGCCTACTGTCAGTACATTTGCGATGTACACACTTAATTGGCCATTTCAAGAAGTAGCTCAGAAATCACCGTGCTTCTGCAATGACACTCGTAGAACCATGTAGCTATGCGCGTATTTTGTTTTAGGGGCGAAGCTTTCTTTGGCGTGGCTTGTGCGTCCCCTTAGTCGTTGTGCGTAACCTTTGGCACAATGAATGACCAGGAAAATAAACAACTACTTCAAAGTTATAGTTAAAAATAAAAATAAAGATATCGGCTAAAAAAAGCAAGATTCGCCGGCCCGTAAGGAGAAATATCGGAACCATTTGTGATAAAGTATTTAGGAGATGTGACAAAATTATTTTTAGCATCTGAGCCCCGTAGTTTGTACGTCGTGTTCTTGTTTCGAACTTTTTCGTGAGCCGTAAGGAATACAAAAAAAGATATGTGGCTAACTTAGCCAAATATCTAATAGCGAGGCATAAGTTCTAAGCAATAAAAACAGTTGAGATATCTGCAGCTTCGAAGAGCTGTACGAAAGGATGATCTATGGCTTAGTTATATAAGTGATGCGTAAAGCCTTGTTTTTTTATAACGGGAGCTTATTGAACCCTGTGTGCGTTCCAGGGCCCCTTAGAAGCATGAAATACTTCACTTGGGGCCTGACGAAGATTTCAAAAGCAACAATTTGATGTTAGTTGAAAGAACATAGTATTTGTGGTATAAGAGAACAACAAAACGCAAGACAGCTAAACACACGTGCTTGACATGGAGATTCCACAGCAACTCTTTCGTAAAACAAACACCAATAATTTTAAAGGCTCATACAATTGCATTTTTGGAGCTATAAGTCAAAGATTCACACTGCAACAGGAGAGAAAAGTGGGCTAGTTGGTAAACTCATAATTATAGTTGTTAGTGAGCACTCGTGCTTTGTGCCTCCTTTGCTTCGTGTGCGTGTTCCTCGCACGCTCCAAGTTCACTCAAGATAGATTCAAAATTACAATATGATGCTGTTCTACCACTATCGGGCAGAAAATTATCGCTTTCATTTTATTCACAATAACACTTAGTGTACTTAGTTTCGGCCTGTGTTATGACCTAAACGTCTGTCACGTTCAGTTTATTGCTGTATCTACTGCTCCCTTCGGTTGTCATTTTTGAAAATTATATGTTTTTAGTGAACGAAGTAAACACTATTAAGCACTTCCACTTGGCGCGTTTCGTGCAGCATCCAAAATATTAGACTTTAGCATAACTATAATTTTCGAGTGGGACCAAATCCCGGCTGCCGCAACTGCATTTCCGATAGAGGCGGAAATGATGTAGGCCTGTGTGCTCAGATTTGCGTTAAAGAACCCCAGGTGGTCGAAAGTTCCGGAGCCTTCCACTACGGCGTCTCTCATAATCTGATGGTGGTTTTGGGACGTTAAACCTCACATATTACTCAATCAATATTCTTCGAGCGTCATGGAAATCACATGTGAAGCTACAGACTGATCGAGAAAAAAAAGTTAAGTAGCACTGATCAGTGATTAGTGTTTGAAACGGGCAACGGTTGGCGAGAACAGGCAGGATTTCATAACACGACAGTGAAGAACTTGAATAGAAGCGAGCCCTATCAAGACCAAAGCCCAAAAGACTTAAGTTTACAGATTTTTAATATGCACACTAGGTGGGGCATGTTTTTAGGACTGCCAATAACCATGAACTACAAGTCGTATTTTCTGCGGGGTACGAGAGTTAATTAGGTTGTGAAATCTAACAGATCCGAGATTGTGCCATTGGTCTCGTGCTAAAACAAGCACACATGAAGTTAAGTCCAATGCTTCGTAAGGAGGTCGATGTAATGCCGCTATGAAAGTATATACGTATAGTACGGGCAGACTGGCCTCAAGTGCTCGCCTAAAAGAGCGCCAAGATCCTGTTCAACTGGCTTCCACTGTTCAACTAAATTCAACTAGAGCAAACATGGCCAAACAATGCAGAGGTTGGCAATGTGAATCCCTCCAAAAACTGTAGTGTTTTTCATCAATCAGAGAAAGAATCTAGGCATTTCAAATGCACAGAAATCCAGCTACACGTGTCAGCCTGCGTTCCATGACGGTATACATGAAAAACACAGAATTTCATAATGACTCATTTGCCCCATTATCTTGTTTTCCGACATGCACTGTTTGGCCTGAGCGTCGATTCCGACTGCACACGCAATGAATTTTAATTTGTGATGCAGTGCTCGTGGCTGGAATTCTTCCTCATTTGTACACATGCCACGCTGCGCAGAAAACCAAAAGTCTCGTTGACGAGGCTGCGCTTTGTGCACTAGATCATGAGTGCTGCACTTTGGCCCTCGATGTTGCGAGTGCAGCTCGCGCAACCTGCACGTCATCACTCAATTCGACGTCGTACTGCACGAGTTCATCGGCACCTCAATAGTATCCGCTTCCCCATGAGTTCTCGTCTTGTGCAAGTAGCGCATCCAAGGTATACGGCATGGCCGCACATTTGTCCTCGATTTGACTGTTACAGCGCAACCATTAGTGTCATGCTGCACTAACTCTATAGGGAGCTTGCTCGGCACCATGGCATGCCCCGTTCGTGAAGTACGCCCAGAAGGCGCAGCCAAATCAAGGATACCCTAAATAACCCACAAGCTTCCCTATGTACTCGTTTCCAGTTGCTCAGAAATGAAAGCCTGCTCATGTTCTGCTTACTGTATAATCTCCACCAGAAATATTCCTCTACTAATACGCTAGAGGGAAAACGATAGCTATAGTGCGAGAACAAAACGACGACACAGAGACAAGAAGGCTCTGGGTCGTCGTTTTGTTCTCGCGCTATAACTATCGTCATGCCATACCATCTAGCCCAAGCTACTACACTTCTAAGCTAGAGGGAACTCTGGCGCAAATGTTTATAGTAGCTGCAACGCACGGTGTTTCAGTGAGGATGGGAATGATGGGGAGTACACGGATTTGTCTAAACTTCATGATTCTCGCTCTGTTTGTGTTCGCGTGACTTGAAGCTGCTTTGTCACGGAGCAACAATCAGCAATAGTTTATCAGTTGCGCTTCACGACCTTATGAATCCATGCTTACCATTTCAAATCAGACCACGAAGTTTGAAATGGGTTCATTCTTTCTTTTAAAACAAACACAAAACACAGCAACGAACGAAGCCACATGTGCAATTCACTGCCCACTTGTACGAAAACTTGGCAAATTATTTACTACCCATCGTTCCCATGGTCACTGAATGATCGCAGCGCCAAAGTAACTTCCTGTTATTTTTAGGAAACTCTACGTCTTCTGCCAACCTACAAACCTTTATGCTTCTAACTTGGCTTTGTATACTGCCTCTAGGATCGGAGACGTTGCAGTTTTGCTGCGATGTTTCCCGGTGCGTCGAAGATTGGGGCACCTTTGGCCAAGTGATGATGTCGTATGATGACGTGCGAAAACGTGACCTTTTCACGTGCCACAATATGGCGCTATCTGACGTAAATGGTGACGTCATTACAGAATGAAGAATTTTCGCATTACTCGTGTTGACTCCGACAGTTAATTTTACCTTTGAAGAATTATATTCTGCTTTAAGCTTATTGTGTGAATAAATAATCAACTTAAAAAAGATGCTTGTTTCCACCATCATAGGAATCGATATAAAACGAAAATGAAAGTTGTCCTTACAAAAGTCGTTCAAGTTTTAAGTACATTGATTTATGTGTCGTCATGTTGGACTGCTACAACATCGTTTAACGTGAACGCGCCAAAGTTGACGCTTAGTGATACATCTCAACCACGACGACTGAAGTCCATGATGGACAAACCCTTGTGGTCATGAATGCATGTGGTAGCTGTACTAAACGGTGTGAGCGGAATGAGAGAAAGCTCTGTGACAGCCAAGAAGGCTGTCTCTGAATGGCTGTCGAACTTAGGCTAAGGTCACCTACTCACGGCATGTTGGAGTTACTGAATGTCACAGCCCGGCGGGAGATACACTATGTGCGTCATATCTACGCTGTGTGCTTGCCGGAATATTTCACACGGTGAGCGTTAAGTGGAGGTTTCACTTCTATTTGAAAGGTGCTGAAGTGATCGGACGCATTTAGAAACTAATCAAGGACGTCACAGCCATGATGCACCACTTCACTTTACCAAGAGAACTGTGAAAGGGCAATGTTGGATATAAAAGGTGCGTTATTAAAGCTTCCGGAGCACGTGGCCGTGGCAGAGCGGGTAGTGTGTCCATCCTTTGATGTTGGGGCCCGAAAGGTCGTGGGTTGAACTCCCGTTGTCAGAACTTTTTTTCAGCTTTCTAATTGAGCGTACTTTTTGACGTCATGGTCATGACGAAAATGCGTCGCTGAAGTCTTGGTGGACCTCGGCACAATAAAATTTCATGCTATAAGCTCATCAGCCAGCACCAGGCAGCCCCTATACTATAACCTCGCAGCATATAACCGGGTTATTTCCACAGCCGCTCGCTCTGTCACAGGCGTTGTTGTGAATGGTTTCGTAGCCACAGCAGCTTCACGGAATGTTAAACAAGCCTCTCACATAATAGGTACTGGGATCACGAGAGGTACTGGGATAAATACCCAGCACGTTCACCGAAATATTACGTGGAAAATAACAGTAGTCAGTCCACAGCCACAACGCAGCTCACCGACAACGTCCACTTCTTCACTCTCAGTCTGAGGCACCTTACTTGGGTATGTCCCACTATGCCCTGTTTCAGTCAGCCGAAATCACGTAACAATATTATTGGTGTTTCAGTACTACGCAGAAGACCAAGGGTTATGGTGAAATCACGCAATGTCAAACAAGGCTCTTGCACTTTATAATTGATGTCATAGCACTACGCAGACGACCAAGAGCAATTAGTAAGTTATACCCTTGTGGTTTGTGTTGTGTAGCTCATGTGGTGTTTAGAAAATCTTTATTTTCAGTATGTACAGAACCCAAAGGCTTCATAAAATTCTAGTATTAAGGCACATACACTTTGGCACATATATGTATCAAGACCAACATCGCTACGTTGATGTGAAGACACTATTGCTGTAATATACACGACAACCTTGGCATACATGTAAAGAAAAACTCAATGAAATATCATAATACAATGATATAGGAATACAATAGGGGCCGTGGAACACAATTGGTAATAATTGAAATCATATATATAACAACTCAACGGGTGCTGTTTCGCACAACGTCGGTCGAAAAACGAGTTCTACCCTTTCGTGTTCAACCTTGACGAAAGGGCACGACCAATGCCGCAGAAACTCGTGCTCCACGAGGAAGAAGAGGTCCCCAGAGTGGAACGCGAGGATCTCTCGTGTCAATCTCACCAGTATCGGCCACAAAGTATACCAGTGAATGGCAGCTGCGGCCTTGCATTGGTTTTCGCCAAAAGCTGAATGGCACCACGACTAATAAAAGAGCGGAAAAGCGCCCTCGCGGAAATAGGCCAATGAACACAAAAGTTCGCACACCCTGTCCCCAAAACCAGCACGGACCACATGCCAAAAAAGGCGGGAGATAACACATTCAGTCGACGCATCTCGATTGGTCTGAACCATGACGCAGTTGGGGCCAGCGGAAGTGCGAACCACCTGCTACCGCTGCAGCCGATCTCGCGTGGGGAGCAAGCTCCAGCCCAACCGCCAGACAAAGTCCCGGAGATGCCCTGGCAACAATGCTGCAGTTATTGGTTTCCAAGGGCGGTTCATTATAGAATGACTATGCTGGTGCACCAAGAGCCGTATAAGGGCGGCAATTGTGTCCACCGCTTTAGATTCAGCCACTTATAATTCTGGGCACGTAGCCTCCAAACTTCCGTGCAATGCTAGAAGGGCTCGATACAAAGATGGCAATTCAGTTGATTGGGAAACTTGGTTTATTTTGCTAGCCGGCAGGAAGACACGTAGTGATGGGCCCAGATGGTAGCGAGCCAGTGTCTGAGCGGGCGTACCATCAGTGCTTAGCAGGGGTGTAGTCAGAAGGTGACACACCGAATACATGCCCCCCCCCCCCCAAATGTTTTTCACCATGATATGGTGAGTGACAAATGACCATTTTAAGAGGGTGCCCCTTCGGAAACCTTATAAGTGCCCCCCCCCGTAAAAATTTCTGGCTACACGCCTGTGGCTTGGTATTGGCAATAAAGTGCGGAAGAACAAGATGGAAGCCTTGACGGAAACGTCGGAGAATGCAAAACCGCTTTGATCTATCCGAGAAAATTGCTGGAGCAGTCGAAAATACACACTGGAATAATGGTTGTGTTTTGAAAAAAAGTGGATAACGATTTAGAGTTTTAGTACTCGACTATGGGAGAGCTTAAAGCCGTCCCGTGGGCCTCACACATCTTAGCGCAGTTGAAGTGATCCCAGTTCTCTTGAACGGAGCCAGCACTGCAAAACACACTCCTCTTGAGCCATCGTAAAGAACCGTAGCTCTTGATCGGGGTGTGATGCAGACATGAGCTGCATATCCAAGTAAATTACTTCCACCACGCGCACTAAAAAGAAGTGGAAAAAAGAAATTACCTAAGAATAGTACCTTTTATTCGAAGGACTACAGGAAAAAAAAGCGCAAAAAATTGCGCTGATTCAAGCTCTGCAAGAAATTTTTCACAAAGAAAGCGGTAAATTCAACCAAAACGAGGTCTCTTTTTTGTTTTATTTCTCTCTGTCATTTTCTGTTTTGCTGAACCATAGCAACTTAATCAGATGGTTTCCAAGAAAGTCTGTTTTGCATTCTAACCTGCCGGTATAGCCGAGTGATAATGACACTCTTTTTTGAGCCAGGGGGCACTAAAGTTAATATCCCACCTGATCAAGACATTTTTATTGATTTATATATTTTTAATTTTCCTTCATTTTTCTTCTCTACCTAATTACTTTCTCCAACGCGTTGCTAGGCTACGCATGCTGACATCAACACTTGGCGATGAAAAGTCCTATTGTATAGTGAACGCCGCCATGCCTATCTTAGGCTCAAATAGCTCTACTGTTCAAATTCTGGAAGATCCCTTGCATATTGTAAGTTGGCATCACTCGAAGCAGACAACATGCGCTAATTTTGCATTCAGAGTACTCCGGAAAGAAGGATGCGTGAATTTCACATTCTTCTATTCATTGCCGTGGCTGTAGAACCTAGGGTTGGTTGAATTTGTTTGGTTTGTTTTGACAAAAAGAAAGAGTGGTACATGCAAACACTATATTGTCCCAGTGATTAGAACTCAAAGTGGACTCTACTATTTATAGATTTAAGCGGAATTCGAATCAACTGGTGGACGTGGACTAGAACGCATACTACGCGACGTGGGGCTGGTATAGGCCCAAGAAAGCACCTCTGGAATCGTTGTCACGAATTCGGTGGCATTACACGTTTCTGTTGGGTGATTAGGTAAATTGAGTTGATGAAGCACTAACAACAAACGGAAAAACCGATCAGTCACCTTAACACCAAAAACAACGAACATACATGATTGATCAGTCACCTCAACGTGCTCGACTCAATGGGCAAGAAACAAGCTTCGACATGCATTCCGGAGAGCAGTGCAACTGAATTGCTAGCATCTATGGCGCCATTTATTCCCGAGGCTTCTTTATTTCATTGCCCAGTGAACGCAAAGAAAACAAAATTTAATCAGTTATTCGCATTTCTTTGCGTTTCTTCTGTTGGAATTTGATGAGCGACAATTCTAGCTTGCCTAAGAGCTTTAATGCCAGTTGAAATGCGTTACAAATCAGCGCTTACTTTTGGTCCACGTGCAAGTGCAGACGTCGTTGGCACATTCGTGCCTCAGGTTTTCCTCGGATCCATGCTTCACTTCACACATCTTCTTGCATGTGTCCGTGGCGCACACTACACAGAAAAAAACATTCAGTGCAAAAAATTGATAATTGTATAGTTGTTCTTGTTTTTCTTGCAAACTGCACGAGAAATAGCGCGTCCTTTATCTAAAATAATTACGAAAACAAAGTCTCTCGTAAGATAATTATAAAAACTTGTGAAAAGCTCAGCTTTGTTGTTTTTGTAGATTTTATAAGATGTACAGGCAGGAACAAAAGGTGCCTTTTGAAATCAACGCATGCTCCTTTCAGGCACTTCTTACTATATTTGCGTAGGCTGACAAACAGTGGACTTTATAGTGATATTTACTCATTATGCTGCTGACTCATTTTTAATGGTTTACTTCCATGTTCATATTTGAGAATTAATGAAGACGATAGTCTTTCTTGGGGAACCTCGCCGCCAAAATTTTGGTCTGTCTGTCGTTCTTTCTGTCTGCCTGCCTGTAAATTTGTCTGTTAGTTCGCGGTAATAATCTCTCTAAAGGCACTAAGCGATACCTCAAACAGCGAACCCCATCCGCAGCCCTCATCAATATTGCTCAAGTTTCAGCGTTCATTTTTGTGCGATTGTCAATTAAAAAGCAATTGTTGCACTTGTCTAAGGCACCATAACAACAAGTCGAGGTTTTGTATTTGTGCCTTTATACTAGAGAAGGCACACACAAGTAATTCTAAGGACCGTAGCGTTAAACACGCTGCGCTGTACCTGATAATAAAGCAAGCTAACCACATGTTTGCCGAGCTTCGTCTTGGTGTATGTAGGCTTCACTACTAGCACCATGCTGCGCGCGGTTTCTCTGTGCCTGCTGACGACTTTTGTGCGTCAACAACAAATACACCCTAGATTCGTAAGGGCTTTCCGATGGTTGCGTGACGTTACCCCATCTGTTGTTGGGGGTGCTTCGCTCTGGTATTCTGGAGCGTCACGCTCGCTTCCACTCGTGTTGTAAGAGCATGTGATAGCTGCAAAATAACATCTCATGTCTTTTAATAGCTTTATCGGGCACAAGTGAAGCCTTCTAGACGCAGTTTTATTCTCGTAAGAAGACACCACACGACACCAGATAAGCTTGAAACCTGCATGCACAAAACAACAAAAAAGTAGCTGCGATAGGCACGCTACACTTGTAACACACTACGCGCAGACATAACCTGCGAATAGCTTATTCTTTCATAACTTTTAAAATTGGCATACGCACGAAGTTGTTCAAAAAGAAAGAAGAAAAAGGCCACAGTCATGCTCGTCAAACCTCTTTCGAAGGCCGGTTTCTACACATGCAATGAAAGGAAAATAAATTTTTGTGTGTGAGTATGTACTTTTTATTTCTTGTATAATACCGTGAGAATGTCATTTTTATTCTCGCTACAGGTATCTACATAACACGCTTGGAATTGGAGGATAGTTGCTCGCATCAACATGCAGAAGAAGAAAACCACTGATACCGAAACAGACGTAGTTTATCCAGGTAAAATCAAAATGGCAGTTGATTCAACCATACTGTTTATTTACGAATACACCCTATGTACTGCTCCGCGAATATTACTGCTCAGCTCTGCGAATATAGAAATGCATGTTTGTATTCTCATTATGTACGAAACCAGTATTCTCTTTCGAGAATGCAGCTGTTACTGCTAACAACAAATATTCACACGCCCCACCAATCAATGTTATAATCGTTTGCGTTTTAAAGCACGTGTGGCATGAAATTTTTTTGTGGGACAGCTCAAAACCACGCTTTTTTCTGCGTGTCCGACAGAAAAAAGCATGGCTGTCGGACACTTGGCGGGACGTAGAACGAGAGAAAAGGAGGATGTGAAGGTGTCTAAAGAATTTTCAGGGGGTGTTTCAATGACTATATGAATAAAAGAATTACATATCATTCTCAACCACAGCAGCTTTCAGGCACAAGAACCATGAACCTAGCGTGTGCATGGTACAATGGCGCCAAATCTTGCACCGACGTCAAATGGGAAGGAAGCCAATGGCCATGGCGAACCTCGAATACATAACCTCAAAGTGGCGCGACTGTCTTTCCGATAGGCTATTACAGTAAGAATTCACACTATCCCTAACACATGGTCATTTTTACCAGAAACAACTATGGTCTTAGAGCAAAACGAACAGCTTTTCCCTGTATGAGCGGCGATACCTTAATGTGTGAATGAGCATGCAGCATGCAGTACCGATTCGTGTCTGTCTGTCTGTCTGTTTGTCTGTCTATCTATCTATCTATCTATCTATCTATCTATCTATCTATCTATCTATCTATCTATCTATCTATCTATCTATCTATCTATCTATCTATCTATCTATCTATCTATCTATCTATCTATCTTCACGTCTGTCTGTCTATCTATCTATCTATCTATCTTTCTATATCTATCTTTCTATCTTTCTATCTATCTTTCTATCTGTCTATCTATCTATCTTTCTATCTATCTATCTTTCTATCTAGCTATCTTTCTATCTATCTATCTTTCTATCTATCTGTCTATCTATCTATCTTTCTATCTATCTATCTATCTATCTATCTATCTATCTATCTATCTATCTATCTATCTTCACGTCTGTCTGTCTATCTATCTATCTTTCTATCTTTCTATCTTTCTTTCTTTCTATCTTTCTATCTTTCTATCTTTCTTTCTTCACGTCTGTATATCTTTCTTTCTTCTCGTCTGTCTATCTCTATTTTGCTCACTGGCACTAAACTTCTCCACATCACTGATTAAGTACTGAGACAATCTATAGCACGTCTTGATCTACTTGGTTGTTCATAATAAAGAAAAAACATGCACCCCAATGGGCGAAAACAGACAGAAGGAACAAATAACATGTGCAGTCTCATGTTCACACACATAGTGCCGTAGTTGTCACTTGCAACTTAATGTATCTAACACAGAAAGTTATGTTGTAGGAGCGAGCCTCAGCCATGATATTTCTATACGTACTCTCTTTATGGTAGCAACGGCAGGCGCCCTTGGCATCGCACTTCCCGTAGACGCCCTTGTCGTGCGAATGTTCAGCCTCCTTCATGCAAGTGACATTGCACAACCTGCCATCGCAGTAATCGGTGTCCCTAGAAGCAGAAAGACAAATAATACTTTATTCCTCTCTCGGAGGTATCGCTAATTACCCCGCAAGTTGAGCGTGTTTTCATAAATTCATTCGAAGCTACACTTGACGTTAATACCAATCTATATTACACTGCAAAAAGAGAAACGAGTCCTTCATATTCCCTGTTTCGCCCAATGGCACTTCTTTTTCGCTTTTGTTTTCGTGAATAGGAATGCGGACGTCATAAATCATTTCCTCTTACCGACTGTGGCGATAATTCTTAAACCGTGGAAGCCGACTTAAAATATTTGGTAGACCCCAGCTACCATCTTCTCTCCACGTACGAAGAAGGCAGAGAGAAGGTAGCTATTGCGTAATTTGTTGTTCTTGTTTTTGTTGCGCAAGACTTTACGACATCACGGCAAACAAGTATGCCAACGTTACACGCACAGACATGCATATTGAAGAGTGGCACCTGTTTTATATACCCAGCTGTTTACCGTTGTGTAAGGATGCCAGCAGTGACATCGGTATTAACAACACCAGAAGCTGCAAGCTAAAATTCGGCGCTTGTGCTTGCGAAGAATGTAGCGCTGCGTAGTGCTACTGTCACAAAACGAGCGCTCAAAAAAGGGCGAGCCGCCAAAATCTCGTGACCAAGCGCCGAGAGGTCAACGATAAAAAAAAGAAAACAAGCATCCAAAGACTCCCCGGGCGCGCGTCCCTCTCCCCTCTCGGAAGCGTAGGTTCGCTGACGAACCTCCTCACCTCACATCGGCGGCCGAGCAAGCCCTGGAAATTTCTCGATGGAAAGGGGCTGCGTCATAGGTCGGGTTGCGTCATACGTCGCGGACGGCCGTCGAACCGTCTCGCGCTTTCCCCCAGCCTTCGCTGCGCATCGCGCCGACGAAATGATGAGAATTTTGTGCAATCGCGCGCGGAAGGTATTTAACCGAGCAGCGGAGATGGGGGATCAGGAGAAGAAGGAAGTTAGCGCCAGTGTGCGTAGGGTATGCCGCCGCGTCTGTCAGTGCAGGTTTTGTCCTTAGTGACAAAGCAGGAGAAGAAGAAAGTATGCGCCAGAGTGCGCAGTGTGTTCCGCCTTGTGGGCGAAGCCTTTTGTCTATCGTGACAAAGGAAGAGAAGAAGAAGATTTCCAGCTGAGGGGTGAAGACTCGAGCTTCAGGCAAGAGTGTGTGCCTACCGCTATGGAGCGAAGACGCGTGGCAACAGCTGCGTGTGTGAAGCCTACGTGTTTCCGCTGAAGAAGTTGGGTGCTTGGAGAGCGGCCAATTGAAGACGCGGGGTTTCCTGGAAGAGAAACTTCGGGGGCAGCGGAACGGCAACAACACTGGACTTTCAGTGAGTGATTCTCGGAAGAGTATCATTCAGAATTTTGTTTCAAGAACTATGGACTGAATAAGTTTTCTAACTCTTTAGTCTTTAAGTATCTTGGTTGTTCAATGAATGCGACTGCATTGTAGTGCGTATTGTTGTCTGTGTCCGTTGTTTCGAGTGTGGCTGATTGTACTGTGTAGTACATTATTTGATTGGTGACATACTGCATTCAGCTATTGTGGAGTGTGCATACTTGTGTATCATTTTGATCTGTCATAACTGAGAATATAATTTTGTTTTGTTTATCAGCTGTCTGCTCTGACTTGTTCTTTGGGCCACAGCCGGCGTCCGCTGGCGCACCAAATAGGACTACTTCTATATTTTCCACGCTTTCGTGGTGTGGTTTGGGGGGCCGATACTTTGGACCTTGGAATTAGCCCGGCGATCGCCTCCCTAATTAATGGGACCTGCGACAATTAGGCTGACGTCCGCGACAGGACCTTTTGGTGCACAGTGTGTCCAAAGTACTGCGAAAGAGCCTCGAGTTGTTGATAATGCTATCGGAACAATTTTATGTGTTGTTCAGTGTTCTCGTTAACGAATGCAGGGGTGTTCCGATAGACTGATTTAGGCAGATACTTTTTACACGCGGCAAGACTTCATTTGCGAGACACAATGGATCTCGAAAAGTTAGTAGCTCTTGGTGAGAAGATGGGTCTTTCTGGCGTCGAACTGCGGAAGTGAATAAGCCAGAAGGACAAATAGGCAGTGGAGAGAGAGAGGTTGGCAGCTGAGAGAGCCAAGGAAGAAAAAGCAGCTGAGTTGGAGAGAGAGAGGTTGGCAGCTGAGAGGGCCAAGGAAGAAAGAGAAGCGGAGATGGCTGAAAGGGAACGGCACCGGCAGCACGAGATGGAACTCAAGCAGCTCCGTTTGCAGCAGCGAAGTGAAACTCCCGTCCAAGCTAGAGTTGAAAGCAGCGAACGGGAAGATCATGGCTTCCGTTGAACCCAAGCAAGCTGCTCGTAGCGTTTGATGAGAGTAAGGACGACCTTGACGCGTACCTTCACAGATTTGAGACGATTGCGGGGAGCCAGAATTGGCTGGAACATCAATGGGCAACTGCTTTGAGTACCTGCTTGAGTGGTGAAGCGCTCAGTGGGTACGGTGACGCCGACCGATGCAGCCAACTATGCAAAGGTGAAAGCTGCTTTGCTGAAGCGATTTAGACTTACTGTGGAAGGTTTCCGGGACAGATTTCGGACAGGGAGGCCAGAAGATGGTGAGACGGCTACGCAGTATGCCGCCCGATTTTGCCATTATTTCGACAGATGGATTGAACTTTCAGGGACAGCGCAGGAGTACGATGAGCTTGAAGAGCTCCTAATTAGAGAACAATTTCTTACTAGTTGCCACCTAAGCCTGTCGCTGTACTTGAAAAAGAGGAGAGCTAAGTCACTTGAAGACATGCTCGAATTAGCTGACTAATTCTTGGAAGCGCAAGGTGGGACTAATTTGGCCAAGGTCAAGAAGGGTGTCCCGAAGATTCGAAAAATTCGGCACCCGAACAAAAGAATCGTGCACCGGAGAGTGTTCCGTGATGTTTTTTGTGTAACCGAGTGGGTCATCGTGCGAACAGCTGTCGAACGATCTTTACGAGCCCTACGGTCGTAAAATGTTTCAAGTGTGGTCAGACTGGGCACAAAGCAGACGCTTGTCTAACGGAGTGAGTCAAACTCACCAGGTATCCTGTGTGCTAGCAGCACCGAAATCCGATGGTGATGCCGTCACCAACGGATTCGTAGAGTTGAAAAATGGGGAGAAACTTCCTATTGTGGGTGCTGTCATGACAAAACAGCCAACCGGTGTTACGAAGGGAATGCCAACGCTGCCTGGAAAAGTTGCGGGCAAGAAGGTTACGGTGTTGAGAGATACCGGCAGCTCCACTGTTATCGTGTGGAGAAATTTGGTACGGGAAAGTGAGTTGGCAGGCAAAACGAAACTGGTTTGCCTAATTGACAGTATGGTTCGGATGCTTCCCGAAGCAGAAGTTGAGGTTGAAACCCCGTACTTCAGCGGGAAGGTTACTGCTGTATGCATGACGACCCCCCTGTACGACCTCGTCATCGGAAACATCGACGGGGCGCGAGGGCCGAATGATCCAGAATGTTAGGGGGAAGACCCGAAGATGGAGCTTCGCTGACACAGGGACCGCGAGATTAAGCGGAGAAAAATCCTGTGAAGGATTTCACCCGAGCCCAAGGTGAAGAATGGGCGCAAGAGACAGCGAATGAGAACATGATCGTAATAAATGAGTTTACGTGCTGTGCAGCTGGACTTACGTCGGCTCGACCTCAACTGACCTACAATGTAAAGATGACAGGGTCGGCCAGCCAGGCCCAATGCCGTGACATGAACAAGCTGGTAAATAAACACAGACAGGACCCGTTGAACGTTATGACCCGTTAACGGTGTTGGAAGTGACAACGATGGCTGAGACGCCGCCTCATACCGTCGTTGGAAAGGACTCGCCAAAAAAGAACGAGGAAAAACAAGAAGAGGTCGAACGAGCACTGCAAGAAAGGGCGCAAGCGCAGCTCGAAGTACTTTGGATAGGTGTTGAGGTCGAATCAGAATGTGTTTGACAGTGCTGAGTGAACTATGTTAAGTGAATGTGGTTGTTATCCTGTGTCACAACTGTATGTCGAGCGAGTCAAAATGTTTCTTACGGTGATGTGATGTATAGTATTGTACCATTGTTGTAATGAGAGAACTTTGTACAATTGTATTGTTTGGAATATATGATGGAGTGTTGAACTCATGTACCTGTGGTTATATTTCATGCGTTGTGAGATTGAATTGCAATGTACATTTGTATTGAGTGATCTATTGTGAGTGTGACGAGCCATGAGCAACGGACTGTTACAGTCTTTAAGTGTGTGGTGACTGTTCGCACTCGTTTGTGTGGTTTTGAATATTACGAGATAATATTCTTAAAGTGGGGGACTGTGTCACAAAACGAGCGCTCAAAAAAGGGCGCTGCCAAATTCTCACGACGAGGCGCCGAGAGGTCAACGATAGAAAAAAGAAAACAAGCACCCAAAGAGTCCCCGGGCTCGCGTCCCTCTCCGCTCTCGGAAGCGTAGGTTCGCCGACGAACCTCCTCACCTCAAATCGGCGGCCTAGCAAGCCCTGGAAATTTCTCGATGAAAAGGGGCGTGGTGATGCCGGGTTGCGTCATCCGTCGCGGACGGCTGTCGAACCGTCTCGCGCTTTCCCCCAGCCTTCGCTGCGCATCGCGCCGACGAAATGATGAGAATTTTCAATCGCGCGCGGAAGGTATTTAACCGAGCAGCGGTGATGGGGGATCAGGAGAAGAAGGAAGTTAGCGCCAGTGTGCGTAGGGTATCGTGCCGCGTCTGTCAGTGAAGGTTTTGTCCTTAGTGACAAAGCAGGAGAAGAAGAAAGTATGCGCCAGAGTGCGTAGTGTGTTCCGTCTTGTGGGCGAAGCCTTTTGTCTTCCGTGACAAAGGAGGAGAAGAAGAGGATTTCCACCTGAGGGGTGAAGACTTGAGCTTCAGGCAAGAGTGTGTGCCTACCGCTATCGAGCGAAGACGCGTGGCAACAGCTGCGTGTGTGAAGCCGACGTGTTTCCGCCGAAGAAGTTGGGTGCTTGGAAAGCGGCCAATTGAAGACGCGAGGTTTCCTGGAAGAGAAACTTCGGGGGCAGCGGAACGACAATAACGCTGGACTTTCAGTGAGTGATTCTCGAAGAGTATTAGTCAGACTTTTGTTCCAAGTACTTTAGACTGAATAAGTTTTCTAACTCTTTAGTCTTTAAGTGTCTTGATTGTTCGATGCATGCGACTGCATTGTAGTGCGTATTGTTGTCTGTGCCCGTTGTTCCGAGTGTTGCTGATTGTACTGTGTAGTACAATGTTTGATTGGTGACATATTGCATTCAGCTATTGTCGAGTGTGCATACTTGTGTATCGTTTTGATTTGCCATAACTGAGAATATAACTTTGTTTTTTTTATCAACTCTCGGCTCTGACTTGTTCTTTGGGCCACAGCTGGCGTCGGCTGGCGCAAAAAAGAGGACCACTTCTAAATTGTCCATGCTTTCGTTGTGCGGTTCGGGGGGCCGATACTTCGGCCCTTGGAATTAGCCCGGCGATCGCCTCCCTAATTAACGGGACCTGCGACAGCTACATATCTAAGCTTTAGTGGCTGACGCTTAAGTACAATTGTCAATAACCCGACTCGACGCCTGTATCACTGGAGTACATATGTACCATTCATAAAATTAAATGGACAGCATTGCGAGCACAATAAGGTTTCACGAGCAATACGCCTGCATATAGGGTCTTTTTCCAAAGCCAGTCCATGATCGCCACGAAGAAGGCTTGATCACCACCAAGAATGCTCAGGTTCGAGTGCCGCAAGGACCATAACATATATTGCTTGAATTTGTCGGGTCAATGCTACCAATGTTGATTTTTCTTTATTAATGCCCTTGCATTTGAATTACCAATGTGTGTTCGCTGTTCCTCGGTATATGTAGACTAATACTTGAAGCGCATACCCCCATACCGCGGCCTGTGTTATACGAGTATCCTCCACACGCTCATGGAAGTAAGGGTACGACGTCGTACGCGAAAGTATTCTTACATTCTTCATGTTATGACCTTACAGCCATAACCATATACCGAATTTATAAGCAATCAAAAGCAAGTTTTAGGCGCCAAAAACAGGCTGACGAAACAATGCTTCAAAAGCCCCTCAAATTGTAATCATAGGCACAATAAACATCGACGAAGTTAATCTTTTCCAAGAAACACGTGTGCGCCTACAGCAGGAAACCAAAGAAAAATGCTTCAGTTTACGATAGTACAAAATCGCCAATGGCTTAGCATACTATAGCCATGCATTTTTTCCCGTGGGGCTTACAGATTAAGGTCTCTCCTTTTCTAAAAGTCCAGTATAGTGAGTTAACTGTCCGCCGTCGAATAAACACGTTCCTGAGTCTTTGAAGGTGCAGTGATCTACAAAGTCAAGCTACATGACACTGTCGTCTAAGTGGCTGTTATCCTCCTGTTTCTTTCATTTCGGCACTGCTGGGAAGAGCAATACGGGAACAAATAGGCGCAGTGCTAATAGTCCACTAGGCTTTCCTTTTTTTCTCTAGTATTTACTTGGTCTAACCGCACAGGATTTATCTTAGAGGCGAAGCTCCGCTTAGTCTAACCTGGTCCTGCGTGTTGCGTAACCTAGAAATGAAGAGACGAGAAAAAAAGGAAGGCAGTATCTCTCGAACAGTATAATAGACAGTGCTGTCTCTTACGCTATGTTCACACTACGGTCGTAAGGCGTCGATTTTTCATAACACGCGTAAGCGGAAGCACAACAAGCGTATGCGTCTAGTTTAGACGGTGAACGTAAAGGTACCAACGTTTGCAACGAACGCATAAATCGTGGGTGAGAGTGTTAAAGGCTAGGCAACTTTTACGACTGCGATACTACGACCATTACGACACAGCCAATGACCGATCAGCTTTCGGTTTTCAACAACCGGTCACGAGACCTGACGGGACTTCCGTCCTCCCGGCTGCAGCAGCATCGCGGAGGCGATTGCGGTAGCTGCCGGCGCGGGAAGTGCTACTTCGCCATGAGTTCTCACTAAGTTCTCAAGGAAGTCGAACTGCTGGGGCGACATGCGCATGAAATTATGAAACATCGCAGCGTCTCCGAGTCGGAGCTTGACGAGAAGGTTGTGAAAGTCGCCATCCACGGCCCTGTCGAGGAATACTTGGCGCACCCAAACTCTTCTCTGTCGCCTTCACCGTCTTCGGGCGGTTGAATACACGACTATAAGCTCATTTTGAGCGTGAATTTCTTCCAACTCGGCCAGCGCTCGCGTGTTGATGGGAGCCATATTGAAGCGCTAGTCACGTCGATTCTACAGCGACAAATATGATTGGCCTATCGTAAAAATCGTAATGTACGTAGCTGTAAATGTGAATAAAGGTATCGGCATAACTGCGGTAACGCGTTTTATAGCCGTTGCGTTCGATACGCCGAACGAGCTGTTACGCACGTTACGACCGTAGTGTGAACATAGCTTTATAAGTACATACAAACTGCAATTGAGTGAGCGTATTATAGATAGTGCTGTACCACTACTATCCGATTGGCTGCTGCGTGGGTCATGCCTGGGTGCGCGAGGAAAGAGTGCCTTCCTTAGTCTCCTGGATAGTCACCATAGGTGACGGTTCTTTAGTGGGGCATGGGCGAAGCAGAGTGCCATGCGCTCGGCTTCCTTGTCTCGCGTCTCGTCGGTGTTAACCGCACGCCGTCTGCATTCTCGAACGGGGTTGGACGCATGGACACATTCACGGACGAGTGGACCTACGTACGGAGGGACGGACGCACGAACAGATGGATGAATGTATGCATGGACAGAAGGAAGCACGGACGGACGTATGGACGCTTCGCCCCACTCATCATCATTCACTCCATGGGTATGCAGTGGTTTTTTTCTCCTGTCTGTGAACACCCTAACTGGCCCTTCACAGCGTAAGAGAACTTTTGAGCACGCCAGAGGAATGCATGCACTGGACAATCTCATCAGCGAAAGTTTGCAATGATACCTGCCCCGGAAAGCGGTGAAATGTTAGACTGAACAACACTTGACATTACTCTCACGGGCGCGCACCCCAACATGGTGGAGGGGACGTATACAACAACGAATGGTCCTGCGTACGTCAAAGTAGAACGTGACACTGCGAAAATAATTCCAGGTAAAAGTGTGTAGTTTGTGAAATCTATTGCATAAATATAATTATTAAGGTTGATAGAAATAAGAAAACATACAAATGAACCTATGTGTGTTTTTTAGCTTCGTATCGAGCAAGATGCGAGACTAAGCTGCCTCTATTTTGTTTGCGTTGGTGTTTTCACAATGGTGTTCTCCTATCGTGCTGGTGATAGCATACACAACGCTTGGCGTGTTTTTGGTTCATTGCCCTTTGGAGCAGTTCCAGCCATGTGAAGCTGTGTGCTGTAGTAAGATTACATTATCTATACCAGCCTCTCCAAACGTGCGCGCATAAAGGGATCGATCCCAAGACAAAACGAGGCAGTGCAGACACCGCTTGCGTGCACGAGCTGACATGTGTACTTTATGCCAATCTAACCTGGTGTTCGCATGACGTGTTCATGCGTCTGCGTCACGTGGTCTTCCGGTTATTAGTTGTTTCGATACGAAAGAGGGCAGGGAATGAATTTGTCTCGTGAAGTCTACAACAGTGGAGGGGAAAGTATTTCAAGTTCAACCCTCGCATCATGCTTTCGCGGCTTGTAATGAACTGATTAAACGAATCTAGTGATACAAATGTTTTCATTGGACACGCAACAACTTCCAGTGCCTAAGTAAAATTCATCATGTGACCTAGTGAAGCACTGTTTAAGATGTAAATGACAAACTAATAGAGAACTGCGTTGACATGTTTTGTTTTTGTTTACTTTTTTCGATGTATGATCTACTTTTCCTGCGTGGCGCACGACGGTTTCGCATTAGTTGTTTATCATCCTGCGTCGGCACAGAAGCCCACTCCACCCACCCCTGTTCCCTACGCATGCGAGCAGACACCGGGGAGATGCCTAGCAGAGGACGCGATGTGGGTGAATACATCTGTAGAAGCTAGTTGGCTTTCCTATCAATTATATGCCTTCTAACCTTGACCGTGCTGAAAGGAAATTTTATGTGGAGTCTTGGCCATACCCCATGGAGTTGTGAAAGCTCAATTTTGTCCAGTGACGTGAACAGCGCTCTCCAATTTTACTCGAAAGCAAAATTTGAGGTTAAATAGAGGTCATAATAGCTGAGATATGGAAAATACGCATTCAAAGGCATTTATACGAATTGAGCATAACAAAAAAGAAGAATATACAAGCACTACCAAAACAATATGAAATGTCATAGCCTCCAACTCATGCTCATGTCAAAGCGGCACGATAGGAACGCAAGGAACAAAATGCGCATTTGCGTATAATCCAGTCTCTACTAATAATAGTATAACCATTTCACCCTTCTATACAATTTCGACCTGCCTCAAGTTAAGGAAGTAATCACGAGAGCACCCAGACAGACAGACAGACAGACAGATAGATATATAGATAGATAGATAGACAGATAGATCGATAGATAGATAGATTAGATAGACAGATAGATAGATTATATAGATAGATAGATAGATAGATAGATAGATAGATAGATAGATAGACAGATAGATCGATAGATAGATAGATTAGATAGACAGATAGATAGATAGATTAGATAGATAGATAGATAGATAGATAGATAGATAGATAGATAGATAGATAGATAGATAGATAGAAACGCTCCATGTGTCTGCGGTACGCAACAAAATGCTTCACATCATTCCCAGGCACGTGTCCCTTCCTAGGAACGCGGGAGGGGTAGTGGCCCTAAATCTAACCCAAGGATCTCTGTTCTGTTCACGAACATAAGAAGCCTTCTTAACAAATATGATTCTTTATCTTCCGCAATAGATACCTGCGATGCACAAATAATTGTGCTAACCGAAACGTGGCTCCATGCGCATGTGCTGGACTCAGAAATTTTTAATCAAGTGAGTCATTTTGCAATTTATCGTTGTGATCAAACTGTGCATCGGGGTGGCGGTGTTCTGTTAGCGATATCGAAAAACATATCTTCTTCTTGCATACACATTACCACCATTCTTGAAACTATCTGGGCTTTGCTCACTATTGGCCTTCAAAAAATCGTCCTAGGCGCATTCTATCGTTCCCCTTCGTCGTCCTCAACATTTGTTAACGAACTCCACGACGTTATGAACCACATCGTAACACGTTTCCCCAGTTATCCCTTATTTTTACTCGGCGACTTTAACTTTCTGAACATAAATTGGACTACACAACCAGCTTCCATTTCTCCTTTTTCGAAACAAGCTTCTGAGTTTTTTAACTTTTGCTCTATCTTTTCTTTAACGCAATTAGTAGATCATTCAACTAGAATATCATCTCACGCAGCTAACACTCTTGACTTAATCCTAACTACGCGGCCCGATTTTACTTCCAACATAACGTACTTGCCCGGAATCAGCGATCATTCTCTTCTCAGTTTTTCTTTTAATGCATCATTCCCAAAAGTTTCAAACAACACAAAAGTAATTCGTGACTACAAAAAGGCGAACTTTCAGGCTATTAATCACGAGTTATTCATCTTTCTTGATACATTTTTGGCGAACTTCGATGATCATTCTGTTCAAACTAACTGGGACATACTTGCGTGTAAAGTTTACGATCTAACAGAAAAATTCATACCGAAACGCACTATCACGTGTAATCATCGCGCCCCATGGTACAACGCCCACTTGAAAAGGCTGTCTAACTGTAAGAAGCGCCTTTATCGTTCTGCCAGGAAATCGCCAACTGATTCCCGATGGGAAGCTTACAGATTAGCATCGATCGCTTACATATCTGCACTAAAAGCTGCTAAATCTTCATTTTTTCCCAAACCTTGCCATCCATGCTTAATAATAACGTTAGAAAGTTTTGGAAAGTCATAAATCCGCCACATGATATAACAGTATTTACTTAGAAGACTCATCGGGCAATTCCATTTCCTTGAGTGATTGTGCGGCTGTGCTCAATGATAATTTCACGAAAAACTTTTCTGTTCCTTCCACAATTAATGCTCCTAGCGTGCAGACATATAATTTTCCTGTAATGTCCTCCATCTGTATCGAAGCGCCAGGTGTGGCTAGGTTGATTGCTGGACTTAAATACCATTCTTCTCTAGGTTACGATTTAATAGACTCGAAGTTTTGAAGAATACAAGTTAATTTAGTTCTACTATTTTAACAAAAATATTCCAGCAATCACTTGACACATCTACGCTACCCATACAATGGAAAATAGGTAAGGTGGTTCCACTCTTCAAATCTGGCCAAAAAACATCCCCCGCAAATTACCGCCCTATATCTTTAACTAGTACCTGCTGTAAATTACTGGAACATATCATATTCTCACATCTAGTCAATTTCCTTGAATCAAATTCGTTTTTTACATCTGCACAGCACGGTTTTCGCAAATCGCTCTCATGCGAAACAGAGTTAATATCTTTTACTCACAAGCTACATCGCATTTTAGACCAATTATCAAAAGCTGACTGTATTTATTTAGACTTTTCCAAAGCCTTTGACAAGGTATGCCACAAGCTGCTACTACACAAACTAAGCAAACTCCAACTTGATGACATCATAATGAAGTGGATTGTATGTTTCCCTAAAAATCGCTCGCAATTTGTTTCAGCTAATAATCATAACTCTTCACTCAGTCAGGTTTCCTCTGGTGTCCCCCAGGGATCTGTTCTTGGACCTCTTTTGTTTCTTATTTACATTAACGATCTGCCTTCTCTTATATCCTCTAATGTTCATTTGTTTGCCGACGACTGCGTAATTTTTTGGGAAATAACTACTGACAACGATTCCTACTCTCTCCAATCAGATCTAACTAGTGTAAGCAACTGGTGCAAAGAATGGTTAATGGAACTTAATGTCTCTAAATGTAAAGTAATGCGTGTATCGAGAACTACTAGTTGTATGCCTATATATTACCTGAACAATACACCACTTGAAATCGTTTCCTCTTACAAGTACTTAAGGTGTTCATATTACCAACAATTTAACTTGGACGAAACACATCGAATACATTATTAACAAGGCAAACCGCATGCTAGGTTATTTACGTCGAAAGTTTTTTTCAGCCCCGTCTTCTTTAAAACTTCTTTTATACAAAACACTAATCAGATCAAAACTAGAGTACGCAACACCAGTATGAGATCCTTGCCACGACAACTTACTCACCGCACTTGAACTTGTTCAGTAATTCAGCCCGTTTCATTCTATCAAATTACAATAGAACAGCAAGTGTAACGGCAATGAAAAGTAGTATTGACCTCCCATCTTTAGCATCACGACGTCGCATTTTTCGCCTAACTTTATTTCATAAGGTTTATTACCATGCTTCTCTCCATGCTGAACTGCTTTCACAACCTCAGTACATATCATGTCGAATTGACCATAATCATAATGTTGGAGTTTTTTCATCTAACACTAAATATTTTGCTGAGTCTTTCATTCCAAAAACATCCCGAGAGTGGAACCACCTTCCCGCCGATGTTGTTTCCATACGCGTTAATCACCTGTTTCATCAAGCATTAGCTAATATTGTATAATCAGGATAATCTATGTTTTTTCTATTTAAACACATGCTCTGTTTTTTTCTATGTTTTGTACATCTTGTTACTCCCACTTCCCTCTTCAATGCCCATGGCCTTGAGGGTATAATAAATAAATAAATAAATAAATAAATAAATACATAAATAAATAAATAAATTGAATCGCAAGCTTCACTTTGCTTACGAGTAGCGCGGGGCGCCATGGGTCAGCGCGATGCACAAGAGGAAGAGCGTCACGGTGGACGTGAGGCGAAACATGGTGAGTCAGCTATTGCCTCTTCTCTCTATTCGGAATCAGGGGCTGCGTGTAAGAAGCGAGCAGAAGTCACACAGCGCCAAAAAAAAGAACATGAAAAGCACTTGAGAGCTCACTGGTCTGGCAATCTTGCGTGGGGGAGCGCAGCAGTACAGCTACGAAAATATATCGCGGAGATTGAATATGTTTCTGTATACGTTAGCATACCATTATAGAAATTCAAATTCAAACATTATTCCGCAACACTAAGAGCATGTTACGAGGAGGGCATCTAAAATCTGTTGGAACAGTTGAAGGCACCCTCAAGAATAGCTTAGGGAGCTTGAGGACAGCAAATAACGACGCACCCGAGTACAATGTAATAATAGTAATATATGTGCTTCACAATGGGGTTTGCAATAAGGATTATAATGATGTTGAAACGCGCTTGCGATTAGACCGCGTTGTACTGCTCGCAAATGGATTGCAAATGACCAAACAATGGAGGCAGTGCAACTCATGTGGAGTCTACGTTACCAACGTTTTTGTTTTGCTCTCTCAATATACGTGACTTTGCTGGTAGAGAGCCTGAGGTGGATGGAGTAATCACGGCTGCAGCTGTCGCTGTTCCAGAGGAGTGCGTCAACTTAAATACGTTGTCACTAACAGATTTCGTGTTCCTAAATGTCGCTCCTACAACTTAAATTACTCTCTGAGGTTTTACGTGCCGAAACCCCCATATGATTATAAGAGTATCGTAGTGGAAGAGCGTACATCTATAGTTAGGTGATCCTGTGGATAACGGCGGTGTGGAGGTGTATAGACCTAAGCCACGTGTGGTAACAAAAATATCACGAGCTCTTTCGAAATAGCGAAAATGCGGGCAAGCTGAGCTTTGTCTGTGCGTGCATGACATATAGTATTGTGTTTGTTTGTTTGTTCGTTCATTTCTTTTAAGTGCGAATGCACTTTGTAAGCGACCCTGAATCCGCCATTCGCGGTGCGTCTCCTCCTCTCCCCTAGCAACGGCGTGACGAGTGGAGAGGAGCGTGTGTAGCAACGGCGCAGCGACGCCACACACCACGGGATTGCGTGCGCTCCGCCCTTCGCTCCGTTGCTGCGCGCGCCCGCGCAGCCATGACTTGCTCGAGATCGGTAAGTCTTCATAGGTATGGATTCATCACAGGCATCAACCTCGACTGCGATACCTCCAACAACGAGTACAACGCAATCGAATGTGAGCATAGCACGCGTCGTTGAAGATGTCGCGCCGGTTGAAGACAAGGCAGCATGGCGAAGGGCCCGTGATGCTGAGCGCAAGCGGGCGAAGCGGGCCGCGGACATAAACATCATTATAGTGCGAATTCACTCTCGCATATACGCGTAAACTCACCAAGATTTCCTGAGAGGGTCTAATGGTTCCTGGGAATCGCAATGTGATCACACGGGGTAGTTTACGTTAACTCACTGGCGAATGCCAACGGATTTTAACTTTACTCACCCCCATTGCATCACCCCATGCATTCGCACTTAACCATGTTCACCCTCGGGGAAATGCCTGGGAGTTTTTTCTTGTTTTCTTTCCTTTTTCACAGTGCCCAATGCTCTCTTTGAACTATTTTTCTTCCCCTCGCCGGGAACGGGAAGTTCTCTTACTACCGTCTGTAATGGTCATGCGTGCAACATTGTTACGAAAACAATAAATGTGTCAACATAATATGAAGAAGTGACTTCAATAAAAAATCAAATTTTCAAATTAGAAAAGAATGCTCGTTGGCATCTCCGCGATCTAGAGGAAATCCGTTGTGACAAAATGGCGCATATACACTGATGCGCGTCACGAGTTACCAACACACCCACATTTATGCTCACCAATTATGCGGCCACCACCACTGCTCCGTCTGCCACTAAAATCTAAAACTAATAGAAATCTCAAAGACGTATTCACTGGAGCTATTTCATTTAGGCTCACACAGGTTAGAGCAGCTGAACTTACAACAAGACAGAAACAAAAGGCAGCAACATCATTGTCTTTCTTTATTTGTCCGTAGTTTTACGTTGCCCTGGACGAACCAGTCTGTGTTAACCATGTACACTTTGGTAGCCATGTACCGAAGAGAGAAAAGAAATATTACAGTCTAAGCGAATCATTTGATTCGTGCAATTGAGCCTGTCGCAACGAATGAAGTGCGCAAATAGTTGAAAGTCATTAAATAGAGGAATACTGCGGCGTTTTAACAAAATGTGACACGGTTTTAATGTCTCTAATTGTGCCGTCAACAACATAGATCTACGCATTCTACTGGAGTAGGCCAAGCTTTATGGCACCAATAATTTCCCTCGCACTCGAGTAGTGTCCACAAAAGAGACTTACGACAGGAGCTAAGGAAACCTTTTCTTGCCGGAGCGAACAGCCTCTTCGTCCTCGGACTCCGTGGTGGTCTGCCGTGATTCCTGTTGATGATAACCTCACAACGTGGGGAATACCCACTAAGAGGGAGTTGAGATAAATGGAGTTGCACCAGCGAAAATTTGGATTAGGACGTTAAAAGGAGCATGTTCATGCACATTCTCCATGAGGCTTCGGCAGCACATCTTTTGTCACACGAGGTGATGGTTTACGGGGACATTACTAACGGTTAGGCCTCTCATTGACGTCTTGATCTTTGTGAAGGGGCGAGGAGTAAAGGAGGTCAGCTCAAACTTCTGGGCTCTGACCTGCTACTCAGCACTTAGAAAAATGAAAAAAAAGATATAGATTACGATAGGAAAGGAAGAGGTGACGCATATACGCAATAGCCACGTAACACAGTGGACTTCCCAAAGTCTAGTGTCTATTCCAGTACTATCCAGAAAGATTATAAAGTACATTGTATTAGTCATTGGTGGTATCTGATTTGACATTGCGGACATGTTAGTTTCGCTTAGAGTTTTTATAAGGATTTCTGTCTGCATTTAAACCAGCATCTTCCATTGAAATACTAACAGAGACCAGTCACAAACTAAACGTGTTAAAGCCTCATCGACTTGCCAGCGCTTACAGTTCAAGCTGTACGCACGGCCGTTACAATTCGCGTAGCGTCTAGTGTAGACGGGAGTGATATGTATCCAAACGCAATAGCCTATCATACATTATACCCTGAGATCTATCACGACAGCACCTGCAAGGCCTGCACTTTAGAACTTGCTATGCTGAAACGCATGATCTGGAAATGTGGATCAAATGATAAAAGCATTGATCGCAATATGCTCTCAGTATCGCAATATGCTCTCAACTCTTGTTCAGCTCATTATTCCCGCAGCAAATCTAGGCCGTTCAGAAGGCTCACGAAGGGGTGACCTATGAAGGCTTGGACTTAGGACTTTCCCGAATTGCCGCTCACTGGATAGCCCAAATTTAATCAGCAAGCTCGGAGCTGTCCCGCGTCTTAAACTGCTAGACTCAACATAAATGTTTTCACCAATCTCCATCGTCAGCGAATGACTGAGTGGCCACATTGTAGTTTTCTGCTTTTCGAAACGTTTGAATGAAAAAAATGCATTTATCTTGTACCAACATCTACCGGAGTTGGGGCCACTACCCAAGCACTATATAAGAAATGATTGTAAGAAAGAACACCATCAGCTGAACCATTCTTCCGTTTAATTCTAGATAAAAAAAGACCTATGTTTGCTACTTGCTTTGCCTACACTAACTTGAAGGCGAAGGCTAATGTATTTTGGCTCACTTAATCGTGTTGACATTCCATCTTCTGAATAAAGAAGTCATTTTGATTTACGATTTTTGTTATTGCACCTAACGTTTGTCATGTCATAGCCCATGAAAATCTGACTGTGGCGTTTTAAAAAAAAAAGTACATCACCAACCCGCCGAGAGTTAAATAGCTCTGTCCGTGATCTCCGACAAACAAAGCCTTTTACAGAAAATTTCTTACAGATTAAGTGGAAAAGAACGTGCTTCATTTTTTCTTTATTTTTAATTGGTTATTGACTTTCCATGTGAAGGCTTCCTGTTGAATATTATAAACAATTTAGGGAAGTGCATTATTTGTTTTATCTGTTCACTGTGGTTTCTTATTGCTTTTGCTATAGTAACTGGAAGGCGAAGGCAATCGTTTTTTCCACGCAATCGTCAATCGTGTTTCTACTCACACATGCCAACGCCTCTTCCACAAAGCCAAAGTTTGTTTCATGAATCGTGAAATATGACGCACATTTTCTTGCCACGTTCTTACGTTACATTTAGCGTTGACCACAACTTCAAAGTTCCTGTGCCATTCTGACATACCAACATGTACTTCCACTCGTATGGGCCCAAGACTTCATCAGAATGAAACCACCTTCTTGCCTCCATCGCCAGCGACACTGATCATGCATCATTCAAGACTGCCATTTTTTACTTGTAAAACCACTCTTCTTTGTAACGCCACAATTGGCACTGAGAGTATTTGAATAAATAAATATCGATTACCACTCATGTAGCTGCAGGCATCTTGAGATGGCTAAGTACTTCTTTTGGGACAGCAGTTAAGTAGGCTAAACAATTAACTTCACAATTAGTGTAGTCAGGTGGTTATGGCGTATGAGAGGAAAGAAGTCTTTCATGTGAAGAGCCCAGTGTGTATTTGTAATTTCCGAAAAGCGGTCTCTGGTAGCAATTGCAAAGTAATGAATTTCACCCAAATCTGAAACTGAAAGCTAAAGGTGGCAGAGCATGACTGCTATAATTTTTTGATACGCCAAGAAGCCGACTCCGTTGTGTGGTTGTGCAAGCAGCTCATGAAACAATAGCACTGATGTGTTTAGAAAAATTGGGTAATGATTTAGAGTACTAGGCGTTCTAGTATGGGAGAGCATAAAGCCGTCCCGTAGGCCTCACACTGAGGACACGTAAGATATTCAGATAGGTACTGTGTGTACAGAAAATGTGATGAAAGATTTAGAGTACCTCACATGATCAGCCGGCGTTTATAAAAAATGTTTAACGATTTCGAGTACTTCGTACTCAACCATAAAAGAGCCCTAAGCCGTAATATGTTAACGAACGTGTAAAAACGGTAATTTTGTAGTTGTCTCGAGCAAGGACGTCATTCTCACCTGTTTGTAGCGTTCATAGATGCTTCGGTTTTTGTTTCCTCGCTTAATTCAGTAGAATTTCATTACGCCACAATGCTTAGCAGAGGCCGCTTCACGTTTGCTATGAATGGTTATATGCATAAACCTGTTATCCTATTTGATATAAGCGCCTAACTTGACTAATTAAAAGGTAAATAATCTAACTTTGTTTATGATTGCCTTGAATGAGGTCTTTCTACATTTCACATTAGTTTGTGAATTCATAGATGCAATGCTTAACCAGCATAAGAGCGCCCATTTTTTGTCATTCGCAATTTCGTTCACAGGGTGAGCATGTCTCAAGACAATGCTCAAGACCCCGTGTCTTGGGCCAAAACCGAATCTGACTCTATCTCTCATTGCGTGCCGCTACCACCGCTAGCTACCACTAGCACCACCAAGCACTAATGACGGTAATTATCTCTGGGGATCAAATGACCAGCAAATCACCGTTCGGCGGAAGAAATAAGGCGCGAAAGAGATGGAGACACAAAAAGAGACATGGGCGAACGCATTTGCCCATGGCGTTCGTCCATGTCTCCTCTCGTGACCGTGCCGTTTACGCCTTATTCCTTCCGTTGATTATGCACCAACCAGCTAAGAAAAATTGGCAGATCCCACGTACAGTGGGAATCGCTGATATGCCTAGCAGGAATGAGAAGTGTTGGTATGTCACTTTCAAATCAGCACAACGTTACGAGGTGGAGGTAAAGGATGGCGTAGACGAGTTCCGTGTGATGATTATCTTGTTTGGATGTGTCGTTTACCTTCGTCATCTTTTCACGTCATGTGATACTAGATTTAGTATATGCGGAGCTAGCGAAACGGCCGCGAGCACGCTATGAGCGTGGTATACATATGTTGCCATGTTCTTACATCACACGCGTGTCAGAATTATCATATTTGCAGCAGTCGTACATTTTGTGATTCATTGACGTCATGTAACATTAAACTTGGTATTGGAGGAGCTAGCAGAAGGGCCACGAGAGCACCACGAAGGGCCCAGTATACTTCAAAGTAGCGTTGACGCGTGAGCACGCTGGGCACAACGACGTTACTTTAGCAAAACGCGAGCACTCTATAGTCTGACGCCAGGCGCGACCAGCATCTCACGGCGTGGCCCGACGGCAGCTGGTCGTCGGACTGCTTTGACGCACGCGCTGAAACGCGCATGCGTCAAAGCAACGCAGCGCGGCACCCGCCTGCGAGTATATGACAGGACCGGCACCTGGCGCGGCAACGCCGGCGGGACGTGACCAAATGAACGCCGGCGAGCACGCGCACCGCGTTACGTCGAAATGTACTGGCGCCTTGACTGTGGCATCCAGTCATGTTCTCACATGGCACGCATCTTATGATTATCATGTTTACACCAGTCATATACCTTCGTCATTAATTGGCGTCACGTAATACTCAATTTGGCATATGTGAAGCTAGCGAAACGGACGCCTGCACATCATCAATGTGGCATGTAGTCATGTTGTTACATGACACGCTTGTCGTGATTATCATGTTTGGATGTGTCGATTACATATGTCGTCCGTTCGCGTCACGTAATTGGGAGTTTGGTATATGTGAAGCTAGCGAAATGGCCGCCAACGCATCATGAGTGTGGCATGTAGTCATGTGGTTATATGACACACATCTCATGTTTATCATGTTTGCACCAGTATCATACCTTCGTCATCTAATCACGTCCCGCAATAAAAAAAATTGGTATGCGTGACGCTAGCGAAACGGCCGTGAGCGCATCATGAGCGTGGCATGTAGTCATGTTGTTACATGACACGTATGTCATGATTTTTATGCTAGGGTGTGTCACTTGTCTTCGCCATGCAATCATGCCATACCATACCTGTTTCGCAACATGCCATGTGAACGAAACCACTGCAAGAGCTGTAGGACCTCGAAATGTAAATAATGACATCCATGACATACATGTCAGGATTTTCGTGTTATGACTATTCAAATATATTCTTCATAGAGTCCTGTTATGCCAGACCAAGTTTGGCATCGGTACCATTATTGAAACGGCTAGGAGAGCTAAAAGTCGTAGGCGGCTAGATAGATAGATACGCTGAAAGTCGTCGAAGTTAGCTGTTTCGCATTTAAAAAGTTATAGTTGAAATGATCGTTCATTCAGCACAACAAAGCAGACGACGTTTTTGCTGGAAACCACCATGAGGGCGCAACTAAAGACAACACAGAATACAGACGAGGAGAGGTGCATGTCCTCGTCTGTCGTTTCCTCCATGTTCTGATCAACACAGAGAAAAAGACAGTTAAGGGCATGCGTCTGTCCTCGTCTGTATCCTGCGTGTTGTATTTTGTTGCGCCCTCATGGTGGTTTCTATGTCAAAGCACCAACTTGCTCATCAGTCAACTCTGTTGACGTTCTTGCTATCATGCAGACAATGGCTGCAGTTATCTATATTCAACCACTCGATGGAGGCGGAAATGTAGTAGGCCAGTGTACCCAGATTTTTTTGCAGGGTGCAAAGAACCCCAGGTAGTCGAAATTTCCGAAGCCCTCCACTACGGCGTCTCTCATAATCATATGGTGATTTGGGGAGGGTAAACCCCCCATATAAATCAAATCAATCTTCAACCACTTCCGCCTAGTCTCAGTTTTGCGACATTGCGCGCGCAGCGCGCACTATCTCAACGAAGCGACTGAGTGCCACCTACGATATGGACAAAGCCGTGGTCGCTGAAGGAACGATCATAACATCCACGCCGTTTTGAACGTAGGCCATGCGATGTCTCTGCGGGAAATAAACATGACTCGCTATGTGAACATTCCGCGCCATGCGAGGAATAAACATGACTCGCAAATAACAATTTTGGAAAGCGGCTGCACCAATTCTTAGTCACGCGGTGAAATTTTTTCTTTTAGGCAGCTGCACCAAGTATCTCGTGAATTATAGTAGTTATATTGAGGAATATTGCTTTTCGGCACTGCGGTACCACTACCTCGTAGCTTTGTCACGCCGAATCTTCAGAACTACCTCCTATCCCATGGTGTTGGAGTCAATGACGCAATTCATTTTTTTTTCACCAAGGATTTCGGGCCCTATAGTACCGTGGTTGAAGTACCCCTCTTTTCGTTAGGGGTAGCACCACCGCTATGCTGTATTGAAAGTCGACGGTGTGTCATGTGGTGGGAAAAACGTGGCTCCTTTTGCAATGACAACCTGCAATGCTTGAGCGCACCGGACTATGTGCCACCAACTGGTTCTGCAACCCATGTAGGAAATGAAAGCGATGGAGAGGCCATTGCAATGCAAGTTGCAGAGCGATAAGCGTGGCGGAAGTCACGCGCTTTTCTTAAGAGTATCGTGAGTTTGTTCAGCACGCCAGCGCCTTATGTCGTCTGCACCACCTCTCGTATCACCTCGTTTTTATTAGCCAGCTAGAGTTCTGAATGTGCATTTTTTTGTAGCTGTCGCACTTCAAAGATAATACAATGTGTTAAAAGCCTACAATGAGCACTGATGTTTACGTCTTCGAGTTTAGTTTATAAACCTTAATGCCAAAAACGGTCGTTTACGTGGCCGGCGACCACTTCGCCAAACGCAAATTTGTTGTTTTCCTTCGGCACTGTGCTGTTGCATGCCTCAGGGAAGGCAGCCGAGAATTGCTAGATGATAACGGCATCGTCGAGGCTCTTAATGCGAGAGGCGGTGGTGAGCCGTTCTCGCGTACGACGGACACAACTGTTCGAAAGCAGTACTTGGTCCACTGCTTCAACAAAAGTTTGCCGAGTAAAAAATTAGACGTAAAATGAATAATATTTTGAAATATAGCTTCTTGTTTACGCTTTGCGCACAGTAAACTCATATTTGGCCAAGTTTCTTTAAAATGCGAGGCATTTCCTAGCGAACTACAGCAAATTCGAGTCTATCTATCTATCTATCTATCTATCTATCTATCTATCTATCTATCTATCTATCTATCTATCTATCTATCTATCTATCTATCTATCTATCTATCTATCTATCTATCTATCTATCTATCTATTTATCTGTCTATCTATCTATCTGTCTGTCTGTCTGTCTGTCTGTCTGTCTGTCTGTCTGTCTGTCTGTCTGTCTGTCTGTCTGTCTGTCTGTCTGTCTGTCTGTCTGTCTGTCTGTCTGTCTGTCTGTCTGTCTAGCCGCCTATGATTTTTAGCTCTCCTAGAGACAGGCTTGTGTGAACGCCTCTGACATCAGGTAGAGTTCTACACGCTGCAGTGAAATTACTGTCAGTCTCTCCCAACCCCCCTTTCTTCCCTCTCTTCCCTCTTTCTCGTCTTTCTTGTCCCCTTCCCTAATCCCCCAGTGTAGGGTAGCCAACCGGATGTCTATCTGGTTAACCTCCCTGCCTTCTTCCTTATGTTGCTTCCTCCTCCCTAGCCGTTTCAATAATGGTATCGATACCAAGCTTGATATGGCGTAACATGACCGTATGAAGAACATATTTGAGTAGTCATAACATGGAAATTGTAACATATATGTCATGAATGTCATGACTTACATTTAATTGTCCTGCAGCTCTTGTGGTAGTTTCGCTGACACTGCAAGTTGAAAAATTGTTATAGTATGACATAATTACAAGCGGCAAACCCTAACATAAAAATCATGACATACGTGTCATGTAACAACATGACTACATGCCACGCTCATTACGCGCTCGCGGCCGTTTCGCTAGCATCACATATACCAAATTTGGTATTACAGTTGGTGAGTGTATGACGAAGGTATGTGACTGGTGCAAACATGATAATCATGAGATGCATGTCATGTTATCACATGACTACATGCCACATTCATGATGCGCTGGCAGCTGTTTTGCTAGCTTCACTTATACCAAATTGGGTATTACGGGACGTGAATGAATGACGAGAGTATGATACTGGTGCAAAGATGATAAACATGAGATGCGTGTCGTGTAACAATATGACTACATGCTACGCTGATGATGCGTTCGCGTTCGCGGCCGTTTCGCTAGCTCTACATGTATTAAATTTGGTGTTACGTGACGTCAATGGATGACGAAAGAAATGACTGGTGCAAACATGATAATCCTGACACGCGTGTCATGTGAGGAGCTGACAACGTACCACGCTCATAGCGTGCTTTATTAGCATGCGCCGAAATGATTCTGTGGTGCTTCATCTGGCTATATACCAAGACAAATTAAATAACATGTCACTGTCCATTGTGTTTTCCACACCTTAACTTTCCATATATGCAGATGAAAACAGCCTGTCGTGGCAATTATCTGGCCGATACTCGCCATTGCTCTCTTGCAATCAGCTTATTAGGCAAGCAGTGCAGATCTGCATGTGTGTTGTATATTCACAATACTAATCATAATGAGGCTGCAAATGACACACAGACGCTTTACAAGCGAGTATTGAAAGACGTTTGCTCATAATCAGCAGAAAAATTGTGGCACACTTAAGCTTCACCTTCAATAGTTGAACGCGATAGCGAAATCCGGCACCAGTGCGCTGCTCTTCAACCACTTAGTACACACACACACACACACACACACACACACACACACACACACACACACACACACACACACACACACACACACACACACACACACACACACACACACACACACACACAGACAAGCGCGCGCGCAAATACGACGTATCTATAGTATTGTAGTGAATGTACAGTGTAACCTGTTTTTTCTGCTAGAATGGCGTTCTGCCGTAGTCGAGACACGTTTTTTCGTAATGTCTCACAGATGGCACACAAACACGCGAGCGCGCGCGATTTGTACACACAGTTTTTTTATCTAAAGCAAGAGTCACATAAATCCAAGATACGCTCCGCGTGATGGCCATCTCGGAGGTATAACAAGTTTTGCAATGCCTCACAGTAGCACATTCTCAGCGTTTGCTGTTTGCTTGATCAACGCCTCTGGAAAGGCATGATATGTTTTCCACTAGAGGGACATAGTTGTCCATTTTTAAAGTTGTTTAAAAGTTCCTGTGTGTTTTTAGCGGCGATGGCTGCACTATCCCGGCCTTTTTCAACATAGTTTGATGGCTTCCCGAATCGGCCTACAAATCACCGAATGGGCTCTTTTTCGTTGTGACACCTGTCAAGCAAGTTTTTTTATAGGGAAGCTGAAGGGATTTTAGAATTGAATCAAACTTCGTGTTTAGGAAGGTCTTCGAGGATGTAGCAGCAGAATCTTCAGAACAGGCGAAAGAAAAACTTGTCTTGCTCCACCCCTGCGAGCGCCCTGAAAGTGTGGGCATGGAAACATACGTCAACTTCGTTTCCTCTGGCTCAGAGCAAGTGATCTTTCTTATCTTCAAGCACAGCCTCCGTGATTAACCCATGACGTGCCGTAGCCGGAACTAATCAAAGAGGCTATCTTGCAGCAGTGCTACTGCTGCAGATGACGCGCCATATCGAGAATGACGTCCCCGTGTTCGCTCAGCGTCTCAAGAAGCCCGGCGGCCACGGCCACTGATTTTTCACCAAAAAGTGCTATTGATTTGATTGATATGTGGCGTTTAACATCCAAAAACCTTGATATGATTATGAGAGACGCCGTAGTGGAGGGCTCCGGAAATTTCGACCACCCGGGGTTCTTTAACGTGCACCCAAATCTGAGCACACGGTCCTACAACATTTCCGCCTCCATCAGAAATGCAGCGGCCGCAGCCGGGATTCGATCCCGCGACCTGCGGGTCAGCAGCCGAGTACCTTAGCCACTAGACCACCGAAGCGAGGCCAAAAAGTGCTATTGGAGCTCACTTTTGAGAACTCTAATATCGCTTTTCTAAATAAGCAGGGATCAAGCTGTCCTTACACGCTCATAAGTCATTTTTTTAGAAAAGTGCTTCAGCTTCCCTTTAAGGAGACTCCTTGCACTACAAGGCATTTATGTATAGTATTTGTTCCCAAAGCAGCTGAAAGTAACATCGTGGCTTCGAGGTAGTACACCTGCTTGCAGCGCGAACGGTCCCAGTTCAATTCTCAATGTGAACGAAAGTTTTATTCTTTATTTCATTTGCTTGTTTCACAATTTTTCGATCACGGATGATTCTTCGCTTACAACCAACGGTGCCAATGCTGACGGCAGAATTTCTCCGACTATTACGTTAAAAGTTTCTCTTTTCAAGCTCGTCAAGAAGATGGTGGAGGGGTGCCCCTGGAGCGTCATAAAGTGGCTCGCACGGCTCGCCTCTTTCTCGCTGGTGCATGTTGCGCATGCGCGAGCCGCCGTAGCGCGCCCAACATCCCGAGGACAAGTCCTCTTCTCTTCCCTACTTCCAGCTCCAGAAAAAGTCATCTAACGGCCCCTCCTCGGCATATTTCTTCCTGAAAGCTGCACCCCGAAGTTGTTTGTAGGTTGTAGTACGCAGAGATACAAGCTTCTGAAATCGGTAGTTGTAGTAGCTGAGCTCAAACTCTCTAGCTTCGAACTGTTTATTATGCCACGTTAGTAAATATTTGTTTGTGCACAGTAACATCTGTGTTTGCAGAAACCCGATGAGTTGTAGGATAATGCAAAATGATTGGTACTTTTCACTTAATTACTTAAGGTGCATATCAACACGGCGCTAGTTTTTCTTTTTTGTTGCCATGAAGGTAGGAGGGGAGCACATATGCACGTGAGTTCCTTTATGGGCTAGGGACGCTGGGAAAGTAGGTGCTCTATTTTGAATACGATTGCTTTTGGGGAGACAACGAAGGTCAGAAACTTTTACCGCTGCTCGTTGATGCATCGAACGTTCAAAAATGCATCGCACAGCATTTAGCTGCCGTACTGACAGTAACTAAAAGCACAGAAATGCACCTAACGAGTAGAATATTTAAAAAAATTAGCAGTGTTCGTCATTGAACATTCTATTTTTTTTCTATCGAAGACCTTGTGAACACTCTCTTGTTTGACGCAGGTGAGAGGTGCATTTATAACTGACCTAGTTTTGGCAATGTCGTCCTTCCAGACTTCCTGATGTGTTGCATCGAGTAACTTCAATTTAATATAACAGCCAGACAGTGGCTATAAGCGACGAATGAAGAGAAATGGGCTAAGTGACTTCAGAATAAGTACAGTAGGCATGTAAGTCATCGGTAACACTGTTTCACGATAGGAAAAATATGAGCTCAGACGACGCACAAAGAGCCTTGTTCTTCGTAATAAGTTATTCATACATTCGATACTGGTGTAACCGTCCATATTGCATTTCTTTAAATTTTGTTATCGGCCTCTTTCCCTCACCAAAAGTATAAAGTCTTGCACTGCAAGCACACTTGAAGTGCGCGCGCTAAGCACATCGGTTGATCGCGGCGTCTCTTTTATGGTGTAACCGCAAGAGCGAGCGCGCTTCTCCCATCGGTTTGCTTGAAAACGACTGAATGCCCTTTTCAAAGACACCATACCACGTCTCCTTCCTGCCTTTCTTTTAGTTTTGCGAAATAAAGCCAGAATCAATTTTTTCTGTAACGAGCATATCAAGGCTACTATAACGAGGCTGAAGTTACCTGCTTTTCGGCTGGATGGCGCCACCATCTTGGGGCGGCATTACTTTGCATCCTCGGATAGACATATAAAATCAATTTTGTTGCGCTATCAATCTCGGGAGCAATATTAACGTGGTAGGTGTTCTCTGCTTTTCGGCTGGATGGCACCACCATCTCTGTGCAGAGTTACTCTGCATCTTTGGATACGAATAAAAAATTCCTTTTGTTGCGCTAAGCGTCTCGGGGGCAATATTACGTGGTAGGAGTGCTCTCTTTCTCAGCTTGGTGGCACCACCATATCGTTGCGGCGTTACTCTGCCTTTTTGGATGCAGTTATGAAATACATTTTGTGGCGTTCACCATCTCGGAGCTATGTTAACGTGGTGTACGAGTGCACAGATATTCAGATAGGTGGCACTACCACCTCGTTACTGCGTTACTTTGCATAGTGAGACTCAAAGACGGAATTCATTTTGTCACTCCAAACATCTCGGCGGCTTCAGTAACAAGTGTGAGGTTAACTGCTTTTCTTCAGGGTGGCGCCACCTCCACCTTACTGCGCAAGGAAGATTTAAATCCTCTTTTTACTGAGGTGCATAACATCTTGAGTTTGAGAGACATATTTCATTTTCCTTTGGTGTAGATCTCGAGGGTTATATAATAATATTATGAATACCTGCTTTTATGCAGGGTGGCACTACTGCTTCGATTACTTAGCATATTGAGATTTAGAGACGGAGTACATTTTTTTTTACGCCAACCATCACAGGGGCAATGATACCTATGTTTAGGTAAGCTGCTTTTCGGCAAGGTGGCATCACCTCCTTGGTGCTGCGTTGCTGCGCATTTTGGGATTAAAAATAGCGAGTTGACGTCGTAAAGAGAACTCATTCCTGATCCGTTCATTCAAAGGGGTAATAAAGCGCGATGTCAACTTACAGTGTTTTGTTTTTCACTTTGGTACCAATTTTTGCGCTCGACTTTTTTTTCAATAATATATACCATCTCTCTCAAAATTAATGCTGTACAAACGTAATTTTTGTTTGGACAAGAAATGGACTAAAACACAATTTTTTATTATAATAGCTCTTTACTGCGCCAGTGCGACAACTTGGCAGAAAATTAGAAACAGGCATAATGGGTTTCAAATTTTCTTTAAAATTACCTTCGATGCTCAGCAAACTAAAGAGAGGAATGTTTAAAACAATGCAATAGGAACCTTAAAAAATGATAGAAAATTCCAAGTGCTTTCTTCTTTGTTTACACAGTTACATAAAATATTGTACGGGGAAATCAGAAGCAAGTCATGGAGAAAAAGTAACATCATTTTTCCTAGCGTTAGCATAAAATGTTAGCTGTGTTATTAGGAGAACGTAGGTTACGCTCAATATCGACTGTCGATCGGAAAGGATGGTTAAATCTGTCGACGCACGAGAAATGAGATACTGGGCCGACAAAATTGTCGTAAAGTATGTTGCACCCACTTTGTGAGAATGGCGTAGCCTTGGTGGGAAGACAAAATGGAGGTACATGATTTATTCATGCGAAATTTGAGGATGCTGAGCAGTAATATTGAAACAACAGAATCGGGTGTATTTGAGGCGAGAAGCATAAAATGGTAGGTTGAGCGTGTTTTTCTTGGTAGGGACAGTTTCTGTACGTGGTATGACCATGATGATGAAGTGGACTGTGCAGTACTGCATGTGCTCAAACGGATTGATTCGGTTAATTTAACCGAGGCTCTAAACAAAGCATACACGCTCTCAATTGCTATGATAACGCATTTTGCCTACGTTTACTCCCCCGGAGATAGGAGAAAATTACAAGTAATGGGGGCAATATACTAACAAGTTGTTAGCAATGTTAATTATGTTACCGCTAAATAGCTACAGCGACAGATGAAATCATAAGAATACTGAGGTAGTCATATGATGCTCGAGTAGCGCTTCGTAAAAACGAGCAGCGGGTCCCCACGGTATGTTTCACAACGTTTTCTAGAACATAGAAGGTGACGCTCTTGACGTACCTTTTCCGGTTATTCATAGCGTATCAAAGACTGCATAAATTTCATCTCATTGTGAACATTCAGCTGTTGTCATGATTCATAAACCTGGAAATTCTCCGAATATTATACAACCTTTGCACCCAGTTTTACTGTCTGAGACTCTGCAAGCTGGCTGAAAAGATGCTGGCAACACATGTTTCCTGGTGGCAAATACTTTCGGTCTCAAATGGTATTTCTGCCTCACATGGAAATTGAAGAAGAACTGCCCATTCAACTGCACTGAAGGTCATATTGTGCACATTCAATGCGGCTAACTTCGCGCAAACCAACCATCAATTGCAAGGGGCCAGCAGGGCTATGAGGGAGCGTCTTGCGGCGTTGGAAAGCCGCAGATTACTGAACATACTGGGGAACGTGCTGATACATGCCATGCCAGAGGTACCTTAGATGAAAGTGGTAAGGAGTCTTGAATACTTTAGCGTGGCCAAACTCGGGTTCATCGTGATAGGCAGCGGAGATGTCCGATCGCAGATGACGGGGGATGAAAAGGAGTCCCATACGGGTGCACGTGTAAGGTAATTTTGGCAATACACCAGGGCGTCGCGGACAGCAAAGTGTTTTGCTTGACAACAGAGGGAGCGTGAAGTGGATTCTAAAGAACTAGAAGCTAGGACGTCGAGCAGAGAAGCGATCCAGAGATCTTTGCGCTGCTCGGCTGTTATGTCTGTGATGCTCAACGATGATGAATCACAGGTAGCAGTTGGTGAGCAGACAGGCCCAGAAGGTAGTGGAGCACGAGATAGGCCATCGACATCTGTAAGTCTGTGCCCCGAGCAATTAAGAACAAGGATGTCGTATTCCTGAAGGCGTAAAGCCTAACGTGCGTGGTGGTCAGTGGGGTCTTTCATTGACGATAGCCGAAGGCGTGGTAGTTGGGGACAGCATTAAACTGGCGTCCGTAAAGATAAGTACGAAATTTTCCTATAGACCAAATTATTCTTAAGCACCCGTTTTCTGTTACACAATAGTTTGACTCTGCCTTTGTTAGGGTACAGCTGCATATGCGACGACGTACTCGTCGCAGCCATTCTTGCGTTGAGCGAGGTGTTTTTATCATTTGTATTTTTGGCAGGATTTTGTTGACTCAACTTTTTTGATGCGCAGTGTATTTTTTTTTGGTCGAATGATAACGCCGGCGCATTGACGAGGGGCTGTGTTTGTACGTTATTTATGTTCATGATTTTCAATGAGAATTCAGTTAAATATTGAGCGCCGTACCTCTTTCAGTCTATGTCTGAGTTTTTGCGCCGTTAGCCACAAAAAAAAGTACTGAAAGCCATACCGCACAGTGACGAAGAGATCTTCTAGCTTACCTTTTCTTTCTCTCCCGGCGTGGCTTTGAGTGGGCTGGAAAAGTACCTATCAGAAATACTGCGACATATACCTGTAACACCTTTCGTACTTGATGAATTTCGAAAAAGAAAATGCGGAATTTTTTTATGTGCCATGCGCCCATGGCTAAAGAACTCTCACATAATTCACCCAAAAGTGTTGCAGGGTCTCTAAGTTTTCTTGAAGGGAACGCAGCACAGAGAAAAAAATGCGTGCTCTGCGCAGCCAAGTTCCTTGGAGCTGGCATTGCGCTTGGTGCATTAGTGGGCTTTTTGCTGCGTTACCAGTTCTTTTATTTTGTTTAAACATTGGTTATGTTCAAGCCCGGCATTGCTCCGAGACGCGTGAACAGAAATGATCTTCTTCTTCTTCTTCTTCTTCTTCTTCTTCTTCTTCTTCTTCTTCTTCTTCTTCTTCTTCTTCTTCTTCTTCTTCTTCTTCTTCTTCTTCTTCTTCTTCTTCTTCTTCTTCTTCTTCTTCTTCTTCTTCTTCTTCTCATGGCTATTATCCAATGCAGGTGATTGGCCTACTGTTAAGTGAACGTTTCTTTTTTCCCTTCGCAATGCTACTCGTATATGATAGGGATAGGTTTCACAACAAATTATCACTGAATAATAATATTTATACGTTTAAAAGAATGACGAATTCAGCTATATATACTTTTAGTCTGACTGATAAATTCCTCTATTGTGTAGTAAACATCCCTGTGACTGTAGCCCAGAGTAGAAGCGCCGAATGATAAAACAACTGATTCGGATATTTCCAGACCCACGTATCGAAGATTGGGTGCTATGAATCTTCTTATGAATGACGTATACCGGCAACAGGATAAAATGTAATGACTGATTGTTTCCTTCCTCTTACAGAAGATACCGAGAGGAGACAACGCTTGACTTGCTCCATGCAGGTAAAGGTTGAGGGAGGTAACCCGGCAGCGAAGTTTGGTTATGGCCACTTCCATTATTCTCGACCGCGATAACTCACTTTCCAGGAAAATAATAAGTGCCGAAATTCTGGAGAAGCGGTCAAGACGGGGTCGGATAAGCATTTTTTCGAAAGTTAAGGTGCGGAATCGTGCAATTGTAATGTATGTTGTCTGTGAGAAAACCGGAATGATTGGCATCAAAAGCGCCGCCTTTGCTAAAGAATCAGCGCTTTCATTTGAAAGCAAACCCTTGTGTCCTGGTACCCAAATTAAGGGGAGACATTTTAGGTGTGCGGGAACTAGTATTCTGAAAGGCTTTAAAAGAGGCGTTTCACCAGATGCAGAGACAGAAGAACACACAGATAATGAGTCAGTGATGGCGGCTACTACTGTAGTAAAACTGTGTAATTTTCGGCGAGCTAATATTATGGCCACAAGTTCAGCTATAAAAACTGGAATAGAATCTGGCAGTCGTAACGAAAAAGACCGATCATGTTGAGGGCAGAACATTGCTATGCCAGATTTTTCCTCAGATTGCGATGCATCCATTGCAATAACCACATTTGTCGGCAGACTATTTAGATGCTCTTGTAATAGTCTATTTCAAATTCCGTGAGTTAGTAATTTTGCGTGGTTTGGAAAAATTTTGTGGTAGACAATATCTGTGAATTCAGGTTCCATGGTCAAAGGACGCACATCACGAATTCGTACATTCAGAGAATCGAGTAATGTTTGTGCAAATATGATTTCTGGCTTGCGGAATCTAGGCCAGTGCTCAGAAAAAAATATATCGGGATCGGATATGAAAATTCTTTGAGCATGGTTAGACAGTGTTTCGTACAATCGTTAGAAAGTCTGCACCGTAAGTAGGTTATATCGGTTTAACAGGGGTGGTGTTCTCGCTTCCAGGTATAATACTACATTTGCCACATATTTTGGAAGGCCTAAGCACAGCCGTGAAGCCTCTCGCTCTAATAGTACTAGCGGCCGAAGCTGGTACACCGCTGGCGCACCTGAAAAAAGAATACAGCCACATTCCAATACCGATCGTACGTAGATTTTGTAGACCACCAAAAGTGCTTTTCTTCTCGTACCAGATATGCGGCTGCTCAGCCTGCGCAATACACCCATTGCCCATGCTCTCTTTATTGTTATATATTTATTATGAGGTGGCGAGTTTAGTTCTTTGTTATACATGACTCCGAGGTATTTTAATGATTCCACTTGCCGGATATCCTGCAGCTTGTAAGTCAGAGATTTTCTCACCGGATCGTTAGCCGGAAAAACCAGAATAGCACACTTATTGGTATTATGACTTAACTGCAATCCATCTAGCCACTTCTCGAGTTCACTCAAGTACGACTGTAAAGTTTCGTAAAGGCGATGTATGTCAGCAGCCATACCAAAAAAAAAAACGATGCCGTCTGCATAAACGTAAGTCTGCACCTTTGATCAAACAGAAATAGTACACATCAAGTTGATGAATAATCCTGGTGAAAGTACTGATCCCTGTGGAACTCCTCGAGTCTGCGTGTGCTTGCAGGAAGAAAAGCCATCTTCAACGCAGTAAAACTCCCTTTCATTTCAAAATTCAGTCCCTCATACTACGATATAAGAAGGAAGTACATGGCACCGCAAACGATTCATTAACACAGAATGTTCGACACTATCGTAAGCTTTACTGATGTCTAAGGTAACTAACGCAGCGTACTGTTTTTTATATCGGGCAATGTGAACACGACTTTCTAGGTCTACGTGCGCATTCCAGACTGAATGTCCAGATCTAAAGCCAATTCGGCTGGGGCTCAACAGCTGTTGGTCATTTACAAATCTTAATATACGACGATGAAGGACCCTTTCAATAGGCTTCACTCTCTCTGATGTTATTGCTATTGGTCTTATATTGTCGATAATAAATCCAGCCCCTTGTTTTTCAAGCAGTGGTATGATTTTAGCAATCTTCCACTCATCAGCTATCCATGCCGCCTTAAGGGAGTAGTTTGTTAGGCTTAACAGATCCGTGGGGAATTCCTGATATATTATTTTTAGCGTTGAGTTTGTGATTCCATCAGTCCCTGGTGCTGAGGTTGGCAACCTTAACATAGCCTGATCTCAAAATACTGAAAAATGAAAGGTGTATAAACCGATGGTGGAAGGCGCGTTGTGAATCTATTTTTAACCCTTGAGCTAATTGATTAAGTGCTTCTTGTAATTATTGCGAAGTCTACACCACTGAGTCCACACTTACTTGCATGGGAATGTTTTTTTTTGTACAACGTAGGAAATTGAACAGTGCTCGATTATTTTTTTACTTAGATAGGTAGTCAAAGTGATTCTTATCATATTCCTCCTGCGCGCTTGATACTGTATGTTTAAATGTTGCCGCAAAGAATTGATAATCTTTCCTGTTTTGTGGGCTCTGATTTCGTATAAAACATTCCCATGCCGCTTTTCTCCTTCTGTAGTCCCGCGTGCACTCAGTGTTCCACCATCGACTGGGTTGAGCACTCTCGGTTTACGCCAACGTGATCAGAAATTCTGAAGCGTTTTTTGATAACTCTAAAGCAGGAAGAACGTTCTTACCGAGGTCTGCATTTCTATCACCGGATGCTACCTTAATGTTAGCGCGAAAACAGTCTTTAAATTTTTTATATTTCACCAGAGGTTTAAGTTTTCTATCAAACAGTTTAATGGGAAACCATCTTTCAAAGTATACCAGAAGATGATCACGGTTTGAAGCGAAATTGACTGTTCTCCAGGACTTCAGCTGAACACCTGTGCTACAGAATGTCAGAACTAATACTGATCGTGCTCGACCACGAACAAACGTAGGCTGCTTCATGTTTAGGCGGTTAAAATTTTTATGCGTAATCCAGTCCCACAGAAGGGTACCAGCAGAGTCTGTTCTAAAACCCCATGACACGTGATGGGAGTTGAAATTGTCAGTGAGAATTATTTCATTCTTGCAGCTAGTTAGGACACAGTTGAACTGTTGTGTATTGTGTACGCCTGAGGGAAAATATGTATTTTGATAGAGAAAGAGTGGCATCCTGGCATGTTGATGTCAATTACCAGAATTTCACAGTCAGAGGACATAAACTGAAAAGCCAGACTCGCTGTGTGGCAAAACTTGCTTGATAATATTATGATTACACCACCCCCGAGTAAAGGACGATCTAACCAATATATTCGCAAATTTTTGAAATGATAATTTTGATTAGGCGTAAGCCAGGTTTCTTGCAATGTTACTAAGTCGATATTTAACTGATTTACTAAGCAAAATAAATATGTTGAAGCAGAAAACAAACAACGGAAGTTACACTGCAGAACTGTTAAAGTATTATAGTGATGCGTGAAAGGCTTCGGCCACGACTGTTTCCAAAATACTCTCCTTAGGAATGCGGGCGGGATTCGAATCACCGTTTTTGGTTTTTGAATTGGGGCACGTAAATTTTACTGGGGACCCAGTTCACTTCTGGCGCCTGCCATCATGGCTGATTTGCATCTGATCATGAAATTCTACTTCATTAGAAGTAGAAGGTTCTGGTGCAGTTGGCTTTGGATTTGCCTGACGTTCATGCTGCGGTGCTGAATTAGACACCTATGCGGCGGCTGCTGTTGTTACGCAAGATGTCTGACTGGTCCTCGGTGCTACAGCTTTAGAAAGTAGTTGAGCCATCTGTGAGCAAAACACTTTCGAGACACACTCCGCTACAGTAGTTATTAGCTGATCTAACGCCTTTGACATTGCTTTCTCAACTGCTGACTTGAAAAGTTGCAAATGTTTGACCTCATTTATTGACTCAGGCCTCGCAGCAACACCAGCGTATTCGAAGGTCCAATCTTTGGCAATAGCAATGGCTTCTCGTCGTGAACATTTTCGCCTATACATTATTTCTAGCAGCTGGATTTCGTTTGACCTTGCCTGGCAAATAACGTAATCAGCTGTATGGTATCCCACACTTAGACAGCACTTTTCTATCCCAGCAGTGCATTTATTTGAGGGATGGTTAGCACCACAGGCTCGGCATCGGGAACCTGATTTGCAACCCCCTAGGCTGTGACCAGAACACCAGCAGTTCTGGCACTGAACAGGACAAGAATTTGGGTGTTCAACACGAAAGATGAGTGGCCATATTTTCAATTCAGATGGCCAAGAAGTGCCGGTAAAGGTGCCAATAACTGATGCTGTAGGAACTTTCTCACCATTGACTACGCGGTTACACCGGTATACGCCTATGACGCCAGCATCCGACAGCTTCTCCAGAGTCTCGGTTGGTGACAGTCGAGAGTCAACTCTTCGAACGATTCCCTTCGTACATGTCAAATGATGCAGGATGAACGCACTCACCGGAACTGACGCGAATGTCTTGCACTTTAGGAGGTCCGCATCACATGATGTATATGACAATCTACATACCACACCACCTCTTTCAAACTGTCAAACGTCGCTTATCAATTGGAAGTGCGATGTCATGGCCTGGAGCTCCGCTTGGACAGGTTTTGGGTTGTTCAGCCTGATAAATCCACCACTCGAAGAAGGCACCAGCGCAACAGGGATGCTGTGAACACCACTGCAAAAAAAAAGTATTCCCATAGCAGTTCATCATTAGGCAAAGAGACTGACCAAGGCCTGTGCCCTTGGCCAGGAGACTAGTTAGTCATTGGTACAGTTGCAGTCGTCTAAACGATAGTAATCGATATCGCTCACAAATTAACGCCGGTCAAATTCACGCAAGACTCGGGCAAACCACAGGTCAAAGTCCTAGCTCAGCAGCTTTGGCTCGGGTCGCGATCGTATAGATTCCAAGAGCTAGTCAAAAGCACGGCCGTTCTACACGTCTCAAATCATTAGCTTCGCCATTCGAAGATTAGACATGATTAGCTTCGCCATGTGCCGAAACCCGCTTACTTCGTCCTCTTTCCCTGTTACATAGTTCACCGAACACGGACGCCAGTTTAACCAACTTGAGATGAAATAACTCTGATGGGCGAGGGAACCAGTATTGAGTGACGGAGAAGGAAACTGGGAAATATCTGATTGATTGATATGTGGGGTTTGACGTCCCAAACCACCATATAATTATGAGAGACGCCGTAGTGGAATGCTCCGGAAATTTAGACCACCTGAGGTTCTTTAACGTGACCAAAATCTGAGCACACGGGCCTAAATTTCCGCCTCCATCAAAAATGCCGCCGGCCGCCGCAGCCGGGATTCGATCCCACGACCTGCTGCTCAGCAGCCGATATACCTTAGCCACTAGACCTCCATGGCGGGGCAACCGGGAAAGAAAGAAAGACAAAGATAGATTCATGGCGAGAAACGTTTTTCTGCAAGATGGGATTGGAACCAGTGCGCCTACGATTGGTAGGTGAGCGTCGTAACTCGTCAATCCAGGCCTACTCTCCGAACATTGCATAGCTTTCTGTAGCCTCACGTTGTGCAGTATAACAAACCAGTGGAAAAGGACGTGATAACAAGGACAAGGCACAGGGGGAGCCAAAATATTGAAGGAGATGAAGGAACTGAAAGAAAGAAATATAGAGAAAGAAAGCAGGAATAAAAAAATAGGAAAGAGACACAATAAAAATGTGAAAGGAAAAAAAGCGGAGTAACAAAAAAATTGTTAAAGAAATAAAGTGCTAGCAAAAAAATGGAAATAAAGACACAAAAAATACATAGCAAAAACTGACAGCCACAAAAAATAAAGCAAGATGAAAGCTGTTATAAGCGAACAAGGCCTCCCAGTTGCGCACTCCTGTCATGCTTGGTACCTCTAGTGCAAATTTTCTTTAGCATTTTATTCCTTTTTTTATGAATGGCGCGTACAATAATGCCATACCCAGTAACAGTGGGTGTTACAAGGGCTGACACAGGTCCTCTTATGTCGCTATTTTGGGAAATCAGTGAAAAAAGGCAGTGCTTGCATTTCAGTGTCTCTTGTACGCTTCCGCATTATCGAGAGATCTCAATGTCTTTCGAGGAAAGAATCTACCCTATGCCACCCTGAGTTTTCCAGAAATAGTGTGAAGTAAACGCAGGGGTGTACAATCTCGTAAAAACAACGAGAAAATGCCGTCAGGGTTCGTAACATACGCTGATGATTTCGTAGTGCTTCATAAAAGCAAAAAAAAAGCTTGGCAGATCCCACGTGTACCTGGGAATTAGCGTTTAGCGAAGCATGCGAGAGTAATGTGACTGCGTTGGATTTTTTTATTGAACTACACGTCATGAAATGACGCTAAAGAATAGGCCAGGCCTGTGCGGAAGGCACAGCACAGTCATAGCAAAAAGCTCGAAGAACGGCCCCTCAGAGCCTCCTCAAAACACTCATTGGGTAATTACAGCAAGCACGCTTGCTTGATACTCACTAGGGCATTAATATTAACCGTTTGGGTAGTAGGTCGGGATTCGCTATGCTATATTTACAGTGTAAGCTGGTATAAGATCTTAACTCGGGTCACGCGCAGTTGTCTGCCGCCACCGCCTCCACCAGTGACCATAACCACATCGCTCGAAATTAGAAAACAAACCTAGCACTAAAGACACTGTGGTGCCCCAAGCCCGGGTCTGCTGCGTACCAGCCCAGTATTCTACCACGGAGCTGCGCCGGTGATTTTGACTTGTTGGCAAACTTGCTTTAGCCAGGCTTGATGTCGGGAAAGCAATTGCGTTAATACGACTGATAAAGCGTTTTAAAACAGCGAAAGAACAACCAGTCGTCGCACAGTGCGAATAGCGTAACGAGTGGGCCACTGTACTAACAATTGGCACGAAATGCCTTGCAAGTGCTCAGCAGATACTACGTTTTGTAGAAGAGTGACGAAAAATAGTATAGTGAATGCCAGCCTAGGGCCAGAAAGTTTGTTATCAAAGTTTTAGTGGGTATCAAGCAAGTGTGCTTGCAGTAGTTACCCAATGAGTGTTTTGAAAAGGCTCTGAAAGGCCTATCTTCGAGCTTTCGCTGTGACTGTGCTGCGCCTTGCGTGCAGGCCTAGCGTTCTTTCGTCATTCTTCTGAACAGCGTGGTATCAGCTAAATACTTGGAATACACTTTGTGTCAATTGTTCATGAAGTGGCTGGCGACGATGAGGAATTATGGCTGAAGCGGGTATGCGTAACAGTCATTAGGGGAACAAGAACAAGTTTTTGTAATGAGTTGGAACAATGAACGGCCTACTTGTTGCGCTATTCATATTGTGCGACGACTGGTTGTTCTTTCCCATTTTAAAACGCTTTATAAGTCGTATTACCGCGATTGCTTTCCCGGCATCAAGCCTGCCTAAGCAAGCTTGCCAAGAAGTCATCAGCACAAGCGTAGCTCAGCGGTAGAATACGGGGCTGGCTCCCAGCGGACCCTGGTTCGAGCCCCATTGTGACTTGGGTGCTAAGAATTTCGTGCGATGTGGTTACGGACATCGGCAGCGGTGGCGGTGGACAACTTCGCGTGACCAGAGCTGTGATCTCATAACAGCTTTCGCTGTAATATATGTACAAATGTTGCTCGAACAGACACGCACATACGTATGTTGAAGAGTTTCACGTGTTTATATAACCAGTTGTTTGCACTGGTGCAACAATGCCAACTAGAACATGCGTATTAGCAACACCGCAGGCTGTTATAAAGCGCTGACGCTCGCGAGGATGCCGGACCTGGACACTGCTACACAAATCAACTTCAACGCATGGCAACAAATACCAATCGACGTGAACTCGACGTGACGGCTGTATCCAAGTAAGTAATGTTTATAAAACTGAGTAGGCAGCATTTCATCCACTACTGATGTTTCACGAAGAATATTTAGCGTCTATTTGAAAAGTAGATTCAAAAACTAGCGTAGCTTTGTGTTGAAATGCTTCATTGCCACGCAAAACGCTTTGGTTCGATTTCAGCTGGAACCCTGACATTCATTCTATGCCTTCGTTGGGGCGAAGCTACCAATGTCGGGTATTTCTTAACCCTCATGCGTTAAAATTGCCCATGTGTGTTCTCGAAGTTCCTGGGTAGATACTAGGCGTAAATAACCTGTGGCACTTACCCGCACACTAGCAGCAGATACCCGATGGGTGTGTGCCACTGCCGCGCGAAAAGTGTTTGACGATGTACTCGAGGGGATTGTTACTATATTCATGTCCTCACCAGTACGTCATTTTCGTCAAATCATGTTACCCTTCCATGCTAATTTTGGTTCACCCCAAGTTAAAGGGGTGACCACGAGAGCACCCAAACGTAATCAGCTAGATAAATAGATGCGCTCAAAGTCGCCGAAGTTCGCTAAGAAATGGTTTGCTTTTAAAAAGTTTTTTTGTGAAAAATTTCCAATACTCGCTGCCAAACACGTATCATTCTTCTGATTCCAGCACGCCTGCGCATTTGAACTGTCGTGTGTGCTACAATGAGTAACGCCTGAGACTTATAACACATTTCGAGCTAGTTGGTTGCTCATACCGAAGCGAGAACAGCACGAACTGACGAAAACGAACAGGCACAAGGAAAGATACAGACCCAGAGCCTGCAGCAAGGTATGTGTAAACTGGTAGCGTAACTTCCATACGAGCCCGTGGATCGAGTAGTCGGCGGCTCGTTGCCACCATCGCCATCTACGTGAGGAGGGGACAACTAATAGCAAACAAACACTAAAAATAAACGACGCAACTAAAAGTGGTAGCGACGTCGCTTATTTGCCCTACACGACACGAAATTGAAATTTTTCCTTGTGTCTGGGCTGTTACGTGCCTTCATTATTACGCGATTCTGTTGCACCTCGTGTCTCGCTAGTTACATGCGGGAGAGAAAAAGAACAAAAAAACACCAATGAGTGAGGAAGCAAAGTTGTTTTATTAGCCAAATGACGTACTTGCAATGTGCACAAGAAACTTCTCAGAGGCAATTGTGAGACAACTGTTCACCAGCACAGTAGCATAACACTTCGAAAACTCACGTTGCCCAATCGTTGAAAACCACTGCAGCGAAACAGCAGCTTTGAAATCATACCTTTGCAGCTTTAGAGTACAGCGTCTCGTTGCTTAGCGTGTCGCGTTCACAGTCACCAAAGGCGACAGCACGCCAGCCGTGCGCCAGAGAAAGCAGTGGGTAGGTACAGGAGCGGCTATCTACACATTCTGTGCGCTAGTTGAGCTCTCAAATGTCACGCCAGTGCACAGCGCACAAAAAAGTAATACTGAACGTATGCGCGAAACTACCAGGGAAAAGTGAGTGATGCGACGTTGGCCTTGTAATGCGCCGAACCAAAGAACACGCCGAACTTAAGAGACGCTGTAAGCACATTCTTGATACGCCTCCAAAACCATTGGCTCTTGTTACCAGACTGCCTGCATGTGCCTGCTGGTTCTGAAACCAAACAAAAAAAGATTGGGCGCTCAACCACATACGAAAGAATAAAGTTTTATTCAGTTAACATAATAAGTTTGTTAACAATCAAAATTAGAACAACTCAAATAAACTTTTGAATGTTTCTTTTTATTTTCATAATTTGTACTCTCCTCACCTAGAGTCGCGCTTCAATCGTCGGCGTGGTTGTTGATGTCTGTTGCAATAGGTTTGCAACCACTTTTCGTTCCGGCTTTTGCTACCTTTTTAGATTGACCTTGGCGTGTGTCTGCCTTTGTGTCTGCGCGTTCTCTTCAATACGCACTGTTTTCGCCTCGGCCTGAGACTTCTTTATAACGGTTGGCACAGCATGCTCCATGATACAGCTTCTATTTTTTAATCTAAGACCATATTTCTGGATTTCCGCATTCTGCAATAGGTAAAGTCAACGAGCCATTAAGGTTATTGAATTAAAGGTTCGTACGAAGGTATTTTCCTGGTTCATGCAATAAACTCACGAATAAGACATATAAGGCATCAAATATTACATAGTGAGTGCACTGAACCGTGGCCTTTTTACGCCCCTTGGTCGTGATGGCCTTGGTATGCACAGTTTTCCGATAACTCATGCATCTCCAGACTGGGGGTTTGTCCAATATCAGCAGTCGTTTCTTATATTGTTTCTAGATCACTAGGCAGATCAGGTCACCGCATTTTTTTTGCATGTAATGTTAAAAACAGATGACGCTCGTTGCTGTGCCTATAAAATAAAGTGTGGCGCTTTAAATAAAGCAATGCAAAGAAAAAAAAAAGAAACAAGAAAATAAATTATAACAAAATAAGACAGATTGGAATAGAACGCAAGAAAAAAAAACAACAAAATGACAAGAAATATTGAAGACAGAAAAAAGGCAAAGAAGAAAGAAAGAAAGAAAGAAAGAAACGAAGAAATAAAGAAAGAAAAAAAAGAAAAAAGTAAAGAAAGAAAGGAAGAAAGAAAGAAGAAAGAAAAAAAGGAAGAAAGAAAAAAGAAAAGAAAGAAAGAAAGGAAGGAAGAAAGAAAGTAGAAAAGAAAGAAAGAAAGAAAGAAAGAGAGAAAGAAAGCAACGAAGAAAAAAGAAAGAAAGAAAGAAAGACAGAAAAAAAGAAAGAGAAAAACAGGTTAGGCACGTGCACGCGAAGCTTGACTTGTCCCAGTTTTCCCACCATGGCAAAGGCTCCTGTGTTTTATGGCTGTTCACTGCATTTTTCTAACTTAGAGTTCATCTCTATGCCGAATAAGTATTCACAATACCAAAAATGGTGAAAAAAAACGCGCATTTCAGGTGGTATGAAATTGCGGCACAAAATGAGAACTCCAAGTCCCAATGGAAACGGTGACTACGGTGAAACGCTGACGACCACACTGTCAGCTCTCCGAAGACATAGAATGACAGTAGAAACTGCATACCTAAGCCGTTGGTGCACTTCAGGGTAACAGTGTAACTATTTAAACGCAAAATGTGCCCTATTTGAGTTATCCTCAATTCTCTAGAAACATCTACGCGTGCTGCTTCTTTACATAGACGAAAAGAAAGGTGCCAAGGTTGCTAGCAGAACCACCGAACGCACGAATACAATTGTGGGAGAATATCAGCCAAAAATAACAAAAGAGAAACAACCAATGCCCAACATGCTCTTACAATATGAGAAAGAAAGAGGAACTATCTGAACGCCGCTGTGACACTATCGCATTTGTCAAGCCAGATATTCCCAAGGGAAATTTGCTGGGCTCCTTCCAATGCCAGCAGCGGCTGACAGCCGGTAGAATACGCTGCAGAGGAACAACAAAAGTCGTGAAGGGTAATCTTTTGGGAATCGCTTATTTCGTCTCAGTTCACTGCCTTTGTTGTGTTCAGGAAATGCCAACAAACCGCGTTTTCGTCTGAACTGAAGGAAATAAATTGCGTCTCCCCGTATGCAGCGTGACTTACATCAGTACATCGTTTCCAACACACAGCGAAGGTGGAGGCCACCGATAACTTGCCTGATTTTAAGAAGAAATATGCACGTGCAAATCCTGCGTGGTCTATGAATTTATCGAATTGCGAGGCCTTTGATCGTTGACCAAGCACCGCATTAATCTATCTATCTATCTATCTATCTATCTATCTATCTATCTATCTATCTATCTATCTATCTATCTATCTATCTATCTATCTATCTATCTATCTATCTATCTATCTATCTATCTATCTATCTATCTATCTATCTATATATATATATATTTAAATATCACCTGGATTTGTAGATGTTACGTATACGTAATTAGGTAAATAAATGCAAGCTACCTCCTTCTACTATATCGTGTTCTTGGGCTAGGTGGTCCACGTTTATGAACGGCTAAAAAGTATAGAGACAGAAATTTCGCACTATATTTATTGGAATAGTTGACTCATGATCCACTTATTATGGCCGAAAAGCTGACCGCATGAAAGCTATTTACGTACAGAATTTACGGAAGTGTATTTACGGAAGTGCATGACAGCTATTTACGTAGGTATGTTTTTAGAGTTTCTGCTCGCAGGTGAGGTTTGAAAGAGCACAGGACAGGGCAGGAGCAGTTCCCGTAGCAAGGTAAACACAGCTGCCCACGTGACCACGAAAAACTGTGACGTTGTGACGCACGCGAAAGAGCATGCGTTAGTGGTTGCTGCATTGACACCCAGCACATATAACGCCTCAAGCACGAAAGAACTCGCAAGTGCAAGGCGCGTGCCAATAAGCAGTGAGCACACTGCCCCCCCCCCCCCCTGCGGTGGTCTAGTGACTAAGGTACTCGGCTTGTGACACACAGGTCGCGGGATCGAATGCCGGCTGCGGCGGCTGATTTTCGATGGAGGTAGTAATGTTTTAAGCCCATGTGCTCAGATTTGGGTGCGTGTTGACGAACCCCAGGTGATTAAAATTTCCACAGCCCTTCAATAAGGCGTCTCTCATAACTATATGGTGCTTTAAGAACGTTGAATCAAGCCCATATATCAGTTAAAACCAATGAACACAAGTCGTGAATAAAAATTCTTTGCACTCCCCGGTGCATCATTGTCGGCATGGCGAGAGGCTGTGCGTGTCTCTCATTGATGCAGCAGGTACTATAAAACTGATATAAAATATGTTCTAGACAGCATTCGTCCTTGATATTTCGTTGATGTTCTGTATGACTCCACATAAATTTATCTCACTCGTTATCACACCTTCTAAGCTTCGTCTTGCTGCTGCTTTAGGGATGTAACGCTCGTAAATGCAAAAAAAGGGGGGGTAGGGCAGAATAGAGTGTCACTTGCTATTGAACTTTGTAGAAAGGATCCAGTTGATGTAAATGCAGGCATGTGCGCAACAGTTGCGCAGGGCAACGGCGAATAATCTCACGCTTATGAAATTACGGTAATAAAACTTGCTTTCATAATTTAGGCAGGCTGACAGATATTTAACTCAAGCACAGATTTCGTTCCTATCGATCGAATACGCCTACAAAAGTTCACGTGTTGTGCTCCTTTTAAGTATGCAAATATCTGTAAGGTACATCAGGCCGCATGACAATCGGCTTCCCGATAGCTGTGAATCCGCCCACTGGGAACCCAGCGCATAACGTGAAAAAGACACCGCAGCCCCCGTGCAGCAAAGAGCTACAGCCCCAAACTGCAACGTGTGCAACCAGAGCATCGAATCCTGTCGAAAAACAAAAACCAGGCGAATCAAGAGTTTGACCACCTCGACGATGACAGCTCCTGCGCCGTCTGTCCAAGTCCTGCTTCGGCAACCAGGAGAGCCGCCAACATTCCATGGTTTCCTACTGAAAGATCCAGAAACCTGGCTTGAAACTTATGACCGTGCCACTGCCTTTAGCTTTAGGGAAGCCTGGTATGAGAATTGGGGGTTCTCACTTCAATCGTATGATTTCTTACGCTGTCCATTATTCCGCTGTGCATTCTTCCACTGGGCAATCCTATGATCTCTTTCGCTGTGCGTCATCCGTAAAAAAAAGGGCCGCTTCATTGCTCGAGACCCGGGTGCGGCTACTCAATGAAAACGTACCCATCTTAACGAAAAAGATGCCCTGACTTTTCCGCCAGGGCAACGCTGTTATGCCTGAAGACGACAAAACTTCCCGTGTTATGCAGAGTGCGAAATAAGAACTATTCGCCGGGTTTTTCTGTATCTCACCCAAGACGGTCACTCAATTCCTCACAGTGGCAACGGCAATATAAAAGGCACCGGAAATGCGTGCCAACCAGTAAAACTGCTACATTCCCTCGACTACCTATGGACAGGTTCAACAGCTGCATTCCGAAAATATGTGCGAGACCATCGGAGCAATAGTTTGGTGGGAGTTTGGCAAATTATTGCCATCCAGGGAGCAAGATTGAAACTTACTCGAAAGAAAGGCTCAACTGGGATGTCTATAGGCGGAAGATAAGCGGCAGGACCTCCCGTTGGCTCCTTGCAGCGCTGACAAACTTTGTATGCGTTGACGTAATGCTTCACAGAGCGGGCAAGGACAGGCCAGTGTAGAAGCCGGTGGCGCACACGGTGGCGCACACGGTCATACGTGCGAGAAACGCCAAGGTGACGAGCAGTTGGCGGGTAATGAAGCTCGCTGAGAACAGTGGAGCGCAGGTGCTTAGGCACGACCAGCGGTATACCCAAGCTGGTGGCTGACGAGTTGTGCCAATACATGGTGTTATCTCTTAAGGCAAACGTGCGCACAAAGGTGGCGGTGAGGGTTGTACTCGTGGTATTTTTTTGTCTTGGGTGCGGGTCCCAACGCTGCTCGTCGCCGAGTTGAAGTAGCTGGGAAAGAGAAAATATGCAGTCGATGAGGTAAGTGCTCGTATAGTCTGCGTCAGCCACAGGGTAGCATGATAAGCAATGCACGTCTTGGTGCAGTCTTCCTCTCTTACGAACTATCGTGCACTTGTACTCTTGCAGGCGGAGTGCTCAACCAGCAAGACGACCGGTAGGATCTTTCAAGGAGGAGAGATGACAAAGAGTATGATGGTCAGAGAGCACTGTAAAATGTCGGCCGTATAAGTAAGGGCGAAATTTCACAATTCTTCACAGCACAGCGCGGCATTAACGCTCAATGACTGAATAATTGCGCTTCGAGGTGGACAGCAGCCCACTTGAATAAGCGATCAGAGTATTCTGCCCACAATGTCGCTGTGCCAGCATAGCGTCGATTTCATGACCAGTGGTTTCAAAGCGGATTCTGTTGGGGCTGAAGAGTCGAAGTAGGCTAGAAAAGACGAAGGCGTGATGACAGTGACGAGTTTGGAGAAAGCTGCTAGATGCGAAGAACGCCTATTAAAGCGGGTGTCTTGTTTGAGCAGGTTCATGAGAGGTCCATCAATTTCGGCGAAGTATGGCAAACCGCCTAAAGTGGCAGCATAGCTCCACGAAGCTGCGAAAGTTCTTGGTGGTTGTTGGTGCAGGGATTTGCTTCGCTGCTCGAATCTTTTTCTTGATCAGGCTGTACGCCGGACGCATCAACAGTATGCCCGAGAATTGTGATGCAGCGACCCCGGAACCGGCATTTGGATGAATTCAGCTGAAATACGACAAGCGAAACATGTCAAAGATAGCTGTGAGTCTCTTAAGCTGTGTCTCGAACATGGGCGAAAATATAATGACGTCGTCTCAATAACATGGAGACCTCGACCGTTTGAATTCGCGAAGCAGGGCGTATCATTTGTTCAAAAGTGGCTGGAGCATTACATACGCCGAAAAGCATGATCTTGAACTGGTAGAGGCTATTAGTTGTTGCAAAGGCCATCTTCTTTCGGCCCATGGGGTCCGCAGCAGTCTGCCAATATTTGAAACGAAAATCGATGGAGGAGACGTACCCTGCACCATGCAGACGATCAAGGGCGTCGTTAATTCGCGGTAGAGGGTAGGCTTCCTTCTTTTAAATGCGAAGCGTTTCTTAGAGAACTTCGGTGACTTTAAGCTTATCATCTATCTATCTATCTATCTATCTATCTATCTATCTATCTATCTATCTATCTATCTATCTATCTATCTATCTATCTATCTATCTATCTATCTATCTATCTATCTATCTATCTATCTATCTATCTATCTATCTATCTATCTATCTATCTATCTATCTATCTATCTATCTATCTATCTATCTATCTATCTATCTATCTATCTATCTATCTATCTATCTATCTAGCCGCCTACGACCTTTACCTCTCCTGGCCGTTTCGATAATGGTATCGATACCAAACTTGGTGTGGGACAACATGAATGTATGAAGAACATGCATGACTAGTCATAAATAACATAAACATCATGACATGTATGTCATGAATGTCATGACTTATATTTCATAGTCCTGCAGCTCTTGCGGTGGTTTCATTTACATGGCGTGTTGCAAAACTGCTATGGTATGACATAATTGCATGGCAAACACAAGCGACAGACCCTAACATAAAAATTGTGACATACGTGTCATGTAACATGACTACATGCCACACTCATGATGCGCTCGCAGCCGTTTCGCTAGTGTCACATATACCATATTTGGTATTACAGTACGTTAATAAATGAAGAATGTATGTGACTGGTGCAAACATGATAAACGTGAGATGCGTGTCATGTAACGACATGACTACTTGCTACGCCCATGATGTGCTCGTGGCAGTTTCTCTAGCTTCACTTATACGAAAGTTGGTATTACGGGACGTGAATGGATGATGAAGGTGTGGCACTGATGCAAACATGATAAACATGAGATGCGTGTAATGTAAGAACATGACTACATGCAACGCTCATGATGCGCTCGCGGCCGTTTCGCTAGCTCCACAATACTAAATTTGGTGTCACGTGACGTGAAGTCATGTACGGCTTCTTTTACTTCCACCTCGTAACGTTGTGCTGATTTTAAAGTGACATATCAACATTTTTCATTCGTGCTTCGCATATCATCGATTCCCACTGTACGTGGAATATGCCAATTTTTTGATGGTATTAAGGTGGCGATAGTCTACACAAAAGTGACATGATCCGACCTTCTTTTTAACCAGCACTACCGGAGACCCCCAGGGACTAGAGAACGGCTCTATGTTGTCCTTCGCGAGGATCTTGTTTACTTCCTGCTGAATGACGCCCCATTCAGAGCCGGACACCGTGGTAAACAGGTTGCATTATGAGTGTGTTTTCAATGCTGGACGACGGATGTGTGGCCTAAACGTTGATCATCAAAATGGAAAATGATCTGGTGTGACTAGAGGACACTCTGGAGGGCTTCAGCATGCTCACGTGATTGGTGAGTGGCGATCATGTTTAAAATTTGACGGCTGCCACATTTTATTTTCAGGGGTGCATGCTCCGTAGGAACAATAGAATCCAGAGTGAAAGCTTCAACCTATGAAGCCAGTAGCGAGCAAAGGTGAGATACGGTGTCACCAATGAGCGTTCAAGAAAGCGTGCGCCACTGAATTTTACCGTCGGTGGCAATACCAGGTGCCATTCGGTCGCGCCAGATGCCAGCTTTTTTTTTTCTTTATTGCCTTCTTGACTACAGGTCAAGCTAATATGACAATCACTATCACACGTGTTTCATGCGTGACAACGCGTCAAACAAAGATATTACATCTTCATTACAGTCAGTAGTCTTATACACATCTCGCACTTTTATAACAGCTTCCACGAAACACTCATTAATGGATAGAACCCTCACATCACAGTGTCTGTACGATAGCATACTACGCCAAACCGAATGAAGATCAAGTACAAATATAACATCCAAATTTTGCACAGAACTATCAAGGGGCAAAAAACGAATTCCATATGAAGTAAGAGGTAAATCTTTTTTTAAAGTTCTCTGTAAAATGTCCCAAAAGAAAATAGCGTTCTTACAATCAATAAACACATGTTCAATGGTCTCAGGTTTGTTACACAGGAGACAGCTGCTTCCCCATGGTACATACATCCAGCGTAAAAGACGAAAACAAGTATAAAGGGACTCCTTGCGTGCATTGCCGCTCCCCTTCGAAAATCCTCATCGCTACGCTGACCAACCTCCTCGCATCGATCGCCGAGTGACTTCCGAATCATCGAGAAGGAGAGCGTGAGTCCCTTTCTGATTGCGTCACTGTTCGTTGAGAGTTATCGAAAAGTCTCACCGCTTCCTCAGCTTTGGCTTTACAGTGCGCCGACGAACCTTCCAAAATCCTGGGCGAACGTAAATAAGCGAGCCGCGGAAGGTGGTGAGCAGGAGATGAAGAAACTGTTGCGCCGGCGTGTGTAGAAAAAAGTGAAGAGAGTTTTTCCGCCGTCGGGCGAAGGCTTCTGTCTTCAGTGAAAAAGCGGGAGATGAATAGGTTTTCCACAAGCGGCTGACGGCTTGCGTTGCAAGCAACAGAAGAGTGTGTGTTTACCACCAGTGGGCGATGACGTGTTCTGCAGTTGCAGCACGTGAGTAGCTGACGTGTTACAGGCGAAGAAGTTTTAGATGCGGAGCATATAATACTCGAGGCTTGTAGTGCGGCGCCGTCCGCAAGCTTCCTCCTCCTTCTTCCACCATCTGTGCATCCCTTCCTCCTCTACAAACCGCGCGCGCTTCACTCCTCCACCATCTGTGCACCCTTCCTCCTCTACACACCGCGTGCGCTTCTCCTCTTCACGAACATTCGCTAGCTGTATAATGTAGCGCGCATGCGCCGTCGCGCTTCGAGAACATCGGCAGCTGACGCGCGCGCATGCGCCGTTGCGCTTCTCCCCCTTCTCGAACATTCGACAGCTGACAGTGCATGCGCCGTCGCGCTGTATATATACTCAAGGTCGGCGCTCGCTCGCTCAGTTTCCGCTCGTCGGTTGGTTTGTACGGCGCGTCGACGTCCAAGGTCGCGGTGAAATGAATTCCAACGAATCCACAAACACAATGATCGACGTCCCTTCGACCAGCGCCGCCCTTTCGCATACGTGTGTACGTGTTCACTCATTTAACACCCCCTCCTACAACCACGTTAACCAATTTAGCCATCGACCCAAGTAAGTCGCAATTTAACACCCCGTTAACCAATTATATGCTCCGCATCCTCCTCAGTGTTCCCCCGAGGGAAGCTGCGGGCAATTTTTTTTTTCATCGGAGTGCGGATCTTTGACGACGTGAGGTGCCCGGAAGAGAAACATTGGGAGAAACGTAACGACAATCAGTGCCAGACTTTGAGTGATTGATTCCTTGAAGAGAATCGTTCAATTTTCGTTCAAAAAACTTTATACTGAATAAGCTTGATGATCTTTTTTTGTTTTTAGGTGTCTTGTTTAGGGCATAAGATTGCATTGGAGCACAATTTCTTGTTTGCGCCCGTTGTTTTGAGTAGATATTGCTGTGTTGTATACCCGTCCTTTAAAGTATCTTGTGATCGGAGACGTTTTGTATTGAATTATTGCTGAGTGTGCACATATGTGTGTTATCTGTTCCGCCATATTTGAGAATATACTTTTGTTTTGTTATCCACTATCAGCTCTAACTAGTTCTTCGGACCACAACCGGCGTTTGTGGCGTGCAAAATTGAACCAAATCTAAATTTTCTGTGCTTTTGTGGTGTTGTTCGAGGGGCTGTTTCTTAAGCACTCGTAATTAGCTCAGTGGTTGCCTCCCTAATGAACGGCACAAGTGACATTCGGATATGCCTTGTGGGAGCACTTGAATTGTGAAGTTGAAATCGACAATGGGTAGCCAGGTTCTATTCATCGTGATCTGAGAACCAAACACAGTGCGTGAGTAGCAAGTCGGGAAGGGGCGCAGCATAGTATTCACCGTCTGGCCAAAGCTGCTGTGCACAGCAAGTCAACGTACATAACAGTTTTCTGGACTAGACGAACAAAGTTGCGGCAGTTTATACGGCCCGAAGGTTACCACGGAGGGTCACTGTGTTGTGGCAGTTCAACGCGGAGCACTCTGGTGAAGATGTCCATAAGCGCAGAGTTTGCGGCTAAAAGTTCAGTCCAAATATCAGGTCGTAGAGTCATGTGGAAAGAACGGTAAACAGTACCACCCCGTAATGACCTGCAACGGTAAGTTATGCTGTGCACATTCCCAAAACATCAACCGCTCCTCCAAGTGCGGCTTGAAATGCAGTGGTCAAGGGTGGCGTAAGGATTGTCTTCGTACAATAACGAAAATCGACACTTATAACAGGCACGAGAGCGCCTGTGTCGATAGAAGCTTGGACAGGTACGCCATAAAAATGGAAATTTTAAGGGTGTCTTTGCGTAAACGCAAGGGCAAAAGAGGATTTCCGGGTAAGTCGGTCACGCAGCGTCACCTTCACAAGCTGCGCAGCCGAGTTTTCCGAGAACATGTGTCGGGCGAATGACGGCGAGGGCGAGCGGCGACTTGTGGTGGAACGAGATGGTTGGCTTGGAGGTGGCGAAGAGGGCAACGTGTGGCTGTAGCCCTCAGGAGCGGTGAAGCTGAATGCTCACTGCGACACGGATAACAGTGATGGATCGGGCGGAAGGGACCGTTCTAAACGGAATACGTGCTAGACGGCGTAGAGGCTCAGTGTATTTTATTGCGTTATTTGTTATTTGTTGCATGCATTTTTCTGGTGTTTTCAGTTTTAAGCATTGTGACAGTGCCTTTTCAGAGAAGGCATTGCCGCAAATTTTATTCTTATATGCTTGCTTCAAACCGATAAATACGGAGCTATACTCGATTCAGATCACGTCTTCGTATTCGAGAACCTTCACCTTTGTAGTAAATTATTTGTCAAGATTTCGCACAAAAAGTGAGACGTCAAGATATTCCAGAGTTTCCGCGTCCAAGAACAATAATGCTGGAAAGGGTGACGCGTAATATATATAAGATGGCGCGCCCCAACGATGATCAGTAGATTGATGGCCGGCGCACTTTTCACCGATGTCAGTGTGCAGCGTGCACTCCTTGCTCTATATACTTCCGTTCTGCGACCATATTCACGGAGAAATAAACAGTTTAGTCTTGCATACATCAACTTCTGCCTTTGGTAACGTCGCTGGCACGTCACATATCTCTATTGAAAATCCTGTGTTGGTGGATGCTGGGATTGTTGGTTTATATAGTGAAAAAAATACTAGATATGGTGGAAATTATATGGTGGAAGGTGTAGCGCTCGTGATGGCTGATGATGGCGAAAGTGAAAAGGTGCCAGATGGTGGTAGTGGCGGCGAGGCAATGGTTGTGACAGTGGAAAATGCCGGCTAATGCTGACGATGCAAAACGTGTTTGGTAGATGGCTTGGTGAACAAGCTGGATGACGATGACGTAATTGAAGCTTGTTGGATGATGGTGGCAGTATGAAAAAGCAGATGGCAGCATGTGAAATCCCGTATTTGTAATGTTTCACTCTTGAATGAGCAAAAGATGTGCTTACGGTTGACCGAAACCAACGCTGGGCATTACGCGTGTCTAGCACCTTCTTTTTTCATTCCTGTGATGTGAAGAAAGCTTCAATTTTTGTGGATCATACAATGCGCCATGACTCTTTATATTTCGTGCACGTACCTACGTCAGTTTTACATGCGCGATGTGTTGCTTTGTTGTCATGTTTGTAAGACTAGAGGAGTCACTGTACACAGCGGCAGTAAATATGTTACATTGCCACGCAGTTTTCGAGGTATCAATGAACTCTGGTTCGCAATTCCCCAGTTCAACGGTAGACGAGAATACAGCGGTCATTTGATGTCGCCACATAGAAACGTACTCTGGCAATTCTCGCACACTGAACTACTTTAACCGTACCTTTATATTAACAAAGTGCATTCGACGCTAAAATGCATAAGTGTTTACCTTTGACATGCGTCAAGACGAGCCCTAGTTAGTTTTACTTTCACCCTTCTATGATACAACCATACCTTCCACCATAATTTGGGCCTACCGACCGAGCCGTAAAAATTTTATTGGCACTTCTGCGTTTCCGAATACACCATTTCGACAAGTAAGAATTACAATACACCACACCCGTGGCTTCATTTCAGAACATTAATTAAAGTGTCTTAACGGTACTATAACAGTCAAAGCTTTAGAATAATTGTAATTGTTTAACTCTAATCCTACCAGATTTGCCTCAAACAACACCTTTTTACTACCACATTCACACACTAACTACGGCAAACATACTACCATATTTGCAGCTATCTAATTTTGTAATTCAGTACCACTAAGCAATAAACAATTGTCATTAGCTGCTTTTAAAAAGAACCTAAACGTCTTATCTCGCAATCATAACTCATCTTCATTTTTGTATCGGCGTTCGCTTACAATTACAGCTTTTAATGTGTGTGTTATTTTCACATTTAACCCATGCACATTGAAGTGTTTTTAATAGCTGTATTAACGTCATTGCGTTCCCAATTCTACTGTTATTTTTATTGTATGTTTCGTTGTTTTCATAGTTATGCACAATTACTGAACATTGTTTTGTTACCATTTTTACTGGCATTGTTTATTGCCTGTTTGCTTTGTTTTTAATACTATCAATAATTACTTATTGCTTTTTTGTTGCCATTTTGTTGTACTTATGAACATGCAATTTTCTAACAGGAGGTCCTCTTTCAGCCTTCTACTATGGGACCTCCTTCTGTATATACTAACCTCTATGCGTGTATATTTTTTGCGACAAATGTTTTTTGATTTGATTTGATTTGAAATGAAGCAATTTTTTTTGTGTACGGTGTCCACGCAAGAAGCCACAAACATCGATGCCATGCGGTTTCAGCACTTCCAGCCAACGTATGCCTCCCATCACCGACAGTCGCCGGTCGCACTCACCGGCATTTTTCTGGCTCCTATGCGAGAACACAGAATTGCCAATTCGTTTGCTTACTGAGCCAATATGATAGCACGATGTTGGTGGCACACTGCGTTCGTTTTTGCCAAGCCATGATGTAGTTGTTGCTAGCGATAGAGCTACCGCAGTGCGCTGGCACGACTGCGCTGTACGTTGAGCGACAAAGATCACAATACAGAATCAATTGTGCGGGTGTATCTATCAAATGAGCCTATAGGTGTCATTAGTCCTCAGCAAATGTTGCCTTTGGAATGAGTGTGAAACAGATATGAAACTTGACAGTAACTGCCGGTAAACTGTACCTGCTCCTCAGTCTACTTGTTTTGTTTTTTTTTGCCAAGGTTGTGAATTGTAGCTAGAACATATCGCTGTTGCCATTATCGCAGCGGCAATCGCTGCAGGCAGCTTTTGTTTGTGTTTAATAAATGTGCAAATTTTAGTAGCATGTGTAGATCCCGTCTATCTCGAGTACGCAATAAAAAAAAACGAAATTTGTACCTCAAGTTCTTACGTTGACTTGTTATTTACCAACAATTTCTATCTGTCGACATGGCGCAGTAGTCAGTGTGTCCAGTTGGGAATCCGCAGTTTGCGCGTTTGAATTCCTGTGGTTGCAAGTTTTGTGTCTTTTTTTGTGCGGGTTCTTTCTACATCGCTTTCTGTACAATAACTTTTGTTTCTTTTATTTGTTTTTAGTAGCATAATTTCAAGGTGATTCTGACGCTGTTTCACACTCCAGCATTGCTGGCACTCCAGCATTCACTGTATGCCACCATACACCATGTCCACGAATATTCTCAGCCCCATAATCCACCATTTCTAAGGTGGACATTGTTTTCAATAGAGATTGGGTAAACGTTGCGGGAATCGAGCAGGTCCTCCCCTTTGGTGCCTCATTCCCCACCTTACGCCAATGCTAACAACATGCGGGTCTAGCGCCGGGAACATTACCACCGTGGTTTCGTTGCAAGGCGTTTTGCCTGGTGCCAACCGTGTGTCGGTTTTTCCTGCTAGGAGATACACGTCCGAACTTGCCCGAAGAAAGCCCCCCTCCCCAACTTACAGGCATCCCAGGTTGCGATGCTCCGCCGATCCTCATTGACCGGCCGTGACAGCCCCATTTTCCGACACCTTGCGTTCTCCCGGAACTCGTCCACCGCCGACCACCAGATTCACACAGGCCTGCCGGAGAGATGGACACGCTGTTATACATGCAGCCTCTCGTAAGCGCGTTCGGCTGCTGCCCTTTGTGTGATAGTATTAGGGCTTTCTGGCAAGCGTACACTATTTTAGTCTTGTGGAGTTCTCTGCCGGTCGATGAACACGGCCGTAGCGTCTTTGTGGGCGACGTCAGTGGAGAGACCGTCGTGTCCCTTACCGGTCGCTTCGTACGGTAAGCCGATCTCCACAACATGCCATTCGTTCATCTTCCGCACACCACCGTGAATCCGTGAGCCCAGCCAAAAGTGCGACGAAGACAACGAAGACTCCGTGCAGCAAAAAAATAGTTGCCGACTGCGAGTCGTTGCCTCTGTGAGGGAAAAGTGTCGCGATCAGTCGGCAATAGTGCGTCAGTGTCTAAGGATGCTGCGGCCACTTAACACGTATACAAATTCTATATCAATGCGCAAAAAACATTCAACAACTTATCCAAGAACATGTATATCACTTTCGTTTGCTATGCTGATTTCTATTTCAGAACGATCAAGCATAATTTTTTTTACAATATTGGTGATGATAGACTGCGGGTGTTGAATTCATTTCTCTGCTTACTTCCATCCCTTCCCAGAAGGTGGTGGAAATTGGCAAATATTCGGTATCATTAGAAACACGTCGCCGCTTCATTTCCATCTTTGAATCGGTTGTGGAGCTCGTTTTCTCTTAAAGACGACTAACAAAGCCGGGGGAGGGGTCGGAGAGTGGCGCTATGGTTAAACTTGCTCTCCTGCTTCCCCCTTTTCTGGCATAGAATTCTGAGGACAACTGCTCTTATCTGCTGCACATGATTGTTGATGCAGTAGAGAGAGCGAGAGTAGGCACGCTCGCTATAGGACTCTTTTCTCCTTAGAAAGCATATGAAGGACACGAAAAGAGTGTTTGAGTATTAAGGTTACCTTCATTCCAAAGTATGCTCAGGATACCTTGTGAGACCAAACATTTGAAAGCTGTTGACGCGCGTTGGAACCTGGATTGAGGAATGCGTACAAAATCACCACGTGATCACATCACTATACGATATCACAATCTTCCCAGGTTGCCAACATTTGTCTCGTAATAACATGTCAAGAGGCGTCACATAAAATCATGACGTGATCACATGACGCCATAATTTGATCAAAAGTAGTCCAGTCACAGAGGCAATGCGAAACAAGACAAGGCCCCTCTGATCTCTGATGAAGTGCGGTGTAGAAGACTAAATTGTTAAGGGCAGAAATCTTTTGAAGGGTGGCCAGACAGAATCAGTATGTCGGTTGAGAAGAAAAAAAAGTGTGAGGTATAACAGCAGCGACATCAGGACTAAAGCGCACTAAGAGCTTGCGTAAAGCAGAGAAAGAAGACGGTAGACAAAAAGATACAGAAACTTTTCGCTGCGTGCAGATGCTACGGTATCAATAACGTCATGGACAGAATTTAGTCATTTCAAATCGAACCCAGTAGTGTGCTGCTAGTCTATCAGAACACACAGTAACTAGATTATGATGTCGTGCACCCCATTAAATTCATATGCAGTCAGATGTGGTTTGGCGATATTACATCTACAATACTTTCGTTCAGGAACGGAAACAATAGTTCACTATTTCTTCTCATGTCACTGATGTAAATTTTACACAAAACGTGCACTTTTGCAGACCATTTACTAAAAATTTGCAATTAAAATTTTATTTTATTTGTTCTGACTGAATTCTGTCTTTCTTAGAAATCAGTCAGCTAAACTTTCAGCTCTATAGAAAACACGAAGAAAAATTTAAAAAGAGATTAACCATGTTTTATTTATGGCCATATTGCGGCCAGCTGGTCTGAAAGAAGGCACGAGTGCATTTTGCTTGCATGCGAAAAAGGAAAAGAGGGCTTCCGCGGCAAATATTTCTCTCTATTTTTCGTCCTCTCCCTCTATTTAGGGAGATCACCAGTGACGTCATGAAAAAATTTTCTGATCATGGTTTATTTCTAGCCGGATACCAGCAGCCGCCAGAGCTAAAAGCGGTGCTGCCACTGCCGAAAGCGAATACAAGGGAGGTATAGGGAGTTTCCGCCCCCTGTCTGAAGCAGCTGCGCAAGCCGCAGTGCTGAAGAGCTATACGAAGTAGCACCCGCGAGTGCCCTGACGGCTTCCGTTAGTTTAGGCTCGACAAAGTCTGTAGTCACGTCATCGCCGCTAACTTTGCAAACTCTAAATAGACAGCCACTTTGTGAAACGCTATGTTTATGCACGCAGAGCCCTAGCGTCAGTGAACTGCAGCGTTTACCCATACTTCTCTTTCGTGACACTTAAGGTTTAGAAAGGTGTTTTGTGATGATCACTCACGCCTCTATCGTTGAAAGCTGCGAAAAAGAGAAAAAAAAGCGACAATGTATGCCACGTTGTCCCTGTGCCTCTCGTCTCACCTCCCCAAAAGGCGCCGCCATTCCTACATTTAGAAGCAGCTGCACTTGGTTGATGCAATCGACGTCGTAACGCTTACCTAAAAAATGAAGCATATAATTATAGGCTGAATGATTTGCATAAAACAGATTTCCACAAGGTGTGGAATTTGCCAACACACACACACACACACACACACACACACACACACACAGATATATATATATATATATATATATATATATATATGAGACATAACAGACAGTAATGCCAAGGAATGTACAGGGGAAGTTATTAAAACCAATGGAATGTAATTAAGAAGAAAGAAAAGTGGATGAAAAAATTACCAACTGTGAGCAGGAAACGAACCTACGACCTTCGAATTACGCGCTCGAAGCTCTAACCACTGATCTATATATATATATATATATATATATATATATATATATATATATATATATATATATATATTTATTTATTTATATATTGTAATGAAATAATGAATCTGAATAACGGACACTCTGCTGGCAACGAAGAAGACGATAATGATCGGTGGCTGCAGTAGTAGCTCGCGCACGCCGCTCGCCATTACCAAGACCTGCCTGATAAAGGACATTTTGCCAAGCTACGTCTGAACCTTTCTCGACGTACAACACCTCTATTTTAAGTGGTGGAGGTGCCGGGGTTCCCATCAACCTGGAACTTCGCAATCGGACGCTACCCTCACCGTTCACCATGACTGCTCTAGGCCCTTCTCAAGCTGCCTTACCAACGACAGTCTACTGTACTGGCGCGCCTTGGCAACGCGACCCACCAATTTTTCGTGGCAACGATGAACAAGACGTCGAGGACTGGCTCGTCGAGTACGAAATCGTAAGCGCTTCCAACAAGTGGAACGCCTGCGACCAGCTCACAAACGTGCGCTTTTACCTCGCTGATGTGGCCAGCCTCTGGTTCAAGAACCACGAAGGCGAAATTATCAACTGGCCCGCCTTCAAGACCACCATCTCCGTGGTCTTCGGTCGTCCCGCCGTGCGCTGGCTTCGCGCGGAACAGCGTCTCCGTAGTCGAGTCCAGCGCCGGGACGAGACCTTTACGAGTTACATTGAAGATGTCTTGTCCCTCGACATCGACCCGCAAGTGCGTCGATGAATCTCTAACCGAACGCGACAAAATCAAGCACATCATTGAAGGAGTTGACGACGACCCCTTCCAGATGCTCGTCGCTAGGAATCCACAGACCGTCACCGATGTTGTCCAGCTCTGTCAGCAGTACGACGAGTTGCGTAAGCAGCGTGTCTCGACGCGCAGGGCCGCAGAAGATACGGCTGAAGTTTCCGCCCTCGCACACGACGTCGCTGCTGATCACACCGTCTTACTGCCCCAAATCAAACAATTCATTCGTGAGGAAGTTGCGCGTCAGCTTTCTCTTGTGGCCGAAATATCCGCGCCAGTGACCTCGTTAGACCCACGTTTACGCCAGGTCATTGAGACACAGGTCACGCAGGCACTGCCTCCATCGCCACCTGTACCTACGCCGCTGACCTACGCTGCCGTCGTTGCTAGACCCCCAGCCCCACCTGTCTCTGGCGCATACCGGGGCACCGGGTCCTCCTACCCTACGACGCTGCCTACATACACGGCACCCCATCCCGTTTCGCCCCCTGCACCTTCTGTCGTTAACCCATGGCGCACCTTGGATAATCGACCCATCTGTTTCGCATGCGGTTTCGCGGGACATATAGCACGCTACTGTCGCCGTCGCAACTTCCAGCCTCCAGACCATGGGAATTCTGCAAATTACCAGGCTGCCCAGAATCCCCAGCGACCATCTTCTCCTATCACCGACTCATTGTCCCCACGACGCCCCGTCGATTCTCGCCGGTCATTACCACCCCGTCGCAGATCTGTCTCCCCGATGCTTCGGCGCACGAGCCCCGCTCGAGAGGAAAACTGACAGCCGCAGTTCCGGAGGCAAGAACTGCGTTGTCGTCGAACTTTCCAAGACCTCCTCTTTGTCCGACCAACGAAATTGATGTGCTAGTAGAAGGTGTTGCTGTACGTGCACTTGTCGACACAGGCGCCATCGTTTCTGTAATTAGTGAAAAACTGTGTCGCGATTTGAGAAAAGTTACAACGCCGCTTACGAATCTTGCTCTACGTAGAGCCACCTCCCATTTCATCGCGCCGAAAGCTCAGTGCACAGCACGCGTTCTTATTCAAGATGTTTGGTACGCCGTCAACTTTGTTGTTCTCCCACGTTCATCTTACGACGTCATACTAGGATGGGATTTCCTTTCTACCCATCAGGCCCTCGTCGACTGCGCTCGTGGTGAACTCACGTTGACGAATCCGTGCCTTGATATCGACCACCACAGTCCCTCTAAAGTGTTTGCCGCAGCTGACGTCCGCATCGCGCCGTTGTCCGCCGTCCTAGTGCCTGTGTTTTCCCCTGCTGCCACTAACTCGACGCTCCTGTTCCAACCAACTATAGCTATAGTGTGCAACACCGAACCATCGTCCTCCCGTTTGCCGTCATCAACTTTTCCAATGGTTCGGCGGTACTTTATGCGTGCAACGTTTCTGCTTGTCCGTACATCCTGCTACGCGGTGAGTGTCTGGGAAGCCTCGAGACCTTAAGTTGTATTTTCGAAGACCCGATTCATCCAGACAAGCCATTTCTACCGACTTGTGCCATTACACCCGCAACTGATGCTAATGAACCTATGGATGTATTCCGCAAGTCAATCGATTGTAACCTCACGCCTGGGCAGCAGAAACAGCTGATCAAGCTCCTACAGCGTTTTCGAGCCTCGTTTAACCACAATCAGCCTTCCTTAGGTCGAGCGTCATCTGTTGTTCACCGTATAGGTACCGGTCAAGAGACGCCATTACGGCAGCGTCCATATCGTGTGTCAACTACCGAACGCCGTGCCATCAATGAACATGTTGACGACACGCTGACACGTGGCATAATCGAACCGTCAAGCAGTCCCTGGGCCTCTCCAGTTGTGTTGGTGAAGAAGAAGGACGGATCCATCAGGTTTTGCGTGGACTACCGGCGTCTCAACCGAATCACGCGCAAGGATGTCTATGCGCTGCCACGCATTGACGATGCCTTGGACTGCCTACAGGGAGCCGAATTTTTCTCTTCTTTAGATCTCCGCTCTGGATACTGGCAGGTACCCATATATATATATATATATATATATATATATATATATATATATATATATATATAGATATATATATATTATCGATGTAATATCAATAAAAAAGAAAAGTGGGTGAAAAAATATTATCCCAATAAAGTGGCTGGAGGAATAGCCGCCATGATTGCTCAGTGGCTAGAGCATCGAACGCGTTATTCGAAGGTCGTAGGTTCGCTTCCTCTCACGGCAAGTCATTTTTCAACCCACTTTTTGTCTTCTTATTTAGAGAACAATGGTTCTAATTGCTTCACCTATACATTCCTTGGCATTATTGTCTGTTAGATCTCATTAATATAGTGTAAAACTCGGAAAAATGAGCCTTTACGTATACACTTCTTTCCTATATATATATATATATATATATATATATATATATATATATATAGTTCTATGCTGTATTCGAGGACACCCTGTCAACCAGTGGTGCTAGTCGACCGAAAATCTTTGTCAAATAAATATGTGTATATAAACATGGAACTGGTAACACAAAGGTGCTGCATAGTAGAGAGCAATATTGGGCGTATTTTCTTGGTGTAGTTGGAATATAATCATTTTTATGTGATGGGGCACCCCTTAGAAAACGAGGACGCAGCTGCGGAAACACTAGCGGCAGCATTCAACTGATTTTATTGAATGGACAAATCATGCTTGTTTTACATATGCATCTACGATATACATAAAATCCTTCTTGCTGCACGCTTTGCTAATCACAGACACAACACCAACATTTTTGACTTCTTTGACGTCACCGTTACTTCATATGAAGGCATCATCCCTTGATAATATATTCGATTCCTTCATACCCGACGCCACTGACATATGTGGGCCATCAAATTTCGCGCTTAATATGGCATTTAGGGATTTGCCTTAAAAATATTTAGCGTGGTCTTATTGCACAAAGGAGAATATAGTGGGTCTGGGAGCAAATATGTGTTAGGGACTTCATAGTGAGAATCAAAGTGAATAAATGGCCATGGGTAGGGCATGTAAGTGGAAAGCAAGCTAACTGCTACTTGTTAATAGTAAGAGAGTGCTTTCATTACAGAAAGCAAAATGCAGAGCTCAGTGCAGGGGCAAGTGCTAAAGGCATTCAGCCTCACAAAGGCCTCTGTCCCTCCGCAGTTCATGCTAAGCTTCAATAAGAGGACACCCCAAAAACAGACAAAAATCACTACATTGGTTTCAGAGAAATTGACAACAAGCAGCCTGCAAGTGTACATACAAAAGCGCACGCACAAACAAGAAAAAAAGTTTGCATAACACGGTTGCAAAATCAGACGCCACTCTCACAGAGATACACAACCGAGTTAATATGAAAAAAAATCAAAAACTCAAGAACACAAATTGCACAGACATGCTTCGAAATTACACCGTACATTTTTGCACTCAAATTAAAATTTTAAGAAATCTTTATTGATTGGTCGTGAGATGAAACCCCACTAATTTCTTTTAATCGATTGATAATTTTTATTACGAATATAGACTTTTTATTTTTGTAAAAATCAAGTAGGAAGGAGTAGGCTTTGCCCACTAATGGTGATAAATGCTTTGTTTCGTTATTACTTCAATACAAAGTGAGTTTTGAATCCCGATCTGCTAGCCTTGAAGTTCAATTGAGTTTCTAGGACGTTCATCACATGAGGTATTTGGCACGCTACGCTTTGTTCTCTATATATGTTTAATAATGTTCTTGGTGTTCGTGTCTTTTGTGCTTGCAAATAGTAGTGTGATTTTTTGGTACAACTTTTCTCGTATAGTTCGATTGATATGTGAGGTTTGACGTCCCAAAACCACCATATGATTATGAGAGACGCCGTAGTGAAGGGCTCCGGAAATTTCGACCACTTGGGGTTCTTTAACGTGCACCCAAATCTGACCTCACGGGCCTACAGTATTTCCTCGTGTATTTTACCCTTCCAAGTTGACTGAAAGAATTTAAAGTAATATATTTTATCCACCCAAAGCAGGAAAAAGTTTGATGAACAACGGAGGAGTTCGCAAGTCGTGTACGTTGCCACTGTAATTTTTCAAAACAGCTCAATATTTTCTGTCTGACGTTATTGACTTTCAGTAATTTTTTCGCCATGTCGTTGCCCACACCAGCACCCCATAAGTCACTTTGGAATGGAATATCGCGTAGTACATGTTTTTTTTAACATTAGTGGCAATAAGTGCATTGTTCGAGGAGGAACGGAACAAGAACAACAAGAGAAAAGGCAGAGAGGTCAACCAGGCACATGCCCAGTTTGCAACCCTACGCTGGGGGAATGGGAAGAGGGGGTATAAACATGAGAGAAAGAGAGAAGAAAGAGAAGAGAAAGAGAGAAAAAAAGAATCTTCAAAGAAACTTCGTGCTAATGTGGTAAATAAATGATTCACGTGTGTGTTTCAGTTTCGTTTCTCATGACGCCACACACCAAAAACTTTTTGTTCTCTAACGATCCTGATACAATATTCCTTCCAACTTTGCAGTTAAGTTAAAATTTGATTTATTTTAGGCCGGATGATTATGACGTTACTTTGGTTTTTGCATTGCAGGACAGTTCATTTCGCTTTAGGCAATTCGAATGATGGTTTCGGTAGTTATAATGACTTGAAGGGATAATAAACTGCCTGTTGAGAACATTCGTACCATCAGCGCACATAAGTTAAGGAGAATGAGATATGTTGACAATACCATTATTATAAGCAAGGAACAATGCTAGACCCAGCATGGACCCGTGTGGCACTTCTTGATTTAATTTTATTTTTGTAGATGTTGCGTTGTTGATTTGTGCAAAATGCAAGTGATCTTCCCGATAATTATTTAACAGCTGTAGTGTAGTGTGACTTCCCATACCCTATACCGGAAACATTTATTATTCTATAGTCTGAATTGTATGGAGTCAAATGCCTTTTCATGATTCAAAAAGATCCGAAGAGTGTACTTGTTGTTTTTCATATTGCCACGTTCCTTTGCTCTAGTTTTGTTATCAACCTGTTACAATACGTATAGCGCAAACCGCGCCTACGATGTTCGAGAAGCTTAGATGGTTTAGTAGATCGCTTTGCTAAGACTGCGCCCACTTTGCGAATGACACAGATTATTCGGGAACCTACGTCGCCACTAGCGATAACGCTGGAATATTTGATGGCAAGGGTGTAAACGCCGACACGCTTCGCCGCTTGTCATTTAATCGACGGCCAATGCCCCGTTCGCGGCTATCAGTGCAACACTTCTACTGGAATCCGACTTTCCGTTCACCGGGCACAGGTTCGCCCAAATAAACAGTTTGATCTCAACATACAGTCACCTGTCTTCGACCACGTCATGACACCATGACATCTGGTAGAGGTACTGCTGCGTTCATGTACCGGACGCCCCCATCAAGCCGTGAACCCAGCCCACTTCTAGAACAAGACATCAACGCGAGCCACGAGCAGCAAACAAGCCACAGACAGCAGGCTTTACCACCGAAGTGTGGTCCTCTACAAGACAAGGCTCCGAAGACTAAGACCATGACATCGACCATGACAACGATGACAACTGCTGCGCCATAGCCCTCGATCATGATGCAGCAGCCGAGAGAACCACCGATTTTTCGTGGGTCATCGTTTGAAGATCCTGAGACCTGGCTGGAGCCCTACGACCGGGTGCTGCCCTGAACCACTGGGACACAGAAGAGAAGCTACGCCGCGTCTACTTCAATGTGGAGGACGCGGCAAGGACCTGGTTCGAGAATCGGGAGTTGGCCCTTCAAACATGGGCTCTCTTCCCCGGCGCATTCCTGGATACCTTCAGGAGCATCGCCCGCAATCACAGAGCCGCGACGCTGCTGAAAACGAAGGCAACTCCCGAATAAAAATGTAACAATCTTCGTGGAATAAATGACGCGAAGTTTCCACCACTCTGAATCCGACATGCTCGAGGAGAAAAAAGTTCGTTTTCTCGTGCGAGGGGTCGAGCAAAAACTCTTCACTGGACCGATCTGAAACCCCCGAAAATCGTCCAGGAATTCCTGTCGAAAGCAAGATCAACCGAGAAGGCGCTGGAAATGCGAACTCGCCAGTACAATCGCCGAACAATGGCAGACAACTCACCTCTTCCTGCTGTCGGCTCTGACGTCCTTCGAGAAATGATACGAGCGATCATACGGGAAGAGCTGACTAAATTGTCCGGCCTCACAGAATCCCGTCGACCCGATCACCGACGTTGTACGCCAGGAAGTCCAGCAATTTTTCCGTACACCCAAACCAGCGCTGCCTGAGCCACAAGCCATGAGCTATGCTGCTGCAGCCCACCGTAACGCTCCTCCTCCACGGCCACGCCAGAACTGCGCCCCGTCGCACTTCCGTTGCCAGATGAATCTGCATAAATTCATTGTAACCAGTCCCTATTTTGTATCAATAGCTGAAATTGTGCTGCTTTCCAAATATTCCATTGGCGCAACGCCATTGCAAGCGAACAAATTTATGACGATGTTTTGTATTATGAGCGTAGTTCTATTATTAAGTGCCAAAAGTGTAGGCAGGCAGTGGTGCCCCTTCTTTTGAGAAATTTACCTTCCTTGTATATGCACACACACACACACACACACACACACACACACACACACACACACACACACACACACACACACGCACACGCACACGCACACGCACACACACACACACACACACACACACACACACACACACTCACACTCACACTCACACTCACACACACACACACACACACACACACACACACACACACACACACAGAATCAGAGGAGGAAGAAGTGCAGAACGGAATAAACATGGGGTATGAGCCACGCCACGTCGCCCAGTCATCATAGCGTCACACGAGTCGACAGGGTGAAGACCTGGCGGCCTCTTCATCAACCAGCCACCATCTCCGAACGTCTCAGCAAGACGCAGTGACCGAACGTGGACCACGAAAGTACATCCCAACATTACACCAAGACCAGCATTATGACAGCACCATCAGACGACCTTCCCATCCCCAAGTACACCGGAGCAGCGGACGATGGACCTGTACAGGACTGGTTCGACCTGTTCGAGCACCACGCAACCGCTGCATCATGGTCGGAACGGGAAATGATCACCAACTTCATTCACTACATCTCCGGTGAGGCATTCAAGTTTTACCTGACACACATGTTCGAAAACGACGAATCGTGGCAAAAGATCAGGGAAGAGATGATTGCCCGTTTTAACGACTACGACAAGGACTTCCTCATTACCGACCATCTGCATACAACCACACTCGGCCGTCAGAGTCCACGCTTATTTCTCAAGAAACGTGGCCTTCCACCAGGTTTGTCTTCACGAAAGTCGGCATTTTCAAGGTCGTGGCACCAACATACGACACGAGACGTCGCCCATTCATCATAGCGTCACACAAGTCGACAAGAGTCACATATATATATATATATATATATATATATATATATATATATATATATATATATATAGTTTGGAGACCTCATACTGTCTAAAAGGTGAAATCTACAGTGCAGATTTGTAGAGACACGCTACATTCAGCTTCACCAACGGTAAACTATTGGTGCAGGATTACCCACGGCAGATTTCTTTTTCTTTTTTTTTTGAGGGGGTGGGGTGTGCAGCAGAATGCTTAACTTTGGCACTTGGTGGTCGCTGTGCATGCGTGTATATAGGGTAGTATACCCTGAAAAGTTGAATTACGAAAAAATTTCGTCGTGTAGAAAGCTCGGATTCCCTTCCTCTCCCCTCTTATGTCTTTTTGATTCTGCGTGCGTGTGACACAGTATTTGTTTTTCAATCTGACAGCTTTCTGGGCACAGCTAACTTCCAATAAATCGGCTCAGTTATTCTGATTATTGTAGACGCCTAACCAACGAATAAAGAGTTAAGAGAGAAGAAATTAGTATAAGACACGTTCTTTCTGAATTATTTTTGATCTCTCACAAGAACTTTTATGGAGCTCAAATTCAGTAGATAGGCGTGTAATATTTCAAGGGCTATGGCATCATGTGCTAGATATGAATGATGGGCAGGTACGCAAAAAACTGCATCAAGAAATCGCGACGGAGAAGTCGAAGCGCATAGCAGTTCCTGCACGCGGCACGCGGCTCTTTCAGTACCATTCGACTGCAGCGCTGCCGCTGTGAGCTACGCCGAAGGGATTAGGTGGCGGGGCGTGGTCACGCCACTTAATCCTTCTAGTACATTCGAACGCCACTGCCACCACCACCACCGACATCCTGCCGTTTGCCAGTGGGCCAACGCAGCGCACCGAGCAAACCCGACGTTTGGCGGGCACCTAACAACCGCCTGATCTGCTAACACTGCGGCGAGGCCGGGCACACCTACCGCCGTAGCCAGTAACGACAGATGCGTCTACGAGGCTTCGACATCAACGCTCCACGCCCTCAATGGGGTGAATGACCGCATGACACCACCGACTACCTCGCAGGAGTGATTACCTCGCAGGAGTGATTATCCTTGATTATCTAGGTGACAGTTTACAATTTATTTTATTTGTTACATACTGCCGGCCTTCCATAAAGACCTTAGGCAGAAGGGAGGAACAAATAAGTAACATGACGCAAGCTCAGGAAAAAGAAGATAAAAAAGTAGTACATGAAGTAATATATCGTGAAATAGTGACATCAAAAAATATGCAATAACAACAAGATCAATCAAACTTTGTGGCAGTAAGCGCTCACAAAGCCCGAACAACTAATATTACAATACACCACAAAGAATTGTGCCCATACAAGCACCTATCCCGTACTTACAAAGCACAAAAAAGTTTCAGCCTTCATTCGAACCTGGCAAAGCAAGGAAATACATGACGTCCCATTACGCCCACCAAGCGCCGCAGTGCCTACGGAGACGCATGTTTTATGCATGCTAAAAGAATGAATGTTATGCAGTGCTACCACACCAGAAGGAAAGGTGTTCCATTCGACAATTGTCTATGGAAAAAAAGAGTACAGACAAGTGTTCGTGCTGCACATCATCTCGGCCACTTTTTTTGTGTGTGATAAGACCGAGTTAAGTGGCTGATGGCGTGTGGAATGAGTTAAGATGGATGAACCCGTCACATTCCGTAATAAAATAAATAAAAACATTCAGCCTGTTGTGATAGCACCTGGTTTCAAGATCTTCTAGTCCTGTTTTCTGAAGGAGGTGCGACGGAGATGTTTTCCAAATATAACTGTTGTATATGAGCCTAGCAGATTTTCTTTGGACACCCCCCTGTTTTCGTTTATTAGAGGCTGTCCAGGAATCCCAGGCCGCCGCAGCATACTCAAGTATTAAAGTGCTTATTTGGGCCGGTTGGTACATGGTCAACGAAGTGAAAAAAACAGCGCGTAACACAGGACGCTTCGTCCGTCTCTTCTCTGTCCTGTGTTACGCGCTGTTTTTTTCACTTCGTTATACTCAAGTATAGGCCTAACAAACATCTTGTGGGCTAATAATTTTATTTCTGGTGTTGAATGACCCAGCGTGTGCCGAAGGTATCCTAATTTTCTGTAGGGTTTTTTTGCAGTAAACACTACATGTTCATTTCAGCGCAAATAGGATGTTATGATTACTCCTAGATATTTATAAATGTGCACAAAACGTAATGGCTGGTTATTGATAAAATTCATGAATTCGAGTGGTTGCTTCTTGCAGGTTATGGTCACTGCTATTTTTTGCTAATAACTGTCATCTCCCATTTACTACACCAGGTCGAAATTGTACTTTATGCATATTTAGTAGACCAGATCATTAGGACGAGATGCTTCTTGGCATAATAACAGCCGAATTCGTACGACTACGTCTTGAACAATATCATCTATGAATAGCAGAAAAAATAAAGAACCGAGAACGAATCCCAGAGGAACACCAGACGCCACCGGAGCTGAATGAGAAGTTGTGCCATCAATGATTACACATTGCCGCCTTGACAAGAAGTACTTAGTAGTCTAGGCCACAAGGCAATCCATTTTGAGAATTGGCTTCAATTTTAGTACGAGCTTAGATTAGGATACCCGATCAAAGGCTTTTCCAAGTCTAGAAATATCATATCTACCTGATTATGTCCATCTAACGCTAAAGATAGGTCATGCATTGTTAAGACTAGTTGAGTAGCTGTAGGCACCCCTCCATAAAATCCGTGTTACCGATCAACCATCAAAAAATTGCTCTCAACAAAGGGAGATATGTGCTTGAATAAAATGTCCAAGCAGCTTCACTGAGGTACATAAAATTGATATAGGCCTGCATGGTGATGAGTGGATTGCTGACTTTGATATGGAGATAATTTTAGCAAATCTCTGGTTATCTGGATTTTCCGCACGAACGAGTGATTTACGATACAGCAAAGGTAAATACTGGGCACACCATTCAGCATATAGCACAAGGAAAGCATTTGGTATTTCATCAATGCCAGGAGATTTCTTGGTATCTAATTTAAGAAGCAACGTCAGTACGCCCTCCTCACTAACGTGTATATCATCAGTAGGCGGTATTTCTTTCACAAGTGAAACATTTGGAACAATGGGATTATCTTATGTGAAGACAGAACAAAAATATGTGTTAAGGTAGCTACATCATGTTTGTCGTCGAGTATTCCATCACCGACTGATAGACTAGGCACCGACTTTTTTTTGTGACAAGTCTCGCCAGAACTTATCACGAGATGAAATGAGAAAGTTCTTTAGTATCACGTTTAGAAAATACCCTTTTGCTTTTTTGATGCCATTTCCTAGCGTAACGCACCGCTCGGTAATCTTTTCTGCATTAGCACTTGTTGAATCACGTTTACGCCTAGCTCTCGCTTTTTTAAGTTTCCGCCCGATACGAACAAAGTTCTTCATCAACCAAGGGATACAGCCGTGCAGAATCTTTCGTTTTTTGTGTAAGATCTGCGTAATGCATCGAAAAATAAATTCCTTAAAAAAACACCTCATTTGTTCAACGAAGTTATAGGTTGACTCGTACAGAATGGTAAAATCGGAGAACAAATTACCAAGCGAATCCAGTACATCGACGCCACTTGCACATAAAAACAATGGTATTACATTTTCTTTACGTTTTGTTTTGAAGAAAACTGCATTTCTAAAGTTAATGATACAAATTTGTGATCAGATATGTTATCAAAAATATCTATTCTTGGCTGTCTGCCTAATAGCTTATTGGAAAGAAGAAAAATGTCCAGAATGGACTCTGTGCTTTGCTGAGTGAATGTGGGTAATTTAACTAATTGGGTTAAATTGCGCAAGATGAGAAGGTCAATGCGGATGGTTGAGACGCGTCAGTGAGAGCTTCTGGGAAATCATCTGAGCAGTTAAACGCTGGTTAGTTGAAATCTCCCAGGAGGAAGAGGTTGCAGGAATGAATCGCGTTCAAACACAAGAACTCGTTGAGGCTTTCAGCAAAGAAACTATCTGATCTAGGGGGACGATATATTCTCATTACAATCAGGTTGCAGTCTTCAAGGAATATCTTAAGTACAACACTCTCAATTCCTGGCACGTTAGGTATTCTGGATGCTCGCAACAATTTTTTGAGTAAAATAGCAACTTCTCCTCCCCTACCATACGGTCACTGTGGTAAATTCCCGTCAATTATCGTCTTTCCTTCGAAGAGCGGAGTGGGCAGCGTGAGGTGGAGTTTGCCGCGTTGCTGCTCCAGTCATTATATTCCTGATTGTTCACATGCTCTCGTCTGGAAAGTGTCAGGCAGCGGCAAGCACTTTCACTGGCTTGTTCCGTGTAGATCGTAGCTCTGGGTGTACATACGAGGTGAACTAAGCTTTCGCCGCATAATCACGTTAGCTTCGCAGGGATTCTGGTGAACCTCAACAAACCATAATGCGTAACTACGCTCTGTAATACCCGTGTTCGGCAATATTTCTGCCGCAAATGGGGAGCCTAGCGCTTCGGGGAGTATGAATACATTACTGCAGCTATCTACACACCCGTGCTCGCATGTTCGCCTCCGTCGCTAAAGGGTATTTTATTTTTTAACATTCAGGCAGCGGGTTAGATCGTACGCTATGCAGGGTCTGTTTCCTGACGACGCTATGATATGGATCTGTTTTGCTGTGGACCAGGCTGAGGTCCATATTGCCTCGACTACTCCATATCAATAAGTTCTGCAGCGAAAAAAAAAAAGAATACTGATTGGTACCCCAAAATAAACAATGCAAAAAATATCATAGCACACTGAAACCAGTTGAAATATTATGCCAATGCACATTTGCTTGTAGCAGTTCACACTGCCATAAACTGTTCACACGCACACCCATTTTCACTAATACGTGATCCGTTTCCTAACTAGATATCCGCAGTCTGAAGTTCTAAACGTATTCTAACTAGATATATGGTTACTTTTTGATCAGAAAATTTTCGTCGAAACAAGAGCACTTTGAGGGTATCTATCTATCTATCTATCTATCTATCTATCTATCTATCTATCTATCTATCTATCTATCTATCTATCTATCTATCTATCTATCTATCTATCTATCTATCTATCTATCTATCTATCTATCTATCTATCTATCTATCTATCTATCTATCTATCTATCTATCTATCTATCTATCTATCTATCTATCTATCTATCTATCTATCTATCTATATATCTATCTATCTATCTATCTATCCATCCACTCAATTTTGAACAGCGTAGAAATTGATTTCTTCCTGCGGAAAAGTGCTTAACCGTACTTCATGTATGTTCAATGCGTGTGTGCGGAAGTATAGGCATGAAAAATGAAAATATATTTTAGAGGGCTTTGAACCTGCTCCTTTCCCATTGTCTTCTGCTCCTTTTCGGTACACCAAAAAAAAGCGAACAAACTGCCGCACCTAAGTGGACGTTCAAACGAGTAAATAACGGTGAATAAATAACGGAGACTCGTCAGTAATGTTTAGGAGCGATGTTGCTAAAGCTTGCAGTAAGACGTCCGTTAACAGAAAAATAGCCCTGCTGTGCCGCGGCCCCAGTCGAGCGATCGCTTTGTTTAAGAATTCGATACCATTTGATCTTTTCTCACTTTACGAATCCCTGCTCTAAATGCAGGCGCGTGGACTCAGATTTTGATGCACGTCAACGAACCCCACGTGGGCAAAATATCTGGAGCCCTCCACTACGGCACCTCTCATAATCCTATGGTGGTTCGGGTCGTGAAACCCGACGTATCACTGAAAAACTTGCTCTAAATGCTGGCACGAGTCCTGCTCTATGCATCATATACTGTGGTTATGCCCATTCAGCGTGACCTCCGGTCTGCACAATCAGATGAAGCAAGACGAAGCTCTTCTCTTTCAAGACGTGACTCTTCAACTACAAACTGACCAGAGTTCCCGGGCCGTCGGTGAATGTTGCTGCCTCCCAGTTCCTTCCTGTGTGGAGCAAACAATTTGATGGCGAGCTCTATTGCTACCTTTATCATTTTATCCGGACTAATCAAGTTGTTGTTACGTTACGTCACCCTAAAGCTTTGCCTTCAAAAGTTGAACGCGATAGCGATATCCTTTCCCTAGTGCGTACTTCAACCACTTAGTGCAATCTTTTTCACATGAAGTAACTACAGTAGTTTAATTTTGGATGACTGCATTGTAATTGACAGAGTTGAAAGTGACTTGTGTCATAATGGTGAAGCGTTCACATATGACTCTATTTTGAGTAATGGGTAGCAAGCTTTAAACCACGAGCTATTATTCGCGTGAAATGTTCTCGAACTTTATCTGCACGCACTACGTGGCCTTAAGGAAATAGCATGGTCACGTGTGTAACGGCTGGCTTTAAACAACGAAGTCGCAATGACAATCGCATGTTCTGACACACGGTCACTTGTACTAAGAAATATTACTGCGACATTGCATGGTGTATTGTGAAGTCCGTATACCGTGCTCATGTGCTTGCCAACAATGAAAGTTATTTTACTGCGTTTCCAAGCAGACACTTGTCGATGTGGTAGAATATTTGTTTGCCAGGCAAACAGCCTTACTTAACTCCTCGATTATAAGTGGAAATTAATAATATTTATTTCATTTACATCTTTCTCAATTTTTCAGTAACGGAAAAGAAGACACTTATTCGCTATGTGGATGGATGGATTGATATGACTGTATTCTTTAGATCGGGCTGTGGCTAACACCACTAAACCGTAAGGGTTAGTGAACCGAAAACTAGATTTATTTTTGCCCTTTAAATAGTGAGGTTGAGAACTCGTTATTTGCAGCGAAGGGTTTAGTTTACACTCCTGCCTTGACTTTAGCTATCAATCAGATAACCTCTTTCTAGTTAATTTTACCCGCTTAAAGTTTATTTTGCCCGCCCTCCCCCTAAACCCCAGTACTTTCAAAAACGCTGGGCCATCATCCCGAACTTTATGGTGAAGCCCTTTACAGAACATTATCAAGTGTTCGGCAGTTTTATCCTCCTCTCCATACGCACTGCATACCGTGTCTACCCCTTCGTATTTGGCCCGATATGTCTTGATTCACAATACTCCTGTCCTGGCCTTAAACAGTAGAGAACTACCCCGAGTAGTATCATAGATCCTTTGCTTGGCGATTTTCTGCTGTAAAGTTCGATAGATCTCTAGAGCGGACTTCTTAATCATGCTAATTTTCTACATATCGGTCTCAGCTTCCTTCACCTTCGTAACCGATAATTCTTTTTGGTTTGGCCCATGCTGTTTTTAAGTATTTACCAGTCAATTTTTTGGTTCGCTTCCCTCATTTTGTATCAGCATTCTTCATGTACAAGTAGCTCAATACCTTCCTAGCCCAACGCTACTCTCCCATTTCTCTCAATCGATTCTCCAAATATTATCTTGCTGCTAGCTTCCTTGCCCTCAAATGATGTCCATCCCATGTTACCTTTTATTCCCTGATTTGGCGTATTACCGTGAGCTCCTAAGCCAAGCCTACCATTCCGCGTTGCTTAATTTCTAATCTTGCTTGAACTTCTGATCTCATGCACAAGACAGCATTGCCGAATGTCAGACCAGGAACCATGACCCTTTTCAATATTCCTCTCACAACATCATACCTATTGTATTTCTACAGTGCGCTGTTTTTCATCACTGCTGCTTTTTTGTTACCTTTAGTCGTCACGTATATTTCGTGTTTCTTAGGTACTCGGTCCCATTGTGTATTCATGCGCCCAGATATTTGTATATATCTGTTATCTCTAGCGTGACATCCTGTATTCCAAGCTCACCACATTCATTATCATTAAAAATCATGACTGCTGATTTTTCCTCACTCAATCTGAAATTTAACCTATGTCTCTCATTACCGCAGATGTCCATCACTCTCTGCAGATCTTCCTGGCTATCAGCCATTAGCACTATATCATCTGCGTACACCAATGCTGGTAGTGCCTGTTTAATGAGTTTTCCTTATTTGACGAAAGAGAGGTTGAAGTCAAGTCCACTTCCCTCTTATTTGACCTCTAATCCTTGTTGGTACACCATGAATAACAAGGGTGACAGAGGACACTCCTGCCTAAGCCCCGTTTTACCTCTGCGGCATTGAATACCTGTTTTACCCACTTTATAACTCCCTTATTACGATTGTAGATATCCTTTAAAAGATTAGTGACTCCATCTTCTACACCTAGTGTGTCCAGTATTCCCCACAAGTCCTCTAGAACCAAGCTATTGTACACCCCCTTCATATCCAATAATGCTAGCCACAGAGGCCTGTGTTTTTTTCCCACTATGTTGATGTACTGCGTCAGTGACAACAGATTGTCTGGCAACCTCCTGTGTTTCCAAAACCCATTCTGTAGTTCCCCCAACACCCCCTCATCCTCTAACCATGCCTGCAGTCTTTCCTTTATAACCTGCATCGTCTGGCTGTAGACCACTGATGTCACTGTTAGAGGATGGTAGTTGTTTATGTCAGCTTTGTCCCCCTTTCCTTTATAGATCATGCTCATCCTGCTAAGTTTCCAACCATCGGGAACTTCTCCATCGCTTATTATTTTGCTCACTGCCATTCTCAAAGTCTGCTTAGACTTCTTACCCAATGTCTTAATCAGCATAATTGGAATGCCATCTGGGCCTGTTGATGCACTACTACGAACCCTCTTCTCAGACCTTTCCCACTATCCTTGTGAAAACGGAGCCATTGCACCACTTGATTCATCCTTGTCTGTTGTGGTGCATAAGACACTTCTTTGTTGAAAATTTTCTGTCACCCTTGTTCTTATATATTGAATAGCTTCGACCCCTTCTACCCTGGCACCTTGATCCGTAGTTATAAACCTTTGCTCTAGGCTCGTCTCATGTCTTAGGGAGTTTAGATGGTGCCGAAATTTGGCTGCTACCTTTCTATCCTTTTTATGTACTTCTGCCAGCCACTGAGCCCCTTTCTCCCAATCTTTTCATGGATCGGATGCAATGCCTTGCTTCTATAACTTAGAAAGATTTCCCATTTTCTTCCAAGATCATCTGTCGGGTCACGCCGCTGCTTATAATGTCTGTGTTCCCTAGAGGCTTCTTGACGTTTTAAGTGCGAATACACTTTATAGGCGACCCTGAATGCGCTATCGGCAGTGCGCCTTCTCCTCTCCCCTAGCAACGGCGCGAGGAGTGGAGAGGAGCGTCAGTAGCAACGGCGCAGCGACGTCATACACCACGTGATTGAACGCGTTCTGCCCTCCACTCTGTGGCTGCGGGGCCACGACTTGCTCGAGATCGGGAAGTCGTCATAGGTATTGATCCATCGCAGGCATTAACCTCGACTGCGATACCTCCAACAACGAGTACAACGCAATCGAATATGAGCATTGCACGCGTCCTTGAAGATGTCACGCCGGTTGAAGACAAGGTAGCGTGGCGAAGGGCCCGTGATGCCGAGCGCACGCGGGCGAAGCGGGCCGCGGATATAAACAACATTATAGAGCGAATTTACTCTCGCATATAGGCTTAAACTCACCAAGATTTCCCGAGAGGGTCTAATGGTCCCTGGAAATCGCAATGTGATGACACGGGGGAGTTTACGCTAACTCACTGGCGACTGCCAACGGATTTTAACTTCACTCCCCCTAATAGCACCACCCCGTGCGTTCGCACTTAACCATGTTAACCCTCGGGGAAATGCTTGGGAGTTTTTTTATATGGCTCTCTTAACTTCCTCATTCCACCAACTCTTGGGTTTATGTCTTCTATTACGGGGTGACTTCTCACGTGCCTTAGCAAGCTTTAGCTCAGAGTCTTATCAGATTCATGCCCACACTGTTTTATTATCCTCACTGATTACTTGCTCAATTTCTTTAGTAGCTCTTTCTATTTGCCTTTCTGAATAAAAACTTTCCTGTAGTTGCTCATGTAGTCTCCTTCCCACTTTCACTGCTCTTCCAAAACTTAGCTTGATACGTTTGCGATCACTACCCAGACTTCTGGAGCCGCAATCATCTATGTACATTCACCTGAGCCTATCACATATCCTATACGACATCAGTGCGTAATCTATCGTCGACTGCAGACTTCCTACCTGGCATGCTATTTGCCCTCCACATTTCTTAGTACTGTTGCAAATGATCAAATCATGCCTTTCACACATATCCATGATCATTTTGCCTGTTGGGTCGGTACACCCATCTATATCTTTTATGGGCGCATTCATATCTCCTAGTATAATGATCTCGCACTCTCCTCCTAATTTCTTAATGTCCTTTGATATACACTCTGCTTTTCTCACAAAGTTAAATGGTTTTGTGATATTGAGACTCATGGGAGTGATCACATACCCACCTACGTGACGATCGATGGTATCATAAAAAATTTCTCTTCCGGTGTTGTAATTGGCACTGACTGGTCGATGTTTACATCGCGTGTTGAGGACGCTTGCCAAGAAGGCCTCACCTGCAGCCTGGAAAATACCATAGCGGAAGCTATGCAAGCGTCCAAATGTAAATTACCAATTTCGTCTAAAATAACACAGTTTGACATCGAACTGGAAAGATTACGAGCTATACGAAGGCGTGCTGAACGACGATACAGACGCACAAGATCAATTTACGATCTGAGGGAAGCAAGGCGGCTCCCGAAAAAGATTCAACGACGCATTTACAAGCTGGAGAGCGAACGCTGGAAAACATTCTGCGAATCTCTAGACCCTCATAAACCGCTGTCATATATCTGGAGAACAGTTCGTGGTCTTCGCTCCTCTCCGCAACAACGACACCCTTTTAAAGCTTTGGCACTCCATCATGGAAAAACAGAACTCGAGGTGGCTGAAGAATTTTGCACGAGTGTTGTCGGGAATATTGTGAACGAGAGCATCGACGCCGTGATCATTCCTGAGACGTGATTCCCAGAAATGGACATTCCATTCCCCATGGAAGAACTGGAAGGTGCTTTAGTCGCTTCTAAGCACATGTCATCGCCAGGTACTGAGGTATTACTTATAGTGCGTTGAGACACCTTGGACAAAAAGCCAAAAAAGAACTTTTAACATGCTTCAACAACTCCTGGTTCAGCGGCAGTGTTCCCCGAGAATGGAAAATAAGTCGATTAATACCACTTTTGCAATCGGGAAAATCACCATTGGACTTGACAGCGTATCGCCCTATTGCCCTCGCAAGCTGCCTCGGAAAAGTGATGGAAAGAATGGTTCTATTTCGTCTGGAGTGGTACTTGGAACGATACACCAAATACCCTTTTTGCATGGCAGGCTTTCGTCGGGGCCGCTCCTCCATCGACTGTGTGCTTGACTTATTGACTTTGTTAAACAAGAAAAAAGTCGCAAGCGCATATCAGTGGCACTCTTTCTTGACGTGAAGGGTGCATATGATAATGTAGCTCACGATGCCATCCTCACTTCTCTCGCAGCAATGGGCATTGGTGGACGAATGTTTCATTGGATAAAAGATTATATAACTGGCAGGTGTTTTTTTGTGCAAACATATGAGGGTACAACTGCTGAACATTACACCTACTGCGGAGTACCTCAGGGAGGTGTTTTAAGCCCCACATTGTTCAATGTTGTCCTCATTGGTCTGGTGAAGGTTCTGCCAAAGTCGGTGTGCCTATCCATATACGCCGATGACATTTGCCTCTGGAGTGCTGCAGTTACTCGCCCTCAGGTGCGTGCACGAATACAGCGGGCAGCAACCCTCACAACAGCCTACCTTCAGAAACAAGGCCTCACTATATCAACTGTGAAGTGCGCGTTGATGGCGTTTACACGCAAACCAATGACGTCATACCCTGTTTACATCAATGGACAGACTGTCAAATATGCACGGACGCATCGTTTCCTGGGCATAATAATCGACAGAAGTCTTTCGTGGAGCCCACATTGTGCGTACTTGAAGAAGAGACTGCTATCTATTGTGCATATAATGAAATTCATGTGCGGGAAAGCATGGGGAACTTCTGTGGCCTCCATGCTACAGCTGTACAGGGCCCTATTTCTGGGTCTATTGCGCTACAGCTTGCCGGTACTGACTAACACTTGCAAATCCAATACTCAGTCATTGGAGAGTTTGCAGGGTGAGGCACTGCGTATCTGCCTAGGACTGCCCCGATGTGCTTCTACTTATGCCACAATCATGCTTGCCAAAGACCATCCGGTCAGGACATATAGAGTTGTGGATTGCCTCAGAGCGCACATTCAACATGCTAGCCTTGTCCCCGACCACCACTTGGCCCTTCTACCCTCCAGAAGACCACGTGCTACGTTTTCAGACGTCATAGCCAAGCACCTAAACAGCATTCCATCAGGATATATGCAGGCTGCGAGAATGGCATGTCCTTTGTGGTGCCTCGACCAGCCGCAAGTACGTCTAGAAATTCCGGGAATCAAAAAGAAAAGCAATCACTCCAGAGTAGCATTGAAGCAAGCAACACTGCTATTATAACATGAGTTGTACTTAGACCGAACGCAGATATACACTGATGGGTCCATCTCGTCCAGCAGCTCATCAGGTGCCGCTGTAAATACGACTGCAGCAATGACAATCAAGTTTAAGTTGTCGCATATGACTACATCTACGGCATCAGAGCTTGCTGCTATAAGGGCTGCTTTACAATATCTCGTTCAAGAACGTCCAGAAAAATGCGTCATATTCTGTGATTCGAAGGCAGCGCTTTAGAGTTTGCAGTCTGCCATGCGTAGGAGGAGTCATGACCAATTGGTACAAGAAATAAGACATTGCCATCATGAAACTCTAGCACGAGGGCATGATATTATATATCAATGGCTGCCTGGACATATTGGTATTACCGGAAATCAATTAGCCGATGATGCAGCCCGCTCAGCCCATGAAGGAACCCGTGTAGTCCCGATTCCTCTATCAAGAAATGATGCAGCAAGACAACTTTACCTGCTGGTTCGAGATCTCACACGCACGTTCTGGTCGTCTATCAGCTTCCAAAGGTGTCAATTTTATGAACTGGATCCTTCGCTCAAGCTAAAGCTACCATCACAACATTCCCGCTCCGATGTGACACTGTTATGACGCCTTTGGTTGGGTGTTGCATTTACAAAGGTGTACTCCTTTCGCATTGGTATGGCAGACACTCCTACATGCGACTACTGCGGAGCTGAAGAGACCATCGAAGACGTCCTGTGCAGCTGCGCTTGCTACGACACACAGCGTTGCCAGCTCCGGATGGTTTCGAATCAACTTGATCCCGGACCATTTTGTGTGCAGAAGATACTAGGACCTTGGGCATCTGCCTCAGTTGCGCAGAAAGCAACTAAAGCACTGCTAATTTACCTAAAGTTAACAAACCTGAGTGACCGCCTGTAGACTGTGTGTGCTCCCCGAGTGTGCTCGTGATTGTGTGTACCTTCTCATCTCTCTGCAACCTCTTTTCTCCCCTTTATCCCTTCCCCAGTGCAGGGTAGCAAACCGGATGTGTGTCTGGTTAACCTCCCTGCCTTTCCTTGCATCTTTACCTCTTGATATACAATCAACCATTGCCTGGTTTTCCTCTCTGGCCTTTGCTCCAATCCACAATAATACCGAACCAAAGAGTGTCAATTGCCCTGCCACTTTCCCTTTTTGCCATAAATTTTCTTTGCACTCCTGCTTGACGCTTTGCCAGTCTGTACTTTTATGAATGAATGCCCCAATACCACCCACTTTCTGCTACCTTCTGTTCTATTACAATATTCCTACGCGTAGTCCGGATTGTTAGAAGGTTGTTCCATGTCCCTAAGATGTGTTTTCCCTTTCCAATTCAGTCAGTTCCTTCCACCCTGCACGTTAATATACCAATGTCTGAATTGGCTCTGCCCTTGTGGCTACGTCTATTTCTGCCTCATACTCTACCTATTTTAGATGCTGGTGCCACTTTGGAACCGTATCTGTCCCTACCACCTGTCAAAGAGTCTTCCTGTTTGTTTTCCTCGTTACTAGCTATCCTGCACCCCGAAGGGCTCGCTTTCCCCACAAAAAAGCTACTGCGCGTCCTGCAAGTCGCCAACCCACCTCATGACCTAGTCGCTCATCGAAGTGAATTCTCTCTCGTTGAAAACCGCCCCACCTAAGCGCCTCTGTGTTTATTTCCAACACCTCAAAGCTTTTCTCGACTCATCCGCAATATCTCTTGGTTTGCGTAGACAACCGCTCTTTGCAGGCTGCCGTCACGCACCGGTACCTCTGGTATTGTGCATATCACTACCTGTACCTGAGGAGAAGTGGCGCGCAGGCCATCAACCCTTTTGGCCAGTGTGGTCACTAGTCCTCCCGTATCTTCATTTAGGACATCGTTTAAACCACCTGAAATTATCAAGAGGTTTCGTCTATCAGCTGCAGTTTTGAGTTTTGCGCTCGCTTGCCTCATGACTGCTTCCAGCTTGCGTCCTGGGAACGTCCCTACTGCAACCCTCTTGTCACCTCTAACCCTCTCTTTGATTGCTTCTGCGCATCGATTTAAATTCGAGTCCCTGGTGATTATCACATGTTGTGACTTTTCAGCTGGAGCATCCTGCACCTGGGAGTTACTTGCACCTGTGACGCCGGCTGCTTTGTCCCATCCCAGCCCCCCCCCCCCTACTTCGCTGAAGCTGGGTACTGCGACCATTGAACCAGTCGTACCTGTTTTTTTCTAAACTTGCTTGCTCTTTCTTTTCCACCATTCTGGTTGGCGGTGCCCTACCGTTCTTTCCGTCGGCCGCTCCTTTGTTCACTTTCGCTAGTGCTTCTTCGGCAAGCTTCAGCCTTTCTCCCAAAGTACTCGTTTTCTCTCACTCTGTCGCCAGCGCAGTCTCCAGCTCGGTGATTCTCATCAGCAGTTATTTTCTCCATTTATTTCTCCATTATTTCTCCATTTTTTCCTTGACCTGACATTGCCTACATTTGGCATCAGCCTCCTTTTTATTTGCTTCTGCACTTGGGTCTATTTTCAAATCCACCCCGCATCCTGAACACTTTACAGCCTTTTAAGCATGCCTTTCTCACACCAATTGTTCATATGAATTGTCTCACTCGATAAATACAAAAAGTAATCCCTGCCCAACGAAAAAGAAGATGTCTAAGCTCTAGTACAAAAAATTGTCTGTTCAATGTACACGCTTTTTTCACACTGTGTGCCAAGAGAAAAAAAAACAAACACAAACACACACGCACAAACTAGTAAAAACCTGGTGACCGACCCCCGAAAAAGCCGTACAATGTAATAGGTGCTACAAAGATTTTAAGTGCTGCCTTAGTATTTTTAAAGGCAAGCTCAAAACATGCAAACCCAGCACATTCGATTGGGAGCTCTTAATCAAGGCGACACCTAGTCGGCGTCATAGAAACCACCCCGGTTTCCCAGAACAGTGGTTTGAACGCATTCGGAGTGGCAAGCTGTGTGCGCGTTTTGTATTTGCCAATGGCCGTCTCTTGGCTGTCACTTCTGCCAACAACGGTGAATCTAGTTGCCGTTGCGTGTGTCATGTTGTGCTGCATTACTACGAGCTGAGAACAACAAAATTTGTGGAGCCGACCTGTGCGCAACACAGCGCTAACTCCACAGGTTTTCAAGTATTACCTTGGTAACCGATATTTATACCGAAAACTTGAAGTTTTATGTCAAACCTATATTTTTTATTCTCAAAAAGCACAGATAGTTTGTGTTAATATTTATAAATTTCAATCATCATGGCAGCAAGGATGGAACGGCTGAGTTACATCTCACCAAAAAGGTCACCTGACAAACTTACACAAAAGAAACTGCGTGTCACAGCTGAATCTTGTTAGAAAGAACAAGTAAAACGAAATATCAAATCCGACTGCTGACATATTGCATTAGCTGTGTGGTCTTAAGCCATGTATTTGTCGCTGTACTCAGCTAAGTGGCAGTTTCCTCCTGGTATTCCATACAAATACTTCAGAATTGCATGCCTCCAAGCACTCCATACAACTAGTTCAACAGCGAAAGCTGAAACTTCCAGCCTGGTGGTCAGCAGCGGTGAAAACGTGACGCTGCACTGAAGCCTTTCACAATAATAAGTTACATGTCCATGCTTCCTAATGAGGCTAACTGAGTTGTTATGAGTGATTAAATGCTTTTCGCAATGCCTTAGTCACAGTGGTTCTTCTCGAACCACTGGTGGTCAATGACGTTGACGACGATGCCAATGTGCCGCTGCGGAAACTCCGGCCGAAAGCGGCTGTTCGCCCCGGCGAAAGCGCTCCCGCAGTAGTCATGGTGACGCCGCAACGCCATTTCTTCGGCGTGGACATTGTGCTATGTCTCGTCTATAGGCAGACAGAAATGAGGCGCCTTTTAGGGGCGTGGCTTCTTAAGCCATGGGTTCTGCGTCTTCGGAGTGTGTCCTCTCGTTTAGTCCATGGAATGTCCACTGAATTTTCGTACTTGCTTTTTTTCTTTATTTATTTTTGTTACTTAATGAATTATTAAATAAATTAATTAATTTATTTATTCATTTATCTACTTATTTATTCACAATACCTTACAGGCTCCTTATCAGAGTATTGTAAAAGGGGGCCGATACATGGTAAATTATGACGTGTAATAAATATACAAAAATATGAAATCAAAACAATACAACCTGGAAAGGTCACTGTGATGTAAACAACTGCCAGAAAAGCAAGAGCAACACCCCAGTTGAAAAACTAAACAAAGGAAAAGCGCGCACGAAACACGAACTAAATTAACATGAGCAATCAGTGGTGAAAAAATGAAGAAAATTTTGGGAGCGTTTACAATGCTACAATGTGGCATAATACAATGGTAAAAAATTTAAAGCATAAGACAACACATCTAGAGAGAATAAATGAGAAATAACTACGTAAGCATGAAATACGCGAGAAGGTGGTAATGAAAGGCTTTGCGTTTTGTGATCGAAGTGATATCACCAGGAAGATTGTTCCAAAGCTGGATAGCATGTGGCAGTGCAGAACAATTAAACGCCCTTGTATTGTCGAAGATGCACTCGAAACGGCCCTGATTATGGAGTTGCCTAGACATGTGGGGTTCTTAAAGGGAGAGAATGAGGGCTGGTGTTTTCAACATATCTATGAAGCAGTCATAAAAGGGCGAACATAAAAGGGCGAACCGGCGAACCTGAAGAGGGTGCAGCGAAAGTCCGAGTGTTATTTTAGTAATACTGCATTTTCGTTTGTAACTTCCGGTAATATGATGAATATATGATGAAAAATGCGAGACGGTGGTACTTGCATTGTTCACTAGATGTACGGACGTACGGATGGACGGGCAGATATACAAACAGTCAGATATGATGACAGATGGATGGACGGACAAACAGACAGACAAACAGACAGACATACAGACATACAGACAGACATACAGACGGACCGACGCGCCGACGGACGGACGGACGGACAGACAGACAGACAGACGGACCAACGCACCGACGCATGGACGGACGGACAGACAGACAGACAGACAGACAGACTGACAAACGCACGACGGACGGATGCAGCCACCGGGCTGACGAATCATAGATTACCGATGAATCTCTCTGAAACTTCGCCCCACTCATCATCATTCGATCATGTCATGGATATGCTGTGTTTTTTGCCTTCTTCAAGAACCATACATTAATAAATCAGGGTGGCGTTGTTGCAAGCGTTTGACATTTCCAGCTAACTCAGCACCGTCGTTTCCAGGATGCGTCCGCCACCGGCACCTGCATTACCGTTTGCGGTTTAGCGCGGCTTGGAAGACTCTCGGATAATCGTTTCGCAGTTGGCTGCCGGCACTAGACCGGGGGGACCTTTTTTGTGCCGGGATTGCACCATCGGCCTGGCGAATGCGACTTCTCTCGAATTTTCACGGCCGGTGCTCTTCTAGAGGTGTTCGTGGCATACCCATGTAAAATGTTCCAGGAGAAACGGATGCACGCGGGCTCGGCACCATAGCGGCGACGAGATAAATGACATCCTCACAAAGCAGCCAACGAAATGTATGCTTGAGTACGCCGCTAAGAATTAGTTAACTGATAGGACAGCCAAATGAGACCGCTTGTCGAACCGCTGCCAGACAGTTTTTTTTAAAGACGATAGTCTTTCTTGGGGACCTTCGACGCAAAAACTTTGGTCTCTCTGTATGTACTTTTGACTGTTTCTCCACTCTTAATTGCACTGGGCACTTGAAACCACTGACCCCATCCGCAGCGCCCACCACTGTTGCTCAAGCTTTAGCGTTCATACTTGTGCTATTTGTCCATTAATAAGCAATGATTGCGCGAGTCTGGGGCACCATAAGAACGCGTATATATTCTGGATGCGCATCTTTTACTAAAAAATGCTTACCCATGTAAATTTAAGGACCATAGCGCTTATCACGCTGCGCTGACCACGCAACGCTTGCACTCAAAGGTGAGTTTCCAACGCTTTGCGAAGAAGTGATGGTGGTGGCATCGACTTGGCGCCTTGCGTTCTACACTTTATCACTTCTGAGAAGGAGAAGGACGCGCACACCCGTCTCATAGCCACGCACTTGTTTTCCAACTACACTGCCAGGTGGCGCTTATGTCTAACGTGTGACGTGACTTGATGTGCTCGTTCGCCTCCACTGCACGCTCGAGACATTCTAACGCAGCGCCTCCAAAATACCATTCACCGATGTTCTTGCGCAGAATATCAAATAAATTTTTCACTCTCTCCACACGCTAGACTATCGTCTTTCGCCGTTATTTGCAGATTGCATTCAGATACGGGGCCACTTTTTTTTTCTTCCTTTATCCAAATAGAACTCTCGCCCTGAAAGCTAAGAGGTTGCCGCAGTCCTTGAAGGTGGTTGGCAAGAATGGTGGTGCTCTCTACTTTCCATTTCTTGTTTCTCTGTCTCATCTTTTTCAAAATTACCATTTGACACTTCTATTATTACTGGTTAAATCGACAGCTTGCAATACTTTAGTGTAGCAGGCAGGGCAATATTTGTTGTTGAATATTTATTATTTAAAATTAGTTTTGCCAACACAAACCTGTCAGTCAGTCAGTCGAGACCGAGTCCGAATACTTGTCTGTGTATTAGGTTATATAGTTTTGTACAGTTTATCGCTGAGGTCCTCGCTTGAACCCTTGGAGGTGGTTGGTAACAGTGGCTCCTTTGCTTTTTTTGCTTTCTCTCTCTTTTTCAAACTTGCCATTTGACTTTTGGCCTATTTATTTTTTTCCTATTCGGGAGCCTGCAATACTTCGGTGCAGCAGGCACGGCATCGTTTGTTGTTTTATTTTTATTACTTTAAGTTTAATTTCGGCTCACACTAACCTGTCTGTCTGTCTGTCTGTCTGTCTGTCTGTCGCTACTTGTCCCATACAGGTTGTAAGAGTTATTTGTGGTTCCTAATAGTTTTATGTGTTTCTCTAATACGATCCTTTATTTGGAGAAGCACAATGTACCTTGGCACTTTATCCAGGCAATCCTCCTTGGTGGCGTCTTCTTCGAGCCAACCTGTCACAAGCCCGTCATCTTCCCTACGCCTGCCTCGTCACAAACTACTGCACTACCCCACAAACCAGAACCAAAGCACGTGTTGTGCAGTCTGCCTCTCGCCGACCGCCCCGTGGCGTTATTCTCTCTGACGTCATCGTCGGCGAAGAGTATAAACGGCGGCCTGAAATGGTTCCACTTCAGTGGGCATGGCGAAGTGAGCCGAACTGCAACGCTGACCATGTCTGTCCGTTTTGTTATCCAGGTTACTAACGAATGTAGCGCGGTACGATCAAGTAGTAGGTGTCTTCTCGTTGTGTCATGCCCGCACACTTGCATATGCATTATGTATGACTGTTTCCACGTCTGCAAGCTCACTCTTTGTGGCAATGTCGAAACAAATGCCGGTCCCGAGGTAATCAAAACGCTAATCGAAATCTTGGAGCAACAGGACGTCATCCTGAAAAATATAACTGATTTGAAGAACGAACAGACATCCCAAAAGAATGTGCTTGCATTAATAACCGATAAAATGTCTGCACTTGAAAACCTTGTCACAGTATTGAGGCAATCAGCAATTAAAATTGAACAGGTTGGTTCGAACTTAAACCAAATAAAATCTTTCCTAGCTGACACGTCAGCAAAGCTTGTCTATATCGAAGACCATAGCCGCCGTTTTAATCTATTCACTTATGGCCTTGCAGAAAAAGTAAACAAAACGGAAGATGACTTAAGGAATGATGTAGTGAATGAATTGTTTGGAAAAAAACTTCAAGTTAAATGCAGTTCAATTGGCCGCATAGATAGACTTGGAAAAAAAATGGACACCGTCCCGTAACTTTGTACCTCCAGGATTATAACGAAAAGCAAGAAATGCAAAAGAACGCGAAGAAGCTTAAATGTACCGATGTGTTTATTCAAAATGATTACTCTCACTGCACACTCCGTAGGCATGAATTGTGATGGGACAGTACCAAGATAGATAAAGCGAACGGAAAGAAACCGTATCTCTTGCATGATAAGCTGCGGATCGATGACGACACGTATATGTAGGATGACAGCACTAACAGGCGCGTGAAAGTTCATACGATCCCTCCTCCTAGTTTAGTTGCTACATTGCAGCCTGCAAAATATCATGACCGCATATTTGTGTGCTAATTAAACATTGTGCCTTAATAATATCAACGCCCGAAGCATTCTTAATAAAACAGTTGAACTCGAAAATACACTGTTAACATACTGTCCCCACATCACCGAAGTCACGGAAACTTGGCTTCACGAAGGCATCGATGATGCCGAAATCGTTGCTCAAAATTATAAAATATATAGAAGAGATAGGTCTACACGTTGAGGAGGCGTCGCTGTAATTTGTAGCACCCACGTAACTGTTACCCCCTTAGAAGAAATAGAAGAGCATAAAAGCTTATGTTTGAAATGTAACACCTTTGAAAATTCCTTTATGTTAATTGCCGTTTACTGCCCTCCTTCTTCTGATGCCAATTTTCTTAGCAAACTCTACAACTTTTCTGTCAAATACTCCGATTGCTGTCTTATAATTGCGGGTGATTCTATTCTGCCGAACATTAATTGGTCCAAATTAAGTTCCTCATGTTCCAGTGATCAGATTGTATTTGATATGATGTTGGCGTGTGATCTGGACCAAGCAGTGAGCATGCCAACACGCCTGCAAGAACAGACAGCATCTGCTCTTGACCATGTATTCCACAGCAAATGCCTTTTTGATGTACATGTATCTATCGATGATTGTCTGACCACAAGCTAGTTCTCTTTACATGCAGTGTAGTCAGTCGAGCGGAAACAATTCCTGTAAACAAAAGAGTGTTTAGAAATTATAGTAAAGCAAATGATGAATTAGTTCTTGATTACCTTGATTTAGCCTTTAATCACTTTAGTAGTATTGACGTCCACTGCCTTTGGAGTACTTCCCGGTCACTCTGTTGCTATTGCCACATGGTTTGCTTGGGTGAAATCGAAGAGTGAAAGAAGACAAAGACGATCTCTCTGAGCTGCTGCTTGAGTAGTCGACTAAACGAGCCCATTTTTATCAAGTTTGTCGAGAGTAACGTGACAAGACTGGTGGAGGTGCCGGGGTACAACGTCTCACAATCCACCCGATGCCCAAGACCCCGCCCAGCAGCCGGAACACAAGCCCTGCACCAGTGGACACTCCTGTTCATAGAGTAAGCCGCCGCCAACGAGGCCTACCGCCTGAGACACCAACCACTGACGCAGCGACTATGACTTCGATACAAGATCCCACGCAAGCTCCGACACCTTCCACGCCGATCTACTGCACCGTCCAGAACCCGCTGATGCCTAGCCCCTTTCACGGAGAGCAGCATGAAGATGTTGACGACTGGCTGAGTGAGTTCGAACGTGTCGCAGCGATCAATTACTGGGATGATGCCGCGAAGCTCCGGAACGTGTACACTTGCCTAAAAGACGGTACCAAGACGTGGTTTTTGAACAGGGATGATGTTCTGACATCTTGGCGCGAGTTCCAGCGTCGCCTCCTGGAGACCTACAGGAGTCCCGACCGCCGCGAACGGGCAGAGCGTGCACTACAATCACGCATCCAGATGCCCAACGAGACCGTCTCGATGTACGTCGAGGACATGACACGGCTTTTCAAGCGAGTGGATCCTGCTATGGCAGAAGAAAAAAAGTTGTGCCACCTCATGCGTGGTGTGAAGGAACAACTTTTTGCTGGTTTGGTGCGCAGTCCCCCCAAAAGTGTTGCTGAGTTCCTCACTGAAGCGGCAACAATGGAGCGAGTACTGCACCAACGGTCTGCCCAGTTTGACCGTCAAGTGAATGCTGCCTCAACTCCCGAAACTTTCGCCACCCCTGGGAGCAAGAGCTCCGAATGGATTCGCGAGATCATTCGATCTGTCTTCCGGGAAGAAATGGAAAAGATGTACGAGACAAGGCAAATCGATGTTGGTTCTATCACCAGTGTCATCCGCGACGAGGTCCAGCAGGTGCTGCACGGCCATCGTTTTCCGCCCACGTCGGTTGATCCGCAAACGGCTCCTGTGTTGACTGACAGTCGCCGTCGTACGTACGTGGAAGCCTTGCGATCTGCCACTCCTCTTTTGGGTCAAGGAGTTCCGATCCAGCCAGTGCCGCACGTCCCGATCCAGACAGTGCCGCAAGTCCCGATCCAGACAATGCTATACGTTCCGATCCAGACAATGATGCCGTCAGTCGCGATTCAGTCAGCGCACGCTGATTTGGACATCGATAGTCGCCGTGCACCGACGCACAAGTCTGATCTCTGGCGTGCGCCAGACAGACGACCCCTGTGCTATCATTGCGGTGAGGCTGGTCACATTTACCGCGAATGCCCATACCGGCAACTTGGACTGCGCGGATTTTCCGTCAATTCCTTTCGTCCCCGAATTGGTCAAAGGCCAAGGGATATCGAAGAGTATCTCGCGCAACAGCGTGCACCCTTTACACGACGGCAATCGCGGTCACCATCTCCGAGGAGACCCGCAGCCACTGGGCCACGTTTCGGGGTGACGGCACGGGAACGCTACCCGAGCCCTCGTCGGGAAAACTGAAGGCAGTGGCCTCCGGGGGCAAGGTCGCTGGGACTCAAAGTGCGGAAGACCTCCCATCGACGCTTGCACGCAACGCCGAAGGCATTTCGTCAGAGAATAATCGCGGTGCCGAAGAAACGCCGACATCCGCATCTGAACCTAGTGACCGCGTGTCACTCGACATACCTGTGCTGGTTGACGGTCTTCAGGTCAGTGCATTGGTAGACACTGGTGCAGACTATTCGATCATCAGCGGGAGGCTAGCGAAAGATCTCAGGAAAGTGATCACGCCGTTGAATGGAACGCGAATTCGAACAGCTGGAGGACACGTTGTAACACCGCTGGGTCGCTGTACCGCAAGAGTGAAAATTCGTGCGTCAACGTTTGTGCTCAGCTGCCTCGTTCTTCGCGACTGTTCGCGTCAGCTGATTATCGGCATGGACTTCCTTCGGGAATACGGTGCCATCATAAATCTCCGTGAGCGCATCGTTACCTTCTCGACTCAAGGCGCAACAGATCGAGACGCTGATAACTGCCGTAGACTTGCGCTGCGTGTTGCTGACGACAGTTTGACGCTGCCACCTCGAGCAACTGTTCCCATCGAAGTCACTTGTGAAGACTTCCAAGACGGCGACGTGGTGGCTGAAAGCAACTTATCACTTCTGCTGCTCCAAGGTGTATGCGCCGCCCGAAGTGTTGTGCGCGTCCGTGACGGACAGTCAACGATACTAGCTACGAACTTCAATGACGAGCACCGGCATCTTTTCCGCGGAACCACCCTAGCTTATGGAGAACCTGTTGCCGACGTCACGGAGTGCTGCGCGTCCGAGGAAACGCATGAGGATGAGGAATTTCTAGACCACATCGACATTAATTCGACGCTGTCAGACGAGAGAAAGGCTGCACTTCACGACCTTTTAAAGGAGTTTAGATCTTGCTTCGCCTCTTCTTCTAAAGTCCGTCAAACACACCTCACGAAGCATCGAATTATTACCGACGATGACGTCCGCCCCATCCGGCAGCAGCCTTATCGCGTTTCTGCCAAAGAACGCGAGGCTATTCAGACACAAGTAAAAGAGATGCTCGATGACGGGATTATTCAACCATCCAGCAGCGCTTGGTCCTCGCCAGTCGTTCTAGTGAAGAAAAAAGACGGAACGCTGCGATTCTGTATTGACTACAGGAAGCTTAATAGCGTCACAAAAAAAGACGTCTACCCGCTTCCACGGGTCGACGACTCCCTCGACAGATTACGACGTGCGAAGTATTTTTCGTCCATCGATCTAAAGAGTGGCTATTGGCAAATTGAAGTGGATGAACGAGACCGAGAAAAAACCGCGTTTGTGACTCCAGACGGACTTTATGAATTCCGAGTTCTTCCCTTCGGCCTCTGTTCTGCACCAGCCACTTTTCAGAGCATGATGGACACAGTTCTCTCTGGCTTGAAGTGGCAAAGCTGCCTTGTCTACCTCGATGATGTGGTCATCTCTTCCGAGATGACCACAGAGAGCTTTGAAGAACATCTGAAGCGTCTCAGAAAGGTTCTGGAAGCCATTAGCACAGCTGAACTCACGCTGAAACCCCAAAAATGCCATTTCGGCTATGAAGAGCTGAAATTTCTGGGACATGTCATTAGTGCGGATGGAGTGCGACCTGATCCAGACAAAACTGCTGCTGTCGCCGCCTTCCATGTTCCATCGGATAAAAGAGCAGTACGCCGTTTCCTCGGCTTGTGCGCGTATTATTGCCGATTTATCGCCAACTTCTCTAAGATAGCTGAACATCTTACGCGACTCACCCGAGATGACGTGCCCTTTACTTGGGGCGCAGAACAAGATACAGCGTTCACAGAGTTACGACAGAGAATGCAAACAGCCCCTGTTCTTGCCCATTTTGATGAGGACGCTGCTACAGAAATTCATACAGATGCCAGCAACGTCGGATTTGGCGCTGTCCTTGTACAACGACACGGCGGCGTTGAGCATGTGATAGCTTACGCCAGTCGTACTCTTTCTCGAGCTGAGACCAACTATTCTACGTCAGAAAAAGAATGCCTCGCAGTCGTGTGGGTGACGACCAAATTTCGGCCTTACCTCTACGCTCGTCCCTTCAAAGTGGTGACTGACCACCACTCGCTCTGCTGGCTGGCAAATCTCAGAGATCCATCCGGCCGTCTCGCACGGTGGAGTTTGCGTCTGCAGAAGTTTGATATTACGATTGTGTACAGGTCAGAACGCAAACACGAAGACGCCGACGCGCTTTTTCGAGCACCTGTGGGGAACGCTGTCAGGGGCTCCGAAGATGAAGATGCCTTTCTCGGAGCAGTTAGTGACTCCGAATTTATGTCAAAGCAGCGGGCAGACGATGAATTACGCCCAGTAATTGATTCCCTGGAAGGCCGCAACTCTCAGGTCCCTCAACACATTGCTCGCGAACTGCCCTCTTTTTGTCTAAGAAGAGGCATTCTTTACAAGAAAAACGCCCGTGGTAGCGACAAAGCCTTCCTACTCGTTGTTCCTACCGACATGCGTGATGAAATCCTCCTTGCGTGCCATGACGAGCCCACGTCAGGACATTTGGGCTATTCGCAAACTCTCGCCCGAATACGCCAACAGTATTACTGGCCGCGACTATCAACTAGTGTACATCGATATGTGAAAGGCTGCCATGAGTGCCAGCGCCGCAAGACTCCGCCTGTGAGACCCGCGGGCCTGCTCCAGCCGATCACACCACCACAGACACCGTTTGACCTCGTGGGAATGGACCTTCTCGGGCCCTTCCCTTTGTCGTCCTCTGGGAACAAATGGATTATAGTTGCGACAGATTATCTTACGCGTTATGCTGAAACAAAAGCGTTACCCCGTGGCACGGCCTCTGAAGTCGCGCAGTTCTTCGTGCACCAAATCGTCCTACGGCATGGTGCCCCGTCATGCGTGATTACGGACAGAGGGACGTCGTTTACAGCACGAATGATGGAGGACATTTTTAAACTGAGCTGTACAAGTCATCGAAAAACAACGGCTTATCATCCGCAATCCAATGGACTGACAGAGAGGCTTAACAAGACCATAGCGGACATGCTGTCAATGTACGTGGACGTACAACATAAAACCTGGGACGAGATTCTTCCATACATCACGTTTGCTTATAATACGGCAACGCAAGAAACAACGCGATTTCCGCCTTTCCGACTTGTTTACAGACGCAACGTGCAAACCGTGCTCGATGCTATGCTTCCGTGCGACCAAAGCAATGAACTTGCTGAAGATGCTGAGCAATACACTCAATACGCCGAAGAAGCTCGTCAGCTAGCTCGCATAAACACCAGTCACCAACAAGATGCAGACGCACGACGTTACAACCTCCGCCATCGAAATGTTACCTACCACCCTGGGGACCGAGTGTGGGTGTGGATCCCTGTCCGGCGACCAGGCTTATGCGAAAAGCTCCTAAGTCGTTATTTTGGACCGTACAAGGTTCTTAGACGAATCACAGATCTTACCTACGAGGTATTTCCAGACGGCGCAGCGTCTTCTCGTCGACAGCTTTGGCCCGAAACCGTACATGTCGTTCAACTGAAGCCCTACTTCACACAGTAGCCCTTGTGGTTTAACGTGCTACGACATGCCGTGACATTGCGTTGCTGCTGCCTTTTGTGTTCTCCTGTGTTTTTATGCCTTTTCTTTTTGCGCTTGGCGCAAGCGTTGGCGAAACTTCCTCATTTGCGCTGCGAGTAGTGGCACTCTCCCTCTTTTATTTATCTATATCTGCGTGTGTATACCTTCATTTTTTTATTTACGAGCATCGAGTCGATGCTTTCAAAGGGAGGGACTATTGCCACATGGTTTGCTTGGGTGAGATCGAAGAGTGAAAGAAGACAAAGACGATCTCTCTGAGCCGCTGCTTGAGTGGTCGACTAAACGAGCCCATTTTTATCAAGTTTGTCGAGAGTAACGTGACACTATTGTCTCGAAAATTTCATCCAGAACAAAGTTAAAAAAAAACAATCCTCTAAAAACCCGTGGATAACAAGGGAAATTATTCATATAGTGCGGAAAATTAAGCGAATGAATAAACGAAAGTGACAGGGTCCCTTGTTTCAAAAATTAAAAGGAACCCTTTCAGAAAAAATACGGTCTAGCATGCACGCGTTTTATTCAGTAAAATTACCGCGATTCCTTAAAAGCGATCCCGCCAAGTGTTGGCGCTACATAAAGACTAATAAACAAAAAATACCCACTGCATTTCGCTCGGTGATCAAATTATTTGAGATGAGGCAGAAATGGAAACAGAATGCAACCGGTACTTTTCCTCTGTTTTTTCTAACCCATGCGTGTTCGATAATGTCAGTGGAAACTGCGCAGAAATCGACCCCTACTTCATAACGTTCGACGGTATCTTTCATATGCTTCTAAACACTAAAAAATCTTCTTGTGGTCCAAATAACATACATAACGTATTTTTACGTCGTCACGCTGAATCACTATCCCGCTTTCTTGTTATAATATTTCGCTTATTTTTATCACAAGGCACTGTACTCGCAGATTGACGCCTCGCTCATCATCATCATCATCAGCCTGTCTACGTCCACTGCAGGACAATGGCCTCTCCCATGTTCCGCCAGTTAACCCGGTCCTGTGCTTGCTGTTGTCAATTTATACCCGCAAACTTCTTAATCTCATCTGCCCACCTAACCTTCTGTCTCCCCCTACCCCGCTTCCCTTCTCTGGGAATCCAGTTGGTGACCCTTAATGACCAGCGGTTATCCTGTCTACGTGCTACATGCCCGGCCCATGTCCATTTCCTCTTCTTTATTGCAGCTATGATATCCTTAACTCCCGTTTGTCCCCTAATCCACTCTGCTCTCTTCTTGTCTCTTAAGGTTACACCTACCATTTTTCTTTCCATTGCTCGCTGCGTCGTCCTCAATTTAAGTTGAACCCTCTTTGTGAGTCTCCAGGTTTCTGCTCCGTAGCTAAGTACCGGCAAGATACAGCTGTTACATACCTTCCTCTTGAGGGACAGTGGCAATGTACTTGTCATAATTTGAGAATGCCTGCCGAATGTGCTCCACCCCATTCTTATTCTTCTAGTTACTTCAATCTCGTGGTTAGGCTCTGCGGTTATTACCTGCCCTAAGTAGACATAGTCTTTTACAACTTGAAGTGCACTATTACCTATCGCAAAGCGCTGCTCCTTTCCGAGGTTGTTGTACATTACTTTCGTTTTCTGCAGATTAATTTTAAGACCCACCTTTCTGCTCTCCTTGTCTAACTCCGTAATCATGAGTTGCAATTCGTCCCCTGAGTTACTCAGCAATGCAATGTCATCGGCGAAGCGCAGGTTACTGAGGTACTCTCCATTAACTCTTATCCCTAACTGTTCCCATTCTAGGCTTCTGAAAACGTCCTGTAAGCACGCAGTGAATAGCATTGGGGAGATTGTGTCCCCCTGCCTTACACCCTACTTTATTGGTATTCTGTTGCTTTTTTTATGAAGCACTATGGTAGCAGTTGATCCCCTGTAGATTTCTTCCAGAATGTTTATATATATTTCATCTACGCCCTGATTCCGCAGTGTCTGCATGACGGCTGATATTTCTACTGAATCAAACGCCTTCTCGTAATCTATGAAGGCTATGTATAGTGGTTGGTTATACTCTGAGCATTTCTCTATTACCTGATTGATAGTATGAATGTGGTCAATTGTTGAGTAGCCTGTTCTAAATCCTGCTTATTCCTTTGGTTGATTGAATTATAATGTTTTCTTTACTCTGCTAGCAATTACCTTTGTAAATAGCTTGTATACTACAGAGAGCAAGCTGATCGGCCTGTAATTCTTCAAGTCCTTGTCATCTCCTTTCTTATGTATTAAGATGATGTTAGCGTTCTTCCAAGACTCTGGTACTTTTCGCGTCAGGAGACACCTCGTAAATAGAGTGGCTAGTTTTTCTAACACAATCTGTCCTCCATCTTTCAGCAGATCTGATGTTACTTGATCCTCACCAGCAGCTTTGCCTCTGTGCATGCTCTCCAAAGCTTTTCTGACTTCTTCTATCATTACCGGTGGGGTGTCGTCTGGGTTACTGCTAGTTCTTATAGTATTAAGGTCGTGGTTGTCTCGGCTACTGTACAGATCTCTGTAAAACTCCTCCGCTATTTTAACTATCCTATCCATATTGGTAGTTAATTTGCCTTCTTTGTCCCTTAGTGCATACATCCGCCTTTTGCCTATCCCAAGTTTCCTCTTCACTGCTTTGACGCTTCCTCCGTTTTTCAGAGCGTGCTCAATTCTCTCCATGTTATACCTTCTTGCATCGCATACTTTACGTCTATTAATCAGCTTCGAAAGCTCTGCCAGTTCTATTTTGTCTGTTGTACTTGACACTTTCATGATTTGACGCTTCTTAATTAGGTTTTTCGTTTCCTGGGAAAGCTTGCCGGTGTCCTGTCTAGCTACCCTGCCTCCAACTTCCACTGCACCTCGCTCGAGTAATACCAATTTTCAAAAAGGAAATAATCTCCTCATAACCAATAGGCCGATATCCCTCACAATCACGGGTTGTAAACTGCTGGAGCACATCAATTCAAATTACATGGTAAATTTTTTAGAGGCGCGAAATGTTCTTTCGACATTCCAGCATGGCTTCCATACAAGTCTTTCTACAACTACCCAATTAATTTCTTCTGTTCATTCATTCTCCTCAGTACTAGATAAATCAGGCCAAAGCGATGTAATTGTCCTTGACTTCAGCAAGGCATTTGATTCGATACCGCACTCCAAACTAATTCGCAAGCTTAATCTGGCGGGTTTTCCCTCTACGATGGGTAAATGGGTTGAATCATATTTAAGTTCACGCACACAGTTTGTTGACGTAAACGGTGTTTATTCTGACCCTCTCTCTGTTAACTCCGGTGTTCCCCAGGGAAGTGTCCTTGGGCCTTTGCTTTTTCTATTTATATTAATTATATTACAGCATGCGCTAAACAAGGTGAAGAAATCCGCTTATTTGCCGATGATTGTATTTTATTCTGTTCTGTCAACTCTTTAAATGATCAGATAACGCTGCAACAATCTGTCGAAGTCTTATCTGTGTGGTGTGACCACTCAATAATGAATGTAAACCCTGATAAAACTATGTTCCGGCGCATCACTAACAGGACACAGCCATTTATTTTCCCGTACAGTATAAAAGAGACCCCAATTTTACTAACAGAAAGTTACAAATATCTTGGCGTAACAATCACTAACAAACTAAGTTGGTCTTTTCACAATGAAAAGATTTGTTAATCTGCATGAAGGAAATTAGGCATGCTAAGGCGTAGACTCAGTAGTTCTCCCTGCAGTACTAAACTACTAGCTTACAATACAATGATGAGGTCTGGTTTGGAATATGCAAGTGGGGTGTGAGATCCGCATACTAAAACAGATATTAACAATGTAAAGAAAATCCAAAGGTTAGCTGTCGGCTTCATTTTCAACCGATTTCGCCGATCTGATTCCCCAACTGAACTAATGCATGATAACCAATTCAAACTCTAAAATGTCGCAGGAAAACTGCAAGACTACAACTTCTTTTCTATGCAGCGAAAAAAGTGTACTCGAGCTATCAAATATTCTTTCTCCGTTATCTTCGCGTCCAACTAGACGATATTATTCACAAAACTTTACTCCTATCTTTGCTCGAACTAACAATTTCAAATACTCTTTCTTTCCTCGCACATTAACAGAATGAAACGAACTACCACATCACAATTTTGAATCTGGAAACGTGTTAAGGTGTATTGAAAATTTTTTTTTGAAATAACTTAGATCAAGTACCATAATGTGTTGTATATTTACCTGTTAGTTTGTGCCTCCTGTATTTTTGCTTTTTTGGTCATATTCTTATAATGTACGACCCCCACTTCTTCCTGGGCTATTTTTAGCCTGCAGTATTTTGAAAATAAATAAATAAATAAATAAATAAACTAGAGTTTAATATAGCAAGCACAGTGGTGGTCCACTGCTCACCGGAAGGTCGTGGGCCGGATAGGAGCCGCTCTAGACGCATTATGATGGTAAGCGGATCGATAGAGACTCTTGTACTGTTCGATGACTTTGCGCGTTAAAGAATTTCAGGTGGTCACAATTTCCGGAGTCATCGACTGCGGCATGCCTCATATTCATACCGTAGTTTTGGGACGTAAAGCCCCGGACATTATTATACAGTGGCAAGTACAATAATGGTCGGAAGTATTCCTCTTCTAAGCAAAAGAAATTACCACCTTTTATTCTGATATTCTTGCCAATAGATAACATGTCACTTGAATTAACAACGGGCCTCTTTCGAGTGTTCGCACATGAAGCCACATCTGCGGGTGTATTAACATCACTCTAAATGTGCCCATATTATATTCTGATGACTTTACGCAACATACTTCCTTCTTTGTGGAACAGGGTAGCAAAACAAACGTTCGTTGGTTTTTAATGAGAGCTATAGTGACTTCAAGAGCATTCCATGGAATGATCCAAAACTCTTAATCACGCAGCTGAGATCGGTTGGGTTTGGCGAGAGCAACGTGTATGGAAGCAGAACGTTACTCTCACAAAAGTAGGTTAAAAAAGGCTTCCTATCGTTACCGTAGGGTTGTTGACTTCCGGGAAGCTGTTTGTTGGTGCAAGAGCAAGAAAGGACAACACCGAGTACAACGAGCGAACGTTTAAGCAAGCGAATGACTCTTCGCAGGCGTGCGTAAGGATACTGGAAACGCGATCTATTGTGCCATTGAATCCGATTACTCGCTTCCTCTCCCGAGTCTTTTGTGAGGACCCTGGGGTCTTGCCTCGACGGTCTAAGCCGTACAAAGGGAACTCATACAGTGCGTCCTCTGTAATTTATCATGGAGTCTGCTTATAAAAAAAGTCCATTTTCTGGCTCTCAAACAGAATGCGACTGGTGATTCCCTGTGCAATCGTGTCGACCGTGTTTCCTGGACAATAGAGACACAAGTTTGTCCGTTGAGTGTTTTAACGTTTTATGATACGAGTTAGCGCAGAACGTGACGGCCGACGCTGGCAGTGACATCACCAGATGCCGCAGCAGAGCCTTAAACTTATAATAATAATGTTGAAGCGAGATTCACGTTTCACTTAGGTGCTGGCCCGATGCATTCGCACTGCAGTCATCATTTATTCTATTCTATTTCTGGATCAATACACGGAACTACTGCCGAACATGGCTAAAAATGCACTTTACTTTTTAACGACATCTTGTGGGCATTCCCATTTCTTTACTGCAAAAGGCGACTACTGCAATTTTGGGCAGGTGGCGAGGATATTTTCGGGTTTTCTTAGCGGGAACAATATCAATATTGTATTCGCTCAATATTCAAGCGAAAAGCGGCTCAATGCAATGCGCCTACTCACAATCCTGCAAATAGATTCATTCTCTTGTCGTCCTTTCTTTTATTAAACGTCACATGCGTTAATTTATGAACTATAAAAGATGATCATAAATATGGTTCTACGCTTTAGAGCTGTAAAGTGCTAGGAAGCACAAGCCTAAGCACTCCACAAAAACTCAACATGGACTTGTAGAAAATCTACTGTTACTGTAAACAAGTGCGAGCAAAACAAGTAAATTATTTCACGAGGTCAACGCGTTTCTAGTCTACCTCAACGTTATAAATAATTGGTTGACAAAAGTTGTACCACTGGTAACACTCAAAAAAAAGTATTAAAAAAGACATGACCGGCTGACCATACGCGACAATAGCAACGACTCATTAGCATGGCTAAGTTGACCCTTTTTGCACAAAACTTCAAAAACTGCAAGAAATGTATATAATAAATACGAGAAAAATATGACCAATGAATACAACTGGACAAGTGTTCGTCCTGCTGAATTTTCCTTCATCCCTGCCCCTGTTTATTTAGTACCCTTTCAAAATTATTCGCAATACTATACAGAAACGTCACAACATTGTGTTGTCTTTTTCAGTGCACGAAGATGTGTTTCTTGTGGGATAAAGGATGATAATTTGTTTTATAGCAACGCTACCATATTTCTTTTTCAGTCCAGGCCATGTTAGGTTAAGTCACATATCTCAATTACTTTATTTAAATTAACCACGTGATTTATTAACATTGAAGCGTAAATATATGCCCAGCCTTATTCGATGTTTGCTCAGTTATATCCGTCATTTTTATGCAATAGCCTCATTCGAAGCCCAAGTTGTCAGATCGGATGGCTGTGCGTTCAGTATGAACTGCACCAGTAACTGTATGCTTGCATTCATCAACTTTGAATCATGTGCATCATTCAGCGAGGAATACGAATCGACCGTTAGGGATTGATGGGAAACAAAGAAACTCCTGCATTAAGATGTTGTCGAAGTGTACATACATTATGCCACCATTTTTTAAGTCTAGTTTCATATCCATGTTTCTGAGTCATGCGTATGAACGCTTTCGTGGTTTTACTTGCAGGTATACGTTGATTGATATGTGCGTTTTAACGTCCCAAGACCGTGCAATACTGGACGTATGCGTTGAAGCAGAAGGAAACACAAAGGAAGCATGTCGCCAGGGGGACATTCCCAAAGCCATTGCAGAATTTCATTTACAGAAGTCTTTCCTGGTTTCATCAGGTGAAGAAACGTCAAGCGAGAATAGCTGCAGCATCACAACTCTTTAAATTCATGGCGGAAACACGATGGGTATGAATGGGTCGATCAATGGTCCTCTTTTGGAAAGCCTATATCGAATGAACGTTGCGTTATTGCCTACCGCTGCTTCACCGATTATCACCAGTAAACAAGAGAACGTTAGAAGCCGCACTAAAGAATTGCCTAAGAATCTGTCTTGGCCTTCCGAAGAGCTCATCAGCCTCGAAAACTGTAGTGGAAGCAGGATGCCACCCGCTACTTGTCATCTGCACTCAAGAAATATTGCACGCTCATTCCTGCCATGTCTTACATGGGAAAAAGCATTTTTTTGTACCACGTACATCTCACCTACAGTGATTCAGCATTCCGCCAAGCGGTGCAAATGTAGCAACTTACTGATATTAGACAGCCAAAGAAGTTAATGCCTCCAAGATTTTCTACCTGGACGCTTTCACCTATTGATATTAAACCGTTTGTACCATGCATTAATGAAGCGGAGAGAGATATTGCACAAACCACACTGCTGCAGACTACTTTCTTCTACTTAGACCATCATTACACTTAGCATTCTCATATTTTTACTGATGCATCAACAACTCAGAAGATTTCGTCATATGGCCTCCATGTACCCTCTAAAGGACAAAGTCTATCTTATCGGCTGCAACGCAGGATGTCAACAACGATCGCAGAACTTCGTGGAAATAAAGAAGCAGTCCTCTACATCTTGCGTCAAACGCCGAACCAATGGGTGATCGTCACTGACTCTAAAGGAGCCCCACAGATACTGCTCAGCCTTCTAAAAACAAATTATCACCCGATTTCATTCAATATAACATACTTACACCACTTGGCTATTACAGCAGGTTACGCTATCACATTTCAATGGATACCGGCTCAACGCGGTATACCGACCAATCAAAAAGCATATGAAGCAGCCCGCAAAGGAATTTAAAAGCAAACTTACAGGCGAACTTATTTCACTAAATCGGATGCTTCCCAGCTGGCTAAAAGGCTTGCTCCCGAACAAAAAAAGACGCTGCAAAACCTGCCGACGCATAATTATGCTTTCCTCCACTCTATCGAGCCACATCTAAGAACTAGACTCTCATCCAGAATCCTTCGACACCTGGGAACTCTCTACCATCGTCTTCGGCTGAACATTGCTTATAGAAACAACTTACGGTACCATTTCGGTCAAGTAGAAAGCCCATATTACAATAACTGTGGCTCCATAGAAACTTTAGAACATATCTTGTTTGAGTGCCGAGCGTATGGCGATGAGCGTGTGCTCTACAGACACCTTATGCATCTGTTAACTCAAAAAACTTTATCACTTGACTGTGTCTTGGGCCCTGTCCCCAGCTTCCCGCAACAGAGGTATGCAAAGAAACGTTTCTTCACGTATTTAGACAATATTGGTCAGCTAGACAAACTGCAGTGGCACCTTGAAAACTCGTGATAAGTCACTCTGTCAGCACACGTCTCCCCCCATGAAACAAAAAAATGTCTATATAGTTATTTTTTTTTCATTTTATTCTTTTAACATTTTTTCTCTCTTCCAGTCCCGAATTCCCTTCCCCACGCAGAGTAGAAAATCAGCAATATACAGACAATGGCTAAAATCTCTGTTTTTCAATAAAGAGCTCTCTCTCTCTCCAGTGCACACTTGACAAACGTTTGGGTTAAGGACCCACAGTAGTGTTAGCGGCACTTACTTGACGTTTCTTGTCTGAGCTCTAGTTACGCCTAACGTTTCACTGTAAGCTAGCTTCACTTGCTTTTGCTGAGAACCTGCGGCTGGTGGGGAATAATGGTAATGTTAGTGACAAGTGATGGAAGCAGCAAAATTATGACAGGCTTTTTATGATTATGACACGCCGATGGTATACAGTTTTAAAAGCTACTTAAAAGACAAGAGAAGTCAGTGGAAACGAGCGAGACACCCCACCTTCCGGCCATCCGGGTATTTTTTTTCTTGCAGCCTAAACCTAATTTAAGGCATCAACCAAGTGAATAAAAATAATGCCTTAATAAAACCTTCCATATTCCATTCTACAAATGTAAATTTTCGCATGATAATCATAATACTGTCGCTATTATGCCAGTAATTTTCGTACATGCACACAGAGATGATGCATGTAGAAACGCAATGAAAGGTGAAAAATTCCACACACATCAGGCAACTGAGGCGAGCGCTGATCGGTTACATGTACAAAGACAAGCAAAAGTGTGCGCATGGTTGCCCTTCACGGGGGAGAGGGGGGCGATGGTCAAGTTACTGCAAATTTCCTCCCCATCAAGTGAATAAATGTGGTTGACATTACGCCTCGTATTTATAATTTTAATGTGTGGGGTGTACTTTGCGCCCTTCTCATTTTAAGAAACTAGGAGGCAGCCGCCTTCCCCCCGTCTCCCTGTGCGCATGCCTATGACGAAAATAAGCATAAGCGAACTTCAACACCACACCTTATGCCAATTTTGTCTCGCTACCATGTTTTGAGGACAAAGCCTTAGATGTTTCATGTAAAGCAACATCAAACCGTCGGCGTCAACATGAACGATGCAAGAAGTCGTGTCTTGGGGACGCAACTTACATCGCTTGACCTGGCCTCTCAATATGAGGTCTTCACATGTCATCGTCGCTTGCTCGGTGTTATCCCTAATCCGGAGAATGTGTTGTAGCTCGCGAGGTGCACATACATTGTTGTAATGGAGAGGTGTGGTTGGTACTTCCGGCGATTGCATAAAAGACCATATGGCTTTTGTATAATCAGTGCATTTTTCGCATCTCTAACACATCTAACAGTGTATTCTTCGAGCGGCCACCTAGCGGCAGAGCAACCTCGTTTCCTCCTGCCTGCTTCTTATTCGTCAACTAATTCCTTTGTTTTATCCTTGGGCCACCTTCACTTTATCCCCTCGTCCCCCTCCACCCCAACCGTTGCAGAGGCAATGGTTGCCCTTCTCTATGTCCGCGCTATGCCCTCGCCATGCCTATCACATTCGGGCTATTAGCGTAATGGCTAGCCGGGCCTAAATACGAGAGATTACTAGCGTGGCCCGCAACCTCTGGCTGAGTAAAGCCGCCCCGGCAAGCAATGAGCTAGGCGTGCCGTGGTTTCACAGAGACGGTAGTGGTGAGAAAGATATGGTGAGTGCGAAAAGAAAACATGCCCGAGGTCGGGTCTCTAACCTTATTTTTTTATCATTCTTGTTTCCTTTCACTGTTGTTCTTTCCGGTAGTGCTCTTCACTCTCGACTCAACGTCCCTACGCTAGCCTACCCACATGATTGCCTCAGTTGCCCTGCGATGGAGTGGAGCTGGGCATTTCGGCTCCTAAGTGGTGATGGCATAGAGCTCTCAGCAGTAACCTACTCGTCTCTCGCTCGGCCGAACAGGATGGCAAGCACTAAAGAAAAATAAGTATAGAGAAGGCAACAACGAAAAATTCATTTAGGGTAAACTAAATATGGAAGCAGCGGTGCTGGCCACTTCATTTTTTTTTTCGCATCAGAGCTTTCACGCGCTCGTGTTCGCTTTTTTCAGAGTACATCCGTCGCTCCACTAGGCGCCACAACGTTTATAAACTCCCAACGAATCTCCGCTAAGAGTTCCACTTCAAGATTATTTTGTTGTTTTTCGCAGATTTCGGCTAAGTGCGAATAGCCTGACACCGGTATATGTACCTTAATGTTGCATACGAAGGTGCGCTAGTCAAATGCGTAAGTATATGCATAGTTTTTCATTTACTCAAGATCTATTTCTCACGAGCTTGTTGGCAATCAGCCGCATCGTTGCAAAAGTGAAAACAACTGGTTATATAAACATTTGCAACTCTTCAACACATGTCTGTGCGTGAAACGTTTGCACATATATTTAGCGCCATTTTATGACGTGTCGCTCAACACCTTCCCTCCGCGTGCTTCCCATAACGTCGATTACCAGGTACGCGAGATCAGCCGAATTTTTTTCTTTGACATATCTGATCGCGTACATTTCACTACATAATTTCCACGACAAAAATATGTCATTGGACTCTTGGTTGGTACCCGCATATAACACCGTCGTGTTCGAAAAGAAAAAAAAAACAATAGAAGAAAGAAAGAAGCAACGCTGTATGTCAGACACGCCGTGAAAAGCTCCACTGCCCGAAATGTCTCCTACAAGGAAACACTGCTGATTTTTTTAGATGTGAAGCAGCTTTTTGACTAGCCTGTGTAACTCTTTTTTTTACACCTGTGCTACGTATGCCCACGTTTCACGTCGCATTCCACATGCCCGCATCTCGTGCCGAGACGTGCATGCTGGCTGTATTGGGAGTAATGGTACCGACATACCTCGGGTAATGGTTGCATTTTCTACTGCCGTTTTATGGGACGTTTCGCCCATATATACAAGCACAAGGACACAGTGTCGCCAACCTAATTACTGAAATCAAAACTGTAGGACACAACATTTTCTCTCCCTCATATGATTTAGATTTTGTGAATGTGTTAGTACGTTAGTATAAGTTAATTTATGTTCATCGCCCCCACATACACATCAATATATACGCACCAAATACACTCAATACATTCACACCAAGTCATCTACACACATGAACAAATATTAAATACATTCGGTATACAGGTACACCAAGTTCGACATATTTATACATTCACACTTAATAACCATATCGGTCTGGTTGCCGTCTCTCACATTGTGGCTGAATGCGACGACCAGGTGGGCACGGCGCCACAGGTTTTTCTGCAGGTTTCACAGGTGGGCGTGAGACAGTTTTCTAAGCAGGAAACTGTCCGGCGGCTGATCTCGTTGGGGACCCAGAATCGTTGTCTGCACTAGGCACAGGTTGCGCTGCGGGAATACTTGCCACCACAGACGCTGGCTGCCATGCTACAGCGAGAAGTGTCGCATCCAAGGGATCATGATGAAATGACGATTCATGCCCTGCAGAATGTTGCTGACGGCCATTGTCGCCAGGGTGCCGAGCAGGCATTTTGCGCTGCTTTGCCGTGCTCCATGTTTTGCCGTTGTCGAAAATGATGGATGCTGGAACGCACTGCTCGAAGACTTTCCTTGGTTTCGAAAAAGGGATGTCACTCTTGAATGATACCGATAGTTCCTTCCCGAGCACCGTGTTTCCTACTACCACAGTGGTCGGTTTTGCCGCTCGCCTCCTGTCGGTGTAGGTTTTGCTGTACTCTTGCCTGTGCTTGACACGTTGACGAAGCCTGGCTAGTTCCTGGTAGGGGGCATTCGCGAAGGACTCAGGCGATAAGTCGACGATGTCAGGCCTCGTTCTTGGGATCCTTTCATGTAAAAGTAACGCAAGGACCACTCCTGTTGGGGCATGTGGTGTAAAACTGCATGCGGAGATATGATCCCGTACAGCCATTCGCAGCGGACTTTGTTCCAGACGAGCCAATTGGAGGTATGCTCAGATTTGGGTGCATGGTAAAGCACCCCAGGTGGTCCAAATTTCCGGAGCCCTCCACTACGGCGTCTCTCATAATCATATAGTGGTTTTGGGACGTTAAACCCCACATATCAATCAAGCCAATTGGAGGTAAGTGTTCATGGTGTGGTTGAACCGTTGGATCCGTCTGTTTGCCTGCGGGTAATAAACGGATTAATGCAGCAGATGAATCACTAGTTCTTGTAAAAAGTTGGCCAATTCGTTTGACGTGAACTGGGGCCCATTATCACAAACTACCGCTTCAGGATAACCTTCCTGAGCAAATATATTGAGCAGGATTTCAGCAACGGTGCATGCAGAAATGTTCATTGAAAACTGTACTTCTGGCCATTTTGCCAAGTAGTCCACGAGTGACAGGACAAATCTTCCATCAGGAGGCGCCTCCTTCAGGGGACCAACGATATCAGTGGCAAGTTTCTGCTATGGTCTCTCTGGTAACTCAACAGATTGCAGCGGAGCAGGTGACGTCTTTGCTGATTTATCTGCTGCTTGACAGATGCTGCAATTGTGGACTGTTTCTTCGACGTGAATGTCCATGTGGGGCCGCCAAAGTTGTCCCCTAAGCCTGGTCTCGGCACGTGCAATACCCTGGTCTGGTTCATGTGCTGTTGCCACAAGTCGAGTCATGAGAGATGAAGGAACCACAAAGCCTCTCTGCACTCATTGACGACTCATTCACTACAGACAATTACTTTTTTTAATTAAATGTATGTAAGGAGAGGTTGGTGCCCATGCGTGGCGCCGGCTACTCCTCTTCTCTTGCACAAAAGTCAACATCGCACATTTTCTAGCAAGCACAAGGCTATACATATGTACATAGCACAACACTTCCACAATGAGCTCACGTTTTTCAACACTGAGTGTCCACACCACACAGAAATGTGTCCACACTGCATAGAAATGTGTTCGCAGCACACTGAGTTTGTAAAAGCACAAGTAATCACGCCAATTTAAGAGTTCACACAAAAACGTGAAAGTTTAATAAAATGTCTAAAGTGATCTTGTCGCTTAAATGCTGAACTGTATTCAGAAAGGTTTTCCCAAAAATATCGTTGTGAAACACAAAAATACTGTTTTGAAACATACCGCGGTTAAGAGTGAAGTAAATTTATTTTTTGTTTAGTATTTTTGAGCTATTTCTGATTCAGCCAGAAAGTGAACGAGTGCACGCACTGCAGTGGCTCGTGGCTTTCCTTTTGGCAATGGACTGAAGATTTTTTGCAACTGATGGAGGTTGCTTATCCAAAGAATTGAGTTTTTGAAAAAGGTTCTTTCGAGGTACGTCATGATTTTGACAACGCAGAAGAACGTGCTCCCCGTCTTCTTGAGCCTCTGCACGTGAGCAGGTAGGACTGCCAGCTTCCTTGTTCTATACAGGAAAGCCTTCGTGTAGGCTGTACCAAGTCGAAGCCTATGAATGGCTGTTTCTACCGATCAGCTAACCCTTTAACAGAATAATAAATTTGATACCGGGATCAATGTTATACAATAAAGAGTTTTGCGCACCATTTTCGAACCAGGTTTTCTTAAACAGTTGACAGCTCAGCTTATTTATTAGACACCTTGCATCGCTCATCCATAGAGGTAGCAGTGATATATTGTTTTTTTGATATGCTGCATGTGCAATGTGATCAGCTATGTCGTTTCCTGTGATTCCACAGTGGCTTGGCACGCACTGGAACATTATGTTGTGGTTTAAATATTTTGCTATAGCGTACTCCCTCTGTGTTTCATGTGCGAGCTCACTAGCTTTGTTACTCAAGCTGATTCCTTTTAAACAAAACTAATGAGGACTGTGAGTCACTGATAGCTACCCATCGAAGTGGACCTAACATATGAAGCGTAAAGCACAGAGTACTGCATAGAGTTCTGCCGTTGTAGATGTTGTGAAATGGCTGAGTTTAAAAGCTTTTCTTGCTTGGTATGCAGGCACAAAGAATGCCGACGTAGAGCTTTCATTCATACATGATCCGTCGATGTACACGTAAATATAGGATGACTGCCAGTTGGGCGGGTTGGTAAAGGCTCATGATGAAACAAACGCAAAAATACACACACTAAGAAAAGACACAGACAAGCGTTTGTCTGTGTCCTCTATGAGTGTGTATTTTTGTGCTTGTTTCATCACGAACGTAAATATAGTCATCATAATTGACATAAAGGTGTATTAAAGTTAATTGCTTTATTACAATTCTGGGGATATCATTCTTACAAATTATTCCCGGAATCGAAGTTGTAATATCTGGGATAGAGAGTCGCCATGGTGGGTGGGATGCACATGAAGGCCAGTATTTGTGCGTGGACAGTAAACTGTTGTAATCTACTATAGTTTTATGTATTCTTGTTGCTAATTTCTCCTGAATAGCTCGGTATAGGGGATGATTCGCGAGTTGAGTTGTCAACCGAAGATAATGCCGGCAAGTTTCCGGAAATCTCATAGCATGGAAAGTCGGTTGACGAGACTCCGCAATTACTAAAGCACTGGAAGACGCTCGCGGTACACCAAGACATATACGAAGGCTTCTGGCCAACAATCTTTGAATCCTCTCTTCCAAGTTACGTGATATCACATGTAACACCGGGGCAGAGTAAGATATTCTTTGTCGACTTATTGCTGAATGTACCCGCAATAAAGAACATGAACTACCCCATTTCACTCCGGTCAGTCGACGTATTATATTGATTAGGTAGTTGGCTTTGTCATCTAACGATTTTATCTGTGGTGCTCAAGACAGACGTCTGTCTAAAATAACCCCTAAAAATTTGTGCTGTTGCACAAGTTGTAAGCGGTGAGAGTCTACCTAAAGTTTGAATTTCTTAAGCCATTTCCTTGTGAATGGATGTACACATGTTTTCTCATGATAAAGAATCATGCCTCTGCTCTTAAAAAAAAGTCATTGATTATTAACAGCCCATCTTGAAGTTTTTGCTGAACTGCTTGAATGCTCGTGTCGGATGCCCAAATGCACAGATCGTCTGCATATATGGAATATTTCAATCTAGAAGGTAAGATATGGGATATTTCAGCCATAACGCAATCAAATATAAATGGGCTTAGTACGCTACCCTGTGGAAATCCTTGACTAACTTCATGCTCTTTATTGTCACTTTCAGCCGTGTCAATGTAAATTTTCATGTCTTTTAAGAATTCTGCGATCCATTTTAGTGTTCTGCCCACTATTCCCAACTGAATTGAACCGTGTAGTACATGAGCGTGGCTGGTTGTGTGAAATGCTCACTTTATATCTACAAATACTGTAATGACGCTTCTTCCACAGCTCCTCTCATGATCTACATAAGTTACAATGTCTAGAATGGCATCCATGGTGCAGCGGCGTTTAGGAAAGCCTGCCATATTTTCTGGAAGCACGTTTGTACATTCCACCCACCACTGAAGTCTAGCCTCTATCATCTTCTCCCTTAGTTTACAAAGACAGCTAGTCAGGCTGACATTACGGAAAGAAACTATGGATAAAGGCGTTTTACTGGGTTTGAGAATTGGGACCACTCTTGCAACTTTTCAGGAGGGTGGAAGGCACTCTGTTGTCCATGCATAATCGAATATCTTCAACAAAATATATGTAGCCAGAGGACCCAGGTTCTTCAATGCTGCATATGTTATCCCATCAGGACCAGCTGCTTTCCTTTGTCGGCACGCTCCAAGAGCATTATTTAATTCTTGCAGTAAAAACGGATGATCTAGGTCATCGTGATGTCCATTTAGAGAAAAAGTAATCAATGCTTTAATATCCCCAACAGACCTAATGTATTTAGGCGTGTGCCCGGCTGCACTTGGTCGTGTAATATGCTGACGAAATTCGTCCGCAACGGTTGTTTCCGGTACATTCTTCACTAAAGCTAAAGCTCTAAATGGTTGTTGATGTGTTAAAGAGCGTAGGGCAGTCTATATATTCGCCACAGGTGTAAGGGCGTTAGCGAAGTGCAGAATTCCCGCTAGCGCTTTGTGCCTAGTCTATCCAGTTGTCGTCTCATGCGGTCATGCGTTTTTTGACTGTCGCGGTAATCTTCAAGTAGACCCATGCGTCTGTATTTCCTTTCAGCTCTGCGACGAATGGCCCTAAGTCTTTCGTATTCAGCGTCTACTCCAGCGCAAGCTTCAGGAATTATAACTAACTTGAAACACTGATTTAATTTGTTTTCTATGAGTGATACTAAGCTGTCAGTGTCAGTAACAGTATCAGCTTGATGTGATATATGATAACAAAGTTCTTGCCAGTTGGTTATCTTTGCTGAGGGCCTATATTTAAAAAAGCGTATTTTTGATTGCTGTTTTAGGATAGGTAAATGATCACTACACCTTGTTTCAATCTCTGTTCGCCATGAAGCCCCAGATGCATTATCATGTGAGCAGAGCGTGAGGTCTAGGCAACTCGAGTAATTGAAACCCCGTAGGAACGTCACTGAAACATCATTTAACAAGCATATTGAACTATCCCCAATTGCTTTTTGTAGGTGCTTTCCTTTTTTTGTAGCACCATTCCTCTCGAACTCTGAAGTATGGCCACTGATCTTGCGGTGAGTCTCCGTGTGATGGCCAAGACCTATTTACACACGCCTTCACCTTTTGTCTGGAAAGTTGATTGAACCATCGTAACAATTTCTTCCTCAAAAGTCAGCTCACTATCTGCCATAAGAACAGGTAACCACGACAGAGTATTGGCTACTCTGTTGCACGAGCCTTTCTAGTACTTTACCGTGAAATCGTATCGTGGTAGCCATGCGCACGAACGTGCAAATCTTAGTGGGAGTCGGCATAAGCCTTCCGAAGACAAAAGCGAAACGAGTGCCTGATGGCATGTTCGGAGAGTGAAGCTCCGTCTCCACAGGTATGTATGCTAATGCTCACATGTCCAAATGCATACAAGTGCTTCTTTCTCGCCAACTGCGCACTTTCTTCCCGCTGGAGGTAGCGCACATGATGCAAAAGCAACAGTATACGAAGCTTATCACCAGCTTGCTGCTGGAGGCCACATTCAGATGCATCAGATGCATTCAGATGCATCAGATGCCTTCAGATGCATTCTTAGACCACATTCAGATGCATCAGTAAAGACGATAATTGGAAGCGCAAGATAAAACATGTGCACGACAAAATTTGACGATAATACTGCCTTTACCGCGCGGAAACTGTTATTCACCTCAACAGAACAGCTGAAGGTATAGCCTTTCTTAAGAAGTACCCTCATTAGTTATACCATCTCTGCCAAGTGCAGCACAAACTTGGCATAGTATTCCATTAACCCGAAAAAGGAACGGAGTTCAGCGACATTTCTTGGAACTGGAATTTCCACAATTGCGTCCACTTTCCCTGACAGTGGCAAAATACCTCAAGGTGCCACCTTGTGGCCCAAAAATTCGAGCTCCTGAACTCCAAACACACATTTACTGTTGAGCTTCATACCTGCGTCTTTGATACGCTGTAACACTGCCTGTGAGTTCTTTAGGTGGTCCTCAGCCGATGTGCTAAAAATAATGACATCTTTGTTGTAAAATACGACACCCACACAATTGCGAAGGATTTGAGACATCATACTCTGGAAAGCAGCATTTGCTTATGCTAGCCCCAAATAAACGCACTTGCAACAGTAGAGCACTTCATGTGTAACAAAAGCTGTCAAGTCCCTACTATCAGGATCCAGGAAAACTTGGTGGTAGGCCGACGCCAAGTCGAGTTTCAAAAAGTGCGCTACACTCGCCAAAGGATGAAGCAACTCATGCATGTGAGGCAGCAAAAAGCTGTCCGCGACGATGGCCTTGTTTGTTGGATTTACGCAAAGCTACACAGAACCTAATAATTCCATCTTTCTTCCGAATGCCTACAATAGGGGACACCCAATTTGACGCATCGATAGGTTGAATGATGTCCAAGCTTTCCAAGCGTGGCAGTTCGGAAGACACGCGTGGTCATAGCGTTAAAGAAAGCCGGCGAAGTTTTGATGCGACTCGCTGAACACCCACACGTGTCGTAATCTTGTGGAAGAAACCTTTTACCAGACCGACCTCATTTGTGAACAGAACGCAAAACGTTTGCTGAAGTGCTGATGAAAGCTGTATGAATGGATATATTGGACATCTTCGAGGTACTTCGGCGTTAGATACCGTGCTGGTTTGAAAACACTGCAGCTCAAGCTTTTCAAGGAAAATCCAGACCAACGAGAGAAGTACCCTGTTCGACGACGTATAACAAAAGCGATGCGCTACGATTGTCGAAAAGGACCGCAGAACAGAAGCAGCCTCGAACCAAATTTGGTGTTTTGGAATAATCCAGAAGAGTCGCACGAGAAATGAGAAGAGGCGGCACAACAGAGAAATGTTGGTCTTACACCTTGCCTGAAAAAATAAAAACTGAAAAGCCAGAATTGACTAACAGCTTGATAGGGTCCTGCCCGACTTGAAAACTATTGTGAATTCCAGGTGTAAAAGGCTGTTGAACCAAACGAGCCTCTATGGTTTCATTCTGCAACGGGCTGTCTACTGCAACATTGTGGACAGCGGCCGGCGATCGCTTCCGGTTGCAAACATTTTCGAAATGTCCGATATGGTCACAAAATAAGCATTTTTTCAATTTAGCCGGGCAGCGTTTCCAAGAAGTGCGATGCTGCTTAGAACTGCATCTTAAGCAAGGCGAAGAAGTTGCTGCAAATTTGATGGACAGTACTGTCGAAATGGGGGGAGGGCATTCCCAGATGAAGATGCCTTATTGTAAAGATCACGAAGGTAAAGATCACGAAGGTAAAAGACACATCCAAACATGATAATCATGACACGGAAGCCACCTACCGCATCATTTATCTCCACCTCGTAACATTGTGCTGATTTTAACATGACATATCGATTTTTCTCATTCCTGTTTCGCATATCATCGATTCCCACTGTACGCGGAATCTGCCAATGTTTAGACGTTCCACAAATATGTACAAGCACAAGGACACAGTTCGTGAACCTATACACTGAAACCGAAACTGCAGGATACAACACTGGCATCTCGTGCGGGCCCAAAAAGACACCTCCAAAATGCCTCTCCCCTTCACCTCTCTCGCCTCGCAAAGCTGACGCAATCAGCGTCAGCTTTGCGAGGCGAGAGAGGCGAAGGGGAGCGTCAGCTTGTAAAAAAAAAAAAAACTGCTCGCGCTGCATATCTGTGCACTGGCCACTCACAGCACTGAATTGTGCGATCGAAATTCAGTCAGGATTGTGGTTAAGTTGGCTTTCGCTTGATGAGCCCGAGCGTCAACGTCACCGCCAAAGTAAGCGCTGGTGCTCGCTGGTTCGCATCTACACATGGTTCGCTCTAGCGGGAGATAGTCCAAGTTTTAAATGTGAAGCATTTCTTAGCGAACTTCGCCGACCTTAAGCGCATCTATCTATCTATCTATCTATCTATCTATCTATCTATCTATCTATCTATCTATCTATCTATCTATCTATCTATCTATCTATCTATCTATCTATCTATCTATCTAATCTGGCCACTTACGACTTTTAGCTCGCCTGGCCGTTTTGATAATGGTATCGATAGCCAACTTGATATGGCATAACATGACTGTATGATGAACATATCTGACTAGTCATAACGTGAAAATTGAGATATGTTTGTCATGTTTGTTATAATTCATATTCCATGGCCTTGCATCTCTTGCGGCGGTTCCGTTCACACAGCATGTTGCACAACTAGTATGGTATGACAAGATTTCATGGCAAACACAAGCGACAGACCCTAACGTGAGACTTATGAGTTGCGTGTCATGTAACGACGTGACTACAAGCCACCCTCATGGTGCCCTCGCAGCCGTTTCGCTAGCTTCACTTATACAAAGTTGGTTTACGGGACGCGAATGAAAGGTGAAGGTATGATACTGGTGCAAACATGATAAACATGAGATGCGTGTCATGTAACAACATGACTACACGCTACGCTCATGATGCGCTCCCAGCCGTTTTGCTAGCTTTACATGTACCAATCTCGGTATAACGCAATGGGCAAGGACGACACAGATTAAATAACACATGCAAACATGATAATCACGACATGCGTGTCATGTAACAACATGACTACATGCCACACTCATGATACGATCGCGGCCGTTTCTCTAGCTTCACATATGTGAAATTTGGTATTACGTGACGTCAATGGATGAGGAAGGTATGGGACTGGTGCAAACGTGCTAATCATGAGATGCGTGTCATGCGAGAAGATGACTACTTGCTACAGTCAAGGCGCCAATACATTTCGACGTGACACGGCGTGCGGGCTCGCCGGCGTTCATTTCGTCAGCGTTCACTCGCAGGCGCGTGCCGCGCCGCGTTGCTTTGACGCATGCGCGTTTCAGCGCGTCCGGCGTCTCTCCGTCACGAAAAGAGGGAGACGCAGTGTTGTCTGGGTAAGATATCGGCACAAAATGCAGCTTGTCGAATTTCGTGCCGGTTGGTCGCGCAGGTCGCACTGGTGTCCGACTATTCAACTTTTCATACACGCCTCCCTGGGCGCCGCCATAGCCCTCCTTGGGTTGTGCAAATTGGCGCGTCCCCTCGAAAATGCACTGGCAACGCTGCACCCTTAGCGTTTGTACTCCCGCGCACAGCCCATTATGGCGGTATTTTTTTCCTTCCTGTGAAAAGGTTTATAGTGTGCTCGCGTTTTGATAACGTAGCGTCCCTGTTCCTAGCGTGGGTGCGCGTCAACGCTACATTAGTGTATATTGGTTCCTTCATGATGTGCTCGCATCTGTTTTTCTAGCTTTACATATAGAAAACTTGGGGTTACGTGACGTCAATGGATGACGAAATATATGACTGGTGCAAACACGATAATCCTGACACACGTTTCATGTAAGCGCATGACAACATACCACGCTCATAGCTTGCTCGCGGCCGTTTTGCAAGCTCCACATAGACTTAATTTGGTATCACGTGACGTGAATAGATGATGAAGGTGAACGACGCATTCAAACTTGATAATCATGACACGGAAGTCATGTACGGCATAATTTACATGCACCTCGTAACGTTGTGCTGATTTTGAAGTGGCATATCAACCTTTATCACTCGTGCTTCACATATCGTCGATTCCCTTTATACGCGGGATTTGCCAATTTTTTAATTGACAATCGCACAAGTATGAACGCTGAAACTTGATTAATATTGGTGGGCGCTGCGGATGGAGTTGGCCGGAGTATTGTTTGGTCACTTTGGTGCCGTCAAGAGTGCTATTAGGGGTGGACAAACAGACAAATGTGCAGACAGACATACAGACAGACAGACAGACAGACAGACAGACAGACAGACAGACAGACAAACAGACAGACAGACAGACATACATACATACAGACAGACAGACAGACAGACAGACAGACAGACAGACAGACAGACAGACAGACAGACAGACAGACAGACAGACAGACAAAATGTGTTGCGTCGAAGGTCCCCAAGACTGTCGTCTTTGAAAAAGATGGCAGCATATCCACGAAGTGAATGATGGAGAGTGGGGCGAAGAATTCTTCCGTCCATTCGTTCTTGCTTCCGTCCGTCCATGCGTCCGTCAGTGTGACCGTCCATGCGTCCTTCAGCCCGTCCGTGCGTGCGTCTGTTCGTGCATCCGTCCCTGCATTCGTCCATACAGCCGCCCCTGCGTCCATTCATGCGTCCATCAATGCATCTGTCTATGTGTACGTTCGTCCATCTATTCAACACTCCAAGTACCACCATCTCGCATCTTTTCATCATATATTCCCCATATAGAAGCACCGCCATCCAGCGGACATTCCAAGGACTAAACGAGAGGTGGCACACGCACACTTTCTTACGGCTTGCGCTTCGGGTCCGCTTCCCACCTTTAACCACCTTGAGTTCATGGTATATACTAGTTCACTGTATTCATGGCACTGCGGCCGAACGCTCGCTAAACCTTTTGAAAACCAAGGAGGTTACGCCCAGCGAGTATGAGGTAGCAAACTTTTTCAGTCAGATAGTGCTCAATGCACATGCCAATGGCCGCTAATGGGAAATGAGAGGCGGAGATTTCAGCTTTTACTTTCTTACGGCTGGCGCTTCGTATCTACTTCCCATTTTTAACCACCTCGAGTTCATTCATGGTATATACAAGTTCATTGTATTCATGGCAGTGTGGCTCAACGCCCGTAAACCTTTCTAAAGCTAAGGAGGTTACATCCAGCGAGTATAACGTAGCAACCCTTTCTTGTCAGATAGTGCTCAATGTACATGCCAATGGCTGCTAATGGTAATCGCAGCCTGCACGTTAACTAAAAGCCGAATGCTCGTGTCTTTCATTCCCCATTAGCCGTCATTGACATGTACATTGAGCACTATTTTTTCTTGTTCAACAACGCACAGAAGAAGCCTCTCCCCGGCACCGTCTTGGAGGTCAAAATGATATACTTGTTACATACTACGGGGAACAAACGGGTGCTGTTATAAGGAGCTTCGCCCCTAAAAAGGCGCCCACATCTTTCCACGGGAAGAACTAGAATAAATCCGTCGCACAGTGGTGGGGGTATCACGTGAGTGTTGCATGTTTGGGTATAATTAAGGAATGCTTAATTTTTATTTCGTCTTGTTTATTCATACTTATGGAATGAAGGAGAAGCGTTGCCTTCAACGAGGGGTGGGACGCTGATGTGCAATCCAGTGCCTACATATACGCGCTTGCCAGTGAAAGGTTGTGCAGAGCGAGCAGTCGGTTTTTACCAGCAGTTGCTGCCTGCGCCAGCCTTGCGTGGATAGAGGGAGGGTGGAGAGTGACAGTTTGCACGAAACGCTAGCATGCGCAGTGAGCTTGCTGCCGCCGCCGCCGCTGAGGCCACATTTGCGAGTAGGTGCAACTATAAAATGTTCCGCATTCAAAAAGCTCACAGAACACCCACGGGGTGAATGATGATGAGTTCGGCGAAACTTCAAAGGGTTTTATCAGCAAACCGGGAATCATCCACTGGCCCCGTCCGTCTGTCCGTACGTTCATCTGTCTGTATGTCCATCTATCCGTTCGTTCGACTGTCTGCCTGTCTGTCTGTCTGTCTGTCTGCCTGCCTGCCTGCCTGCCTGCCTGCCTGTCTGTCTGTCTGTCTGTCTGTCTGTCTGTCTGTCTGTCTGTCTGTCTGTCTGTCTGTCTGTCTGTCTGTCTGTCTGTCTGTCTGTCTCTCTGTCTGTCTGTCTGTCTGTCTGTCTGTTAGTGCGTCTTTCTTTATGTACGTCCATCCGTCTGTCCGTATGTCCGCATGTCCGTCTATCTCTATATCGGTTCGTCCATTCATCCACCCATCCGTTCATCTAGTGAACACTCCAAGTACCACCATCTCTCATCTTTTCGTCATATATTCATCATATACAAGTACTGCCATCCAGCAGACATTCCAAAGACTAAAACGAGAAATGGCTACTGCAAACAGGAGACGCTCGACCCACGCCTTAGAAAACTCCCCTAAAGTTAAGCCAGGCTAGCCACGTGTAGGTTGGTCCGCGGCCCGCTGAAAAGTGACTCACAAGAGGAGTCGCTCACTGGATTCTGTGCCGACCGCTTGTGCCCTCGCGGTCTCTGACGACTGTACAGCTCAGTCCAACTAGGCTGGTCCTACGCCACCTACTGACGCCTTTCCCTGACGACAGCGTAGCTCTGGCTCACTGCATTAGCCCTACGCCATCTCCTGATGCCGACAACAGCTCTCGCCAGAGGTGCCCCATCCTCAAACTCCTGCAACCGTGTCCATCTTTCCTTTCTTCTCCTTACTTCCGTCGTACGCTGTCCCTGCGCCTCACTCTCTCCTTCCTCTCTCTCTCTCTTTCTATCTCTTTACCTTTTAATCCTACCTTTTAATTCCTTCTTTACCCCCATCCCTCGTAAGCTACTCTTGAGGTGTCCTCCCCTTCCTGAGGGACAGTTACAGGGCTGACTTTTCCCATCTTTTCATCAAAAATCACTCCCCCTCCCAGTGACAAGAGTTTGAGATGGAAGGCTCTGGATGCTCATATTTCGAAGAAGTGTGAGCATGTAGGTTGCGGAAAGTTATAGGCAAATAAAGTTATTTGCTTCGCAGATAATATATTGCGAAGTCAAGGATAAAAGTGCTGTGCACAGGCGCATATGCTTCAGAAATATTTTGATAAACTTGACACAGAGGAATAACCTCACAGAATGTGTTCAGAAAAGAAGCTATTACGGCTCTCACATTTTTGAAGCATATGCAAACTTGAATATGGAATGTACAATGTTGATATGTGTGTTTCTGTTGAACTGTTTAAAGCACATATAGCATCGATTGGCTGCCATTTACGTCGGGACCACTTCCCGCTCTCCCATAGTCAAGTGCAACGTACGCTTAATCATGGAACATTTCTTCTAAATACATAAATCCGATTGAAGTCAACGTGAAACTGGGACAGCCGATTCTTCTCGCATGGTATAATACATCGTACTCTAGGTCATCGAACATATGTTCTAAGCACACATTGATTGCATTCAATGTGGCCCTGAGCGATGGAGTAAACGAAGTTTATTGATCATACAGATAACTGCACCTTCGTGCATGCATGTACGTCATTTACACTGCCACATTAGTTAGTTGTTTCAGTTTTGCTTCATTTCGTTTACAGCTACAAATACTGCTAAAATTGTCGGCATAGCCCGCGCCTCAGTGTGTGAGTAGCTTCACGACTGTTGTAGATCATTCGGTTAGGATTGGCGCAAAACGCGAACTCTCAAGCGTATTGCAGAGCGTGCGCGACCACTACTGATAGGCAGGGACGTTTAATGCGAGATGTGCAAAGACGGTGAGCCCCAATTATTGCCAGTTGTTTCGACGACTGACTCTATGTGTGCCGATGTCAGCGTACAACGTGCCTTGCTTGCATAAACTCGAGTTCTCGCTTCGCGGCCCCAAGTTCGGCCAAATAAAGAGTTTCAGATAGAATAAACAGACAACTGCCTTTGTCGACGTCACACTTCTGTGATATCTGGTGGAGGGGCTATTGGTTCATAAGCCGGATGCCCCCGTTAAGCCCTGAACCCAGTAAAAATTGTGACGAAGACACGGACCCAGTAACCGAAATTCAAGGGAGCCGTAGATAGAAAGAACTACCTCTGCTGTAATAACTGCTACCGGACAAGTGAAAAGCTGCGGAAAAGGAGGTGAAAAGCACATTGACGGCTGCTGTATCCCCTGCAATCCCCTGTATCCCACGCTCCTCCAAGGCCACGTCAGGATGCTGCATCACCGTTATTTTACCACCAGACTCCACTGCCACCGTCACCAACGCCGTACCGCCCACCAGCCGGCGAGCGCTAGGCTCCGAAGATGACAAACGTTTGGTGCGGCCTTACCACCATCCGTTTTTAGCTTTTTAGTCCTACGACATTTTTCGAGGAATCTGACACTGGGATTACTGCCCCTTGTTTACTTCCTAAGTAAACAAGGGGCAGTAATCGACCTGAGGTCTCAGTCAGTGACACTTATCATAAAGCAGGCTGCTAGCTTGAAACACGCCAAGGAATCTCGCATTTATTGTACTGAGAGACCAAGTCGCTATTCCGCCTTACTATAGCGTCATCGTTTCCGATAGTTCTTGAGCCGTCTAAATTCGGATGTGAGAGGCATCGCTGAGCTGCGTGGTGGAAAAGAAAAGGTAGTGCTGAAAAGTTTGGGCATGAAAATAGGCACCTCACTAATGGTACGACGGCCATCTACATCAACAAATTTGTGGACGCGAGAAATGCTTTCGCCATCTTGGATGCTGTCGAAGCTGCTTTGATGAATCGAGCCACCCAGCCAGATTTTGACGTCAACACCAACCTTCCGAAATGAGAGTGAGAACAGCTCAAAGCCCAATTTCCCTACAAATAAAGCACTGCTTCTCGTCATCGTCAGGAATTCAACACACAGTTACGAAACATCTCATCATGCAAATGACTGCCAGTTCAAAAAAGCCTGTACCGGGTTATGACGCGCGAACGCGAGGCTGTAAAGGAACAAGTGGGCGAAATGCTACGCGACGACATCATTGATCTGTCCAGGAGTCCGTTGGTGTCACCAGTGGTGTTAGTGACGAAGAATGGCAGAACCCTACACTTTTTTGTCGACTGACACTACCTGAACAAAGTTACTAAAAATATGAACTCTCTCTCAGGTAGATGCGACTCCTGGATCGATTACACAACGTGCAGTACTTTTCGTCGACGGACCTCAAACACGGCAATGGGAAAACTGATGTTCACGAAAGAGATTGAAAGAAATCTGCCGTCATCAAATCGGACAGCTTTTTTCTGTCGAAGGTGCTCTCATAGTCTTTGTCTGGCGCCTGCAACTTTCAAGCTTGTTGTGGATACCATGCTTGCTTGATTGAAGTGGAACACTTGGCTAGTGTACTTGGACGACGTGTTCGAGTTTTCTTTGAGCTTCTACGAGCATCTAAAGTGCCTTCAAGCTGTACTTCAAAATATGAAATCCTCTGAACTCACTCCGAAGCCCGGAAAGTACTGCATCACATTCTAGGATCTCTTTTACTTGGGACACATGATAGGAAAGTATAGAGTCCAACTTGATCCGCAGCAAATAGCTGTCATTACCTATTTCCGACCGCCCATCGGCAAGAAGGTAGCACGTCGATTCCTCGGATTATGTGCTAATAACAGGCATTTGGTCAAGATATTTTCACCAATAACCAAGCCGCTGCCTCACCTACCGAAAATTGACGTTGTATTCATGTGGGACACAACACAAAAGGAGGCATTTTAGAAAATTGAACGACGCCTGCAGACACCCCTCATGTTTGTGCATGAGGACGAATACGCCGCAACAGAAGTTGACACTGACGCATGCAGCGTAGGACTCGATGCTGTCTTTTTGTCAATGACCGACAGCATGAAAAAGGTTATTCGTTATCGGTCGCTGTCTAAGATGAAGGGCGACTGTTTCCCAGTGGAAAGGAGTGCCTCGCTATAATCTATGCGTGAAAGTTCCAACTTTACATCTACGACAGTCCTTTCAATGTTGTGAGTGAATATCTTGCCCTCTGTTGGCTAGCTAACATGAAGGTTGCCTCGCATGGTAGAGCTTGCGACTTCAAGGCACTACCGATATGTACAAGTTCGGAAGGAAGCACTGCGACGCCGAGTCTGTCTCGCGCCCCCATCAAACCGCCACCGCAGAACGAGCCGGATGGAGACTGTCTTGGGAAGCATAAGTGCTGATGACTTCACCGAGTGACACAATGCGCGAACCTGGATCTGAGCCGCCTAGAAGAAGGGCCGGACCACTTTCGTTCTAAATGTATCAAGCGAGGACTTCCCTCACTTTTCCTGAACGCGACCTCCTCGTTAAAATACGTTTTCTTTTTCGCCCCAAGCCTGCTACGCTATCGTTGTACCTTCAACAATTAAACCAGAAGTTCTACAGGCCCTGCAAGCCACTGGCTACCGAGGTTTTTCCCCCACACTCGTGGGAGTTGTAGAAAAGTAGAAAAGTGGCCATGCCTTGCCACTTATGTCTCTCGGTACGCGAAACCATGCCGAGGGTGCCAGCGACGCAAGACACTGCCGACAGGGCCGGCAGGCTTTGTTCAGCCGATCGCACCACCTCGCTAGTCATTTCAGCAAACCTAGATAGATACTACCAGGCTGTTTCAGACGTTGAATTCTGGAAACAAATGTATTGTCATAGCGACCAAGTACCTCATCCGCTACACCGAAACCAAGTCCCTGTTCAAAAGCATTACCACAGAAGTAACCAAGGTCTTCTTCGAGAACATCTTTCTTCGTCTTCGCACCCTAGAGGTCCTCAGCTTCACCTACGAAGCAGGGAGAGGGGAAAAAGTGGGACGGCAACAGCTATCGCTTCAGCCATCAACCGAAACACGAAGGGGGAAAAGGAGGACGTAGAAGTGGGAGAGTTCACTTAGCAACACTTTTCTCGTCTTAAAAATGTATCCGTTGTACTGGCTCGCGTTGTCTGGTAGAACGCCGAAGCACTGGTTCCACGTTTGGGGTCGGCGCTTGTGAAGAACCAGCCTGTGGCATGACTGTCGCCGGATGGTCGAGGGGGCTTGCGGTAGTGAGCGCTTCTGGAGGCAGCACGGTGGAGCTTGTAGTTGAGAGTCCCGGCGATCGTTTTGGCAACATGGACATGTTGGACTCTGATAAGGATGCAGAGCCCGGCGATGTTGGGGACTGCGATGCTTGTCGAGGGCGCACTTGGTCAACGTGACGTCTGGCTGCAGAATGAGGAGCTTGGAAGGTCACCAGTCGAGATCCTGAAGTAGGCTCCACACGCCCCGGTGTCCATTTTTCTGCGACACTGTAGTTCCGCACGTACACGTTGCTTTCCATGGGGACCACCCAGTCATCAGCTGCCGGCGGCGAGTCTGCAACAGTTGAGGGAAAACACGCATCCAATCGTGAACGTAACTGGAACCCTAGTAGCAATTCTGACGGAGATTTTCCAGTCTTTTGTGGTGTTCTCCTGTAGTTGAACAAGAGCCGCACAAGGTTGTCCTCCAAGTTATCCTCCCTCATCTTCCGAAGTTCATCCTTTATTGTACGCACTGCTAGTTCTGTCACTCCATTAGACCGTGGATGAAGGGGCGATGTTTTCAGATTCATTATGTTGTTCTATGCCACGAACGTAGCAATATCTAACTGTGTCCCATTATCCGAAACAATGGTTCGCGGGATGCCGAATCGACTGAACATGGCGCGCAGGCAGGTGATTGTGCTTGTTGGTGTGGTATGCTTTACTAGCACGGCTTCTATCCACTTGGTATGGGCATGTACTGCAACTAGAATCAACTTGCCTGCTATGGGTCCGGCAAAATCGACATGTAGCCGTGACAATTTTGCATTCGTTTTCGGCCAATCTACTAGTGGTGCCACTGCCGGCATTGGCATGTTTTGGGCACAGTGCGTTCAGCCGACTTAAAACGCTCAATATCGTGGTCTAGTCGGAGCCAAGGAAGTTTTGACCTTGCCACTGCTTTCATTCCTGACGAGCCTTGGTGGGTCTCGTGCAACAGTTTCAAAAGTCGGTCTCGCGCTTTTTCGGTATCACTACGCGATGCCCCCAATACATAAGACCATGGGCTTCGGACAGTTCCAGTTTACGGTCGAAAATGGCCGCATCGTTTTTTCCAGCTGTTCTGCACCTTTGGGCCAGCCATGTAATATACAATTATTTACCGCTGTTACTGCGGGGTCGGCGGCCGATAGCTGCTGCAGCTTCCGTGTTGTGATAAGGCCATCGTCAAAATTATCCAGAGCGAGGACATATTCCTGTGCCTCACCCACGTCATCAGCCTCCGTAGACCGCAGTGGTAGCCTGTTCAGTGCATCCGCGTTGAACAACTGTTTTCCCGGCGTGTATTGCAGATTGTAGCGGTAGCCACCCAAGTGCAGTTCCCAGCGCTGGATACGTGCTGCAGCCAGGGTTGGCGTTAGGTGGTCGGATAGCAACAAGCTCAAGAGCGGCTGGTGGTTCATCACGAGAATGAATTGGCGACCTAGAAGTTAATCAGGAAACTTAGTGACGCCAAACACAAAAGCCAGAGCCTCTCTTTCCAGCTGAGACTAATTTTTCTCGGTGGCCGTCAGTGTATGGTACCAGAACCCAATCGGTTTTGGCATGCCATTACTCGTGTGAAAAAGCGCCATGCCCACACCGTAAGGGGATGCATCACACTCGAGCTTTAACTCTTTCAACGGGTCAAAATGAACAAGAACCTGAGCTTTCATTAGGCTGTCTTTTGCTTTCTCAAAGGCAGCTTCTTGTGACCGCCCCCACTGCCGTACTGTGCCCTTCTCCAAACGTTTGTTGAGCGGAGAAAATAGAGTGGACATATTTGAAAAAAATTTGGCATGAAACGTCAGCATTGCTAAAAAGGAACGCGACGTTCTGTGGGTGAGGTGCCTGAGCAATCGCTTCGAAATTTTTCCTTGTGGGATGAAGACCCTCTCTGTCTATCCGATGGCCGAGGTATTTGACAGAACGCTGTCTAAAGCTGCACTTACCAGACCTTAGCTTAACTCCGTGTTCACGGAACCGTTGCAACACACTCTTCAGGCGTTCACTCCCATCGCCACGAGCCTCCGAAACAATACATAATCAAGGTAAGCTTGAGCCCCTGGCAACCCTGACAGTACTGCGACCATTTTTCTTTGAAAAATAGCCGCAGCAGGGGATATACCGAAAGGAAGCCCAGTATACGAAAACAAGCCTCTGTGCGTGTTAATGACGCAGAGCTTCCTTGCGGCTTCATTCAAAAGAGCTTGATTATAAGCTTCTCGCAAATCAAGTATGCTAAAATTGTCCCCGCTGTTTGGAGATGCAAACATGAGGGTACAGCTCAATTGTACAGGCTGGATTTAGGGTGTCTTTGAAGTCACCACAAATTCCAACAGTTCCGTCTTTCTTAAGTACCGACACAATGGGAGTGGCCCAATCGGAATGTTGGACTTGTGAAAGTACACCGATGGCTACCAGCCTGTCCAGCTCTTGCGTCACCCTGTCCCTTAAAGCGTAAGGTATGGATCTTGCCTTACAGAATTGCAGCACCGCTCCCTCTTTCAGCCGCAATATGGCTTGGAGGCCGCTTTATCAGGCCAAGATCCTCGGAAAAGACGTCGTGGTAGTCATCGAAAACGTTGTGAACTGCCCCAGTGGGTTCTAGCGCTGAGTGTAGCAAGTCTTGTGCCGACGGCTGCAAAACTAGAACCCCCGCTCTATGGAGCAAGAAAATCAGATCCCGGCCACACAGGTTAGGTCCCGAGAAGTTCAGTACAATCAGACGGCAGTAAACTGAGATGGCCCTGTATTGCACGCAAAATTGCAATTCCCCCATCAGTGGGAGTGGTCCAACGTAGCATGACAACTTTACCTGAGAAGGTTTAAGCGCGGGCAACTGTTCGCGATGCTTGTAAAACATGTTTTTGGAAATTATGCTGACAGGCGAGCCAGTATCTACTTCCAATGTAAGTTGTACGCCATTCCATGAAAAACTGTGCCTTATCAGCGGCTCGAGGCGGCTTTTTCATGCAGAAAGTAAGGTCCACATATGTGTCTTGTTCTTATCGTCGTCTTCAGTTACGGCTTCTTCGAGAGTCAAAGTTCTTCCCTCCACCGCATGCGTTGCGACACGCCTCTTACTGGCGGTGGTGCGGCACATCTTTGCGATATGCCCATGACGACCACAGCGATAACACCTTGCTCTAATCCAACGACAGCTGTTGCTGTCCTGTATGCTGCTTCCGCATCTATCACAACGCTGTGTCACATGCCGAGTCGGAGATGTTTTAACAGTGTTGGCCTTGGACGCGCGTAGCTTAAGCAAGGGCGTAGCTTCTGAGGTCATGCTTTCGGCACCATTTTCAGCTGCTTCGACAGACAGTGCCAATGCTTCGACCTCTTCTAGCGTTAAATTAGTTTTTGCCAACATCTGTTTCCTACGTGCCACGGAGCGTATGCCACAGACAATGCGGCAGACAATGCTACGTGCCACGGAGCGTACGCCGCAGGCGTACGCCGCAGACAGAAGGGGGACGTAGAAGTGGGAGAGTTCAGTTCACAACAACCGCTGTCTTCACTCAGGCGATCTGGAAACAGCTAGGTAAGCCACAGCCGCACCCCCTGCTTTTACCCACTGACAAATGGCGCCACCAAGCGTCCTAATAGTACCATCGCCGACAAGTTGGCTATGTACGTCGACGTCGAACACAAGACGTCGGGCTCCATCCTCCTATACGTGACTTTCGCGCACAACACGGCATTGTAAGAAACGAAGAAAATGACCCCGCCCTTGTAGGTGCATGGAAGGAGTGCGGCCACGACGCTCGACACCATGGTACCTATTGTCTTCGACGAAGAAAACTTCGTGGTCACCGTCAACCTTCAGCACGCCGTGAAAGCCTGGCCACTCATGTGTCTGCTTGTCTGAAACCAGAAAACTACCAACAGCCTTTGTTGCAAATATCAACGGAACAACGCATAATAGTAACCAGGCCAGCGTGTGTGTATGGATGCCAATAAGACGATGCGGACTTACCGAGAAGCTTATTCGATGGTTTTTTCTTGGCCATACAACGTTTTTGGACGTCACAGTGCCCTCGACTACGAGGTTATCGCAGACGGCATTACGAACTCTCGACGGCGCCGTGCGTGATTCGAAATCGTTCTCGTGTGCCTCGAGCCATTTCATGAGCGTTACGAACCTGGGGATTTTATTTTTGTTGTTGTTGCTGTAATATTGTGCTTTATTGCGTTTACCTATTGTTCGTTTTTTGTTTTATTATTGTAATTTCTTGTTCTGTTAAAGCATCGGAACGATGCCTTTCTGAGAGGAAGGCGATGCCAAATTCCTTCCTCGAGTATGGTTATCGCCCCGTTTCACTGCAAGTGCTTCCTTTGTTCAAACTGCTCCGAATGACTAAGTTCCAAAAACCATCAAGATAATCTTGCAAAAGTTTCGATGCGTTTACGCACACGACGCGAACAATACAGTTTCTTCTAGAGCTTACGGGGCCCCTAGCTATAACACTGGTACTTCCGGCAGCACACGTATAAATGCCTACGTGTTTCACTGTTTGTCAGGTTATTGACGGCTGACACCCTGTTCACCACCATTTTCGTACCTAGTGTTGTACTGCAGTCTGACATTCCGTTATTTGGCCACAAGTTCGGCAAAATAAAGAGTTTTTTTCATTCACGCTCTGATTGCTGCCTTCGCTGACATCACGACTACGTGATAGTAGTCGCTTCCTGTATCGTGACGCTTCCTGTATTGGAAGAAAATTATGAACCAAAACGTCTTTCTGAGCCGAAATTCCTTTAGTCAATTCAACATGAAAACAGTCTCTCACAAGGCGTTGAATCACAAGCACAATGTCTAGTAGAGCTTCACCTCTAGTAGGTGGTTCCACTCTATGGTAAAGGCCAGTTCACTGTACCAGCTTTAGAATAATCATCGATGACCGAACCTCATGGTAAGGCGCAGTTAGTGATTTTCATGATATTTAAGGCGCATTGAAGCAAACCATGAGCGATAGGTCCGTATATGAGATGTTCTGGTCATGTCAAAATACACTCAGGCTCGCTCAACGCCTCCTAGAAAAATTATGCCTGAAACGTTAGCCGCGAACGCGCCGCCCTACTCTCGGATTTTAACCTCATTCTCTTGTACGGAGGCAAACGCCTGTGGTGGTCGCCCCTTGCGAACACAGCAATGCTCTCACAGTTGCCTCCGAGCAGCTGTGATGTCACGTGACAGAGCGGTACGGAGGCGAGCGGTCCCACGCGGCGGACGTTCGCAACACGTGGCAGGAGGCATGGCCTTTTAGATTTTGTGCTGGCAGCAAGCTCTCAATTGAAGAGAGAGCCACGTTCCAGGCATAGTTTTTCTAGGAGGCGTTGGCTCGCTAAAAGGTAAAGATCTGAACCTTGAGGTTGATATAGCACGCCAACTGTCAACCAACTGTTTTCAAAGTATACTTTACGTCAGACATGGTGAAGTTCCATAGTAGGTTCAAATACAGCGTATTGTAGACTTTATTTAAAAAAAAGGGGCCATACACCAACCTTGTATGTGCTTCCTGTAAGCTCTGACGACATTACAACGCGGTGGTGCTACATCTGCATCATGTATGTCATTCTAAAGCCATGTTCTTGACGCTTATCACATGCAGATAGTGGCATACTGCGAGTTCAAAAAAGTAATTTTGTTAAGCAAGCTTTTCACATTGACATTAGTATATGAAGCCAATATCGGACGTTAGATGATTTTGCCTACTGTTGCGGGTGCTACCATTGAACGCGTTACTTGGTGCTTCATATTATTACGATGGGTTTGTTGGAGATGACGGAGGAAAAAGGAATACCCTGGCTGTTTCCTAATGATTCACAACAACTACAGCAGCATGCTACAGGTTGTATATGACACAAAAGAAGAACCAAAAACAGGAAAATTTCGTCCACTACTTTGGCTATGTGCGCTTTTCAATCTTTTATTGAATTAAAAATCATCTATACGTATGCGCAGAATAAATAAATAACACGTAAAAGGATCAACAAAAGTACTTTCGCAGATAAATATAAATAGGCCTGAAAATCAGGACAATAGGGTGCGTAAACAGTTTGGCTCAATTTTCGCTTGCGATGGCGCGCCAAACTCCCTAGTTTAATATTTTTTATGAAGAAAAACTCTAATGACCGGAACAAAGATCCCCGAAAGGTCGAACGAAACTAAAAATAAAACCTTCGAATGGGCGTCAGAGTTTTTGAAGACGACGGAAGAAATCAGGAAAGCAGATCCTCGGAGGTCATCGAAATAAGTAACGACGCCTCATTGTCCACTAAGTGTCTGAACAACTGGAACGTTGTTGAAAACTTCCGATGATGCCGGTGTAAAACAAGCCTCCTGCGCTTACCCGCGTTCATACGGACTGCAAAAAGAGAACTAAAATAAAGGGCATAAAAGCCAGAAGGATGTCGACTCGTGAACAAACGACCTGGCGAAAATGTAACATTATCTTCTTTCCGACGGCAGAAAGGTCCGTGTTTTCTCTGCGTTTCTTTCTTTCTGGAAGACCGGGTAACGACGCTTCTGAGAACTAGGGCAAGTAGATTAATAAAAATGTTAAATGTCACGCGACTTCTCGTTTGTCTACATGTCTTCGTTTTTTATTTTCTCCTTTTTTTCGTTGGTTGAAGGAACAAGAGGAGGTAATTTGGGCACGTCCTTCGGGGTAAAACACCGGGAAAGGTGAAGGTGTTAAACGAGGCCCGTCTCTTCTGAGTGGCTAGCGGCTACATAAGAGCAAGTAAAAAAATCAATAGAGTATATAAGAAACATCAAACTTCGATTTGGCCCTCTTGAGGACGACAGTGAAGGAGGCAAGCGGTAAATTACGGAGTTTCAGATCTCTATGCTTTTTTTTTGGTGTGGCCTTTTGTCATGCGGTAATGTAGTTTTCCCCAACTGCCAACTCAGGGTTTTTTGTTTGTTTTTCTTTTGCTTTCGCACTGTAGAAAGAAATGGCGTACAAAATTGTATGAGGGCTACTTTTTGACCACGTTATCATGGCTCTCAGCCGTAGAGAAATCAGTGATCATCTGATGCAGTGAAGCATTAATTTGCACGTAAATAATTTTTAGAAGGATGCACTTGCGTGTGGTGTAAGACGCTATATGACGCTGGAATATTAAAATAGGAGCACGACTGACTAGTTTACAGAGGAATGAGAAGCAAGTAGAGGCTGAAAGGTAGGCCTGCCTCACGTGCGATTTTCACTGCATAATAACGTATATTTTCACGGCAAATCACCTTCGAGCACATTTGAAGCAAGTGCAGCCCTCTGCTGGGTAAATGTCAGCCAGAGAGAACACGAAGGTGCGAAGACGTAGATGTGAACGTGAACCGCTTTATTACTTCTTCAGTGTCTTCCTAATGAGAACCATTTCGTGGCCTTCACACGAAGTGGTTTTCATAACTTCCTTTCGAAAGAGAGTCTTACTGGCAGGAAGGCACTCTTTCTTTTGTCACCTGTCACTTCTTAAAAACACTTAAAGCACTTTTCTAACTGAAATTTATTATCGTGAACACCAATAGAGAGTTCCTCAGTTACGGTTAATATAAGAGACCACGTAAGCAGTGAGGACAGTAAATAAGATTGTACACGTCTGCTTATACTACAAAAGGATTCGGTTCAGGCATGGCAACCCGACTAGACAACACAGCTGCTCGGGATTATCAATGTATCCCAACGCTTATCTTCTAGTTTAGCTCGTTCATGTGCTGCTTTAGCTATCCTCCTGTTATTTGGCAGCTTCCCGCGCTATAGCACGTTCTTCTCGCAATATGTCTCATTATGGGCGCCACAACTCAATAATGCCTCCCGGTGATACAGCCATGGCATTTCCAGCCGAGAATAATCTTTCAAGATTCATCCCGTCACTCGAAATAGTCCCGAGCATGTGACAGAACTAAATGAGGCCAGGCAGGCTCGCCAAGTTGTCACGATGTGTATTTTCTGCCTTGCACGTTTTTTTAAGAGAGCAGGATTCACATATGAATGGGAGATTTTGTGGGACAACACACTTTATTGCACTTAACGATGGCAGTTATAAAAACACATATAAATATGCAAACACACAAGACACAAATAACTAGAAACACATATGTTCACAAGACACAATAGTTAGCAAGTCTCAGCACTGCCGAATCCCACATGCGTACCTATTTTCCTCTTGTCCCTCTCGGTAACAATACTGAGCTGGACGCGCAGTGTCGGCTACTTGCGGTGTCTGTCGGTCGCGCTTACAACAAGCCATTGCTCACCGTGCCCGTCGACACCATCGTTGCGCTGGCGTACAAGGGCACTCCGTTCCCGAGGCGAGGAGCATGAACGTCGTTCCCCGGAGTTACACAGGTGCCGGTAGCTACTCCGGCGCCTTCCAAGTCTCTCTGGCGCATACCGTTGACGTGGCTGACGGATGGCCGTTATCCCGAGCTTGTTCAAAGTCGACGGCGTGATGCCGACCTGTCCCGACCAAGAGAGCACGTCCTCGTCTCTTGAGAGACGTCCTCGTCTCTTGTGTTAGTTGTCTGAAGTTTTATGCGCCTAGAAGTTCTATATGGATTACCAACTAGCCCAATCCCACACTTTACTGTCCCGACCACTCGTTGCACCGTCTTCCAGCTCGACGACCACAACCACGAAGGCGGCAGCTCGCGGAGGTGATGACTGGGGCGGCTCTCGACACTTTTCAGCCCTGTGGAAGGACCCAGGCTGCCTCGACCATGCGCCGTCTTTTCCTACGCTCACGCCAACCATCTCTTTTGCACGCGCCCGCTTTCCGGTCTCGCGTGCCTGCATACAGTCTTCTTTCTAGGGGAGAAGCTCCTTGATCGATAGGCCGTGTGCAAGCAGGATTGAAATTCTCCATAGTCTTGTGTCGACAATATATGCATTACTATTATACGAAGTAGTAGTAGTAGTCGTAGTACCAGTAGTAGTAGTAGTACTAGTAGTCATAGTAGTAGGTATAGCCACCTTTTGTTTAGTCCTTGGCAGTGCCGCTGGATGGCGGTACTTCTTTTCAATGAATATATTATGAAAACATGTGAGCGATGACGATACTTAGAGTGTTCACTATATGCACAAACTGACGCGCGGACGGAAAGACAAACAGACAGATTCACGGACAAATAAAGGCACAGACGAACCCACTGACAAATGAACGCACGCACAGATGCTCAAACGGATGTATGAACGCTCGCACGGATGGACTAACGAACAGACAGGCGGACCGATGCATACATGGATGCACAGGTGGAGAGACGGCAGGACAGATGCATGGATGAACGTAGGGACAGACGCATGGACAGATGCACTAGTGGACAAACATACAGGCAGACGCACGGATGGACGGGCGGAAGCATGGATGAATGGACATGCCAACGAGCAGACGGACGCTCAGAAGAATGCGCTGACGAATAGAGGGATGCACGCAGAGATGAACGGACGCACGGAAAAATACGTGGACGGATGGGCGTACGCACAGACGTACGGTTCGCCCAACTCATCGTCATTCAGTTCGTGGAGATGCTGTGATTTTTTTAACACTGAAACTCTCCATTCGCGTCTCAAGCTCCTTGACTGCAAATGTTTGTATTGATGGCCGCGGCCTGTACATGCCTGCGTCATTGAAGCTCTTTTGGACATGGGTCAGGCGTCTTCGATTTATGAGGTAGTAATAGGTAGCCACCTATTTCTTAGTCCTAGTATTTGGTACTTGTATATGATGAATATATGATGGAAAGATGCGAACTTGCGGTAGTTGGAGTGTTTACTAGATGGACGGACGGATGGGCAGACGTACAGACAGGCGGACATATGGACAGGCAGCCGTACAGATAGACAGACCGACAGACAGATGGCCAGATGGAGGGATGGACAGACAGACAGGACAGACGGGTGGACGGGTGAACGGATGGACGCGGCCAGTGGACAGACGATTCACGGTTCACCGACAACGCCCTCTCAAGTTTTGCCCCACTCCACTCATGACCATGCACTCCGTAGATATGCTGTGATTTTTTTAATGCAAATGCGTTTCTTAGTCGGGCTATATCAGGCATCCGGTGGCGGGGTCCATGGCGTTGGCCGTACTTGGGCAGGTGTTATCTCTCCACCTCCATCCCTGTTCCATTGCATCAGCTGTGGACGTGCACGCCTATCCTCGCCCCTATCAACCGGAGCATGTGGTGTGAGAGTGGGTAGAAGAGGGTAAGTACAGTGATTTGCCGCTCCTTCTCTCTCTCTCATCTTTATACTCCCCTTTCTCATTCCTGCAGTTTAGGGTACCAAACTGGGCATGTGTCTGGTTAAGCTCCCTGCCATTACTCTGGTTTTTCTTGCCTTCCTCCTCTTCCCCCTCCTCTTCCTGTCTCTCACCATTCGCTCTCTCTCCCGTCCACTCGCACCTCAATCTCGACTGTTTGCTGGCTGGCCGCCTATCAAGAACCTCCGGAAATGGTTGCTGGTGACGCCGCTGTGAAACACCAACCCAGAGCCGAGAACGCTGGCGCCCCGCTTTCCCGTCCGCTCACTCCTCACTCGCGACCGTTCCCTGGCTGGGCCTTTCTCAAGGCGATGGCAGAAGTCGGGAAAGGCGAATGTCTGATGGCAAAGGTGCCCTCTCTCAGTGCAAGAAATGCATTGGCATTTCCTCACAATTCCGTTTGGCGAAGCTGGGACATTTTTTCTCTTCCAACTTGTTCTCTTACTCGGGTGCCGTGACTCTTTCTGCTTTTTTTTCGGCCATTTTCCTTTTCATCTCTGACGGTCCTGTGGAAATTAAGTTTATATTGTTACGTGGAAAATAACAGTAGTCGGTCCGCAGCCACAACACAGCTCGCTGACAACGTCCACTTCTTTACTCTCAGTCTGAGGCACCTTACTTGGGTATGCCCCACTATGCCCTCTTTCAGTCAGACGAAATCACGTAACACGACCCCCGGCGGCAAAAGCGCCGACCCGGCGAGTTTACGGGGCCACAGCAGGAGCAGTGTGGTAACGCTTGAGCCTTGATACGTGGACGATGTCCCTTGACATCAGAGCGGAAGAGGTTGATGGATTATCAGGGACAATTTCATATGTAGTGTCGGTCACTCGTCTAAGCACGCGGTATGGGCCCGTGAAACGAGAGAGAAGTTTTTCTGACAGGCCTGCATGTCGCGTAGGGGACCAAAGAAGAACGAGGGAGCCTGTTGGAAAGTGTTCGTCGCGATGCCGCTCGTCGTAACGATGCTTCTGCGAGTTTTGGGACGCCATTAACCGGCTGCGGGCAAGCTGACGAGCATGGTCAGCTCGGGTAATAGCGTCGCGTGCATATTCAGAAGTAGACTGCGCAGCGGCTGGCAGGAAGGTATCCAACGGCAATGTTGGTTCGCGTCCAAACAGAAGGTAAAATGGCGAGTACCCGGCAGTGTCATGCCGGGAGGAATTGTATGCGAACGTCACGTAGGGTAGTGCAAGGTCCCAATCACGATGATCGGCCGAGACGTATTTTGATAGCATGTCTGTCAAGGTGCGGTTTAAACGTTCTGTAAGCACATTTGTCTGGGGGTGGTATGATGTCGTGAGCTTATGTTGGGTAGAGCAGGAACGCAGGATATCGTCAACCACTTTCGAAAGGAACGTACGGCCTCGGTCTGTCAGCAGTTGACGAGGGGCTCCATACACTAAAATGAGATCGCGTAGTAGAAAATCAGCGACGTCTGTAGCGCAGCTTGTTGGCATGGCTCGCGTAACTGCATAACGGGTCGCGTAATCCGTAGCCACCGCGACCCACTTGTTTCCGGAGGCGGATGTTGGGAAGGGACCGAGAAGGTCCAAACCAACACGGAAGAATGGCTCCGATGGGATGTCGATGGGCTGAAGATATCCGGAAGGTAGTCTCGACGGCTTTTTGCGATGCTGGCAAATTTCACAAGCGTTGACATAGCGACGTACAGAACGTGAAAGGCCAGGCCAGTAGAAGCGGCGGCGCACACGGTCATATGTGCGAGAGACACCAAGGTGACCCGCGGTTGGCGCGTCATGGAGCTCGCGTAGGACTGTAGAACGCAGGTGCTTTGGTATGACCAGAAGTAGGTCGTGACCATGGGGCGATAAATTACGCCGATATAAGGTGTGGTCCTTCAAGGTAAACATGCGAACGGAAGCGTCTTGCGGTGAAGATTCGAGCTGTTGTATTAGGCGGCTGATATCCGGATCGCGACGCTGCTCGTCCCCGAGATGAAGCAGCTGGGAGATGGAAAGGACGCAGCCCACAGAATTAGTGGTCGTAGGATCGCAGTCGGCCACAGGGTAGCGTGACAGACAATCCACATCTTTGTGCAGTTTTCCTGATTTGTACACTACGGTGTAAGAATACTCCTGGAGGCGGAGTGCCCAGCGGGCGAGACGACCTGTGGGATCTTTGAGGGAGGCGAGCCAGCAGAGAGCGTGGTGGTCGGTAAGAACTATAAATGGTCGGCCGTATAAGTAAGGGCGAAATTTCGCGACTGCCCACACCAGCGCTAGGTATTCGCGCTCTGTTATGGAATAATTACGCTCCGAGGTGGACAGCAGCCTGCTGGCATAAGCTATCACGCGATGCTGCCCACGTTGTCGCTGAGCCAACACAGCGCCTATTCCGTAACCGCTGGCATGGGTGCGCACTTCCGTCGGTGCCGTAGGGTCGAAGTGAGCCAGCACAGGAGAAGAAGTGAGCCAAGTGGTCAGGTCGGAAAATGCTGCTGCTTGCGAGGGACCCTAGGTAAAGGTCTCATCCGGTTTGAGTAAATCTGTTAGGGGCCGAGCGATTTCCGCGAAGTTCTTGATGAACCGCCGAAAATAGGAGCAGAGCCCCACAAAGCTGCGGACATCTTTGGCGGTTTTCGGCACAGGAAAGTCCTTCACAGCTCGAACTTTTTCTGGGTCAGGCTGTACACCGTAAGCGTCAACAATATGTCCAAGTATTGTAATGCGACGGCGACCAAACCGGCACTTAGATGAATTCAGCTGAAGGCCGGCGAGACGGAATACATCAAGAATTTTTGACAGTCTCTCAAGGTGCGCTTCAAAAGTGGTAGCAAACACAATCACGTCATCCAGATAACAAAGACACGTAGACCACTTGAATCCATGGAGCAGGGAGTCCATCATTCGTTCAAAGGTGGCGGGGGCATTACATAAGCCGAAAGGCATGACTTTGAATTGGTAGAGGCCATCGGGTGTTACAAAAGCCGTCTTCTCTCGGTCCATGGGGTCCACGGCAATCTGCCAATAACCAGAACGAAGATCTATAGAAGAAAAGTAGGCGGCACCATGGAGGCAATCAAGGGCGTCATCAATGCGGGGCAGAGGGTATGCGTCTTTCTTGGTGATGTTGTTAAGGTGGCGATAGTCCACACAAAATCGCCACGATCCGTCCTTCTTTTTAACTAATACCACCGGGGATGCCCAGGGACTGGAGGATGGTTCAATAATGTCCTTCGCTAGCATCTTGTTCACCTCCTTCTGAATTATGCTCCGCTCAAAAGCAGACACTCTGTAGGGACGGCGGTGAACAGGGTTGGCATCACCTGTGTGTATGCGATGCTGGACAAAGGACGTCTGCCCAAGAGGTCGCTCACCAAAATCGAAAACATCCTGGTAGGCCTCGAGAAGATGTTGTAGGGCTTCAACTTGCGGAGGTGGAAGATCAGTGGCGATCATGTCTACAATTTGACGGCTGCCCGAATGTGTTGCGAGTGATGTGCGCTGCGGTGAAGCAAGTGTGTCTAAGGCAAGCACTTCAATTTGTGAATTGAGCAACGGACACAGGTGGGCCACAGAAATGCCTTGTGGAAGCACATGATTCATGTAGCCGAAATTGACAAGAGGTAGACAAGTTTTGTTATCTGTGATGCTGAGCACCGTATAGGGCACTGCAACATTGTGCGCAAGGAGTACGTCGGTGAGAGGCGTAGCGTAATAGTCACCGTCGGGCACAGCTGGTGAGCACAGAAAATCGACGTACGTCACAGTTTTCGAGGGCAGGCGAACAAAATCGCTGCATTGTAATCGGCATGTAGGTTGGTACGGGGCGGCACTGATTTGTGGTAGTTCAAGGCGGAGCACACCAGCGGAGCAATCAATCAGAGCAGAATTGGCGGCAAGAAAATCGAGGCCTAGTATGAGGTCGTGGGGACATGTTTCAAGCACGGTAAAAAGAACGACCACTTGATGACCGGCTACGGTAAGTTGAGCTGTGCACATACCGACGACAGGGACTTTTGCACCATCTGCAACTTGGACGACACTGGTCAAGGGCGGCGTGAGGACCTTCTTCATGCGACGACGAAAACGCGAACTCATAATACAGACGTGAGCGCCCGTATCTATCAAAGCTTCAACAGGTGTACCATCAACATATACTTCTAGGGTGTTCCGGTTCAAACGTAAGGGCAACAGAGGATTTTTGGGTAAGGTCGACAGGGCAGCTTCACCTCCAGAAGCTGCACAGCCTAGTTTTCCGGGGACGCGCGGCGGTTGAACGATGGCGAGGGAGAGCGGCGACGCGTGTTTGAACGAGAAGGGCGGCTTTGAGGCGGTGGCGACGACGGGGCATGGTGGCCGTAGTCCTCAGGGGCAGTATATGCTGTAGACTGAGTGCGGGTCGGATAACGGTGGTTTGGTGGACGGAATGAGCTACTGTAAGCGGGGTACGAGCCAGAAGACATAGATGGCCATTGACTGCGGCAGTAACGAGCGATGTGTCCTGCGCGACCACAGCGGAAGCAGATTGGCTTATCATCAGCTGTTCGCCATTCAGACGGGTTCCTGGTTTGAATAGAGTACGGACGGCGACGTCTCATGTCCACAGAAGCTATCGAGGGACCAGTATTATCCAGTGTGGATGCAGTGGACAGGATACCAAGGTTTGCGAATTCCTGGCGGACAACAGCCTGGATCAAGGCGACAGCTGGCGTTGAGGCGTCGGGCAACGTCAGTAGTTTGTTGGCAGCCGGGTAAGCGGCCTCGAATTCACGTCGGACGATGCGCGTCACGTCTTCGGTTGTAGACGGATGACAAGGAGTGGCTTCGCAAGACGACGTTGCCGCGGTGTTGGGTAGGCGCTGAAACTGCTGCAAAATGCGTCGACTCTTCGCCTGCTCGAGACGGCGGCACTCTTTGATCACGGCGTCCATGGTCGTTACGTTGGTGAATACAAGCAGGCTGAACGCATCGTCGGCGATTCCTTTTAACACGTGTGAAATCTTGTCGGCCTCAGTCATGTTGGGATCGGCCCTTTGACACAACGCTAAAATGTCTTGAATATAAGTCAAGTAGGGCTCAGTGGACGTCTGTGTACGGACAGCCAATTGCTTTCGGGCATCAAGTTGTTGACCAAACGGGTTGCCAAAAAGGTCGCGGAGCTGTTGTTTAAACATTTCCCAACTTGTGATTTCGTGCTCGTGGGTCTCAAACCAGGTGCGAGGGGTCTTGTCAAGATAGAAAATGACATTCGCAAGCATAACGGTTGGGTCCCAGCCATATTGCTTGCTGATGCGCTCGTACATGCTAAGCCACTTGTCCACATTCACGTTGTCCTCTCCAGTAAAGGTACCGGGATCACGGGGTTGCGTTAGAGCGACGTACCGGGTTGCTGTCGTTGCTGAGGTAGGTGGCGAAGCCGTATCTTCACCCGGAGCCATGGTAGCAGACTTAAGGAGGCGTCCACTGCGTAGCTCCGTTGTCAGAAGAGTACCCAGCACCTCCACCAAAATGTTACGTGGAAAATAACAGTAGTCGGTCCGCAGCCACAACACAGCTCGCTGACAACGTCCACTTCTTTACTCTCAGTCTGAGGCACCTTACTTGGGTATGCCCCACTATGCCCTCTTTCAGTCAGACGAAATCACGTAACAATATCACCCTTACAATGGAAATTTCTTGTCCACAATACAAATCTCACTCTAGGTACAGGTGGCTTTACACAAGTTTTAAGGATGAAAAAATTAAACATGAAAGCGATAGACTACGTGTTCTTAATATTATCACCCTGTGTCGGTGCTCAGCACTGTATCAAAAGTCTTTGGAAACATAATTTACGTTAGACTAATGATTCTTGCAAATAAGCACGACATACTAAGAGTCAGCATGGCTTCCAAACGAACAAATCAAGTCAGCAGGCCCTGACATATATTAAACAAAAATATTGCGTCTATTAAGAACAGAAAATATATGCTCGGTTTGTTTTTCAAGCTTTGAAAAGGCATTTGACAGTGTCCATCATGACACACTGCCTAACGAACTTTCCAGGTATGGCATACGGAGTAGGACCCTTTACCTTGTTGAAATTTATTAAAAATTGTTTTCAAGTTGTCAAGGTAAATAACATGAAATCTTGCAAACTACTGTTCATCCTTGGCGTTCCGCAGTGATCAAATCTAGGCCCTCTTCAATTTATTCTTTGTGTAAATGATCTCCATGGTTCGCACGAAATAATCATATTTGCAGACGACACAAACGTGTTCTCTGAGTCTGATGAGATGAAGCACTCCAGTCAAATTTAAACTGTTATTTCACATCTTTGTCAGGACGGTGAAGGGAAAACCGCATGCTGTGAAACCAAAAAAAGCTAGGTACATCTCATTTTGCGCAGTACATAAAGTAATAAATGCCCAGTTTATTATCTCACTTGAAGGGGAGTGCACAAACGGAGTCGCAACCACAAAACTTCTCAGTATGATATTTAGACAAAGTGGCTTTTTTATCTCTATGAGGCTAATGAAAACAATGTACAATGATGTATTTTACTTGAAATTTACCTCGAACATCATAATCATGATCATCATCATTATCATCACCATCCTGACTACGTCCACTGCAGGACAAAGGCCTCTCCCTCGTTCCACCAGTCAACTCGGTCCTGTGCTTGCTGCTGCTAATTTATACCCGCAACCTTCTTAATCTCATCTGTCTGCCTAACCTTCTGTCTCCGCCTAACCCTCTTGCCTTCTCAGGGTATCCAGTTAGTTGCCTTTATTGACCAGCGGTTATTCTGTCGGCGGGCTACATGCCCGGCCCAAGTCGATTTTCTCTTCTTGATTTCAATTATAATATTCTTAACCCCCGTTTGTTCCCTAATCCCCTCTGCTCTCTTCTTGTGTCTTTAGGTTACACCTACCAGTTTTCTTTTCCATTGCTCGCTGAGTCGTCCTCATTTTAAGCTGAACTCTCTCAGTAAGTCTCCAGGTTTCTGCTTGATAGCTAAGTACCGGCAATATGCAGCTGTTATATACATTTTTCTTGAGGGATAGTGGCCATCTACCTGTCATGATTTGAGAGTGCTTGCCAAATGTGCTCCACCCAATTTTATCCTTCTAGTTACTTCAATCTCGTGGTTCGGCTACGCGGTTATTACCTGCCCTAAGCAGACATATATATTTTACAACCTAAAGTGCACTATTACCAATCTCGAAGCGCTGCTCTCTTCCGAAGTTGTTGTACATTACTTTCGTTTTCTGCAAATTAATTTTGAGACCCACCTTTCTGCTCTCCTTGTCTAACTCCATAACCATGCGTTGCAATTCGTCCCCTGAGGTACTCAGCAATGCAATATCTTCGGCGAAGCGCAGGTTACTAAGGTACTCTCCGTTAACTCTTATCCCCAACTGTTCCCATTCTAGGCCTCTGAGAACCTCCTGTAAGCATGCGGTAAATAGCATTAGTGAGATTGTATCCGCCTGCCTTACACCCTTCCTGATTGGTATAGTCTGTTGCTTTCTTTACGAAGCAATATGTTAGCAGTTGATCCCCTGTAGATTTCTTCCAGGACCTTTATATAAACTTCATCGACGCCCTGATTCCGCAGTGTCTGCATGACTGTTATTATTTCTACTGAATCAAACGCCCTCTCCTAATCTATGAAGGGTATGTATAGCGGTTGGCTATATTATAAGCATTTCACCATTACCTGATTGATAGTATGAATATGATCAATTCTTGAGTAGGCTGTTCGAAATCCTGGTTGTTCCTTTCGTTGATGGAATTCTAATGTTTTCTTAACTCTGTTAGCAATTACCTTTGTACATAGCTCGTATACTACAGAGAGCAAGCTGATCGGGCCTTAATTCTTCAAGTCTTTGCCATCTCTTTTCTTCGGTATTAGGATGAAGTTAGCATTCTTCCAAGAGTACGGTACTGTTCCCGTCAGAAGGCACCTCGTAAACAGGGTGGCTAGTTTTTCTAACACAATTTGTCCTCCATCTTTCAGCAGATCTGATGTTACCTGAAATTATGCTATGAATATTCAGTTTAGGTGGTTGCAACTCAACGTAGCTAAATTACTTTTGTAATAATATAAAACAAAACGCCAGGCCGTCGCGGAACCTGCAGCACAGTCACAGCGAAAACTGAAAGAGCGGCTTTTCAGATTCATTTCGCTCTACATGATGTGTTAAGAGCTGACCAAATAGTGTATTTCAAGATATTCAAAGTAGCAAATCAGGAAAATTTTATACTGATAACAGCGATACCGAATTAACCTGCCGGTTTAGAGCAGAAAAATGACGCATGCCAATAACACGAACTAATTATGCTGAACAATCTATGAATTATCAAACTATGCCTCTTCGCAATAGATTGCAAGTACATTGACACTTCCATGTTAGTCCAAACCTTTTTAACAAACAATTACAAATTGTATTGATGAATAAAGCACTCACTTCCAGGGCGTCAAATTGAAAGCATGTTACTTACTACATTGCATTTAAATATGCATATTTTTCTGTTCCTGTGCTGCCTTTCAAACCTTTCACACATTTATTTATGATGTACTTGTCTGTAACTTCTTGTTATTTTTTATTTATTTTAAATACATATATTGAATTTAACTCTTTGGTTATCGTGCGAACATGGTTGTTTTTCATATGACCCGGAGATATCATTTTTGCCAGTTGGCAAACATTCCAGCAAGCATGGCAGCATACCAAACTTCGCTCAATAAAGTGCTCTTCCCCAAAAATATATGTTGTAGAGCAACAAAAATATTTTAAATGATTGAAAATATGAAAAGTACAGGATTTGTTTTTGTGAGCTGCTATGCAGGGCGAAACAAGAACAGCATATGTCTAAAAATATTTAGGACAAAGAAAATTGAGAACATACATTCTGTAGCTAACTGACCCTGCAACAGTATAAAAAATAATGAATGATGTACAAAACATTTCTGTTCACATAGACAAAGAAAATCAGAACCAAGGTGCTGCTTCGTTGCTCGTGCCATGCGATGAAGCACTTCATGGATTTCCGTGAGACACAAGTGTATACAGACACTTTTCTGGGTAAATGTTTGTTCCGCTCTTGTCATAAAAGTGTCCAGGTGTTCCAGTATATATGAATACCCGTGATGTGAATAATTTCTGTATATATTAGATTCCCAATGAACTTCGCTATTTCGTCTAGCGTCAGCTCTTTCCATGAGCCACCTGTCTACGCATAGGTTGGCGTTCCAATGTAGGCATCAAAGAATAGTTCTTTGCATTTTTGCGCATTTCATATAAAAAGGACAATATCATGTGCAGCTCTAAAATGTATCACACTGCTCTGTAGTCAGTGCCAAGATGTGGTCTGTGAGCTTTCCTGTCGCTAAGAGAACCTCTGCAGCCAGAGCCAGCACACCGCGTCTGAGGTAAGTGTGAACCACGCAAATACCCAAAGTAGCTATAAGATTGTGGACATAGGTCAGAAGCGCTACACACTTGGGGCGGAGAAGACACTTTTGTCGATGTAGAGAAAACAAACAATGCCTGCGGATGTCTCAGGCTAACGCAAAACATTGTAATCATAAAACTTTAAGCCGAGGTGCTGTCATCCTCGAAGTCTAAGCTCGTACTCAGTGAATTCAGGAGGGTTTGCAAGACAGTTTCAAGCAATGCATTTGTTTTGAGCGCTGATGAGCACGTGACGACGACGTCATAGGAGTGACTATAGCGACACTATACTACCCTATGTCTGATATAATCATGTAAGCAAAGCTAAAGCTGCTGGAAACTGTCAGAAATAACCACCTCGGCACATTAAACACGCGGCAGCGGACCTTAGTATATATTTCTTGTAGAACAAATATTTCCTTACTTAGAGAAATCAGTTATTTATCGTCTTACTCGCATAAGTTTCGGAAAAATATTACTGCTCAACATAGTGCAGTTTCGAAGCTCACACTTTAATTCAATATTTTGCTAGCAAATATTTTTTTATTATAGAAGATTCAGTTTCTGTCACATAATGACGAGGAGCACGCGCTTCTATCAAGTTCACAAACCTAGTGCACCTTTGCAACAACACACAGATTTTTTTCGCGCAAATACCTGTAAAAAGTCACAATGTACTCTACCCGGGCAAATTCAAATTGATTCTGAACGTCGAGTGGCTCGACACACTGCTGAAAAGTGCTCGGTGCACGAGAAACAAGTTTAATACGCCAAAATTGTTTTTCCAAAGGCGTCAAGCACAGGCGATCGATTTGAATAGACATCGTAACGAAAGAGTTAATGCAATGTATTAACAGGTGTGCTCCCAGTTTATATTTTGTTCTTTTGTTGTGTTTTACATTTGTATAAAAGAACCTTTGATAGTTTGGTCACAACATATTGTGAAACGTGAACTTATTGTGTTCTTGACCATCTTTTTTGATTTACAGTCAAAAAAAAAGAATTGTATGTTGTGGTTAATTTTTCATGTAGATATTGTTTGTTACCTTTGTAAAACCGACACAGAGGCCTTTTGTCAGGTATAGCTTTAGCTTCTGTACCTATCATGGCATAATTACAAAAATAAGGCACCTGAAGTCATCCCAAAAGCTCTTAGTTCTGGTAATTTGTACGTATGCACAACCATCGTCATATTACTGACGAACCTACTTACGGCTAGTAACGTTATTTCGGCTTGATCAAGCTCGTGCGAGGATGCCTTCAAACAAGTACCTCCCCTACACACCTCACCACCAAGACTTCCGCATTTCCATCCCACAGCGCTTACAGCGATGCATTCCGACGCTTACGCCATCTCACTTGGCGAAGTCTTAGCTCGACGGAAGGACGACTACGATGAGTACGCCATCGCGTATGCTAGAGCCACTTTGAAGAAATCAGAAGTGAACTATTCTTTAAACGAAAAGGAGTGTTTGGCCATCATTTCGGCTCTTGACCAATTTAACTTTCACCTAGTTGGTCATCCTGTAGTCGTTTTAGCGACGATGTTTCTCCTCACAAAGCCATCAGGGAACCTGATGCATCTTTTTTTTTTAAAGATCCGTCAGATCGCCTCGGTCGATGGGCTCCTCGCTCACAGGAGTATGACATTCGCGTTGTGAAGAGATCGGGCAGAAAACACACTGACGCCGATGCGCTCTCTTGGTCACCGATACCTCCTGATGTTGTTTCCCTGTCAACGCTATTCATACCGCCAATATCACCCATCGACGCCACAGATATTTCGGTTGAACAGCGCAATGATTTCCCCTACTTACCTCACCCCCAAGACTTCCGGATTCGCATCCAACAGCGCTTACAGCAATGCATGCCGATGCTAGCGCCATCTCACTTGGCGAAGTCTGAGCTCGTCGGAATGTGGTCGGAAGCTGTCTTTCAGCTATGCTCAGCTACTAGCAGGATAAATATGCCGCACCTTCTTTGATAACGATTCATCTACAAGACTCCACATTAGTGTACGCGGCCACATCCTTTTTCAATGAACTTATGTGCCCAATGGTCGCCAATATCTCGATATATGTGGTCTGACAACGGCGCTTACTTCCATTCTGATCCTCATCATAGTCATGCCGGCGTTCTGGAAACGTATACTCAGCTCAGGCAAAGTTTCTATCGGCATGGAATGTATCGCTTTGTCTTCCGGTGCATTCGCGATTTCCCGACGTGCCAGTGGCGGAAAGTTCACCTGCGCCATTTCGGCGAGCTACAGTTGCTTCTCTGTCCTGCTCATTCATTTGGTTGCATCGGAAGAAACCTATGTGGCCCACTTCCCTGCAGTTGCTGGGGTAAGAGATAAATATCGATGTCGATAATCCGACGCGCTATGCCGAGACTGCAGGGCTACTAGATGCCACCGCTCGCGTGGTCACATTATTTATTTTGCCGAATTTAATTCCTCGACATGGGGCATCCCGCAAACTCTCAGAGACAGAGAGCGTGTGGTCTTCTCTGATTTCAACCAGGCCTTTCTCGCTGCATGCAGCATCAATTACCTAGTGTCTACCCGTAAACTAATGACTTGGCCTCATGGAGACGCTTAACCGCACGCTCGGTGACACTAGGTCTATGTATAAATCGTCATACGTCATAAAGTATATACACACTAATATGAGTCCTAAAACGAACTGTGAAAAAAACAAAACCAACTAGCCAAGGAATTTATGAAGGAACAAAAAGAGAAGTTGCTTCTTATTTGATTATATGAGAGGCTTAAGATTAATGCCACAGTGCTTGAAAATAACGAAGAAAAAGTGGTAATACAACCGCTAACTTGATATTTATGCGCAGTAGCACTTAATTTCTGCAAAGCACGCCACTTTTTAGTGAAGCACTTTACATAAACAAAAGAAATGTTAATATATCCCATTCCCGCTATGCGCGTGTGCAGCCTTTTCACCAGCACACAAAAGTATTTGACAGATACAATGAGAGGAAATTGCTAGAAATCAATTGCAAGCATTCGGTGACACTAACTTTAAAAATGCCGTAGTGACAACACATATTGAAGTACTTTCTTCTCGTAAGCTGCCGGACTTATTTAGTAGACTTTTGGAACTATATATATATATATATATATATATATATATATATATATATATATATATATATATATATATATATATATACATATATATATGCATTATTGGTGTTTACATTGCTGCTCCACAAGGCACTCATTTGTACGATATGTTTTTTTTGCACTGTTTTCCACATGATTTTGGTTAGAGGTTTACCGCGCATATATTCTGCATTGCTACAATAAAATCCTTAGTTTAAAGGTAGAGAATTTCAGCCCCAACAAGCACAACAGCCCCAAGTGAAAGAGTGAAATTTATTTTTCTCTTTAAAGCTTTCCTGCAGGCTCGTGTCGTCACCAACTATTTGTGAAAGCATTCGTATGCAATTACACTGTTTTTCTCCTACGCCCCTTCTAATGCCATTCAATGTCTTTCCAGAAAAGGGGGCGGCAGCCGCTTTGGGTGTGCGTGCCTACAACGCAAACCAGGACAGCCAGCGCCCGCTTGATTTATATCCCTAATTTGCAAGCGGCGCCGCGCGTTCCGCAGTGAGCGTTCCCTGTCGTTCCAATTTCCAAGCTACCCGGTTTCCCGACGCCGTTTTCGCTATCGCTGGCCCGCTAAAAGCTTCACGCTTTTTCTGGGAATTCAATTGAATGAGCGCTTTCGCTACGCTCCATGTTTTCAGCGTCGGCGCCCCCATGGAGGCGAAGCTCTGGCCTCGCAACCATCGTCGGTGTTTTCTACTCAATGTGTATCAGAGCAGCGCGCCATTTTGTTTTACTCTAGTACACCTCCTCTTCAGTTGCTACGTTTGAAGCTATTACCCCTCCACCTTTCTCAATTTACAGCGGAGGCGTTTCTTGGTTAGGTTTGCGAAAGGGTGCACATATATGGCGTCACCAATACAGCATTCAGTTCGCACTGCCGCATGGTGCAGCAAACGCCTGCATTCTTGGCGTAGACAGAGCAATCGTCGTAGCAGGCTATGCGCGACGCTTTCGTGAGAAGAGCGTACACAATATACTTTACACCCTTGAGAGTATAAACTGGCTTTTATTCAAATAAACACCCTTTAGTTATTTTTGAATACACCCTATTGAAAGGGTGTTATTTGAACAACTTAAATTAATTTAGGTTGTTAGGGTCTTCTTATACTTTAACATCCTTCTGCGAGGCTATTGGAAGGGTGTGTGCCTTCTGCTACATCGACTCTCACAGAACCTTGAATGGGTAGGCAAGATACATGCTATGAACTAGAAAGGATAATTATAGAACATAGAACAGGCTCTCTGTTAATTCCACTTCATAAAGAAGGCTAGTTGCATATATATATATATATATATATATATATATATTGTAGCAGAGCAGAGTAGCGCCAGCTCTGTACCAGCGTGAAAGAGGACGTTGAGGTCTGTGTGGCTCGTGCTTGCCGGGTTCATGCCTGAACCAGCTTGTTGCGGCTAACGCTTCTTCAATATTAACAAGTGTTTACACGTGAACTTGCTTGTTGCATTTGACTACACCGCATCGATTCCTCAAATTCAACAGTACATCCGGGAGGAAGTTTCTCGACAGCTCTCTCTTGGGGCCACCATCAACGAGACCCCACAGCACTGGACCACTCTCTTCATCATGCTATTCAGACGCAAGTTGCCGAGGCTCTCTCTTCGCCCGAATCCCCAATATCAGTTACTGCACCGCTGACTTATGCAGAAGCCGTCCGCCGACCTCCTTCCCAACCACCGCTCTCTTCATACAGTCCAGCCACCAACTACTACAGGTCGCCAGTTTCAGTTTATCCAGTAAATTGACCCGTCTCGCCACCTCGAACATCTGTAAACTCTTGGCGTACACAGGATAACCGACCCGTCTGCTACAATTGTGGTATTCCAGGGCATGTCGCACGCTATACTGTCGTCGCTGTAGATTCTATTTTAATGATGTTCAGCGCTCCAGCAACAACTCTCGCCAATCAGAATCGCATGTTACACCTGATGTACCTGACTCTGCTCACGTCAACTAGACTTCAGCCAACGTCGATTTACTTCACCACGTTTTTGGTCTCCTCTCCACATGCTTCACCGTTCCGACAACACCCATGAAGAAAACTAACAGTAGGAGTTACTGAGGCAAGAACTGCACCACTGACGCTATTTCCAAGGGCTCATCTTTCGCCCCCTAACGAGATTGCCGTGTTTATAAATGGTTCCTCCAAAACTGCTCTTGTCGACAGAGGTGCGGCTGTTTGTGTGTTTAGTGAAGTGTTATGCCGAAAACTGAACAAAGTGACGACTCCCCTGGTTGACATTTCTTTACGCACTGTGAGTTCGCAGCACGTCCAGCCGTCTGTCACATGCGCTGCTTGTGTTTTGATTCAAGGAGTGCTTTACATCGTTGAATTTGTCTTCCTTCCTCATGCGTCTCATGAAATGATCTTGGGATAGAACTTCCTTTCCGCTAACCATGTGGTAGTCGACTGAGCTCGTGCACAACTCGTTTTGTTTCCGTTCGGCACGACATTCATAGATATCCCTTGCTCACCCAAAAAGGTGAACGTCGCCACTGACGTCGTCATCTCCGTTTTTTCGGTCGCCATTGTACCTAATTTGTGCAACTCCGTCCCCGATTCGACTTCCCTCTTTATGCCGTCGCAAGAATGCACTCGTCGCTTGCCCAAGGTTCCAGTGTCGTGTACTTGTGCAATCCGTTCTATTATTTCGCTACCTTATTGCATCGCGAATGTATTGGGCGTCTTGACACTTATGATGCCGTCTGTTCTTTCGATGCCCCTTCCGATATGACGCCAATGTCCGTGGATGCTGTCAAGGCTGCCGCTGCACCCTCACTACCTAACGAAGACGTTCTGTCGCGCAGCATGGACCTCGGGATGACGCAACACCAGCGCAATCACCGTGTTCAACTACTTGACCATTTCCGCACCTCGTTTGACGAGGGACAACCTCTCTTGGGACGCACGTCAGTTGTTGGTCACCAAATCGACCCTGGTCATCATAATCCGCTTCGTCAGCGTCCCTACCGCGTCTCGCAGGCTGAGTTTGAAAGTATGATGGACAGTGTCCATAAGAAACTTACATAGCACATCTGCCTCTTCGATTTAGATGTCATAGTTGTATTCCCTGCATATTTCGAAACTCATCTTTCCAGTCTGGAACAAGCTCTCCTGTGCCTTACGGAAGCCGGGTTGCAACTGAACTTCAAGAAATGTCATTTTGGCGCACGCAAACTCGCAATTCCTGGCCAAATCGTCTAAAAAGAAGGAATATTGCAAGACCCTGCCAAACTGCGTGCCGTTGCCGAGTACCCCAAGCCTACTACCCTAAAGGAGCTGCGTAGCTTCGTAGGCTCGTGGTCGTATTTTCGGCGTTTCATTCACAATTTCGCCTCTATCACCGCCCCCCTGACTCTGCTTCTTTCAAGTAGAACCGACCTCTCGGACTGGAATTCCCATCGGGATGACGCATTCATGACGCTGCGGTGGCTGCTCACGTGTCCACCAGTCCTCCGCCGCTTCGATTCCAATGCACCTACTGAAATTCACATGGATTCACACTTGTCCTTTCAGTCACGCATGTTGACAACTGTTGTGACGAACTATAACTTTAGAAAACTTTCTTGATGTTATGATTCTGCAACAAACTAGCAGAACTGGTCAGACAAAGTTATTTTTTTTTCTCTAATTTTTTTGACATATATGACTGCACAAGATCCAGAAAAGCTCTTTTCAGCGTTGTTTGCTGGCTCCCAACCGTTCCACATACTCTGGGCATTTAGTATACCCATGCTCTTCACCTGTGCATTATCATCATTATCATGTGTTGCTCATGCGTTCTCATCGTTGTCGTCTAGCATCATCATCTTAGTTCGTTCATCGTAGCTGTCGGCTGCCGGTTCCTCGGGCCTAATAAAGGTCTTCCAAACGAAGGCTTCATACGTTGTGGAGCGTGCTGTTAGATCCCCCGCCTTCCTCTCGACCACTCTACCCCCTGGAGCTACGTTCAGGTCGCCGCTTGGGCCAGGTGTCAGGAAATATGTCGCATCAAGATGAAGTCAGTGCTGCAGCCGTTCCCTCTCCGCCACCGCGTGCTGCACCTTCTCACGTCATTAACAGCCTCCAGCGTGAGCCCCATCCCTTCGATGGTATGCGCGGGGAAGATGTGGAGGAATGGCTGGACGATTTCGAACGTGTCAGCGCTGCTAACCGGTAGGATACCACCTACTTACTCGCTCACGTCTCATTTTACCCCACGGGTTTCGCTGAGACGTGGTTCCTCAACCACTTCATTGACATTACCGATTGGTCAGCCTTCAAAGATCAGCTTCGCCATGTCTTTGGCACACTGGCTGTTCGTTCAGCTCTCGCAAAGAAAGCTCCCGCTACTCGGAAACAGCACATCGGGCAGTCGTATACATCCTACATCGAGGATGTATGTCCTTTCACTTTGCCGCCGGGTTGAAACCCCAATGACAGAGTCAGACAAGGTACGCCAGCTTCTTAAGGGGATTGTACCCGTCGCATTCAATGCCCTTGCAATCCAGAATCCGGCTACCGTTGCTGACATTGCGACAACCTGTCAGCGCCTCGAAGAACTGAAGTCTATGCACCTACAACCAGGCAGTGACGCGGCCCGTATTACCGCGGATCCAGACCTACGAGACACAATAAGGGTGATTATACGCGAAGAATTAGAATCAATGGGATTCACACTACCTTCAGTGTGTCCCGTTGCTTCTAATACCTTCCCCTATACATTCCTCTGCATTATTGTCTGTTAGATCTAATATATATATATATATATATATATATATATATATATATATATATATATATATATATATATATATATATATATATATATATATGTATATATATATGAAATAAATGATCAGAGTTTCTTCCGGCTACCGTAATAAAAGTTATAAACTTCGAGAATAGTGCACTATAGAAAACAAAACAATAAAGTATTTATTTATTCCTAACAGTTTCGGCGGACAGACCAGCCTTCTTCGGAGGATCTAAGCGAAATGATACAAGTTCCCGTCACAGAGGGCCAACTTCACAGTTTGAAGACCCTCAAAATGAAAAAAAAGAAATAGAGAAAAAAAGAAAAAAAAACGAGACAAACCAGTGAACGAGGCCGCAACAGACAACAACAAGAAGGAGAGTGAGAAGAAAGGAGTAACGGAGAGCCGCCGGAAGCGGGCGGGTAATCCCTGCATTGTTACTGGGGATAGATAAGACGCGCCGCCAGCGGAGGCGAACAAGGAAAAGGGAAAAAGTGAAACATATTTCCGCTTACTCGCATCCCACACATAGATCGAGTTAAAATTCACGTGGTTCGGCGGCTGGCCTACGGCATCGGGCCACACACACACACACACACACACACACACACACACACACACACACACACTCACACTCACACTCACACTCACACTCACACACACACACACACACACACACTGCCCTCTCTTGCAGGAAAGTGTACTACCAGTCATACTCAAAATAAATGAACGGATATTATTTAAAGGATGAACAAACGAAAACGTAAACAAAAATAATGAAAAGTACTAAATTAATAATAATAATAAAGTACTTAAAAATAAAAATAAAATCTAATAATACTAACACGCGCCGGTTGGTGCACGTAGCATCAAATTCATTTATTTTCACGCGCTATATATCCTATGTGTGCGACTTCACGAATGTATAAATAAATTAGTTAAGTAATTCACTTTCTGTGTTTCACGAAACTTCGCGGAGGCACGTCAGTCGCCCAGGGCTCTCGTTGATTCCGTTGGTAAGAGATCTGAATTTTTTTATGAAGTACGACTCTCGTTTTTCGCGCTCCCGTTGTTCTGAAAGCTGAATTGTAGGAATATGACACTTACACTTTCGAAAGAGTTACCAAGAAGGTTGATATGTTTGGAGAACGGCGAATTGGGGAGGCCCTTTACGTGTGCCCAGTGGTTGCTGAAACGCAAACGGAACATGGTTTCCGTGTGTCCAATATATCCCTGTTTGCACACCTCACAGTGAATTTTGTATACCACATTGACTGAGTCACAGTTAGGGTCGTCTTTAATTATGTAGACATAGTCTGAACAGGAGGTCTCGGCCGTATCTGCGGTCACCATGTGTGTGCACACAATGCAGCGAGGTTTCTCGCACTGTCTACAGCCCTGATGGCGGTCGGATTTGTGTGTTTTCGCCCTGACCAGTAAATCTCTCAGGCTTTTATTTCTTCGGTAATCCACTTTGGGCGGAATCTGAAAAATTGCAGAGAGGCGACTACTCTGTTTAAGTACGTTGAAGTGGCGGGTTAGTATAGAATTCACCCGAGGGGCGGCGGCAGAGTATCTGAGGATTAAATTTTCCCCTGAAGTTACATCTTTATTTCCGCCTTTTTCTCCCATTGTTGATTCTCGGTCCAAAGAGCGAGCGCACTTAATTTCATTGTCAATCATTTTTTCAGGGTACTTTTGACGCAAGAAAGCTGCTCTCAATTCCTGTGCGTGGATGTCAAATTGTGTGATTTCAAAGCAAATTATTCTGTATCTGTGGGCTTGAGAGTAAAGAACACCTGCTTTGCAGTGATGGGGGTGGCTGCTGTGGAATTGCAGATACTGTTGGCGGTCAGTTGGTTTTTTATACAAGGAAGTAGATATGGTGGTGCCACTGAGTGATAGAGTGACATCCAGGAAGTGAACACTCTTCTGCGAATACGTGTGTGTGAATGTTATCAAAGGATGCAGGTAGTTGAAATCTGAAATCTAATTGGATATATATATATATATATATATATATATATATATATATATATATATATATATATATATAATATATCCTGATGAAGGCCAGACTCTAGGCCGAAACGTCGAAATAAACCACGTTGTGACCACTCACGAAGGATCTACTGGACTATATATATATATATATATATATATATATATATATATATATATTATATAATATACCGATAGCAGCTCTTGCTAACAGCCTAAAGAGCGCACAGTTATGCCGGCCCAAAGGTGGAAGCTCGCGAGTCCAACCCACAACAACCACTTTGTCGTCTTCTTCCTTGTGAATCCCACTTCAGCTGTCCGGAGCGACAGTTACAACACGTATATAGATAGATATATATAATATATATATATAGATAGTAGATATATATAGATATATATATACATATATATAATAGATTATGAATAGAGATATGAATAGATATATTGATAATATAGCTTCGAGAATATAAGAGATATATTATTATATATAGAGATGAGATATATTATATAGATAGAGATATATATATTCTATATATATAGATCTATTATATATCTATTATCTCTAATATATCTATATATATATATATATATTATAATTATATATATATATTGCTGGAACAACTCACGGTGCGATTTTTGCAGCCAACGACATAACGCAGAACAACAAATGCACAGAATGAAGAAACCTGGGTGGAGATGTTATCATGTAATATTAAGAGAAATATACACAGTAACCATAATTTTTTGCGATAAATTCAATAAAACCTGTGCAAGCGGGGAACGAGATTCTATGCCGACACGCGACGAAAAAACGTGCTCCCGCGTGGCGTGTATGAAGGTAGCCGATTATGAGCAGTATTTACAGTTGGGTGTCATGAGGTATGGGTGTGAGAATGGACGTGTCCACAGTACGCTGACGGTTCTCACACAGAAGATACACGGGAGTCCCTTCCGCATATCACTGACTCGGAACAACAACGCCGGGTAATCTCATGCGCATTGGAGGAGGTGGTGTCCCAAGGGATCCCCGCTGACTTCCTCTAAGCAGCGTAACTGACTTCTCGGCCGGTCCCCTCTTTTGGGAGTAATAAAGTTTTAATCATCATGATCACCGCGTGGCGTGACGATGAAGCTGTGCGGCGTCCTTCAACAGGACTTTGGGACAATTGACAGCAACAGAAACTACAGTTATTTGAAGGTGTGCTTTACCTGCAAGGGCGCGTTAACGTCGGGCATGGTGCCCGTGATTAACGGAACTTTAGATGAATAATTGGCTGCTCCGCAGCCAATTATTCATCTAAAGATGGTGTAACAGTTACTTATTACAGCTGAAGGAAGGCATCAGTACATTGATCTTTGAATGTTCTGCCAACGAGAAACCATATTTGCACGTATCTTCTCCATCGGCAGAGTAAGCTATTTATTCCTCTAGCATTTTTTCCAAGCGTAGACTCAATCGAGCATAGAAGTTGCTGAATAGGCAGCATTTTTTTTCTTTCTTGTGTGTGTCCATGCTATTTAGCATGTAACAAAATATTGTATAAAAGGAAAGCCAGAGAGGTTAGACTGTCCAGGAAAGCCTGTTTGCTTCTTACTCCTATAACACTGTTGCGTGTTAACAGCGTTACGCGTTTATGTAGGTCTGTCCCTTTGTTTCACAAGTTTTGTCGCCACGGCCTTATCAAGTGTGAGTCTCACGGGATGACTTTGTGCTCGCCCACAGTACAATGCTATGTACTCTGAATCATTAACAACATTTAGATGCGAAGCAGCTCATTGACTAGCCTGTGTAACGCAGTCCGTTCGCGTCTCTATACCAACGCGCCCCACCACGCTCGCTTCGCAGCAGGTGTTGGAGTGGTGCCTTGTATAGGCCACGCCTTCTGTCGCAGAGCGCGGTCACGGCACGCTCACTTGCCCCGCACTGAGAGCCTGTCAAATCTTCCGCTTCACTTTCCCCGAGGCTCGCAACGTTTTCTGTCGGCTCTTTTATCAGCAATAAAGAGGACGCTGGAAAGCGAAGCTCCTTTGCTCCCCGAAACATGCGCCGAACAATTTAGTCTAACCCGGCCGTCGGCGGTATTGCGATGATTAGCGGAGCTGATCGGGTTCGCGATTGGTGACTTCGCGCCTGCAACACAGAAAAAAATGTGCGAGCCAGGGAAGCAAAACGCAAGCGTTGGAAGTGGAAGACGAATGACACTGACGAGGTGTGATTCAGCACGCCAATCGCGTTAGAGAATGGCGACTGCGACACCAACGACACGCGAGCCAAAGAAACCGAGTGGAAGCGTCTTCAACGCGTCGGCAACACCGACGAGATGCGAGGTAAAGAAGCCGAGTGGAAGCGCCGACAATGGAAGGCCATTGCTGGGGAATCCCCGACGCTGCCGTCATCGGTAACGCCGTCGGCAACGTCTCGAAAGCGTAACGCACCCTCCGCCGAAGCGCCCACCCGCATACGCCAGGCTTCGCCGGCTGATGCGGAGGCGTCTCGCACCGCAACGCCAGACGCTTATTGACTGCGGAGAAGCGTGTCTCCGCACACCTCTTATGTCACGCGGGACTTGAGTCGGTGGAATGGAAACTAGCCACCGCAATAAGAGGAACGTGCATCGATCTGGTTTAAGCCAACTTTGACGAAGAATGTGTGCAGGTATCTCGCATCGTGTACTTCAGCGACCACAAAGCCGTGGTAGTCCAAGCAAAATGCGCGCCAGCTCTGGTCCAGTGCCTGTATGCGCTTGAAACAAATCTTCCAGCGCCCATCGAACCATTCGCGTTAGCACCGATTAACCCATGACGCCACGATAACGTGCAGCAGGCAGCACCACAAGCTTCGAACAATGCATGCTGGCTCTTGGCCTCGCCTGCGCTGCAGAAAAAATCACAGCATATCTACGGAGTGAATTATGATGAGTGGAGCGAAGAGCTTGAGGGTAGATGTAGATGTTGATGTAGATCCTAAGCTTGTGGCTCACACCCACCCTTGGGGATCGGTCAAGAATCGGGTAGCTTACCAGAAAAATGGTAATGTATACAAATAAATACTGGCGAAAAGAAAATTAGCCAAAATTATATTTTTATGAATTATTTTTGGGAAAAAATTTGATGAATTAGTTCTTACTGACAAAGCAATAAATGATTGGTATCAAAGAAGATTTTTCAATAGCCTACATGGGTTAACTGAGAACCTATTTTTATCGAGGTTATTAAGTAAATCTCTTAGATTGTACAATGAAATCTTGCACGGCCGTGCACATTTTTCCGTTGCTGTGCCCTAGGGTATGTGCACGTAAAAATAGTAAATTTCATCGCTAAACCGTGAACCATCCGCGAATTTTGCCCACTCATCAAAGATGTGACAAACACTGTATATGTTATACAAGAAATCGTATTATTTTTAAGTGGTAGTTATACGTCGCTTCCGCTCCCCTTCATTATAACGGCTTCATGGTCGGTGAAGTGGGGGATCGGTGATACGGTGTAGTGGTATGTTTGCAAGGACGAAGTAGTGGGCAGTCTGCAAAGGTGGAACTGAAGGCGGTGACATACATACAAGGAATGGACATACACACGCCTTAGGAACCTTCGCCCCTAAAATCGTAGCTTTTAGGATTTTGCCGTCATAAGTCCCCACCATTGGCGCAGAGCGATCCAGGCCACCTCTACGTTGTCCTTGCCAGTCGGAAAGTCCAAGAGAAATTTACCATTCGTATATTAGGCATGTGGACACATTCGAACCGCCATGTAAGTCGCACACTTTGCCTTCTCCGCACCATTACGCTCCAAGTGGCCAGAATGATATCTCGGGTAGCCACTCGCTGCCATATCATGCGCTAGGGGGACATGCAGAAACCCATACCCAACCTCGTGGTTAGTAGGGAAACATACTTTTTTCCTACCAACGCCTCCCCAAAAGCGAACAGGTCCGCAAGGCCTACAAAATGCTCCGCAAGGCCTAGAAGGCAGTACTCAACTACCACCGGGAGCTCCCACAAGCACGCCCCTCGCATTGGGTCTGTACAACACCTATGCAGAACTTTGTAAAACACAACTCGCCACACAAGGACAGCGGCTCATGAAAACACCTAATGGTCGTGACCTGCATCTACGTCTCGGCTACATTGCCCAGTTTCACAACGCTGCTCGCCGCAAACCCATTCCCGACCAACTTCAGCCGACTTATAAGGAGCTCCCGTCCCCAAAAATATGAATCCCCGACAACATTAGGGCTGGCGGGAAGCCAGACTGAAAGCCCTCGAGCGAAATAATGCTAACAAGCACACTACGTACTATAATGACGCCACCAACTACGACCATGCATACAACAAGGTGGTAGCCTCAGTCGTGCACTGCACACTCGCAGAACGTATCAGTGTTTCCGTGTGGTGCTAAAACATCACCGAGGCCACACAAATTGCCATTGCGCTCACTATCGTCCTCACCTACTGACAAACGACAGTCGCTCACACTTCTGACGGACTCTCAAACAGTTTACCGCAACAACATACAAAGATGTATGCGCAACTCCACCCTCAAGATCATCCCAAGAGCTGCAGACGCTGGCGACCATCCTAATAAATTCCCACTCACCCCCGTATTCACAAACGCTCCTCGACCAACGCCAACTAAATTTCAAGGCCGAAAGGCTGCCACAGCGACGTCAGAGGTTGGGGGCCCAGTTGCCCAACTGAGCATGCTCAGTAAGACTTTTTTTTTTCCACATCTTTTATTCGGCCCAATCTAGCCGCAGCAGCTGCGAGACCGGGAGCATATAGGTTCTCCTAAAACGTGAACGAAACACAGGTTTTCCGTCGCGTTCGCAGCGTAACCTGGCGTAACTGGGCCCCCACCCTCTGACGTCACTGCGGCAGCCTTTCGGCCTTGAAATTTAGTCGGCGTTGCCTCGACTCAACCCTTCACTCGAAACGCTTCTTTAGTGGCGTTTTCCCATTCACAAACCACCCTTCACTTCAAACGCTTCCTTCACTTGAGAAAATCTGGAGTATTTCCTTGATGATGATGATCAAAACTTTATTACTCCCAAAAGAGGGGACCGGCCGAGAAGTCGGTTATGCTGCTTATTGTCAAGAAAGCCAACGAGCTACCTTGAATCATCTCTCGTGTGAAGTTTCCGTGCCAGCATCGCGTCCATGGCGGAGCCCGTCTCACTTTGACGGCGTTTTCAGATCAAGTAGGCTGCCACCGCCGTGTTTTCCGACAGATTCGGTACGTGATAGCTACGGAACTGTCTTCGAACAGTTCGGTAACTGCTACTGTGGCGTCGGGACAGGCGGGCGTGGTGTCAAGATGACCGCTGGTAGTGCCGCGATGCGTTGTGTTACGTGCAAATAGCCAGTGGATTGCCTTCCCTTGGGTGTGCGTATAATCGCCGTGCGAAGAATTCCGCCTTATTATTGTCGGCTTGGCTGATTACGGACGCCAATGCTTTGAAGTGTTTCGATGAAGCTCGCACACCACATCAGTTCAAGCGTGGCGCGAAAGCTTTACAAGCAAGTGTAAAGAAAAAGTGATAGCAAACTTTTGATGCGCTGTATTCACCGTATTTTAGCGTAGCTTTTTCTCCGGTAAATTTTCGCTACCCCAGCCCAAATTTATGGCGAAGCATACCTTCGTTCGGTGACCATCTGTATCACCGAGAAGGTAAGCACTCCTGTGTTTTGTTTTGTTTTTCAGTTTTTTCCTGCTTGCGGCGGAAAAGCGGTGGCAGACAAAATCCATATGTGCGAGCCCGCGAGGCAGAAGCGCGTCATGAAGCTGCGCGACATCACCGCCAAGATCCTGCCGTACGAAAGCGGGAGTCCCAAGCCGCGTGGCATACACACACAGCGTTTCTCACGTCTTTAAATGATGATAGACTGGGCGAATTACACTGAACATTCATGGTTTACCGATGATTCCCTCTGGATCTTCACCCACTCATCATCATTCTACCCGTGGGTATGCTGTATTTTTTTTCTAAACACACTGTCTTGGATTTTTCGCTTAACTCTACCAGTGTTCAATTTTGCAGTTCATTCGCTGTAGCAGTTATGCATGTTTTATTCTAGGACAATCAGTTGTGTGAAATGTTCAAAGGCGGTGGCAGGCTATAAAATCGATTGTTGGAGTACATGGGTTTGCGTCATAGTACCAAAAAATGAGCTTGTATTCTACGCGCGCCTTTTTACTTGGGCACTGACTTCACCATGCGATATGTGATAAGTAAGTACTGCAATTTTATTGGTGAATAAGAAAGTCAGATACTGCCTCATATATTTGTTGGAAGGTGAAAGCCATGCTATCCTCATTTTTACTCAATTGGACTGATCCCGACCCGATAAAACGTTTTCCCCACTCGTGTTCTTGCAACGCCTTCGAGATCATAATCATCGAAAGTTTTATGCGTTTTATGGGCATAACTGCGTGCCTCCGTGATCCGTCCATTGAGGACAGCCTGGTAATGAAGTCACCATGTGTCATTACGTGACTACACACGATTATGACGTAACACGTATTGAACATTTTTGACGTCATCACATGCCAGGATTTATTCCCATCACTTGTGTTGACGTCACCGAGGCCAACAATCACATTCCACGTTTGATGCAAGATTTAGGGATATTGCCTTTTTAAACTTGGGATCCTCGACATAGTTCTACCCCAGCTGGCTCAGTTGAAAGTTGCAACACAGCTAACTTAGGTTGCTTGTTTCCAACAACCAATCAATGCCACAATAATACTAGAGGCAAAAAAGAAAATCAGAAATGTTGGAGAAAGCAGCGACAGCAAAAAGAACCCCGCGGCGTTTCATCGTTTGAGGCAGAGGATAGAAAGCGGCCTGTTTGTGGCGCTCGTGAAAGCTGTGCACTTGAGCCTCGGGATACAGCAGAGCAGAGAACCACATGAGCGAATAAAGACGTGAAGAGGGAGGGAGTGGGGGAGGGTGTAATTGCGGCAAAGGCGCGCGAGTGCGACACGTCTAAATGATGCGCGTCACGACGTCCAGCTGCTGGCGCCAGGGGCCCTTTGCTTGTCGACGAGTGCAGCACCGCCGCCGCCGGCATTGTCCACTGCCTCTTTCCATCGTTCTGAAATGGGACTTCCATCGCCTCGGCGTGGGACGCTCACTTCGCCCGCGGCTTCGAAAAGCCCAACTTCAGCAGCCGCCGCCTACATTGGGTTGGCTCACCGCGGGGCCCCAATAACAAAGACTGCAGCAAATACACTTCCATCTATCTCTCCCTATTTCCTGCCGCACGAAGTGAGCCTCAACCCTTTTCTCTTGCCACGAAAACCACTATAAAGAGAAAACTAACAGGAAATGCACGCCTTGTCAGGGTAACTGACTTTTTGCGTTTTTTGCCTCTCCAGTTTAAATCGCACTTTTTTTTTGCGTTTGTAAGTCGCCAGCCTGACGCCTTTGCCCGGAGCGCAATACAGTTGTCTCTTAACTTATTCGACAAGAGACCCGGGCACTTGGTCCCAGCAACTTTTCTCAAGATAGGCTCGAGCGCCTGAGAGAAAATAGGTCATGGTTCGATTTCTACGTCGCTTTTTGTTTTCATGTTTTCATTTTCTTGTCATGTTTTCATTTTCATAGGCGTTTCTGCCTTTATTTGTTGCAACAGCCTTTGTAATTGAGGTTGTATGGTTTGTTTCGGGGTGTATTCAGTGGGTTTTTATGGTGGGTGGGTATGTTTTTGTGTTCCTTACTTCCCTTTGTTGCTTTATTTTCCTTTCTAGTTATTGACACCGTCTTCTTCCTAGCACAAAGAGTTTGTTACTTAAGGTATTAGAGGCTCCTTAGAGCTTTAGGCAATGTAAGAGAGTAACGATGCTTTAGATTGTTACTCACAAATTTCGTCGCATCGTTCTACATCGTTTCTTGTCAATGCCACTTGCGCAAAAAGAAACAGAAACACGATGGGTAGAAATCACGAGCCAAGTGCGCACTGACAACTTGAAAGTTTATGCCCAGGAATACAGACGTATAAAGAAAACGTGACAAACGTGGTTATGATTGTAGTGTTGGCGGTTAGATAGTCAAGCTTTGTATAGCCAATTTGTTTTTTTCCACTTTCTCAGATAAACACAGGAGGTCATGTGATGAAGTTTTTTTTCAGTGTTATTATGGTTTTTTTCACAACAGCTGTATTGAAATATTTCTTTTTGTCATTTTTCGGCAAGGTTTGCAAAGATATCGCCTCGGAACTACTGTGCCAATGTGAACACTTGCTTTACATTGGTCCTCACGACGCCAAGTAAGGGTGTCGTTTTCATCACCTCTTCAGGGACAGCGGAATGCGCCGATAACGTTGCGATTGTGTCAACGCCAGCGACAATGCTGAACGTTATGATAATACTTCAATGGTGAAAACACCTCGATTTCGGACTACGGTGACACGCAACCCCTATCGTTGGGATCGAAAAAGACGCTTCATCAGTCGCCAGTGACGGCAAAATCGGGGCGTTTCGATCTGGCTTGGCGCGACAAGTTGCAGGCTCAACAAGTTTCGTTGGTCCCCACAAATGCACACTTCCGTGCACGGAATATCATAAATGCGCTTTTCATCTTCTCCATGTAGGCAATCGTTTCTCTTTTGTGAAAAGGGGCCCATTAGGTATTAATTAACAGCTTTGCGTGGACTGTTAAGCGGCACACACTCTCTTTCTTTTCGTATTTCTCTTCTGAGAGAGTGAACTACTTTAATACGAATGCCTGCATGGTCTTTTCGCTCCCAGAACGGGAGCATCAATTTGACCTGCGTGGGATACACTAACCTAGACTGGCAAAAGAACGCCGGTACGGAGAGGCAGAAGAGAAAAAATGGAAAGACTTATGATGAGAAAGGAACAAAACAGAGAAAGAGATAGTAAGGCCGAAAAAAAAGCTCGACCAGGCACAAATACAGATAAAAACGACAGAGAAGGCAAAGCCGTTTTTAGTGGGGTCACGTCCGATCAATTACAAAAAAAGAAGAAGAGCAATGGAGTGTGGCCGTTGCATTCTCTGAAACAGTTTGATATAAATGCACTCAAAGGAACTTTGGTACCAGTGTCTATCGGAGCTGGCAGGTACGGCACTTCAAAGAGCATGTGAATGATTAGTAGTACACAAATTTCTTCAATCTTCGTCTGGCTTCGCGAGGCTTGGAGCTACATAGTCACAAAACGACAACCGACAATTTTTCAGCAGTTGCACCTCACCGCCTTAACGTTTTAAGCCCACCCATTCAAATCGGGCCACAAAATTTTCATCGGTCTGTTTTTTTTTTAGTTGAAACGAAACCAAAGCACCGCAATAATCCAAGCCGCAGGATCGTTCGAAGCCCGCAAGCACGAAGACTATGCAATTTCGAGTACTACCGACCTAAAGGGAGAAATAAAAAGGAAACGGGACGACATCAAGCTGCCAGACTTTGCTCGCCCAACCCGTTTTGAAGCAAGCAGTGTCGGCCCAAGACGTGCCAGTTTGCCTAAGATCATGCAAACAGCAAGACTCGCCGAGACTTGAGAGTGTGGCGCCCGGTAGCTTTTATCCGATATGCGCTTTTTTGGTGCAGACCGGCCTGCTCACGTAGGAGGTTTGAAAACGGACCACCACTGAGAGTACTAAAATTTACCGCACGCTCTGACGCTCTGGTCACGTGTTAGGCCAACACGGTTGGCTTCACTCGTGTGACGTAATGCTCGCTTCTTTCTTTTTGCTTTCTACATGACTACCCAACAATTTTTTGATCGCTGAATTATCACAGTGCCAGAGTCCCCTCTAGTTAATACTTGGAAACTTTATGCCCTGAAGGCGGTCTGAATTACGTAGTTCCGAGCACTCCCGCTTTGGTGCCACAAGTCGGATAGCACCACTGTGGATGAAAGAAAGCACGAGCATTCTTTTGTAAGCGTTTTTTTTTGGGGGGGGGAGGACAGGCACGAACCCTTAAATAATATTATCGGCCATCAAGCTATCAACACACCTCTACAAGTAATGTTTTTTTCAGAAACAAATATATATTTACTAAATAATTTGGGCTTGCAACGACGTTCAATGTCGCATTTGAAATTCGCGTTAGCAGACGGTGGCATCGTTTGCTGTTCGAATATACTATGAAACGTATAGGCTTAACGGCGTGTTCTCTCACAATATCGCGTCTCTCTGACGCCACAACCCTGTTATATACCATATTTTTTTTTCCGTTGCAGAAGTGCGTGGCTGAAGGCGATTAGTGCCAATGACGTTGGGGCTGTGGAAACGGCGTTCACGCTTGTTCCCGCGTGTTGCAGAAAACTGTAACAGCCGCGCGTTTGTTGTAAGCTAAACTCCTTAGGGCTGAGCCTTGTTGGCGGCTATCGCGCTTCACAAAAACTAAGCCGATACTAAAGTGAACTAGATCTCACATATCAATCCTAAACCTCACATATAAATCTATCTTATTGTTGTAAGACTACATAAAAGTATTACTATGACATGAACTGTGACACATTGTTACATAAACTTTACCTGAATCAGAGTTACCGTGCGCCACCGTGTGCTTAGATTTAAGAACGCTTTGAAGAGTCCACATGTTTAAAATTAATTCAGACGGCATGTTATAAATATATTGTCGCATATTTTAACTGAAAATTCTATCTATTTTACATTGTATTCAGCGTGTGTGTAGCATTGTTAGCGAACAACGCAAGGCGGTCGTTATTTTTTGTCTGAAAAAAAACTTGCTTGTACCAATAATATGCTTGTACCTAGGTACGGGGACCCTCATGAACGTAATCTATTGATGAATGCTTTCTCCTGAACTCTTGTATAAGATGTTTACATTTTTACTTGTGAAAAACGTGTGCGTACACGTGGTAAGTGCAAGGTAGCGCAAAGCACCGTCAGCCACTAAGCTTTGCTGACTAGGCTTATCGACTGCCCCACATTTCATGGTGAACAGAATGAGGAAAAAAGTCATACGCGTATAAGGTTCGAACGATGTTACTGAACTAATCACACAGATATGCGAGTTTTCTACGGTATTTCCTTCTCTATTTTATTGTAGTATGCAGATCACAAAGCTGTGAATACGTAGCCCAGTCACGCTACAGCAGTTCGTAGAAGGCAGAACACAAACTAACCAGGTACAAACAACAGAGCAAGGTGTGATTTAGTGCGAAAGCGCAAAGAGAATAACCCAGGACAATCATCCCGAAAAAAAAAAACAGAATCTGCTTTACACGCGGGAAATGTTAACGTTGTGTAGGCCGTCGTGCACCGATTGAGTAGAGAAGAGCGTAGATATTAAGAGTAAAATCTTTAACAAATCTTAATTTCTTAACACTCGTGCGTTAAAATTGCCCATGTGTGTTCTCGCCATTCCTGAGCAGATACCAAGTTCCTGAGCAGATACCAGCGACACATACCCACCCATGGGTATGTGGTACTGTCTGGCGGGAAGTGTTTGATGACGTACGCAACGGGATCTTGATATTATTCATGTCTTGACAAGCGCGTCGTATTCGTCGAACCATCTTACCCTCTCATGCTAATTTTGGTTCACGCCAAGTAGATGGGGTGACCACGAGAGCACCCGAACGTAAGCGGATAGATAGATAGATAGATAGATAGATAGATAGATAGATAGATAGATAGATAGATAGATAGATAGATAGATAGATACGCTCAAGGTCACCGAAGTTCGCTATGAAATGCTTCATATAAAAAAAGTAAGAAGAAAACAACCGGCGGTGAAGTTACGTGTGTAATTCAATTGTTTTTAATGCGAGGCATTTCTTAGCAAACTTCGGTGACCTTGAGCATATCTATCTATCTATCTATCTATCTATCTATCTATCTATCTATCTATCTATCTATCTATCTATCTATCTATCTATCTATCTATCTATCTATCTATGTATCTATGCAGCCGCATACGAATTTAGCGCTCCTGGCCGTTTCAATAATGGTATCCATACCAAACTTGCTGTGGCATAACACGAATGCATGAAAAACATATTTCACTAGACATGAAAATCGTGACTTGAATGTCATGAATGTCATGATTTATATTTCATGGTTCTGCAGATCTTGCGGTGGTTTCCTTCACATGGCATGTTGCAAAACTGGTGTGGTGTGGCATTATAACATTGTGAATGCAAGCGACAGACCCTGACATGAAAATTATGACATGCGTGTCATGTAACAACATGACTACCTGCCACGCTAATGATACGATCAGGGCCGTTTAGCTAGCGTCACATATAGAAAACTTGGCATTAGAGTATGTGAATGGAGGACGAAGGTATGTGACTGGTGCAAACATGATAGTCATGAGATGTGTGTTATGTAACAACATGACTACATGCCACGCTCATGATGCTATGGCGGCTGTTTGGCTAGCTTCACATATACCAAATTTGGTATTACAGGACGTTAATGAATGACGAAGGTATGTGACTGGTTCAACCATGATAAACATGAGATGCGTGTCATGTACCAACATGACTACATGCTATGCTCGTATTGCGCTCGCGGCCATTCCGATAGCTTGACATGTACCAAATTTAGTATTACGTGATTTGAATGGCTGACGAAGGTATGTGACTGGTGCAAACATAATAAACATGAGATGCGTGTCATGTAACAACATGACTACAAGCTGGACTGATGTGTCGTTCGCAACCACTACGCCAGCTTCACATATGCTAAATTTGGTACTACGTGACGCCAATGGATGACGAAGGTATGTGATTGGTGCAAACAGTAATCATGAGATGCTTGTCATGTGAGAACATGACTACATGCCACAGTCAAGGCGCCAATACATTTCGACGTGCCGCGGTGTGCGTGCTCACCGGTGTTGATTTAGACGCGTCACTCCGGCGTTGCCACGCCAGGCGCCGGTCTTACCATATACTCGCAGGCGCTCGCCGCGCGGCTTTGCTTTGATGCATGCGCGTTTTAGCGTGTCCGGCGTCCCTCCGTCACGAAAAGAGGGAAATGCAGTGTTGTCTGGGTAGCGCATCGGCGCTAAATGCAGCATGTCGCATTTCGCGCCGGTTGCCGCCGGGCCACGCTGACGGACGCTTGTCGCGCCTTGCGTCACACTATAGCGTGCTCTTGTTTTGCTGACGTTGCGTCACTGCTCCCAATGTGCGCGCACGTCAACGCTATATTGGAGTCTACTGGGTCCTTCATGATGCGCTCGTGGCCGTTTTGCTAGCTCTACATATACCAAATTTGGTGCTACGTGACGTCAGTAGATGAAGAAAAATACGACTGGTGCAAATTATAATTCTGAAACGCGCGTCATATAAGAACATGACAACATAGCATGCTCATAACGTACTCGTGGCCGTTTCGCTAGCTCCACTTATACTAAATTTGGTATAACGTGACGTGAATAGATGACGAAGGTAAACGACACATCCAAACATGATAATCATGACACGAAAGGAATGTACAGTATCATAAGCCTCCACCACGTAACGTAGTTCTGATTTTGAAGTGGCATATGAACATTTCTCATTCGTACTTCGCATATAATCGATTCCCACTGTACGTGGAATCTGCAATTTTTTTTTTCAGAAATACCTCAACTTTTACACCATTCCGCACATATGTACTAATGTGTTTTATTATTTCACTTTAAGGATATGAAGGCAGAAGGAAGAAATTTGAAAGCAATAGTACTTAATTAGTTTGTTGCCGTTAAGCGAAAGGAAATAGGCATTTATAACCTGCGCTCTTGCATGTGCAGTGATTCAGGCTTTCAAGGATGAGCTGTTTTATAGTTTTGAGAGCTTTTGGCGTTATTGTCGATTGTACATGTGCACTGTAGTCTCTTATTCCGCCGCTTTCGACGGCTTTAAGCTCTCCCATATTAGAGTTCCAAGTACTCTAAATCGTTTCATCCCCCCTCCTACTCCAAAGAAATGATTTCTTAGCCGAGAGCGCTGTACCCCGTGAATAAAAAAGACAATGCATACAACGCTTTGTCTTCCCCTGTGCGCCGGCGTGTGCTCTCTTTTCTTTCGACCATGGCTCCACCTACGCGGTGCACAGCTAGCAGACGCTATCTTCGTTCAACGCAGTTGCTGTAAAGCGCTCGCGCTCGTCAGCTGGTATTTTGGCCATATTTTTTGTTTCATCGGTAGTTATTACTGACTGCCGAAACACAACGAAAGAACATCGTCAGTAACAAACTGAGGACCTCTATTGACTAGTGTGTTTGGACCCCCTCAGGTCCTTCAACCTCCTCTCTGTCCCACGCCACGTTACGGCCATGCAGGCGTTTTGCGACGATGGTACGGGGAGCCGAGTCACCCCAGCAAGCTGCCATGCTGAGAGAGAGGACATCAAAATGTTGTTTCGCTGCCCCGCCACGGTGGTCTAGTGGCCAAGGTACTCGGCTGCTGACCCGCAAGTCGCGGGATCGAATCCCGGCTGCGGCGGCTGCATTTCCGATGGAGGTGGAAATGTTGTAGGCACGTGTGCTCAGTTTAAGGTGTACGTTAAAGGACCCCAGGTAGTCGAAATTTCTGCAGCCATCCACTACGGCGTCTCTCATAATCATGTGGTGGTTTTGCGACGTTACACCCCACATATCTAGTGTTCTTATACCTAAGTGGCACGCAGAAACAACCTCGCCACACGGTGGCCCTTATCGGACTGCTGACGGCTGTGATTATTTATCGGAAGAATGACACAAAGAGAAAAAAAAACTTTTTCGAAGTTACTGACGCTGCGACAAAAATCTGAATTTATTATTCAAAAAACATGGCGATCGCACAGCACCACCTAATGTTGAAAATGCACGCCGCGTTTCGCGCACACTAAACAAATTCCACATGCGGTGAATGTTGGCGTTGCCATAAAAAACGCCATGCGCGCAAACCGATAATCGCCGTCATCTAAAAAAGCACGGATCTTACACCATGGTTAAGAGAAACGCGTTTGAGAACTACTTCAAGGACGCCGGAGACGCGCATTACAAATAAACGCAAAACTGTATATGCGGCCATTAGAAGGACAAAAACCTAACGATGTTAGCGAAATGCGATTAGACGCCCTCGTACCTTGATTGATATGTGGGGTTTAACGTCCCAAAACCACTCTATGATTACGAGAGACGCCGTAGTGGAGGGCTCCGGAAATTTAGACCACCTGGGGTTCTTTAACGTGCACCCAAATCTGAGCACACGGGCCTACAACATTTCCGCCTCCATCGGAAATGCAGCCGCCGCAGCCGGGATTCGAACCCGCGCCCTGCGGGTCAGCAGCCGAGTACCTTAGCCACTAGACCACCACGGCGGGGCGCCCTCGTACCTTACAGAGTTGGCAAGGTTTGAAGTCACCCAAGAATATATGCAGCGAGATCTTCCACCGTGGCGCGCCTCGCTTCTCAAACGTAATTCAAAATTAGCTTGCCATCAGTTTAACGTATGCGCCAACTGCAAGTGAACCAAAAGAAAATCGCAAACACAGACGGAAAGAAACCACGCAGCAGAAATTCGTACAAGAGGCATGAGACACGCTGCAGACATCTCATTTCGTCGTGTTGGGTACCGCTATGAAGGTCGAGCTCAAGGAAAAAATCAAGCAAGGGAAAACACGCGCGAGGGGCACGTGATAGCTTTCGACCAATGGGAGCACCGAGCGTCGGGGGAAGGCGCAGGAGAAAAAGACAGCACGAAATAACAATAGATGCTGTTACTTTTATTTTATTCAGGGGCTTTGAGCGCAGTTGTCCTTTTTCAGAACACTGCGTGCGATGGCAGCCGTTCTTGCTTTTTACACTGTAATTTTTGTCGACGGGGCCTCACTCAGTTTGAGGCTGATGGAACTGATTTAAGCTCTCTCATAGTAGAGTATCATGTACTGTAAATCGTTCACCAGTTTTAATTGCCAATGCATTTCTTAGTCGGGCTATGTCAGGCATCCCGCGTTGTCCGTGGCGTCCGGAGTATCGCTCTCACTCTCCATTCTCACTCACTTCCGTAGCACAGCGGCACGCGCTCATCCTTGCCCCTAGCTACCAGATCAAGCGGCGCAAAAAAATAAGGCCTATTCCACGTACCTGAAAATCAACGTTATGCGAAGCATGCGGAGAGAAGGTGACCGTGTTGCAATTTTTTTCTTGAGCGACACGTCATGAAATGACGCTGAAAATGTGCAAAAAATTAGAGTTATAAACATCTACAACTCTTCAACATATGTATGTGCGGGTAACGTTTGTTTATATATATATATATTAATATATATATATATATATATATATATATATATATATATATATAAATGTTGCTCGCACATACATATGTTGAAGAGTTGCAGATGTTTATAACTCTAAATGTTTGCACTTGCGCAGCGTTGTCAACTGGAACATGCATATAATCAAAATCAAGAGCTGATATGAAGCGCTGATGCTGGCCCTGGACACTGATATATAAATCAACTTCAGCGCATGGCACCTTACCACAACTGACGTTAGCCCGACGTGACAACTGAATAAAAGGAGTACATATGTAATGTTTATAAAATTGGGTAGACCACTGCAGCCACTATTGTCGTTTCACGAAGATTAGCGTCAATATTAAAAGTAGTTCCGAGACCTCGCGTAACTCTGTGGTAGTATCATTATTTGCATTCGACGGGGTGTCAGCGTTGCCAATGTCAGGCTTTTTTTACATTGACTTTATTCTAGGCTTTAGTTGGGTCGACGCTACCGATGTCGGGTATTCCTTACACTCACGGTTTAAAATTGCCCATGCGACAATCACCTGTGGCACATACCCGCATACGAGTGGCACATACCCGCCCATGTGTATGTTGTTACGAAGCGCGCCTCCGACGACGTTACGGAGGCCGCAACGAAATCTTAGCGCTGCAACCACTGTTACGAAAGACGGTGACGCCAAAACGGTGTCGAAGGCGCCTCTGCTTCGAAATCCGCCGGGAAGGTCACCAGTCGTTTGGTAGCGTAGGTTTCTCAGGTCGCGACTGCTTCTGCACAGACCTGATAGACGAGCGGATGAGACGACGGTGAGTTAACAAGTTTTATGTACAGCAAAGACATAGAGGCGTTACAAAATTCGGCACTGGGGCCTACAGTTTAGCGACTCGAAGAGCCGAGCTCTCTTCTCTGACACATAGGTCTACTCTCGCGACGTGCCGCAGGGCTTTTTTTATATGCACCGGGAGGATTCTTTGAGTAACCAAATGTCCAACCAGAAGCGCCGCTGGCCATGAGGTCAGAATCCTCCGATGGGGGCGCTACTGGGCCTCGTCATTCTCATCAAATCTGGAGCCGCTGCGCTGCACGTCGCGGCACCCAAGGACGAGTGACGTCGCCACGCATTGCGTCAGACTCGCCAGACAGGAAGGCGCCGATTGCTTCGACGGGCTCGCTGTGCGTGCGCGACAGAAAGGCACCACCGCGGGATGACGCCGTTGAGTGGTTCGCGTCAGGCGGGCTCGCGTGCTGGCCTTGACACAGATTGCCTTTTTCAGAGGCATGGACGTTCGGTGGGGAATCGCAGGCATAACAATGTGACACTGTCTGACGGGGAGTGTTTGACGACGTATGTGACGGGATTGGGACATGATTCAAGTATTGAGCAGCGCCTGATATCCGTCAAACCATCTTACTCTCCCATGCTGGTTTTGGTTCACGCCAACTTAAGGAAGTAATCACGAGAGCACCCAAACGTAAGCGGCTAGATAGATAGATAGATAGATAGATAGATAGATAGATAGATAGATAGATAGATAGATAGATAGATAGATAGATAGATAGATAGATAGATACGCTCAAAGTCGCCGAAGTTCAATAAGAAATGCTTCGCATTTAAAAGTGTAGGAGAGGGTAGGTTCACTGCTTGGCCGCTCATTCTCTCGCCATTCGCGGCGCTCCACTTTCCCGTCCGCTCGCTCCTCACTCTCGGCCGTTCGCTGGCTGGGTGCCTCTCAAGAATATCCGGAAATGTGTGGTCGAAACACCACTATGAAACGCCTATGCCTAGCCGAGAACGCTGCTTGGTTTCTTCACTTCATAGTATTTTTTAACCGTGAACACTAGCTACTACAGTTTCCCACGACAGAAAAATGCCACGATAGGCGATTGGCAAACCTATGGCTGACTTATCTTTCTGATCGGCTTAACTGCAATGGATTAAAATTAAGTACCAAAAACAAAATATGTTTTCCTTACACACAAAATACGCCGTAGAAAGATATCAAGATCTATGGGCATATTCTTCAAATTTCGATAACTCCTGCTTTTATGGCTAAAAACAGTATTTACTTGTTGTTCACTCAATCGCCAATATTGCCTTCTAGTATGAAGAAATATGAATAAAAGAACTGTAATAAAATGAAGTCTTGAATAAAAGAGAGAGAGATAAATAGAGAGGAAAGGCAGGGAGGTTGACCAAGCTTGGCTTGGTTGGCTACCCTACACATGGGGTGGGGTAAAAGGGGAATAATAGAACGGAAAGAGACAGAAAAGAAAAGGAGTAAGAAAGAGAAGCATAAATAATCAGCTCGAGACTACACAGCACGGCCTCGCACAGTTCTTTCACAAGCGGTCGTGAAGTTTGGTGGTCCTTAAAAAGTACAAGAGGGCTTTCGTGGCTTTGCGCGTATGGGAAGCCGTCGGCCAAGGTCCCAGGATCTTCTCTTCTGTAAGCGGCCGTGAATCCAGCTGACAGAGCTTGGCTTCCATAAGACGTCGTTCGGTCTGGTATGCTGGGCAATGACATAGAATGTGCTCAAGCGTTTCCTCGCAGGCGCAGATGTTGCATGCCGAAGTGCTCGCCATTCCTAGGAGACGAGAGTACGAATTCGTAAATGCCACGCCCAACCTCATGCGACACAGTAAAGTTTCAGCGCATCGTGGGAACCCGGGCTATACGACTAATATCAGGGGTTTAATTCAGGCATCATACGGCACCTCTCTTTAAGGAAGACAAAATACTCACGATAACTAATGTGATGAAACAAAATTGGAAATGCTTAATTATAAACAGGTACAAACTGATCGCCCAGGGTTTTATCAGAAGCACCTCTCAAGAAACCACAGTCGAAACCTACGGCATAGGATGTATACATATGAGTAGCAACGTATGAATCACGGCCCCCCGAAATGTTGTATCAAATACCATATTTTCAGAACGAACAACCGATTGTAGCTTTTCTAATTGAGAATATATATAGCCACATATGGCATTTTTATACAGGAACACTTCTTGTCTCTGCAAACATAATCACTTTCATCATCTTTGTTTTCTTTATTTTGCACTCCTTGAAGTATTTTTCTCGTGTAAATCACACTAACGTTTCATTATGTTAGCTAAGCTGTGCTTCATTTATTGTCACACATATCGCTTATTGATGCTGTTACCTTTGATTTTGAGACGTAGTGTATTGAAATTTCAAGTTCCTTCATGTGTTTTACATATTTTAGATTAGCATTTGTTTATGTCCTCTACAGTTTGTTTGATTTGTCAGATGCATATATGCTTTATTGATTTCATCGCAGGGCAAATTTACGCTCATATGTGTTTTCTTGCACAGCCATGTTTTGGGTGTAGAAACCCATTAATGCTTACTTTTTATTGGCTTTTTACTTTACACTGAGCACTGTGTCATTTTTTTTTCGGGGGGGAGGGGGGGGCAGACGCCTTGTCAGGCTTTCATGCCTTTTCGCCGGTCCTTTACGCAAATGGTAACTTTTTTTCTTGGCTTTTGCCTGAAACAAACGACACCGGCACTGTTGGTTGGATGAAGTAAAAACAAAAAAAGCAAAACGTTATTTCTCCAAGGCATTGGTTTCACGTGCAAAACACTGTTATGGACGCTACGCAACGCCTTCGCATTTCCTTTGGGGAGGTGGGGGGCATTTTTTTGTGCCTTGTTACAGGTGACAGCAGGCACAGGACCGGGTTAACTGGCGGAACATGGGATAGGCCTTTGTCCTGCAGTGGACGTAGTCAGGCTGATGATGACGATGACAGGTGAAATAAACAGACGACGACATTGAAATGTCAATCTATAGATTTTTGTAATTAAGGGTACTTTCTGGTATCAATATAGAGATAAACTATTGACATCTAATGTTCTAGAAGTTCCCTTCAACACTGTGAAGACCTCAGGGCCGATCAAGCATTAGAAAGGGCGACTATCCCCTCCACAAGTATTCATCCATGCCGTGTCGTCTGCTCACTGTCGTGATGGCATCTGTTCGCCGAATCGTTTATGCACGCTTTTTGCCGTTAATATGGCTGATTTATTCAATTGATAATGGAGTAAGACTGAAATAAGCAACTATGCCAGGCCGCCAACTTTGCCCCTTTTAAAAAAATGGCAGCATATCCACGCAGTGATTGATGGAGAGTGGGGCGAAGAATTCTTCCGTCCATTCGTTCTTGCTTACGTCCGTTCATGAGTCCGTCAGTGTGACCATCCATGCGTTCATCAGCCCGTCCGTGCATGCGTCTGTTCGTGCGTCCGTCCCTGCGTTCGTCCATGCAGGCGCCCCTGTGTCCGTTCATGCGTCCATCCATGCATCTGTCTACGTGTCCGTTCGTCCATCTATTCAACACTCGTACCACCATCTCGCATTTTTTCATCATATATTCCCCATATAGAAGCACCGCCATCCAGCGCGGACATTCCAAGGACTAAACGAGAGGTGGCACGCGCACACTTTCTTACGGCTTGCGCTTCGGGTCCACTTCCCACCTTTAACCACCTCGAGCTCATGGTATATACTAGTTCACTGTATTCATGGCACTGCGGCCGAACGCTCGCTAAACCTTTTGAAAACCAGGGAGGTTACGCCCAGCGAGTATGACGTAGCAAACTTTTTCAGTCAGATAGTGCTCAATGTACATGCCAATGGCTGCTAATGGGAAATGAGAGGCGGAGAATTCGGCTTTTGCTTTCTTACGGCTTGCGCTTCGTATCTACTTTCCATTTTTAACCACCTCGAGTTCATTCATGGTATATACAAGTTCATTGTATTCATGGCACTGCGGCACAACGCACGCTAAACCTTTCTAAAGCTAAGGAGGTTACACCCAGCGAGTATAACGTAGCAACCCTTTCTTGTCAGATAGTGCTCAATGTACATGCCAATGGCTGCTAATGGTGATCGCAGCCTGCGCGTTAACTAAAAGCCGAATGCTCCTGTCTCTCATTCCCCATTAGCAGCCATTGGCATGTCCAGTGAGCACTATTTTTATTGTTCAACAACGCACAGAAGAAGACTCACCGGCACCACCTTGGAGGTCAAAAGGTTATACTTGTTACATACTACGGGCGCGAACGGGTGCCGTTATAAGGAGCTTTGCCCCAAAAATTTTTGGATAACTTGAAGATGCGACATTGCCCAGACTCACTGAAAGCCACTTGTGTGGTACAATATAAACAGAAAGAACGCCAGGCCTGCGCAGAAGGCGTAGCACAGTCACAGCGAAATCTGGAAGAGTGGCTTTTAGAGCCTTTTTAAACTCTCTTTGGCTAGCTCCTGCAAGCACATTTGCTTCATATTAACTACGGCATTAATACTAAAATTTTTGGATAGTTGGCCGGCATTCGCCATGCCGTTTTTCATCAATCTTGCGAGAAGCGTGATGTCCACTAAACACTTGCAAGTAATGTTGTGCAAAATGTTCATGGAGTGGCTGATGACAATGAGTATTCATGCCTGAAGGGGGTATGCGCCACAATTATAAGTGAACAAGAACAAGCTTTGGTAACGGGTTGGAGCATTGGACGACCCACTCGTTACGCTATTTGCATTGTGCGACGACTGGTTGTTCTTTCGCTGTTTTGAAACGCTTTATAAGTTGCACTAACACGATTGCTTTCCCGACATCAAGCCTGCCTAAGGCAAGTTTGCGAACAAGTCTTAAGCACTGGCGTGGCTCAGTGATAGAATACTCAGTTGGCACCTAGCGGACCGTGGTTCAATCTCGCAGCGCGCCAAGCAACTCCAGTGGCGGCCGAAGAACACGCCGCGCATCGAAGAAGACGACATCATAGTGGTGCTGAAACCGCGTGAGACACTCGACCTCAAGGCAACGTTTGGTCCTGGACAAGCCGGCGCTGCACTCCGCAGCATTTTCGGAGCCGACGCAAGTGTGGGACTTGCGGTGTGGCCCCTCTGGGATCAAAATGTACTTGTGTGCACGCTAAAATCAGTGTACGCCGCCGGAAGACTCCTCCGGGACATTAAGCTGCCAATCGGGGGCCGCCAGCTAACATTCCGGGCCATCCCAAACTCTCCGGTGAGTTCTGTCGGGGCGTCGTGCATGTCTCTCAAGACGAAACGTCCGAAACTGTGAAAAGCAAGCTCAGTGCTGAGCCAAATATAGTGTCTGTGCGCAAGCTTGGGGACACCCCGGTTGCAGTGATCACCTTCGCGGGGACCAAGGTGCCACGAACGGTGTTATACAACTGCGAGCGGCTCCCTGTTCACTTGTATAAGAAGATAGTGCCTGCATGCCCACTTTTTGGCACAGTGGGCCATCGAGCAGATACTTGCCCGCGCCCGCAGCCCGGCCGCTGCACAAGCTGCGGCGTTCAGGTACCTGCTGCTACTCCTGACGGCCCCACGGAACACCAGTGGATTCCGAGCTGCCTCCTCTGCGGCAATGGCCACAAGACTAAAGCTCCCGGTTGTGTTGGACAGTACCGGCAGCCGGTCAAGTCGGGATCCCCACGCGGATCCAAGCCGAGGACAACGGGGGGGAAGGGGGGGAACAAACAGGCTCTGACTCCCAAGACTGGCCCCAAGAAAGCACCAGCCGCCAAGTCGAATAAGCCAGAACCCAAGAAGACCAACACCGGGCACTCCACCAATGTAAAGTCTGGGACCCCGTCGGAGCCTCCTGTCTTGGTAAAGGACTTCCCACCCTTGACACCCGTCCAAGCACAGGTGAGCTGTTGGGGTGGGGCAGTCTCCGGACCTTCTTCTTCTCCCTCCCCTACCGAAACCACCCTACAGCAGCAGATAGGGGAGCTCAGGCGCCAGAACCAAATTCTTGCGCGCAAAATTCAGGAATAAGAAGCCAAGCAGGTTGGGTCATCCGAGCCAGTGCAGGAAGCCGAGGCTGAGGACGGGGATGACGGCTCTTCCGTCACATCCCGCCTCACTAGCGTCTCCCGGCAGGACGCGGACACGGTAGTTGGACAAGCTTCCATTACCGGATCCATCAGTCGCATCGAGTCCCTTGAGCATAAAATCGAGCAATTAGAGGCGAGCGTGGCAGCCCTCCCCACTCAAATCATGTCGGCAGTCCGCGAGTCCTTTCAGGACATGTTCACGGCAGCCTTAACGCAAGCACTTCCCAAAATTGTGGCGCAGGTCTATAACTCAGTCCTTAAAGCCGCGCAGCCCTGGGTTATAGCCCAAACTAAAAACACCACTCAGAGCGACTCCCCGCAGGTTAAACGCAAGCCGTCCTCCCGTCAGGCAGCAGAAGAAGGCTATTCGGGGCCGGCTCCAGGTCCGGACCGGTCCTCTGCACCGTAAATAAATACTAAAAGAAGGCTAGCCGATCTAATAAACAAGCTAAATATCTACAAAACTTTGAGATTATACAATGGAACTGCAGGAGTTTTAGAGCCTGGAAAAACGGTCGCACCTCCAGCTCTACTTGCAGTCCCTCGGAAACATGCCCGCCTTGCTTGCTTTGCAGGAACCCGGTTTGGACGTTAAGTTCTCTGGCTATAGCACTTTCCAGGGGGGGCCCTCGTCATGCATCCTGGTGAACAAGGCATATACCGCGATTCAGGTCGATTTAAACTTATGTACTGAACAAGAATACACAATGGTCAGAGTACTGCCTCTCAGACGTCGCGACCAGTCAATACACATCCTAAATATATACAGCCCCCCGCATAAGCCCCGCGTAACGGTTAGCGAAATCTTCCTCCAGGCGATCAAGTTGGCAGACAAGGACCCCTTAGTGGTCGAGGGAGACTTCAATGCTCCCAGCCTTCACTGGGGCTATCACTACGAGAAGGCCAGATGACGTAAGCTGGCGGAGCTTATCTCCACCTTTCGCCTCACGCTGCTCACGGATCCGGCGTACCCCACTCGAGTGGGGAACTCAGTAACCCGTGAGACGTGTCCGGACCTCTCACTCGTAAAAAATGCTAAGGATGCTACCTGGGAGAACTTGGGCGATTCTCCAGGCAGTGATCACTGCCTTCTCCGGGTCACACTCCTGGAAAAGTCAGCTCATAAAAAATGCGGTCAAGCCAAGTTGACCGATTGGACCCAATTTCGCAATCAGACTATCCCTCCCGTACTATTTTCTGGAGGCTATGCAGAATGGGCTCAACACGTAAACAACATTCAGAAAAAACACACTACTACCCTCCAAACCAACGAAGAAATCCCCGCAGTTGACACTCACCTCCTACACTTGTGGGAGGCGCGCCGAAGCTTAACAAAACGTTGGAAAAAGCAGAAGACTAATTGAAAATTACGTATCCTCACGGAACAGGCTGTATCCTCACGGAACTCACGGAACAGGCTGCAGCGTATGCTGCCTAACTCTCAGATTCAAATTGGATAGCCCGCTGCGACACCGCAGCTCGTCAGATGAGCTCAAAGGGGACATGGCGTCTCTTTCGCAGTCTCATAGACCCCTCTCAAACGAGAGGGGAGGCGCAGAAGCAGCTCCGGCGAGCTCTGAAAGGGTACCAAGGCACTCCGGCACAGCTTGCGGATGCTCTGTGCGATAGGTATCTCTGTCGTACGGAGGACCCACCTGGGCCGGCGTACACGTACTCTGGTAAGCCTAATCACCAACTCGATGCCCGTTTTGAGTTGCATGACCTTAAAGCGGCTTTAGCTAAAATGCGCAGGGGTACGGCTCCGGGGCTGGACCGCATAACATTAAAGCTATTGGCCCGGACAGTAAAGCCCTGACACAGCCTACCTCCATTTATTGGAATACATGAACGAGATCTCGGACGGCCGCGCGCTCCCTTCCGAATGGAAAACGTCACTTGTGACTTTTATCCCCGAAGCAGGCAAGGCCGTGAATACAGAAAATCTGAGGCCCATATCACTGACTTCGTGCGCGGGCAAGCTTATGGAGACGATGGTACGGGATCGCCTTTCCCCATACCTTGAGAGCAAGAGCTTTGCAGACACCATGTTTGGGTTTCGCCCACACATGTCTGCACAGGACGTCCTTCTCCAGCTCCATAGGGCCGTCATACAGCCCATAACTATGCAACACAATGATAAAGCCATCCTCGCCCTTGATCTGAAGGGGGCTTTCGACAATGTTAAACACAGCAGCATCCTGGCTAACTTGAGCTCCACCGATTGCGGGGCTAAGGCCTTTGCATATGTCAGAGATTTTCTCTCTAAACGCCAGGCACTTTTTAAGATCGAGGACGAGGAATATGACCCGTACATTATGGGAACACGGGGTACCCCACAGGGAGCAGTGTTATCACCGCTCATTTTCAACATTGCTATGATGCGCCTTCCAAGCGAATTGGCCAGGGTGGAAGGCACACAGCACGCAGTATATGCCGACGATATTACACTCTGGACCACTGAAGGGAGCCTTGGTGAAATGCAGGAACGCCTTCAGCAGGCCGCATCCATAGTCGACGCGTATGCCAACGATTGTGGACTCCAATGTGCTCGAAACAAATCAGAGCTTCTGCACGTTAGAGCGAAGCCAAGAGATAAGTCAGCCATACACATCTCCCTGTCTGGGGTTCCCATCAGAGAGGTGGAGGAGCTCCGGATTCTGGGCCTGTTCATTCACCACAGACTCAGACCGGACTCCACTATAGCGAAACTCAAGAGAATAGGCGAACAGGTAGGGCGCATGATCCACCGCGTTTCCAACAAGCGGGGTGGTCTGCGGGGCAGGGACGCGCTTCGGCTCACCCATGCCTTCGTGACTAGCCGGATCCTCTACGCTGTCCCATACCTTCGCACTAACAAGCAAGAAGACGAAAGAATATATATGCCATCATTCGTAAGGCTACTAAACGAGCTCAGGATCTCCCGGTGGCCACTTCCAACGCCAAACTGAGGGCGTTAGGTGTGCTCAACTCCTACCAGGAGTTGCGGGAGGCCCACCTTATGAATCAATATACGCGGCTCGTGCAGACAGCTCCCGGGCGCCGCCTGCTAAAGCGCTTACATATACAGCACACTTGCACTGCAGAGGAGGCGGAGCGTATTCCGGAACTGTGGCGGCATATGCTCTCGGTCTCTTCACTCCCCAGTAACATGGATAAGCACACGCACGAAAGCAGAAGACAGGCGCGGGCTCGGACGCTTGAGAGGCAACATGGCTCCCGACCTGGTGTATTCTACGTAGATATAGCAGGGCCTTCGCCCACGAGATTTTACACGGCCTCTGTAGTTCACCGGGAAAAGCATGTCAATGTGCTCTCGTTCCGAGCACAAAATCCAGAGCGCGCTGAGGAAGTCCCGATAGCGCTTGCTGCTGCGGATCCCAACTCGAAAGTTATCATCACGGACTCCCGGAAAGCATGTGCTCATTACTTTGTAGGAGAGATATCCCCCCTAGCCAGCCAAATTCTAAAACGGGCTCTCGCTGATCCAGCCCCGAAACGCATCGTATAGGCTCCTGGCCATCAGGGCTTACGAGGTATTGAGGCCGCTGACGCGGCCGCCCGAGCGCTTACCCACCGGGCTCCTCACCTTGGCTCTTATGACTCGGAGGCCAATACACAGCTGCTGCGGTTCAAAGAAATTCTGACCTATTATCGCGACACTCACCGCCTTTACCCGGCTCCTGCAAAGGGGCTGAGTAAGGCTGAAGAGCGAACTCCAAGGCGCCTGCAGACAGGTACTCTACTCTGTCCTGCAATCCTAAAACATTTCGATGCGAACACAGATGGGCGGTGCCCACACTGTGGGGAGACGTGTGATATCTTCCACATGGTATGGGCATGTCCGAAAAATCCCCACCTACCCCCTTCCCCTACCCCTTCCCGAGAGGCATGGGAGACTGCCCTCCTCAACTGCTCATCACTAGAGTCTCAACGGGCTCTAGTGAGACGGGCGCGAGTAGGGGCCTCGTCATGCGGTGTCCCGGACTAAGGACGCCGACCATGTAGCGGGGTCATGCTTTGGCCCCGTACCTCTCTCTTTTATAATAAATGTTTTCATCATCATCATCATCATCATCATCAAGCTTGTGATAAGTGACGTGCGTCAAAGTTCAAAGAGTGCGCCTTTACAAGAGACAATGACGAAGGTGGCACGAGCGCAGGGCTGCAAACAAAAAAGAAGAAAAACAGAAAAAAATCAATAAGAACAGAGTATGGTAGGCATGAGAAAAAGGAGGGTGGAGTGTGGCCGCGAGGGTACGAGAGAAAGAACGGAGAAACCGGGGCTCGCTACTCGGCCATTGGGTTTCGGACTCGAGCCTAGTAACAGCTGAACCTGGGCTACCTGCCACGTACTACCTGCCATGGCCGTGCGTCGATGACGGGTGGCGGCGTCAAGGCATCCTGTGCCCGAGGACGCGCGAAGCTGTCGGGCTACGGGCACGAGTTCCAGTGAAGGCGTCCATCCGGGACGTGTCAAAGGAGGTGGTGCCTACCCTTCAAGTAGCCGCCTGGTCTACCGTATGAACAACGGGATCCAACTGAATGTGTAGCGACGAAATTTGGTGAGACCATCCCCGTGTATTGCGCCCGTGCTAAAATGAGGGAATGTTAGGTCAGGATTTTATTAGCTTAAGGAGAATGCGAAGGTTTGTTTAGAAAATCTGTCCATGTTATGTGTGCTCGTTTTTTCGTGTGTGTATAAAATTTGGTGTACAAACGGCCTCGTCTTTTTGTGGGTGGTTGGGGCGACGTCTTGGTCACCCATCGTCTAAGAACTTGCACGTTGCAATAACATATTTTGCAACGTAACACTGGCGTCCGCAGCAGGATGAGGCCATTTGTATCAAGTGAGTGAGGCTGACAACTAGTCAGGAAAGGATGAGCTCGACAGATTTAATGTCGTTGGCCATGCGCATGGGTTTGCAAGGTGTGGAATTGGAAGCATGGATTGATTGATGAGCGAGAAGTTCGAGCTTGTGAGGAAAGGGCCGCAGAAAGAGACGCAAAAAAGGAACAGATGGAGCTGCAATTACGGATCGAGGAATGTGAAGGACAAGCGCGTCTGGAGAGGGCGGCAGAAAGAGAGGCGAAGAAAAAACAAATGCAGTTAAAATTATGGGTCGAGGAACAGACTCAAAGGACGATCCAATAGCGCCTACAACTTACTGAGACTGAAGCCGCCAGAGAGCGTGCCGGGGCAGATATAGGTCGACCAGCAAGCGTGTCTTCTTACGTTGACCGTCATAAATTTATACTAGGATTGGATTAAATATTTATGACCTACACGCATATTTGAAACGGTTTTAGAATGTTGCGACGGACAAGAGTGGCATAGAGACAAATGGGCCACGGCTTTGAGTTTGTGCCTAAGCCGAGAAGTGCTAAATGTGTTTGACCGCCTATTCCCTGAAGATACACTGAATTTTGAGAAAGTGAAACTGGCTCTATTGCAGCGATTTTGCATCACAGCGGAAGCGTACCGTGAGAAGTTTCGGCAAAGTAGTTTTCTAATGCTTGATCACCTTCATGGCGTCCTGCTTCACAGGCCGGCTTGAAAGCTGATTATGAGAGTATAGACGTCATTACTTTCCAGATATTCGCTTAATCAGTTGAGGACGAGGTTCTCATCACTTTTTCGACGCAGAACGTGAGATGTATGGCTGAGAGCTCATTTATATTTGAAGCCTTACCTGGTTTGGGGACCAGGATGATGGGGGTGGTCTTCCATTTTTTTTTCGCTGCTGTTTCTTCACTTTTATTTTTTTATCAGTGGTGTATTTGAACCATCGTGAAGAATTCGCAGCACATTATTGGTGATGCCGTCGGGGCCCTGCGCCTACTTGCCGTTGGGTGCTAATATAGCTTGCCAGAACTACACCATGGTGAAGTTTTCACCCCAACTCTGGATGGGCCAGACCGAGGTAGTCGGGAAACCAGACCTCTTTGTCTGCGTGCTCTATATGGAGGTACTTCTGCGTTGTCTTGGCAGCCGGCTCATCGCAAGAACAGAATGTGGCTGCTTCGCGGAGGGCTCTGGGTCACGTGTGTCACTGATGCCATCTTCTGCTGCCATCATTTATTTATTTATTAGAATACCCTCGGGGCCCGTAGGGCATTACAGAGGGGGTGGGTACAACATTTTATAACACACAAGAAAAAAAAGACAAAATAAAGAAACAAGTGTCAGATGCGCAAATCAGGATGTGTTTAGCAAACCCCAGGACTTGGCATTATGCATCCAGCATTTGATCAAGTCGCAGGCCTCGTCCCACTGCGGCTTGAAGACAGATCCACAGTGATCTTTGATAGTCTTGTTGAGCTCTGAGATTTTTTATATAGCCTTCGGTTGAATCTTTAGCCTTCTGGGTGAAGCAGCGTCTGCTTTGGCTTCAGCCTGATGAGCTAGGTTTCTATCTATCATGTTTACGTCTAGGTCAGTGCCAATTTTCCTGATAAATTACTTCGTGTCGCACTTAATTTGTTTGCACCAGTCTGCTTGGTCTGTAGTGAGAGGTAAAGTGGAGCTCACGATAATGATAGCAATGTGTGATGGTAAACTATCTAGATTTATGTCGGCTAATGTCGAAGCGGCTCCCGAGTACGTAATGATCACGGCCGAAGTCTATTGCGTTGTTATCCCACCCCGCTCTCTCAACGTTCTTCACAAACGAAAGATCAAAGTGGGGTCCCGGGCCAATGAGTTGCCGATTCTGGTCGGGAACGCCGTTCTCCCACGGTACCCAGAATTTACTCCATTCGTGGGGTGATACCTTCATGCTGCTGCACATCAGCCTGAGAGAGCTGCTAATGCCCGTGAGGTCGGCACGGCTTTTTTATGAAATGAACGAACTTGTTAAGCAGTGCTACTTCATATGCTGGGGAGGGGTGGTAGCAGAAACTAGTCATGCTGATAGCAACAATATCCAGTTCAGCACCTGTGGTGCACATCATACCCTCGATGTTGTGGCAAGACGTATACACCAGGCGAATTGGGCGCTGCAAATCATAGCAGCTTAAGGAGCATGTGCAATATCTAAAAGATGTTGAAAAGGGAGCACATCTTGTTGCTCATCTGCTCTACTCCTACAGCTATGATTCGCGATTTTGCGAGACATTGATTCTTGGCAAAACCACGAATAAATACGTGGCTTGCACTGAAGCTCGCCATATAAAGGAAAAATGAATGCTTTTGTATCGTTCACACCTCAATATTTTTAACCCTTCGAATTTTGAATATAGTATTCTTATCTTCTTTACCTATCTATATTTTCTGTTATGGAATATGTTTGCTGAATATGCTAGGTATACAGTTTTGGCAACTAATGGAAAAGTTGGTGGGGCATCGGACACATTATTCTAAGTCAACAGGTTTGATCCCTCCCAAAGGCAAAATATCTTTTCATTAGCTTTACGTTTTTCAAAATAATACAATAAAACTTCAAATAACATCCCCTATAGTTTCACTAGTTTTAGTGTTTTAATAAACATTTTGTATAATGCAGAAAATATTCCCTTAAACTTTCCATTTTTATTGCACAGCATAGAAAAATTGAATGATGATGCTCACTTTGCGCAAAATAAAGGTCTAGCATGCATCTTCTCACAGGTATTCATGTTTCGTCTCTCAGAACTTAACATAAATACTAAGAGGTGTTTTAGGGAACAGTGAGCCCCATTGACCTCCGTCCACTTTTTTTTTCAAAGTTTTCTTGACGTTTTGGAAAAGCTTTCGAACTTTCTTGTTTTTGTGTGCATTGTCAACATGCTTTAATTTTCCATCGTTTATAGAACTTTGTTTTCTTTTTCAAAACTAGCATTATTTTTTGAAGTCGTGGTGGTGGAGTCGTGGTAGTGGCCATTTGAATCAGCGTCCATAGTCCGTAATTAACAGATTGGAAAAAAATCTTTCTTTGCAGTGTTCCTCCTTGATGCGTGTTTTTTAGAGCTCTGCTGTGCGTTGTTTTATTTAATTTCGGCTTCGCGAGCACTTGACATGTTCTTCATGCCTGTGACAGGAACAAAGAGCATGTCTATGACGCCACCAAAATCAAACATGGTTGCGAGACATGCCTTTCCAACGTTTAGTGAACAGACGATGCATGATTAAGGTATATTTTTATTCGTTCAAAGCATCGACTCTGAACGTTACAATTTTAGTCAATTGTGTTGGTCAAAATTGCAACAGTGCTAAGACTGTACTCTCCTGTTCTTACCAGACGTCCTGTACAGTTGCGCTACTCACAATGGCTTCTATACCCTAACAACAACTCGCCCTGCAGTAAACTTTTGAACTTTTTAACGTGTTGCTTAATTTCTAATATCACTGAAACGAGCCCCACTTACCTCATACGTAGTGTTAAAGGACATATTGACATAGTGCTTCACTATCACGGACAGATTCTTTTTCAATCGTAATCACAATTTTCTCGAGCGGCTTACCTACTTGCACGTCTTTGGAATAGACATAAAAACACATAGAGTATTGTAAACAGAGCATGCATAAAGTAACTTAGATACAGACAGCTGCCTTTCGAAGCTTTTCTATTTTTTAGAGAAAAGGTCTTCCCGCCACCTCATTTGAAGCTCAGCAGGCCGCAGGCAGTCACGCTTAGACTCCTGCAAACCAACGCACACGCCAAACCCTGCGTGTCTTCATAGCATGTAGCCGGAAATTTACACGAATGGTCCTTGCGCTGCCTGTGGCGAGGTTGCTGTTTTGCCTCACGTGCTCGGGGGGTGCGGGATGCAGGGCCCGATGTTGAAAAAGGAAGAGTTGGATGCGCTCCTGCGAAGCGCCGTCCTCGAAGACCAAATGCTTGCCGTCCAGCGTGCCCGTGAATGAATCGGCGAGCTAGACTTGTCGGTCCCGTCGTGAGATTAGTCCGGTGCGTGTTTTTTCGCGTTTAGTCGTACTAAACAAAAGTTTATTTACTCAGTCACTGATATCAGGTGACATCTTTTCATATTTTATTATGGATGCGCACTTGTTCGTGAAAAAGTAGTTTGCTCTAATTTCACCCTTATGCACATGTCTGCTATGCTCGACGCCGTTTTGCCAGTTTGCCAGTTTGCTGTTTTGCCAGTTTGGTGTTTCGAAATAAGTCTCTCAGTCATGACACAGCGCTTCTTCTGTGTATTGTATGTTTTGGTTGCGAAACTGCTTATTGCATCACCTGGTCGGTCGTCCTGCCATTCTGCGTAACCAGCATATCCACGGAGTGAATGATGATGAGCGGGGCGAAGCGTCTGGCCGTCCGATGTGTGCTCCGATGCATGCAGAACAAGAACGCAGTGCCTGACGAGCGAAAGCAGCCCAATCGCGCCTGGCCCAAACTATAATTGTGAACTGCACTATGACTGGCCAACAAAACAAAAACAAAACATGGATAACAGAGGAGAAGAGACACCCAGCGCAAAGTTTCAACTACATTCATTGCAGCACTCAGTCTATTTACGTACTGATGGAAAATAGATGACGCATACCCGTAGAAAGACACAATAAATAGCTCACACGAGTACGTTGAATAAAATAACAGTTAAGAATTCAAAGATGGCACCACCAAGAAAGGTTCTTACTGAGTGAGAGCTAGTGAACTGTTATCTGCGCCTCTTTAATTGTTTTCAATGGCAACTAGGTGCGCTCAATCCCGCCGTACACAACCATCACTTTTCTCCCTGTCATACTCTCACCAATGTAACTAAAGAAACTTCGTTGAGGCCTGGAAGCTCCTCGCGTGACGTATCACCATTTAGACGACGTTTGACTCTAGCGTGCTCAACAGTGAAGGACCTGCTGTAGATTGTGATTGTTGTTGTTTTAGGGATAAGTGGTTTTATGTTAAAGAAACTACACATGTGATTCAAAGCATAAATAGGCGTACACACTTCGTTTTGCTTTTCTACTTTCATTTTCTTGGTAAGCGTGTCAACTTTACTTTCTCTGGATTTGCCTTCTCCCTTTTTCTCCTTGTTATTTAGGCGTCGACAGAAATTGTTAGTACACAACACTGCTGCCCCACCGTGAATGTTTAATCACCGGTCTGTTATCACGTCCCTAGTAACAGTTATCAAGCTTCGTGCATCTGCCAGGAGGTCTAACGTTAAATCCTAGACTGTCTGGCACTGCCCATGGATCTCCAAAAACTATGGCTTTGTTTCAAGTGGTTTCCCAACAAACATGTTGCGTAGAAGTGCATACTCAGCTGAAATGGCAATGTAAACAAGAACTCCCCTACGTATTTACTTGAAGGCATGGGGTAGTACAGGCAGAGTTGCCGGTGTAACAGTTATTGCCCTATTGTCGTTTATACGCTTTGGCAGCTGTCACTATTCCATTGTTACTTGAAAAAGTGTTTCGGCGCCCCTTTAGGATCAACTGTAGCACCATGCGCTGAAGGTGAATAACAGTTTAAACCAAGTTTACACCAAGCAAAGAGCCACGCGAGTTGACATTGGTCATTTTATTTTAGGGCTAAGAAACAACAGTGCATCTCCATGAATTGAATGACGATGAGTGGATAAAGTTATAGGTACTAGGTAACATAGTACTTACGTTGCAATTACCAACTAGTATAAAGACAGACAGATGCACTTATGGATGGACAGGCAGATGGCTGGCCGAGCGTACGAATGGAAGGACGAGCAGACGATATCACGGGTATAATGTATTGTGCTGTCATAAATGATCGTTACACATTAGGTTGTTTGTTTACACCACTGAGCTAAGCCAGGCCTCGGAACTGCTTTTCGACCACCACGCTTCTAAGTTTTCAAATAGACCGCAATGTTCGTGATACCTCAATTGTGATTGCAGTGTTGGCTATGCAATTCTATAAACAGTACATACTTGCTTCTATCAAAGCCGCCACGTTGAGTTAACGACAATTCTATCGAAGCTCATCACCTGAAGCTCATTGATCTAGCAGCGACCAGGGCTGCCATACTCCCTGGCACAAGTACTACTTTTAACCTTACCGCTTCTGGTGTTACTAATACCAACGTTGCTGTTGGCGTCGTTACTCAACAAACAAACATGCGACTGTTTACTTTATTTCTGTGCGTACAACAAGTTTACATATATTTAGCATCGTTTCCTAACGTCTCGCTCAATAAACAACAGAGACACCTTCTCTCTATATGCTTTGCATAGCATCCATTCTCAAGGAACGTGGAATCTGCCGAATGGTTCTCTTAATATTTTCAATAATTATTCATTCAGTTCCATTTGTCAGTGTTCCCGGTCCCATGACATGTCAAATAACGATGTTTTACTGCAGTACGTTACGTGAGCATACTCTCTATGTTCCGTTAAGCTTCTGGCGTGGCTTTCGCGATCCTTGAAGAGTGGGAACGGATAAATGCAATCGTGTTCAAAACAGGCCTCCATACGAAATACCGCGGATAAGCTTTACAATAAATTCTAAGCCGCAATGCGCATGGATTCGGATTCATTCAAAGAGACGCTTCTCGGCGCACTTGCACCAAAGAAGCTTTAACTCCTGTCGCAACAGATGACATGCGTTGCCTTTTTTTGTGTGTGTGTTAAAACCAGCTGCTTCGAGGAGACAAGCCAACTGCGCATCTTTCAGTCTCCTTTCTACCGCTGCTATATACCCTTGAAAACGTAACATAAAGAAGATAAAATTCCGAACTTTATACGAGCGTTCCACTTCGATGAACATGGGAAAGCCTGTCGGTTTTACCAGGCCACTCTTTTGAGAGAGAAAGCAGAGTGGCTGTCCAAAAGGAATGCGCATTCAGAACCTCACTATGGAGCTGACATCCTCACAGGAGGCTGATCTCTACTGACTCGCCTTTGACGTTATACTCCCTTCGAAGAGAAAGTTCTTTTGGGGAGCTTCATAGTCTCTTTTTTTGATGTTGACGTGTTCTTGACATTCAAGTTGCCCTGACGGGTAATACGTCTATTCAGGATTATATTTCAGCTCTTGCGTTTCTTGCCGGAAAACTTAATGTACAGTCAAATCCGTGCATATAAAATTCGGGTCAGACAAAGAGTTTTGGGCGTTGAACAAGCAAATTTACAAACAAATACTCCTGTTATACGACTCACTTTATCTGCAGCTCAAGAGAAATGTTTGGCGCATTTGAAGCACTCTAGGAGGCCTAGTTTTAGCGTAACGTGTGCGCATAGTGACCGGACAACTCGAGTTCAACATTTCGCAGTGAGCGTCCTGTACTGACCAAGGCAAAATAGTGGGCCGGAGCTTGACAACCCAGTCCATAGGTGGCAGTATTAACGTAAAAAACCTTGCGTAAGGCGTCTCATTAGAATTCGCTTTCTCTTAAGCAGTCGTTTTGTTTAGGCATTCCAGTGCTCGAAACATGTTTAATCTTATCGATAGACGAACTTGAGCATAAGCTCACCGTTAAGGTGAAGAAATGTCTTTATTCTTGTTAAGACAACTCTGTCTGTTTAACATTGTAACTTACAATGTTGACTCTTTAACGGCCAAACGTGACATATAAAAAACGTTGCTATTTATTTTTGCCATTTAGAAAAATCTGTGCTCTTTGTTTTGCCACTGTCAGCCACAACAGATAATTTCTTTTGCGTTTCAGATAATTTTGTGCGCGCTTCTTATACTCGGGCAAAACAAAGTGGTCAGAAATAAAAAAAAGAAATAACGAGGAGAAACATAACAGATGGTACACTTAAGCCTCACACAAGCCCATTTGCAAGAGCCACTAAGCCAATCAATGTGCCACTTCAGAGCGCTTGTTTCCTAACAATTTTACACCCACACCTCAAATTTTTTTGCAACAAACACTCTTAATGTTCAAGTATATCTTGTTAAGGCTGTCTCGATGTGTATTTCAGATTTATTATCCTAAAGGTATGGACAATAACAATAGACGTGATAAGAAAGCAACGCCACGTTATTTAAAATGAACAATTGAGCATATGTTATAGTTGGAATACCTATTGTGGTGCACGGCGAAACCAATAACGTGGTAACGCAAGTCCATCTTTCTTTATTTTAAATGCACTACCTCAAAAATATGACCCGGACTAGTATAACCAACGTTCCAAGAGCTGTGGTACCGTAACTATAATTACAACGTTGTTCAGAAGTAGTTTCTTGTGAGACCTCCGCCGAAGCTATAATAATTTTGATAGGTATATGCCGTTGTGCAACGTAACAGAAAAAAACCATCACCACAATAAACGAGTATATGCCACAGAAATTAGGTAAATCTCAATACTGAACACGTGTGTGCTGCCGAATGTGCTGTGTTTATCTCCCTTCTCTGCTCTCAATCTTTCATCTCCCCCGTCCCCCTTCCATGCACAGGGTGCCTATAGGCTGGTTAACCTCCCTGCCGTTCTCTTTCTTCTGTTTTCCTTCCTTTCTTCTAATACTGAACACTAGTCCACCATAAGTAAGAAAAAATGCAACAGTTAGCCCAACAAATGGCTGCGAAGCAATGTCGTTGTGAGAAAGACCCACAGTATAAGTACTAGAAAGTGAGAATACTGGGGTGCATCATGGGCAACGGCATCTGCGTGAACACCCCGCAGTGGGGAAGGCCTACGCTAATTAATGACGACGTGCCCGTAGATCAATGAGAGGTGTGAACGCTCGGCTTCAGCGCGAGTATATGTCAGGGGAGTTTTGACAACCTTGTCATGTCTGGGACAATCTTTGCTTTCTCTCTGGGCTGTCTGTGCTGAGAACGTAAGAACAGCGTAACATTTCTTAGGTAAAACCTTACAACAACGCAGAAGAAATCTATTCAAGTTGCATTACCTAACTAAAGCCTAAAAAAAGCCAAGAAACAACCACATTATTTTTCAGTATTGCCCACTTCAGTAGTCTTAAGCATTGCGAATCTTACTGCATGTATACAAAGTGTTCTAAACCTGGTGTTTAATGTGCGATTTTTTAGAACACGATAATAACTGCAGCAGCCACACATGAATATCTGCCAAGTGCAAAACACACACACACACACACACACACACACACACACACACACACACACCACAGCTGCTACATAAACAATTGCGACATCTCCGAGAAAGGAGTGATGATCAGTTGGCGAAGCAGTCGACTCGTTAAGTGTTACAGTAAATCAGTCGTTGCATTTATCATTGACACTGCTGGTTGTTAGTTGTTTCCTTTCATAATGTCTAGATGTCATTTTGTGCAAGAGCCAGTCATTGGTCGTGATCACCACAATCATCATCACATTCATCATCATCATCATCATCATCATCAAGGTCATGTTCATGGTCATGATGTATAAAGTGCGTACCTTGCATGTATTGTGCCGCCATGGCATAAAGAGAATGTGCGTTCTTCAAAGCGCTTCTTTTTTATCGTCATCGAGGGATGGTGGCGGACATGGCTTGCCGCTAAGGAGCCTTGCCCCATGTTCATCTCTAAAAAATAAAAGTTGCGGCCTCCTGCATCACGTCGCCAACATCATCAGGCGTCTTGACTAATACCCGTGCCACACGGGCAGAGAAAATGGCATTTACTCCTGAATGCCTTCAGATTTATTGCCATTCGCGCGGCGCCACACGCGCGAACAAAATGGAATTCACCCGAATGCCATTCGAATGCCATTCGCCACCAAATGCCTTCACCAGAACTCAGTTGACTGAGAAATGCCTATTCTAGACGACACAGCTCGCGAAGTGCGATTTACCTGACAGTATAAAAAACAAATCATATTGAGCTAAAATAAAATTTCCCGTCTTTTATTTGCACTAAAGTCTTGAAAAGGTGCTTTGAACGTTATACGAAGAAAATAAAGCATTGATAATGATACGCTTGTCAATTTTAGCGAAACTTTGGCAAAAAAGCCTGCAACACTGGTATTTGAATCGCCATCGCCATCGAGTTCACTTTCTCCGTGAATTTCACTGCTTTGTTCACCAGTTTTTATTCTTTGTTTTCCAATCTTCCGCCAACCCGCACGCGTAACGAAACGTGGCAGCCGAGACGCGAAAGCACCTTTTGAAGTATGCTTCCCCAAGATTCGGTAGCGTTTCTTCAAACCAGTGCTGACTACGACGGAAACACCACCGAGATCGAGGCGTTGTGCTCAGCAAAGACGCTGCAGCGATCAGGTTGAAATGGTTTGATAGTAATTGAAGTTCAATGTCCTGAAGCTGGCGCATAATAACTCGTCTCTGCTCCAAAATTATTCGCTCTTGAGCACGATGCTTTGCACGGAAACACACAAGTGCTGCCATGAAAAAACGAACTCTGCGAACATCTTCTGAGAGATGCGACAGGTGCGACGCGACAGGCGTCATTTTCTATTTACGCAGTGGATCTGACTAGTGTTGGCTTAGGTTGCTACGGTCGGCTGCAACGTTGTAAAACAAAGCAAGAAACTAAAAATTAGGACAGCGTAATACGCTTATTTCTACATTTAATGATTATTTGATGTGTATGAAGCTTGTAAATGCTTCTTAATTTTTTTATTGCTATTCACTCAATGCCCACTTGGAAGGTGCTGTGATCGACATCATCAAGTCAAATGTCACTCGCTTTGGACGTGTAGCAGCGCCGGCGAAACAAATGTCATTCGGGAACTGAAGGCCTTCGCCACCAAATGTCATTTTCTATGCCCGTGTGGCACGGGTATAAGTTGACAGTTGCGGCCGATTCTTTCTATTTTAATCAAGGTCCCACTGCTCCACCACAGGCTGGAGACGCCAGTAAAGGTTACATGGTGGTTGCCTCGGCACTATTGCGTGTCTGTGGGCTTTTACTGCATTACAAATTATATGCAAACTCTCGGCTGCATTTTGCTGCCTGTGTCGACATCGACGCCGCCGTCACTCAGCGTATATATATATATATATATATATATATATATATACATTCGAGACCGTATATAGACTTGTGAAAGGAACGAAAGAAACTGATACGCAAGAAGCCAATCAATGAGCTAGCACTGAGAGGGAAAGTACAGGAATTGAGAGTCTCACTTCAGAACAGGTACTCGGCTTTTAGTGAAGAAATCAACCTTAGCATAGATACAATGAATGATAATCTGACGAGTATCATTACGGAATGTGCGGTGGAAGTTGGAGGCAGGGCACTGGCAAGCTTACCCAAGAAACGAACATCTGATTAAGAAGCGTCAAATCATGAAAGTCTCAAGTACAACAGACAAAATAGTTCTGGCAGAGCTTTTGAAGTTGATCAATAGGCGTTAGGTATCCGATGTAAGGAGGTATAACATGAAGACAATTGAACATGCTCTGAAAAATGGAGGAAGCGTGAAAGCAGTGAAGAGGAAACTTGGAATAGCCAAATTCGAATGTATGCACTAAGGGACAAAGAAGGCAAAATAACTATCAATATGGATAGGATAGTTCAAATAGCGAGGGATATTTACAGAGATCTGTACAGCAGCCGGGACAACCACGACTTCATAATTATAAGAACTAGCAGTAACCTAGATGACACCCCACCAGTAATTATAGAAGAAGTCAGAAAAGCTTTGGAGAGCGTCCAAAGAGGCAAAGCTTCTGGTGAGGATCACGTAACATCAGATCTGCTGAAAGATGGAGGACAGATTGTGCTAGAAAAACTAGCCACCCTGTTCACGAGGTGTCTCCTGACGGGAAGAGTACCAGAGTCTCGGAAGAACGCTAACATCATCTTAATACATAATAAAGCAGATGACAAGGACTTGAAGAATTACAGGCCGATTAGCTTGCTCTCTGTAGCTATTACAAGCTATTTACAAAGGTAATTGCTAACAGAGTAAAGAAAGCATTAGAATTCAATCAACCAAAGGAACAAGCAGGATTTCGAACAGGCTACTCAACAATCGACCACATTCATACGATCAATCAGGTAATAGAGAAATGCTCAGAATATAACCAACCACTATAAACAGCCTTCATAGATTACGGAACGTGTTTGATTCAGTAGAAATATCAGCCGTCATGCAGACACTGCGGAATCAGGGCGTTGATGAAGTATATACAAACATCCTGGAAGAAATCTACAGGGGATCAACTGCTACCATAGGGCTTCATAAAGAAAGCAACATAATAACAATGAAGAAGGGTGTAAAGCAGGGGGACACAATCTCCCCAATGGTATTTACCGCGTGCTTACAGGAGGTTTTAAGAAGCCTAGTATGGAAACAGTTAGGGATAACAGTTAATGGAGAGTACCTTAGTAACCTGAGCTTCACCGATGACATTGCATTGCTGAGTAACTCAGGGGACAAATCGCTACTCATGATTACGGAGTTAGAAAAGGAGAGCAGAAAGGTGGGTCTTAAAATAAATCTGCAGGAAACGAAAGTAATGTACAACAACCTCGGAAAAGAGCAGCACTTCGCGATAGGTAATAGTGCACTTCAAGTTGTAAAAGACTATGTCTACTTAGGGCAGGTAATAACCGTGGAGCCGAGCCACGAGATTGAAGTAACTAGAAGAATAAGAATGGGGTGGAACACATTTGGCAAGCACTCTCAAATCATAACAGGTATGTCGGAGCTAACACGGAAAGATCCAGCCCTGACAGCATTCAGTTTTTGGATTTTTTTATTATCGCGCTGCACCCGCCATGCACCCCAAATGCCAACTTCTTCTTCCTGGACGAGCGGCGCATTGAGGCGCTACAGGGCTCCCCCCCGTAGAGCGAGAGCCGTAGGAATCACCAGAGGGGTCGCCCAGTGGACATGCTTGGATGTTGGCATCCAGACTTTAGACTGAAACCGCGCGGCCGCGAGAGCGGCGATATACGCAGGTTTCAGTCGATCAGCAGCTACGACGTCTTCACGGCCATTGATGTCCACCGTGAACGTCTTAGGTGTACGATGGAGTACGCGGAATGGGCCATCATAGGCTGGTGTTAGTGGTGGCCGTATTTGGTCACGCCGAACGAAGACGTGACTGCAGTCATGCAGATCCTGACTGACGAAGACAAACTGGGGGTGTCGGGTGGCAGGAATCACAGGAGCAAGGTCCCGAAACGTGGTGGGCAGCTCTCGAATGTGTGTGGAGGCATCGTGAGTGGAAGGTGGCGATGATGGCTCGAAGAATTCTCCTGCAAGATGCAGGGAAACGCCATAGACTAGTTCGGCTGATGAGCAGCCGAGATCCACTTTCAATGCTGATCGGATGCCCAGAAGTACGAAGGAGAGGTGGTCGAGCCAACGTTCCCTTGGCTGGTGAGCATTGAGGGCAGCTTTCAGTTGTCGATGAAGCCGTTCGACCATGCCATTGGCGGAAGGATGGTAGGTAGTTGTGTGGATGTGTCGGATGCCCAGAATATTGACAAGTGCGGTGAAAAGGGCCGATTGAAACTGACGACCGCGATCAGTGGTGACGACAGAAGGGCATCCAAAGCGTGACACCCAGCCGTTTGTGAAAGCCTTGGTAACTGTTGGTGCTGTAATGTCGGAAATTGGAAACGCTTCCGGCCATCTGTTGAAGCGATCCACACAGGTCAGCAGGTAACAGGCTCCTTGCGATGACGGAAGAGGACCGACGATGTCGAGATGGACGTGAGAAAACCTTGCGTCTGGAGGCCGAAACGGGAATGTTGCCGTGAGAGTGTGACGGTGAACTTTAACGCGCTGGCACTCAAGGCAGGTTCGCACCCAGTGTCGGACATCAGCATTGACGCTTGGCCAAAGGAAACGAGATGTGACTAGCTTCTGGGTCGCACGAATACCAGGAAGGCTCATACTGTTCAATTGATCAAAATTTGCACGACAAAAAGCTGAAGGCACGAAGGGCCGAGGGACACCAGTATACGTTTCGCACGTTATTAATGAGGTAGAAAATGGAAGCGGGCACTCTGTGAACGATAGAGACGTGGATTAAGAGCGAAGACAATGCAGCTCAGGATCATTGCTTTTGGGCAGCTGCAAGTTCTTCCATGTCTAGTGGTGGCTGGGTCGACAAGGCATCGATGCGGGATTGTGCATCAGCAGCAGCATTTTCCGGCCCTTGTACGTGTCTGAGATCCACAGTGAACTTGGAAATAAAGCATAGTTGACGGATCTCCCGTGCAGTATGATTGCTGTGATTGCGATGGAAGGCAAACGTCAGAGATTTGTGGTCTGCAACGACGTAAAAGTCCCGGCCCTCAATAAATGACGAAAATTTTTGATGGCGAGGTATACCACGAAGAGTTCTCGGGCAAATTTACGGTATTTTGTCTCTGTTGGCTTCAGTTTTTGCGAGAAAAACCCAAGGGGCTGCCAACCGGATACGTGCTGCTCAAGAACGGCGCCAACTGCCACGCTTGATGCATCGGTGATGAGACGAATTGGGGCATCAGGGACGGAATGTATGAGCATGGTAGCGTCTGCCAGAGCCTTCTTGGCAGTGCCGAAGGCAGATGCAGGGTCCTTGGGCCACTCCAGTGGCGCAGCCAGGTCTTTCTTTTTAGCCAATAGGTCGATCAAGGGCTTTAGTAATGTGGCGCATTTTGGAAGAAAGCGGCGATGGAAGTTTAGTAGGCCCAGAAATTTTCGGAGTCTCTTCAGTGAAGTCGGGGGTGGAAAGTCTTGAATAGCCTTCACTTTGCTGGCGAGTGGTTGGATACCCTTTGGAGTGACAAGGTGGCCAAGGAACTCTATTGTAGCGACGCCGAAGAGGCACTTATTGGGATTAATTACGAGGCCGTAATCATCCAGGCAGTGGAACAGGGTGCGCAGGTGGGCTTCATGCTCAGGGCCGGATGAGCTTGCTACAAGGAGGTCATCAAGGTAGGCAAATACGAAATCGAGACCTCACGTGACCTCGTTGATAGTGCGCTGAAAGGTCTGCAGAGTTGCGCAATCCAAAAGGCATCCTCACATATTCAAACAGACCGAATGGGGTGGTGATGGCCGTCTTCGGAATGTCGGCGGGTTCTACAGAAATCTGATGGTAAGCCATCACTAAGTCATTCTTAGAGAAGATTGTGCACCCAGCCGAATTTGATGGGAAATCCTGTATGTGAGGAAGTGGATAGCGGTCTGGTAAGGTGTGGGCATTGAGAGCGCGGTAATCCCCACATGGTCTCCAGTCGCCAGGATCTTTCTTCGGCACCATGTGGAGTGGCGACGCCCAGTTGTTGGAGGAGGAAGGCCGCACAATGCCGAGTTCAAGCATGGCCTCAAACTCACGGCGGGCGATGGCGAGGCGTTCTTCATATAGTCGACGGGGTCGTGTAAAAACGAGAGGTCCAGTGGTCACAACGTGGTGAGTAATGGAATGCTTCACCGGTGACTTTCTGGTGTGCGGCTTCGTGATGATGGGAAAGTCGTCGAGTATTTTTGCATGCGGCGAAGCAGGTGTGAGAGCTCGCAGTCCCGTTGGCAAGGAAGTACAGAGTACACCGTTGATGGAGAGGCGGGTGTTGCGATCAATGAGGCGATGAGCATGCATGTCCACAGCAACGTTGAAAAAACTGAGGAAGTCTGCTTTAAGAACAGCTTTCGAGACGTCAGCGAGGATGAAAATCCAGCGGAACGTACGGCGTAGTCCAAGGTCAAGTGTAAGAGAGCGTTGGCCGTATGTGCGAATGGTGGAATTGTTGATCGCTTGGAGTGGGCAGGTCTGTTCGTTGCGACGGCGATCTGCACACGAGGCCGGGATGACGCTAACCTGGGCTCCTGTGTCGACTAGGAAGCAAGCGGCAGTGATCTTATCAGAAACATAGAAAAGGCGGCATGACTTTCGACCAGTACCACTTGCCGCCATCAGTGGCCGGTCGTCGCATTTCCCCACCAGGAGCACAGGCGAGTGCACTTGCGAGCAGAGGCACCGAATCGGCGGTGGTACCAGCACACGGTTGAGGATGAAACGTCCCGCGGCGCGTCGGGTGGCCGAACTTCCGGAGAACGTGGGGGCGTCGAGGAGCGACTGTGTATCTGGAACCTGGATGACGGTCGACGATGCGCAGGTACAAAGTCATCAAGGCGCCTGACAAGGGCGTTCAAACGGTTCTCGATGCTCGCGAGCGCCGGGTCTGCAGCGGTGGCCGGTGGCAGTGTGGTAACGGCCTTGAGGCTATGTGCCCGCGAGTAGTCCGCCACTCGGTCAGCCATTTCAGAGAGTGTGTATACTGGGACATCTCCTGCAGCAACGAGGACCGGGACCATGCTCTGCGGTAAGCGCTGGAGAAACAACTTACGTAACAGCTTCTCCTTTTGAAGGGTGGTGGGGCCGCCAAGAAGTTGGCACATGCGTCGCAGGAGCTGTGATGGGCGACGGTCACCGAGCTCTGTAGCCATGATGAGCTGTTGGAGTCTGCTGTGTTCGGACTCAGACTTGCGGGAAATGATAGCTGTCTTCAACGTGTCGTAGAAATGGCTCGGGTGCGGTGACGCTAAAATATCAGCTAAACCGTCGGCTACGTCCGGAGGTAAGCAGGATACCAGATACCAGTGCCTGGTCTGTTGGCTGGTGATTTGCCGTAGACGGAAGTGCGCCTCGACCGGCAGAAACCATGTGCTGGGGCTGTTGGGCCAAAATGGTGGCAGGTTGACATGTTGAATCGCAGCGACTGCAGCACCGCTGGGTCTGGCGTCTCCTTGGGCGTCAGGACCAGTAGTATTGGTGGCAGAGCCGGCGAGATCCGTGCGGGATGATACAGGGGCTGTGTGTTCTTTATCGGGTCACCATTAACTGTCGAAGCTAACAAGGAATGATCCAGCCCTTACAGCGTTCAGTTTTCAAACAGATTTTTTTTGTTATCGCGCTGCACCCGCCACGCGGCCCAAATGCTAACTTCTTCTTCCTTGACGAGCGGCGCACTGAGGCGCTACAGGTAGATTGCCGCTATCCCTCAAGAGGAAGGTATATAACAGCTGCATCTTTCTGGCACTTAGCTACGGAGCAGAAACCTGGAGACTTACAAAGGCAAGTTACAAAGGACAAGTTTAGGTGGGCAGATGAGATTAAGAAGTTTGCGGGTATAAATTGGCAGAAGCAAGCACAAGACTGGGTTAACTGGCGGAACATGGGTGAGGCTTTTGTCCTGTAGTGGACGGAGTCAGGCTGATGATGTTGATGGTATATATATATATATATATATATATATATATATATATATATATATATATATATATATATATATATATATATATATATATATATATATATATATATTGTTACGTGATTTAGTCTGACTGAAAGAGGGCATAGTGGGGCATACCCAAGGAAGGTGCCTCGGACTGAGAGTAAAGAAGTGGACGTTGTGAGTGAGCTGCGTTGTGTCTGCGGACCGACAACTGTTATTTTCCACGTAACATTTTGGTGGAAGTGCTGGGTGCTCTTCTGACAACGGAGCTACGCAGTGGACGCCTCCTTAAGTCTGCTACCATGGCTCCGGGTGAGGATACGGCTTCGCCACCTACCTCAGCAACGACAGCAACCCGGTACGTCGCCCTAACGCAACCCCGTGATCCCGGTACCTTTACTGGAGAGGACAACGTGAATGTGGACAAGTGGCTTAGCATGTACGAGCGCATCAGCAAGCAATATGGCTGGGACCCAACCGTTATGCTTGCGAATGTCATTTTCTATCTTGACAAGACCCCTCGCACCTGGTTTGAGACCCACGAGCACGAAATCACAAGCTGGGAAATGTTTAAACAACAGCTCCGCGACCTTTTTGGCAACCCGTTTGGTCAACAACTTGATGCCCGAAAGCAATTGGCTGTCCGTACACAGACGTCCACTGAGCCCTACTTGACTTATATTCAAGACGTCTTAGCGTTGTGTCAAAGGGCCGATCCCAACATGACTGAGGCCGACAAGATTTCGCACGTGTTAAAAGGAATCGCCGACGATGCGTTCAGTCTACTTGTATTCACCAACGTAACGACCATGGACGCCGTGATCAGAGAGTGCCGCCGTCTCGAGCAGGCGAAGAGTCGACGCATTTTGCAGCAGTTTCAGCGCCTACCCAACACCGCGGCAACGTCGTCTTGCGAAGCCACTCCTTGTCATCCGTCTACAACCGACGACGTGACGCGCATCGTCCGACGTGAACTCGAGGCCGCTTACCCGGCTGCCAACAAACCGACGTTGCCCGACGCCTCAACGCCAGCTGTCGCCTTGATCCAGGCTGTTGTCCGCCAGGAATTCGCTAACCTTGGTATCCTGTCCACTGCATCCACACTGGATAATACTGGCCCCTCGATAGCTTCTGTGGACATGAGACGTCGCCGTCCGTACTCTATCCGAACCAGGAACCCGTCTGAATGGCGAACAGCTGATGATAAGCCAATTTGCTTCCGCTGTGGTCGCGCAGGACACATCGCTCGTTACTGCCGCAGCCAATGGCCATCTATGTCTTCTGGCTCGTACTCCGCTTACAGTAACTCATTCCGTCCACCAAACCACCGTTATCCGACCTGCACCGAGTCTACAGCATTTACTGCCCCTGAGGACTACGGCCACCGTGCCCCGTCGTCGCCACCGCCTCAAAGCCGCCCTTCTCGTTCAAACACGCGTCGCCGCTCTCCCTCGCCATCGTTCAACCGCCGCGCGTCCCCGGAAAACTAGGCTGCGCAGCTTCTGGAGGTGAAGCTGCCCTGTCGACCTTACCCAAAAATCCTCTGTTGCCCTTACGTTTGAACCGGAACACCCTAGAAGTATATGTTGATGGTACACCTGTTGAAGCTTTGATAGATACGGGCGCTCACGTCTGTATTATGAGTTCGCGTTTTCGTCGTCGCATGAAGAAGGTCCTCACGCCCCCCTTGACCAGTGTTGTCCAAGTTGCAGATGGTGCAAAAGTCCCTGTCGTCGGTATGTGCACAGCTCAACTTACCGTAGCCGGTCATCAAATGGTCGTCCTTTTTACCGTGCTTGAAACATGTCCCCACGACCTCATACTAGGCCTCGATTTTCTTGCCGCCAATTCTGCTCTGATTGATTGCTCCGCTGGTGTGCTCCGCCTTGAACTGCCACAAATCAGTGCCGCCCCGTACCAACCTACCTGCCGATTACAATGCAGCGATTTTGTTCGCCTGCCCTCGAAAACTGTGACGTACGTCGATTTTCTGTGCTCACCAGCTGTGCCCGACGGTGACTATTACGCTACGCCTCTCACCGACGTACTCTTTGCGCACAATGTTGCAGTGCCCTATACGGTGCTCAGCATCACAGATAACAAAACTTGTCTACCTCTTGTCAATTTCGGCTACATGAATCATGTGCTTCCACAAGGCATTTCTGTGGCCCACCTGTGTCCGTTGCTCGATTCACAAATTGAAGTGCTTGCCTTAGACACACTTGCTTCACCGCAGCGCACATCACTCGCAACACATTCGGGCAGCCGTCAAATTGTAGACATGATCGCCACAGATCTTCCGCCTCCGCAAGTTGAAGCCCTACAACATCTTCTCGAGGCCTACCAGGATATTTTCGATTTTGGTGACCAACCTCTTGGGCAGACGTCCTTTGTCCAGCATCGCATACACACAGGTGATGCCAACCCTGTTCACCGCCGTCCCTACAGAGTGTCTGCTTTTGAGCGGAGCATAATTCAGAAGGAGGTGAACAAGATGCTAGCGAAGGACATTATTGAACCATCCTCCAGTCCCTGGGCATCCCCGGTGGTATTAGTTAAAAAGAAGGACGGATCGTGGCGATTTTGTGTGGACTATCGCCACCTTAACAACATCACCAAGAAAGACGCATACCCTCTGCCCCGCATTGATGACGCCCTTGATTGCCTCCATGGTGCCGCCTACTTTTCTTCCATCGATCTTCGTTCTGGTTATTGGCAGATTGCCGTGGACCCCATGGACTGAGAGAAGACGGCTTTTGTAACACCCGATGGCCTCTACCAATTCAAAGTCATGCCTTTCGGCTTATGTAATGCCCCCGCCACCTTTGAACTAATGATGGACTCCCTGCTCCATGGATTCAAGTGGTCTACGTGTCTTTGTTATCTGGATGACGTGATTGTGTTTGCTCCCACTTTTGAAGCGCACCTTGAGAGACTGTCAAAAATTCTTGATGTATTCCGTCTCGCCGGCCTTTAGCTGAATTCATCTAAGTGCCGGTTTGGTCGCCGTCGCATTACAATACTTGGACATATTGTTGACGCTTACGGTGTACAGCCTGACCCAGAAAAAGTTCGAGCTGTTAAGGACTTTCCTGTGCCGAAAACCGCCAAAGATATCCGCAGCTTTGTGGGGCTCTGCTCCTATTTTCGGCGGTTCATCAAGAACTTCGCGGAAATCGCTCGGCCCCTAACAGATTTACTCAAACCGGATGAGACGTTTATCTGGGGTCCCTCGCAAGCAGCAGCATTTTCCGACCTGACCACTTGGCTCACTTCTTCTCCTGTGCTGGCTCACTTCGACCCTACGGCACCGACGGAAGTGCGCACCGATGCCAGCGGTTACGGAATAGGCGCTGTGTTGGCTCAGCGACAACGTGGGCAGCATCGCGTGATAGCTTATGCCAGCAGGCTGCTGTCCACCTCGGAGCGTAATTATTCCATCACAGAGCGCGAATGCCTAGCGCTGGTGTGGGCAGTCGCGAAATTTCGCCCTTACTTATACGGCCGACCATTTATAGTTCTTACCGACCACCACGCTCTCTGCTGGCTCGCCTCCCTCAAAGATCCCACAGGTCGTCTCGCCCGCTGGGCACTCCGCCTCCAGGAGTATTCTTACACCGTAGTGTACAAATCAGGAAAACTGCACAAAGATGTGGATTGTCTGTCACGCTACCCTGTGGCCGACTGCGATCCTACGAGCACTGATTCTGTGGGCTGCGTCCTTTCCACCTCCCAGCTGCTTCATCTCGGGGACGAGCAGCGTCGCGATCCGGATATCAGCCGCCTAATACAACAGCTCGAATCTTCACCGCAAGACGCTTCCGTTCGCATGTTTACCTTAAAGGACCACACCTTATATCGGCGTAATTTATCGCCCCATGGTCACGACCTACTTCTGGTCATACCAAAGCACCTGCGTTCTACAGTCCTACGCGAGCTCCATGACGCGCCAACCGCGGGTCACCTTGGTGTCTCTCGCACATATGACCGTGTACGCCGCCGCTTCTACTGGCCTGGCCTTTCACGTTCTGTACGTCGCTATGTCAACGCTTGTGAAATTTGCCAGCGTCGCAAAAAGCCGTCGAGACTACCTTCCGGATATCTTCAGCCCATCGACATCCCATCGGAGCCATTCTTCCGTGTTGGTTTGGACCTTCTCGGTCCCTTCCCAACATCCGCCTCCGGAAACAAGTGGGTCGCGGTGGCTACGGATTACGCGACCCGTTATGCAGTTACGCGAGCCATGCCAACAAGCTGCGCTACAGACGTCGCTGATTTTCTACTACGCGATCTCATTTTAGTGTATGGAGCCCCTCGTCAACTGCTGACAGACCGAGGCCGTACGTTCCTTTCGAAAGTGGTTGACGATATCCTGCGTTCCTGCTCTACCCAACATAAGCTCACGACATCGTACCACCCCCAGACAAACGGGCTTACAGAACGTTTAAACCGCACCTTGACAGACATGCTATCGAAATACGTCTCGGCCGACCATCGTGATTGGGACCTTGCACTACCCTACGTGACGTTCGCATACAATTCCTCCCGGCATGACACTGCCGGGTACTCGCCATTTTACCTTCTGTTTGGACGCGAACCAACATTGCCGTTGGATACCTTCCTGCCAGCCGCTGCGCAGTATACTTCTGAATATGCACGCGACGCTATTACCCGAGCTGACCATGCTCGTCAGCTTGCCCGCAGCAGATTAATGGCGTCCCAAGACTCGCAGAAGCATCGTTACGACGAGCGGCATCGCGACGAACACTTTCCAACAGGCTCCCTCATCCTTCTTTGGTCCCCTACGCGACATGCAGGCCTGTCAGAAAAACTTCTCTCTCGTTTCACGGGCCCATACCGCGTGCTTAGACGAGTGACCGACACTACATATGAAATTGTCCCTGATAGTCCATCAACCTCTTCCGCTCTGCTGTCAAGGGACATCGTCCACGTATCAAGGCTCAAGCGTTACCACACTGCTCCTGCTGTGGCCCCGTAAACTCGCCGGGTCGGCGCTTTTGCCGCCGGGGGGTCGTGTTACGTGATTTAGTCTGACTGAAAGAGGGCATAGTGGGGCATACCCAAGGAAGGTGCCTCGGACTGAGAGTAAAGAAGTGGACGTTGTGAGTGAGCTGCGTTGTGTCTGCGGACCGACAACTGTTATTTTCCACGTAACAATATGTAAACGCAAGGAAGAATAATCCAGAAAAGCACTCTAGCACGCAGAATCGAACTTGCGACCTTTGATTCATGAGTGGGAGGCGTTAACTACTGAGCCACGAGGGAGCACCTTTTTTAACTTTCAAACGGTAATATATCTATCTATATCTACCACTGACCACTGCTGACGGGTATCTCGGAGAAAACTATTGTGTTCTCAGCATTACCCGCAAGTTGGCGCAATGTACGCGCGTCGTTACGTCGTCATGACGCGGTGGCACGCGCTCTCATCTCTCACGTGTACTTTGTGCCGCAGAGGGGAGGAGGACGACGCTCACTCGTATGCCCTTATTACGTGGGTGGGGGGGAATCGTACGTCTTGGTTTTTTAAGAGCGATTCTGTTGTAGTTACCAGGCGCACAAAGGTCACTGTCATTACTACACAGTCTCCATTTGTGAAAAGGGCGCGCTTTTCAGACACAGCGATGTAACAACTCAGACGCCTATTCGCGTTCATCCGTACCTGTGAGTACGTTTGGTGCGTCATATGTGCGTGAGAAACGCGGGGCGCGTTTTGATCTGCTGCCTTTGTGCGCATTACCTTTCAATTTGTTGCTATCGCAATAATTGCTTGCATTTGCGGCCAAGCTTTGACTTTTTCGTGTGTTAAAAATTGTATCAAGGTTATGAAAACATTCTTACAGAGCAAATCCCCCCCTCCCCCGCAAGTGGCCAAGCAGCGTCTCCGTACTCAACGCCTACAGCAGTCCAAAAAGCCGCAAACGCTGCTTCTACGTCCTTTTTCAACGGGTACTCTATCTCGCCCAGGGGTGAATACTCTTCATTGAAGGTGACTTCAAAGCAGTGCAGACTGTGTGCAGTTACAAACACGATCGCCCGAAATCACGCATTTGGAGCAACGGCGCAAAACGCCAGCCTCAAGCTGCTGACTAACCCTGCGGCACTGAATCGGAAGGGCAACAGAGTCAGCACCTACACCCCGTTGGACCTTAATTTTACGTGCATTACACTAAAAGTGACTTCAAGGAACACCGTGAAAGACTTGAGTTGTTACCACTACATTATCACCAAGAAGCTGAAGGTGGCCCACAGGAACACGATTCCGGTCGCCAAATGGAAACCATCAATTGGGAACTCTGCGAAAAACTCAATACAAGCAACAGGTTGAAAACATCAAAGACGAAGAACAATGAACCGACCAACTATGGTGGTCCATGAAGTGGGTGACGCAAACGATGCCGCCAACAGCTGGGATTAATGGATTAGACACCCGGTTATCACATATGTAGGAAGCCAAAACCCTACTGCAACGACGCAGGAAACAACAGAGACACAATCAGAGAAAGTGGAAACGCATAGCACAGCTCAAGAAATAGAAAAAACAAGCGCTTAGGCTGCAATAACAGTAAACAGAAGAGAAATGTGCGGACATATACAGCACTTGGCAGATATTGTGGTACCGTATAGATCTCACCAACCTTAGGAATCACATGGAGTCAAGGTATATGCCAAATCATATACGCATACGGAGTGTCTCAGTAAGATTTCCTACTGGCAGCAGAACTCCGTTACATATCCCAGACGCCACTGCAAGTACATTCGAACTACAAAGGAGAGAGTAGTGGGATAATCAGGGTTCATAATGGAAGTGCCTCGGACTGGCTGGCCGACGTTTCGAGAGTATGACCTATCTTTTTTCAAAGGCGTCATGTCATCCTTGGCGTGTTAGCTTTAAAGGGATTAGTGGTGATGTCAACTCCTCGTGGGGGCGCGTATCGCTGTTGATAGTCGCCATCTGAAAAGCAAAAAAAAAGAATGATAAAGCAGAGGAGTGCTGTCCACAATTCCCTTCAAGTCAGGTGGTAGTGATTAAAACACTTCTCGGAGAGTGAAAAAAAAGTCACAGCTTTGCCGCAACGGCAAAGCAACGAAGACGATAGCAATGACTTGAAAGGTCCGCGCCGAATGAAACGCAGATAGAAACGTGCACGCGTTTCTCGCGCACAAATTACGCACCAAACGAACTCACAAGTATGAATACACGCGAATAAGCGTCTCATTTGTTCCTTCGCTGAGTTTGAAAAGCACGCGCTTTTCGCGAACGGAGACTGCAATGACTGCAGTGACATTTGTGCCCCCGGTAACTACCGCAGAATTGTTCCACGTAAAGCCCAAGGCCAGCCAATGCGTACGATCCTCCCCTTCTCACCACGGCGAAGTAAGGGCGCGTGAGGGAGCGTCGCTTCCCTTCTCTAAGCCGGGCAATGAACTCGTAGATGAGAACGGGGCCTCTGCATGATGTGGCAACGTGCGCTCATTGCGGCACCGTCTTGGTAATGCGGAAAACACAGCAGCGGTGTGTGGTAGATGTAAATAGCTTGCTGTTTGAACAGTGCACAACGGTCTCAGGGGTGGCTCAGTTGTTAACGCCTCGCTTTCGCGACGCAGAGGTCTCACGTTTGATTTCGTGCGCCGGAGTGCTTTTCTCTGGATATTTTTTTGCGTTTTTTATTATAGATACATATACTTACCCGGTGCATGACATCGACACCGACGCCGGTGGCGAAATCCAGCCGAGAGTGTCCATATAAACCCATTCCATGTTTATAAACGCAGGTAGGCTGATGTCGACATTACGGTTAAAATTATAGCGACGTCCGCACGTAACTTCCGCCGTAAGCGCTGAAAACTGCGATGTGCGCCAACAAAGTGACGTTGTGAGACTCCATAAGCGTTGTGTAAGCCGTAAGCGCTGAGGGCTGCGATGTGCGCCAACAAACAAAACTTAGTTGTGAGACGCGACTCACATCTAACCGCGACGCAGTTCGTCGGCATACCGTTTCTTTTTTCTCGTTGCTTCACTGAGAACAGCACATGCGCCATTGAAAACCCAGCAGAAACTGTGGTAGGCAGAGCGTCTTTTGCCTTACAAAACAGTGCCACCATTTTTGACGTAGGTCCGGTGGACTTTGTCTAAAATTGCTATCGCAATTAAAAAAGAAAAAAAAGAAAAAAACGCGTGGTTGGAGTTGTGTATTGCAAAAGTAGTGGCCGCGTCAGACACGAAGAAACAAAAGAGCTTAAAGCTTCAGAGCTGGCAGATGGTCGCCGTTTCCAGCTACCACAAAGGTTGCCGACGAAAGCGGTGACGTCTGTTCCCGAACACCGATGAATGGGATGAACAACAAAAAAGCAGGTATAAACAGGAGTAGAAGCCGGCGGAGTACTTTCAAACGCCAAGATGCCGAAGGTAAGTGTTACCGAATGGGGTCTGAAGAGCGCATGTTTAATGTGGAAGGTCATTATCAAAAATATGGTTTCAGTATCCCTGTAGGTGGCCCGCTCAGAAAAATTGATTCAATAATTTAGCGGCATGTTGGTTGACGAAAATAACATTGACAATGCAAGGGAAACGAGCAACGAGGAGAGAAACACACACACACAAAAGAAAAATTCGCAGACACCATCCACGTACAGTGGGAATCGATGATATGCAAAGCACGAATGAGAAAGGTTGATATGTCATTTTAAAATCAGTAGAACGTTTCGAGGTGGAAGTAAATGAGGCCGTACATGCTTTATGTGTCATGATTATCATGTTTTGATGTGGCGACTACTTTCATCATCTATTCACGTCATGTGATACCAAATTTAGTATATGTAGAGATAGCGAAACGACCGCAAACACGGTATAAACGTGGTATGTTGTCATGGTCTGGCAAGACAAGCGTGTCGGCATTATCATATTTGCATCAGTCGTATACTTTCGTCATCCATTGACGTCACTTAACATCAAATTTGGTATATGTGGAGCTAGCGGAACGGCCGCGAGCGCATCATGAAGGGCTCAATATACTCCTATCTGGTGTTGACGCCCGCGAACACTGGGCACAGCAACGCTACGTTAGCAAAACGCGAGCATGCTATAGTATGACGCCAGGCGTGATCACGCGACAGCATCCGTCGCCGCGGCCCGACGCTAACCGTTCTGAAATGCGATATGGTGGATTTCGCGCCGATGCGTTTGCCAGACAACACTGCGTCTCCCTGTTTTCGTGATGGAGGGACGCCGGACGCACTAAAACGCGCATGCGTCAAAAGAACGCAGTGCGGCACGGGCCTGCATGTCCATGGCAGGACCAGCGCCTGGCGTCGCAACGCCGGCTAGACGAGACGAAATGAACGCCGACGAGCATGCGCACCACGTCACGTCAAAATTTATTGCCGTCTTGTCTGCGGCATGTAGTCATGTTCTCACATGACAAACATCTCATGATTATTATGTCTGAACTAGTCGCATACCTTCGTCATCCATCGCCGTCACGTGATACCAAATTTGGCATGTGTAAAGCTAGCGAAACGGCCACGAGCGCATAATGAGCGTGGCATGTAGTGACACGCATGTCGTGATTATCATGTTTGTATATGTCATTTATCTACGTCATCCATTTGCACCGCGTATTACCAAGTTTTGTACATGCGAAGCTAGCAAAATGGTCGCGAGCGCATCATGAGCATGACATGTAGTCATGTTGTTACATGACACGCATCTCATGTTTATCATGTTGGCACTAATATCATACCTGCGTTTCCCATTCACGTTATAATACCAAATTAGGTATACGTGACGCAAGCGAAACAGCCACCAGGGCATCATGATCATGGCACGTAGTCATGTTGTTACATGACACGCATCTCATGATTACCATGTTTGCACCAGTCACATATCTTCGTCATCCATTTACGAACCGTAATACCAAATGTGGTATATTTGACGCATGCAAAACAGCATCGAACGCATCGTGAGCTTGGCATGTTGTCATGTTGTTACATGACACGAATGTCATGATTTTCATGTTTGCGTCTGTCGATTGTGTTCGCCATGCAATCATGGCATACCACACAGGTTTTGCAACATGCCATGTGAACGAAAACACCGCAGCAGCTGCAGGACCATGAAATGTAAATGATGACATTCATGATATACATGTCATGATTTTCATGTTATGACTAGTCAAATATGTTCTTCATATAGTCATGTTATGTCATACCAAGTTTGGTATCGATAGCGTTATCGAAATGGCCAGGAAAGCTAATTGTTGTATTTCCTGCTGACTTTGGTGACTTAGAAGCAACAGAACACAAATTCACAGTGCCTATTTTAGGTATAAACATCCAAAAGTTGGCTGGGATCAATCAGGCTTTCTATCTATCTATCTATCTATCTATCTATCTATCTATCTATCTATCTATCTATCTATCTATCTATCTATTCTATCTATCTATCTATCTATCTATCTATCTATCTATCTATCTATCTATCTATCTATCTATCTATCTATCTATCTATCTATCTATCTATCTATCTATCTATCTATCTATCTATCTAGCCGCCTACGACTCATGGCCACTTTGTGCCATCATCAGTGTCATCATATGTGCACTGGCTCTGCCCGTTCGTTTTGCGAGGTCTTTTCTCAAATAAATGCTGTTGCAAGCAAGACTACCAAGACTTCATATTACATACATACATACATACATACATACATACATACATACATACATACATACATACATACATACATACATACATACATACATACATACATCAAGTTACAGCATCAAAGGGCTCACGCAATCCCTAAGGTAAAGAAGATATGGGTAATAGGAATGATGAATTAGCAGAACGGTGGCAACGCGGAAGCACCGCGCAGTGTAATGGCAATGCCCACAGCGCGATGCAAGCATCCAACGCATCTCGAACCAACTCGCGGGCATGCGTGAAAGCAACCTCATAAGACCTATATAAGCCTTTGCCATTTCGCAACTAACGTACACGGCACCTTTTGACAAATCGACGATTGTGCAAAAGGACAACCTTAACGCCTTGATGTGCAAGACATACAAATTTGCGTTGGGACTGGCACCCGTAGTTTGCACCAGGAAACTCCAAGAGTGCTGCTGGAAGCACCAAGCAAGCGTGCTTCCAGCAGTTATCCAATGAGTAATTAGAAAAAGCTCTGAAAGGCCGCTCTTCTAGCCTTCGCTGTGACGATGCTCCGCCTTCGGCGCAGGCCTGGCGTTCTTATTTATAGGCTTTTTTTTTCTTGTTTCTGCGATACCGGTTATGAACATCGGCAGAAGCCGCAGCGGACAACTGACCGTGTTCTCGTCTGCCAACAGCTTTTGCTGTGATAATGTCACTATCGAGTCGCTTACTTCATCGAACACTTTCCGCCAGACACATGGCACATACCTGCGGTTGTGTATGCGTTAAAGTTATGCGCATATGCGCAGCGGGTGTTCGACACTTTATATCTACCCAGAAGTGGCGAGAACATACATTGATAGATTTAATGCATGAGAATTCTGAAAAAGCTGGCGTTGGCAGCGTTGACCGACGAATTCAAAGAATATAAGTTATAGTTCTAGCAGGATATGAACTCAAGCGTTCCGCGTGAAAATAAGTACTCTACCAAAGAGCCACGCCAGCTCACACAACTGCTTCTCCAATAGAGGCTACTGTAAGTGAAACGTCATTTGTGGTTGCAGCGCTGGCTATCCAATTATATCAGCATTACATTTATACTCTTACGATGCAACCGTCACGTGCGCTTAACATCAGTTGCTGTTAAAGGCCAACTCTGGCAATTTTTCGAGGTCAATGGATTCAGGTCAATTTTGAGTCAATTCACTGGGTATACTATCTCTCAAGAAGAAGGTATATAACAGCTGCATCTTGCCGGTACTTAGCTACGGAGCAGAAACCTGGAGACTTACAAAGAGGGTTCAACTTAAATTGAGGACGACGCAGCGAGCAATGGAAAGAAAAATGGTAGGTGTAACCTTTAGAGACAAGAAGAGAGCAGACTGGATTAGGGAACAAACGGGGGTTAAGGATATCATAGCTGAAATCAAGAAGAGGAAATGGACATGGGCCGGGCATGTAGCACGTAGACAAGATAACCGCTGGTTAATAAGGGTAACTAACTGCATTCCCAGAAAAGGCAAGCGGGTTAGGGGGAGACAGAAGGTTAGGTGGGCAGATGAGATTAAGAAGTTAACGGGTATAAATTGGCAGCAGCAAGCACAGGACCGGGTTGACTGGCGGAACATGGGAGAAACTTTTGTCCTGCAGTGGACGTAGCCAGGCTGATGGTGCGTGGATGGATGAATGGATGGATGGATGGATGGATGGATGAATGGATGAATGGACGGATGGACGGACGGACGGATGGCTGGATGTTCCTTCGAACATTTCCATCATTTACGCAAAAAAAAAACACGCTTGAGAGATGCGTTGATTGTTTGCGAATGAACTTTAAGGATTGACTCGGAAAGCTTACCTCACTGTCCAGATTTATTGGTAACGCTGTCGGTGTGACGTCATTCGGCATGTCAACCGAAGTGACGCAGCCAGGGCATTGCTACTTCGGGCACTACAGCGTTTATTGTGCGTGCCACAAGGCGACGGCCGTGGTGTTTGGCACGAGTGTAGCACGGAAAAGTCTTCTTCTTTTTTTTCTTTTGTTTGGCCAGCACTTCGCGGATCTGGCTCTCACAGTTTTCATAATACGCACCGGCGGGAACAGTATACGACCTGTGGTCCTTACCAAATAGTTCGTCATACACAGACAGGGCGCCCTGTCGAGTTTCCGTTTTTTACCTTTCTGCTTATTAAAATTTATTTAAATTTTTTCTGAGCATGTCAGTTGTTGGGCTAGTGACATGAGCTTCTCAGTATCATAGAAACACCCTTACTTTGACATGGTCGATAAATCGCCGGAGTTGGCCGTTAGGCGCTATCTACTGAAGCTGATTTATGGGTGCAGTGTGCAGGGTGTACCATCCCCGCGAGCAAAAATGCTATATATAATCTTACCACTTCAGGCGCTGCAAATATCTATGTTGCTGTTGCTATCGTTACGGGGCTGTAAACAAGTGGTTATGTTAGCTTATTCGGCTGTTCAATGTTTCTGTATGGACAACATTTGTACTCATATTTAGCGTCATTGCATAACGTTGCCTTCAGTGAAAAATTTACACCACAGTCACCTACTCTCCGCATACTTCGCATCACATCGATTGCCAAAGCACGGCGTGTCTGCCATTTCTTTTATGTAGTGACCATGCACAAACTTTCTAATTATGTGCGAAAGTTACAAGAGAGAGGTAAGTGCAGGAACCATACCTAAGCTAAGTTTCAGTGGAGCGTAAAAAGTGCCTAAGTATCTCTAACTTCAAAACAGTTCGAATCAAAATGGGCCTATTTTTTATTGTCACGTTAACTCATCATAGCAGTTTTTTTATTTCATAATAGAGAACAGGCCAGATACTCCAACAGTTTCAAATAAGCTGAGCCACATTCATTAAACTAGCACTGCGTCAACAATCGTCACTAAACGAATATGGTCTCAGACAAAACGAATGTTTCATTTCTGCTGGCGTGTTTACATTCCACAGGTATTTCTAGGGTGTCCCGCCGCGGTGGTTTAGTGGCTGAAATTCTCGGCTGTTGAATAATGGAAGCAGCGGATGCATTTTCGGTGGAGGTGAAAATGCTGTAGGCCGGTATGCTGTTTTGTCTTGGAGTCGAAACCGAGCGTCATTGCTTCTGCAAAGTATCATCTCATCCAATCAGCGTCGAAACCAGCCAGCGAGCCATGCTTATGTTGCGGCGCTAAGCAACGCGAGGCAAGCAACCTCACCCACGAGTACAATTCCAGTTTAGCGCTGCGGCAAGATATGTTTCGTTCTTTCTAACACTGCATATTTGAAATACAATACACACTAAATGAAGACACTGGGCACTTATTTAAATAATGCCAAAAAAAAAAACTAGAGGTGGCTGAAACTTGATGGAATGAAACGACCAAGAGCACTTTTCAAGGCATTCAATCCATGGACAAGGCTACAGCGCTAACATCATTTCACTCATGCAAACATATCCTGGGAATTATCGGCTTCACCTATCCAATGAAACGTGTTTCACCAGATGAGCCTTTAGCCATATTTTTCCTGATGAGTTTATTGAATGCTTAAAACCGTTTATTCAACCGATATGTGCTGCATTTGAACAACTCTAACTTATCCAAAACGTAGTTCTTGCTAGAAAATATTGCAAGAACTTTTGTGACGAATCAAGACATCCAGTCTTGTTTAGTACAAACGGCGGCTTTATTGACATTTTGCTTTAGAGGGCGTCCGCCTCAAATATGATCTCCAGGTGTCAACATTACTGCGCGACGCCGCCAAATGCAAAAGTTTGCACAGTGAACTCGAATAGAAGGTAATCCTGAAGCTTTTTTATTATTATTCGTGATTACAGATGAGCTGCCTTTGACATCCACACTCGCTGTTTACCTCATCAGCGAACTGCGCAGAAACATTGTCGCATTGCAAACATTGGAGTCTGCCAGAGCACATTAAAATCAGAACGGGCCACGCGAACATAGGTTCTTGTTTTTGCCTAATAAAGTATCAAACTAGAATATTAGGGATTTTATAGGAAACAAAAAAAACGTGAGTTCAAGGAATCAGTTTCAGCAAAGCGAATGCGACAACACCATCGTGTGTTTGCGATATCATTGTTTGTGTTGCGAGGCTTAAAGTCGGCTGAGTTGGCTACCTAAAACAAAACAACTATTTGGTGCTCTTTCCTAGCCTGCTTTCATACTTGTCCTTGCAAAAGACTGCGATTTCAGCAATCATTCCCTGTGTAAATACGCGCAAGTACAGAGATGACAGGCCCCGCCGCGGTGGCCTACTTGACTGGCTAAGGTACGCGGCTGCTGACCCGCAGGTCACGGGATCGAATCCCTGTTGCGGCGGTGGCATTTCTGATGGAGGCGAAAATTTTGTATGCCCGTGCACTTCAGATTTGGGAGCTTGTTAAATAACCCCAGGTGGTCAAAATTTTCGGAGTCCTCCACTACGGCATCTCTCATAATCATATGGTGGTTTCGGGACGCTAAACCCCACATAACAATCAAATCAGAGACATGGCCGTGACATAACATAACATAACTTTATTTTCCTTAAAGACCCCTCGAGGGGGTATTACATAAGGGGTGGGTTATATTATTTATTTTTTTGTTGCCACAAGTTTTTATCACAAAAAGTGAACACATATTCGTCTAAGAAATGATGATGAGCATTCAGTGGTGACGACATCATGAGGAAGGTCATTCCAGTCTTTTTCTGTCCGAACAAAGAAGGACATAGAAAAGATGGTCGTCTTAATCCTCAGCCGGGCAACTTGAAGCGAATGACACGTGCGGTGAGATATGTGGGCCGGTGGGGCGATGTAGGGATGACGAAGGGTGCTGTAAAAAACTTATGAAAAGGCTGAGACTAGAGATGCGGCGGCGAATGTCAAGGTTTAAAATAGCCGATTCTTTTTTTAAGCGATGTTACGCTTGTATTTTAGGAGTACGAAGAATGAATGAACCTGATGGCACGGTTTTGAACTGCCTCGAGTGAGTCGATCAGATAACCTTGGTGTGGGCTCCAGACTGCGGATGCGTATTCCAATTTGGCTCGGATGAGGGACTTGTTGGCCTGTAGCTTGACAGGTTTAGGTACATGCCGGAGTTGAAGTTTCAGGAAACCCAGAGATTTGTTCGCTGATGATATAATGTTAGTAATATGCGTGCACTAGTTTAGATATGGTGACATATGGTGACACCGAGATACTTGTTTTACTGCACGTGTTCGAGGGTAACGCTAGAAATTACATAAGGGAACAGAAAGGGGTTGTGGCAGCGGGGAAATGAAACGATCTTGCATTTGTTGGGATTGATTGATGATTGATATGTGGGGTTTAACGTCCCAAAACCACTATATGATTATGAGAGACGACGTAGTGGAGGGCTCCGGAAATTTAGACCACCTGGGGTTCTTTAACGTGCACCCAAATCTGAGCACACGGGCCTACAACATTTCCGCCTCCATCGGAAATGCAGCCGCCGCAGCCGGGATTCGAACCCGCGCCCTGCGGGTCAGCAGCCGAGTACCTTAGCCACTAGACCACCGCGGCGGGGCCATTTGTTGGGATTAAGTTTCATGAGCCACAGGTCACACCATTCTTGCACGTGGTTTAGGTCATCTTGGACAGCGGCTTGATCAGTGGGGTTGGTAATTGGTTGATATATTACGCAGTCGTCGGCGAACAAACGGATACAAGAGGAGACACATGAAGCTAGGTCGTTTATGTAAATCAGGAAGAGAAGGGGCCTGAGTACGGAGCCTTGGGGGACACCTGACGCTACTGGAACGGGACAAGAGTGTACTTCATCGATGGAGACAAACTGCGAGCGGTTGGTTAGAAATTCCTCAATCCAGGTTACTATGTCATGATGTATATTTAAAGATCTAAGTTTCATAAGAGCCGCTTATGGGGTACCGTATCGAACGCTTTCGAGAAATCTAAAAATATGGCATCCGTCGGCAGATATATGTCAAGATTGGCATGCAAATTTTGAACAAAGAGGGCTAATTGGGTTTCGCAAGAGTAACCTTTGCGAAAACCATGCTGTGCGGGGTGGAAGAAGTTATTGCCGTCAAGAAAATGAATGATTTGGGAAAAGATGACGTGCTCCATGATTTTACAGGGTACGCTTGTTAAAGAAATGGGGCGATAGTTTAGAGGGCTGTTTTTGTTACCTGATTTGAAGACCGGAGTGACCTTCCCCATCCTCGAGTCGGCTGGTAAGTGGCCGGTGTGAAGTGACTGTGAGAATATCAGCGACAGAATTACTGAAGAAATATTTTTAGTGTTTTTAAGAATTTTGGAATTGATTCCGTCCACACCTGCTGAGGAAGACAGTTTCACTTTTTCAATGACAGATATTATACTGTCTGGCATAAATGTTTTACGTGACATAGAAGACGGTACACAAATTGGTAACACAGGGAATGGTATAGGGGCTTCGTGGGTAAACACAGATGAAAAAGCAGTATTGAATAGCTCGGTGCTCTCAAAATTACCAATATCATCGCCCACTTCATTTTTCAGTGTAATGCTGCGAGTTTCCTGTGGATTAATTTTTTCCAAAACTTTCTGGGGCTAGTAGTAAGTATCTTGGGTAAATCCGTGTGAAAAAACGAGTGCCTGGCGCTGCGTAAGGCGAGCAAGTATGCTTTTTCAGCCGCATAGTATTTTTCCCAATTGTGAGCACTGTGTTTCAGCTTGGCAGCGCGAAATAACCGTTGTTTTGTTTTTTCTAGTTTTTTCGAGGTTTTTGAGAACCATAGTTTCTGGGAAGACGTGCGAAATGTTTCTGTAAGATTGTCCAGTTGTCTTCGACTGTTCCGCTTGAAAGGCGAGCATCAAAGTCTGGTAAAAAGCCTTGAAGTTTGTTGTTGATTGCCTCGTAATTCCCTTTATCATACAGACTGATAGTCTTCGATTGAATTTGGCTGGGCGAGTGACTGAAATTGAAGACTGAGTGTATAACCTTATGGTCGCTGATTTCGCGCAAGTATGTAAGCGAAGATAGCGTTTCGGAATGTGTTGTTAATATCAAGTCCAGTATGTTCGCTGAACTATTTGTCACGCGGGTTGGCTCCAACACCAGCTCTGTGAGGTTCAAGTTTAGACAGACATGAAGAATTCTTTTGCTTCTGCGCTTGTTCCTGACAAAGCTGCCTGATGTTGCCAATCAATGTGGGGATAGTTAGAGTCGCCGAAAATTAGGACGCGCGCGTTGGGGTGTTTCAAAAGGAGATGATTCTATATGTGGTTAAACTTCTGTGGAAAGTCTGGGTTGCTTTGCGGGGGCCGGTAGCACACTCCAAGTAGCAATGTTAGTGGTGTAGAACGAATGAGAAGCCATAGGATTTCTATGTCAGTCGCAATGTCAATGACTGAGCACGAAAGTAGCCCACTAGTGGCGATCAGAACACCTCCCCCACGGGCGCCCTTACGATCGTTACGAAGAACGTTGAAGTTCGGAAGATCGGTCAGAGTTTCGTCGTCTGTGACGTCACCAGAAAGCCACGTTTCGGAGAGCACGACAATATTGCTGCTAGATTATGAGACAAAACTACATATTTCCTCGCGTTTTGAAAGGAAGCTGCGCACGTTAGTGTGGACCACAGAAGTAGTGATATTTGCTCGGGCGTCATTACAGGGGCGGTGTGGCAGTTGGCGATGCTGCCTGGTTTGCTATAGGATTTCTTTGACTTTTTGCGATACATCATCGAAGGCATACTTCTTTGAACCAAGAAACAACGTTTTGTAAGGGCATGAAAAAGCGGTTGACTTGTTTCTAGCGAAGGCTATTAGGTGTTTTCGTGCATTTTGAACCGAGCGTGAGAAGTCCTGCCTGATTGCGTAAGTTGTACCTTTCAGTTTTTTGCCGTTAGACAAGATCGTTTCTTTAGTTTTAAAACATGTAAATCTTACTATGATAGGACGCTGCAGGCCAGCCTTGTAGCGGCCGAGCCGATGCGCCCTTTCAATTTCCTTCGGATCAATTTTTATATTTAAGTGCTCACTGCAGAGGTTCACAATTAATCCTTCCGATTCCAAGAAGGTTTCAGAGTGGTTAGTATCTGGAAGTCCGTGGAATAGCAGGTTGTTGCGTCGCGAGCGATTTTCATCGTCCCAAAACCGAGCCTCGAAGGTTTCAATGTGACGGCTGGTGGCAGCCGTACTGGCCTGCAATGTCACTAGTTCTGATCGCACAGATGAAAGGGATTTGTAGTGCTCCTCCAACTGTGTTATTCTATCACTTAGGCTACGAATAGTTTTTTCCGTAGTATGCAGCTGTACTTTTAAGTCTTGCACTTCGGAAAAGAGTGCAGACTGCCCGGTAGTTATTTTTTTTTCAGCTCAGCCAGAATTACAGGGTCAGTAGGCGCTGGATTGGTTTCTATGTCCCCTGAGAGTAGCAGTAATAAACAGGGAATGGCATCGATACATTCAAAAGCAAGGCATCCAGAGTGCTGCGAGCTCGGCAGCTGGACGAGACAGTAATTACTTGATTTTTTTTTTTGAAAACAAAGAGCTTTTTTCTACCAACCTGCATGGCAAACAGGGGCGGGTTAGATGACTGTTTTGTGGCGTAGCCACCGAGCCCACAGCATGCCACGTGGGGATGCTCCAGTTTTATAGCTGTTGGTGATGCTGATGACGATAGGGCTACCAGTGGCTGCCGTATCCATAGTTCCTCGCGTGGGGGCGCCGCTTGACAGGCCAGCGCATCGATGTTGAAGCCGCATCGGGTGAGCGTATCCGCGCTGATATCGAGCCACAAAGGCTCGCAGGCTGCTTGTCTGCGGGGCACTGGGCCCAGTGAGGCGGAGGCAAGTGCGTGAATGGCAAGAATCACGCACACCTGCATGGCAAACAGGAGCGGGTAAGATGACTGTTCCGTGGCGTAGCCACCAAGCCCGTCTAAACCCCACATAACAGCTAAACCCCACATAACAATCAAATCAGAGACATGGCAGTGCCACGCGGAGGGACTGCCTTCAAGTCAGTTTGTCATCAACATAAACAATGATGCTTGTCAAAGAACCGTAGGTTTATTCTGAATGACTTGAGATGGTAGTTATTCCCATCACACTAGTCGCGGAAAAATATGAAGTTTATACTAGCCTTGTAAAACATTACTAGTGATGATAGTCGAATTACCGGCTTAATATGGCATTTCTGGCTGATGTTAGGTCTTTTCTTAGCGTAGAATGAGTGAAGTAAGAGTAGAGATAGAGTGTAAATATAGATCACAACTGCAGTTTTCATGTAGGTCACAGCTGGAGTTTTCATGTTGAGCACAGCTGAAGATTTCATGAACTTGTCACGTGGGCAAATATACTCAAATTCAACTGAAAACTCAACTTAGTGTCGAATGACCACTCTTCACAGACTTTGAAAGAGTTCCGAATTCTGCACTAAAGATCTCCGCGGAAACCCGAATTAACACCCCCGATATAATCGCGAGCATTAGGTCGCTCATACTTCGATCGGGCAACGCTGGACCAACTAAGCACAGTGGCTTCGTGGGCCGTCGTTATCGGTGGGCGTGACTTGGAGGGTTCTCCTGCTTGGCACATGCACGGCTAGGCAAAGTTAAAACCGAGTGGAGCCATGCTGTGGCTTGGTTGTGGCTGGGTGAGATGCGGAAGCCTTTTTTAAACTCAAGAGTCTTTCATGGGGACCTTCCACGCAAAAATTTTGATCTGTCTGTCTGTCTGTCTGTCTGTCTGTCTGTCTGTCTGTATGTATGTATGTATGTTTGTCTGTTTGTCCACCATTACCGCAAACCGGTTACTAAAAACAGCACCAGCCGATACCGCGAACGCCCGACCCCTTCCGCAGCGCCCACAATGTTGCTCAAGGATCAGCGTTCATACGTGTGCAGTTGCCAATTAAAAAGCAACTATTGCGCATATCTGAGGCACGATAAGAACATATATATTCTGCATGTTCATCTTTTACTAGAAAAGGCATACATAAGTAATTTTAAAGACTGTAGCGCTTATCACGCTGCGCTAAATATGCAACGTTTGCACGAAGAAGCGAGTGTTTCCAATGCTTTGCTAAGACGACACGGTGGTGGCACCTACCCGTCGTCTTACGCTCTACATCTTATCACCTCTGAGATGGGCGCGCGCGCCCGTCTCATGGCCATGCGTTTGTTATTAAAAAAAAAGAATGCCAGATGGCGCTTATGTCTCACGTGTGACGTGACTTGATGCGCTCGTTCGCCTCCGCTGCACACTCGAGGCACTATAACGCAGCGCCTCTGGAATACCATTCACCGATTTTCTTGCGCAGAACATCGAATAAGTGTTTTCTTCTTCACTCTCTCCACACGCAAGACTATCGTCTTTCGACGATATCTGCAGATTACATGCAGATACGGGGCCATTTTTTTTGCGCATGAACGAACACTTTCCTTAAGGTTTAACGGCTTCGCAGCTAACATGTATTCTGTTCATTATTCCTTCCAAACATTCCTTTCAGAGTAAGTACAGTGTGAAAACGACGGGCTACAAATTCAGAATTTGTTCTTTATTTATACTACATAGCAGAACAAATTACGGGGAACAAAAACCTGCTGTTCGAATTCCTAACCTCCTCAATGACTATACGTTTACCATAGATCTCAAATCCGGAATTATGAAGCAAGCGTATCAAAAAACAATAAAGAATTATTATTTTTATAGGACTAATGCAAATAAAAGAATACTATGGTTCTGTATGAATGTTATGTATTGTGTTGATCTTTCTTTTTTCTTCCCACATGTGGATTATGAGCCCTACAAGCTGTTCCTAATTTTGTGTGTGTGTGTGTGTGTAGCTGAGTATAATGCGATTTCCTTTTTTTGTTCGGGAGCTGTGCGTGCATTTTTTTTGAAATTCTACTTATGTTTTCTTCTATTTTCCATTCTATACGACTGTGCCATATTAATCAGAGGTGTAGTACTTGATTTTCATGTACCCTTTTATATTTGTGAATGTCTTTTTCTGCTGATGCTGCTGTATGGGTGGCACAGCCCCGTCAGTCAATGTTTACCTTTTGCCGTATCTCCTTGGACAATTTAGTAATTGTTCTTATAAATTTATAAAAAAAAAGAAATTATTCAGTTGCCAACGTATGACAGCGGTGAATGTTCGTCTTTGATGAGGCATCTAAGGATTTTTTCAGCGCCTCTATAAAAACGTTCACGAGGCTTCACTTGCCATAACTATGATACGATTTTTTTCGGCCCCGTAGCCCAGGACACCGGAAATTTTTAGGCAATCTGGTGTTAGTTATCTTTGCTCCACATCGCATGGTACACGGGCCTCTAACTTTACGGGTTCATTTTGAACGCCTGGCATTCAATTATCCTACATCGAGAATAATCAGGCCGGGATAAACACACGGATTTTCTATCAGCAGTTTGTCAGTATGGGAGCGATGCCAAGAGCAAACTCATAATTTTTTTACGAAATAGTTTTACCCTAGTAAGCACTTCCGCGTTTTCGGTCAAAGTTTATTATATCTAAGCCTTCATATCGGCTTGTTAAACTCACTATAGACCAGTAGCCTTTGCTTTAACAATGATAAACTACTAGGAGAGGATGAGCAGTTGAGAAACCTTGCTGAGCTTTCAGTGCAATCGCACCCCACTTCCACATTTCAGTATTCAGCCCTATCCAGTGGTAACTTGCGTTTTAATATAGACCTTCTTCTTGGATATAATTTTAGATGCTTCATGCAGACTCACCGTGATTAGTGTACGAATAGCCGCATTGATAGACGTACAATTACGCGCGCAGCAATTAAGTTTGAGGAAAACGCTTTACCGGTAATAGCGATCACGATCAGTGGTGTTAGATTCAGGCTTTATAGATGCTCAGTCGGCAAATTGGGACAGCGCAGCATTCCAAAATAATTTTCTCTCTCCAATAATATTGAGCGTGTGCTGAACTCCTAGCATGGCAGAGCTTTCCGCGTTCCACCTCCATGAGGACACGACTTATTGGAATTCCAGGATTGATTGCGCTCCCCACTTGATGGCGGGAAAGATTGACTCCGTGGCATTCCTCGAAGAACACAGGGCAGTGATTTATACTGGCCGCAGGAGGTACTACAGAAGTTTTTTTCTCGTACTGTGCAAAATTGCCCCCGAGCTGTTTTACAGCTAAGAACGGATTAAAGATAGGTAGGAGTACGAGACACAGAGACTCCTAGCAATTATTTTAACATTGTTAACGCTACATTCGTGTGTATAAGCCACCTAAATTTAAACGATGACAAACTTCGTATAAGCCTTCTTTTCTCACTATTGTTGTACATTAAACGAAAATTGGGGTATAGATTTAGATGGTGTACTCGGTGAACCAAGTGGGGCGTTCAGTTTATGTACGTAGATTATTAGAGCGAAAGCGCTGGTCATGTTAAGCTTAAGTAGTAAACCTCACTCAGAAAAGAATTAGAGCTCTCTAAAGTCTGGTTATCAACGAATGAAAAGTATAACCATTGGAAAAACGTCACGTCCGTTAGGTAGAGCGGATCAGGAAAACGCATCAAATTGTCGCCACTTTCTTTGCAGTATTTGCTTATAAGTAACAATATGCGAGTGAAAATTTTTCTCCTTGATATATGCTATATTCTTACTGCGCCTTTGAGTACCTTTACAAGTGCTGACCTATTTCAGCACATGTTTAGTCGCGGTGTTTTTTTTTTTGGAAGGTGGCGTTGTACATTTCCAAAATGAAGACCGGCCTCATGACTTCGCCATTTGTTGTAGCCACAAAGTTGACGGAAATATCGTGCCTCCGGGCTATTTCCAGCTTGTTTTGTACAGGAGATTATAATGTAGCTATAGCGATAGATGAACTCACATAGCAGCGGGCACCAAACTTCTCGGAAGTAGTTTTTTTTTCCCTCCGCTCTCCTTCCAAACGCAGCTATACCCTCCGATTTTATTTTTCAACTGAACCACACAGCACGTCGCTAAGAAATGTGACTCATCATTGTGAAGAAAAATATATTTCGGGTTCCAGTAGTTTCAATGAATACGAAGGGGACTTGAATAGGGGAAACAGAAACTCTCATGCCCCAGAAAATTTTATATGTGTCATTTCTCAATGCAGGTTTTCTTGCCTGAATCAGATGCAAGTTGCAAAGCCGCAGAAAATCTACTTTGAAGGTAACAGTTGGACAAACCCGAAAAGAAATATGTAAACACTTGCTCTACAGTACCATTTTTTAGTATCACGTCGAAATAAAAATTGCCATGCTAGCAATAACAGTGAAGAAGCGGACAAAGGTACAACTTGTTAAAGCATGCTTGGCTCTTTCATCAAAAGTACTCCGCTAGACACGAGCATGGGATAATTGAGCATGATTTTTTCATACGGTATAAATTCCGCATCTGCAGATAATAAATAGCTGGAAGTTGTCACATGTAGCTAGCAAACGGTGAGCCTATTGTAGTTTTAACCGTTTCTGCTGTTTCTGATGGGGTGCCTATATATGTAGATTCAGAGCAACGTGTACAAGTTTTGACTCACTCAGTCAGTCAGTCACTCACTCACTCACTCACTCACTCACTCACTCAATCAATCAATCAATCAATCAATCAATCAATCAATCAATCAATCAATCAATCAATCAATCAATCAATCATGTCTATTTCACTCACTCACTCAATCAATCAATCGACTGATCGAACGATAATTACAGCCGTTTAACAATCCAAAACATATAATTTTCAACGATGTCAAATAGACATGCTTGCGGTGTCACTTGCAGCTGTAGGCGTTGTGCACGCCTTCGGCTAACTATGTTTCATCGTATTGTTTTTCTCTAATCTCATGGAAGCGTTGTAGGCCCGTGTGCTCTGATTTGGGCGAACGTTAAAGAACGCCAGGTGGTCAAAATTTCCGAAGCCCTCCACTACGGCGTCTCTCATAATCATATGGTGGTTTTGGGATATTAAACCCCACATATCAATCAATCAATCAATCAATCAATCTCATGGAAGCTCTTTGAACGTCATCCTTTTCGGACGCTAAAACTGTTCTTGAATTCTGATCTCCCCTCATCATCTCCCCTAGCAACATAATGTTTACTATATTGATGACACTTTTGAGGACACTTAGAACGATGTGTTCTTAGGTCGAAGAGTGGCGCGATTGATTCAAGCTTGTGGTAACACTTTATTGGCCTAGTGACGCAAGAAAAAAAAGACACCTAAAATACCATTCCCTGCTCATTTATGGCCACGGGTTTTTAAGAAAAAGCTATTCAAAGCTATTCTACTTTAGGAAAGCGAGTGAAAAGCAAAGTATACCACACAGAGATTCCATAGAAATGCGAACCATTGTCTGTCACACACCTTACTACAAAATGCAATATCTCTTCAAAGAGTCCTCATGAAGGTGCTTCCTGAACCTCATATTCCACCGTTTCGACTTTTCGCTTCTCAACAGCCGCTGACACAGCTTTGCCGACTTAGCGAATCGAGCGCAGGATGAGTACTGCTCAGTTGGCTTTGGTGACGTACGGAATCACGAACCTTCGTCAACCTCAACACTTTTCGCCCCCTTGGCCTGGGATTCTCAAAACACAGACAACATCGACAAGACTCTCCTTGGTCACATGAGACAGTTGACTTTCAGGGGACGGTTTCATGAATGCACGGCAAGCGCTCCACACAGCAGAAGTAGGTTCTTCAGTACTTGAATACCGACTATTTGTAACTTTTCAGCGATGTTCAGGTTGACGTAGAGTACGGAGCAAGCTCTGTAGCGTTTTTATTCCCGTCTCTAAAGGTTTCCTGGACAGCGCGACTCGAGTGCGTCGTTTGGTCGACAGCTCGTGAAAGCGCGGCAATTCAGGCAGCCCTGGAAAACTCAAGTTCTTTTGGTAGCGACAAGTCGCGCTGCCTTCAGGTAGCAAGTTCGTTCTAGAGTTGCTAAAGTTTGGATTGGTTTTGAATGAATTTATTCAAAGATCGCTGCGAATTCTTAAAGACCTGCATGGCGTTTCTACAGGTATAAAGCTTTGGTGGGTTTCATCACATGTGGGTACAGTGGGTATTGAGGCGGCAGACAGACTGGCCCGGACTGCTCTGAAACTTACACCCACAAAGAAGGCTCCTAGAGTAAATTGACATATTTTACGAGAAGCTGTAAAAAGGCATTTTCATTCATATGGCTGATGCCTCACGAGTCATGCGTGACAAAAAGGCTACGCTTCTTCGTATTCTAACGGGGTCAGCGCGTACACCAGCATGGATCCTCAAGATTAAGCTCTTCGCGTCGCCACTGTGGTCAACTTGCCAATAATAAGGTTGTATAGAACACTATGTAAATAAGTGTCGTGAGTTTTAAAAAGAACGGCAATGTTTATTTGAGAAACCACAACCTTTAGAATCGCTAAGCGACAGTGTAACTAATATTGTGTTTTCGCGTGGTCACAGGACCTTCAGGAAGCCGGTGTCGGGAAATCTCTCAAAGTTTTTTATTGCTACAGGGCTCACAAGTTACTGGTAATGAGTGACGATTTTGTTGAGGGGTTGTGCAGTGAGACAGAGTTCCGGTACAATACTGCGTGCGGAGTAGCACACAGGCCACCGACTGGAGCTACGTTGTGCTTCGCGCGACTTTCTGTGAGTTCACCCGCTCTTAGTTGAAGACACAAATGGCATTAGTTCAATACAACTAGCAAAAAGGAAATTTGGTGGGACTATCGCCTGCCATTTTTGCAAGGATACATCCAACGGCTACCTAAGCTACAACATCCTAATCCTGTTCCTAGGCTTTTTTTCTTACAGTGTTTCGTTTGACAGCGTGACATTTGCGTCTTTTTGCCGAATTATTTAGTCTTTGGAGATGCGGCGTGCACATGAACGTGCACATGACGCTAAGCATTCGCTTAGCGTCATGTGCACGTTCCTGATTGGTATTTGCAGCCCGTCTGTTGCCTTCTTAATTCTTAGTGGAGATGTGGTGAGTGGTGGCGTTGGACCCATTTACTCGGAGCAATTTTGTTGACGAGCACAGTGAATGCATAGAAACCTAGAAAGGAGTTCCTCCGCTGCGAAAAAAAGTGCAAGCTACAGACGTGTGTAGAAGGCAGTCGATGTCAGCTCGAAAGTTACGTGCAAGTTTTCCTACAACGAAGACGGAATGCCATCCGTAAAAAAGAAAAAAAAAACGCCAACGCTTCTCATCTACCGCAGCAGTATACGGGCCGTGCCAAGGGGCAACAGCTTTCGCTGACAGAGACGAACGTGAGTGGCATAGAAGGACAAACCTGGACATTCTGATGACGGCAGATGTGACCAGGCAACCCTGGGCTTCCTCTCCTGATGACCACGTCCCTTGTCGCCAAGAAAACTCGGCTGCACTTTCCTCTCCCGACCCGGCCGCCTTTTCAAGTTGTCGAGACGATCGCATGGTCGCAATCTGGCTCCACATTTTCCTTTTGCTTTTTGCGGGCGTGTGGTACCCTTCACACCACTAGGTTTCTGCTGAATTTTTCATTTGTCACAGATACTTTTTTTTCTCTCGCCAGAAAGTTTGTCGACCTCCCTTATAGTTGTTTCTTTTCTTTTGCCCGATTCACGTCTGAGCGTTGGCAGCAACTTGTTCGCGCCGCTGATGACCCCAACGTCGTCGAGCCTCTCGCGCGACGTCTCGTTTTTGAGAGGAACGTGACTTGAGGAAAATCCGCGAGCCTCTGATGGCGCGCTTCATTGCTGACTGTGGCGAAAGTTGTCGCTCATACACTTGAATACTATGCTAACCACACTGCACTACAAACGTTGGCTTTCATTTTGTAGTAATTCATTTATTCTGCGCGCAAGGACAACGCTCTAGCAAGATTTTTTGGCTTCTAAGTAGATCAGTGCAAAGTTCACATGTTTTAAACCATAACTTTGATGCCCTATAAGAGCAATGTGTTCCACGCTGGCTTCAATAAAGAGACAATAAAGAGGAAACGACCTTTAATTTAGTAGTAATTACTCTTTCGCAATTACAAAAGCTACATACTCACCACGTGAAGAGGCTTGATAAGCTAGAAAACACGCAAAAAAGGGGGGTTCGTGACTTCACCTTCAAGTTTCTGCATCAAAAGCTTTTCCGCCATTCATTTTGACGGTCTTTACTAAGGGAAACATAACTCCTGAGAGGTAAAACATTTCCTCAGTGTCTGCTGACGTGGCTAAAAAATTAATATAAAACTTCTGAAAATTTCTACTAGTCAACGGCAGTTAAATACGACAAACACGACAAACAAAATTCGTGACATCACTTGTGAAAATATCGGTGCGAAATTGAAAAATGGTGTTTCGACCTTGATTTCCTTGTTTAATAATGAACTTATGCTACCAGGAATAAATGTATTACAGCTCTAAAAGACACTTTATGAGCCTAAACCAATTCAATAATTGTCTTCATTGTATGCCTCCAAATGTCTGCAACGGGGCCCCACGCAGTACTATGTGGGAAGCAGCTTGTTTTGCATGCACCCGAGGAGTGAATAACAGGGACGCTCTTTTTAGCAGCCTAGCTGTTTATTTCGGTCATACCAACATTTGAAGTCCGCATAAAAAGACTATAGGTCAGCATGTGCCGTTACAAATTTGGCAAAATCCAGTATCGAGTAAAACAGGTGCAATGTTAAACGAAAACGCTGGTAAGAGATTAAGTCCACGTTATTGTGAGAGAATTAAACACATAGAAAAAAGTAAAATATGAAGTACAGACTGAGAGAGAGAGAGGGTAAGAAACTAATAAAACGAAAAAACAAAGTAATGCAGAAATTCGGAGAAAAAGACAGAAGATAGTCAAACAGGCACAAAAATAGGACAATAATAATAATAATAATAATAATAATAATAATATTAATAATAATATAATAATAATAATAATAATAATAATATAACAATTGTGGCGGTTTAACGTCCCAAAACCACTACATTTTTTGAGAGACGCCGTAGTGGAGCGCTCCGGAAACCACTTGGAATTTTTTAACCTGGACTGATGAAATATAAGCTCACGGGCCTAAGGCATCTTTGCCACAATCAAAAATGTGGTCGCCCCGGCCGAGATTCGATCCAATGACCTGCGGGTCAGCAGCAGAGTACCTTGTCCACTAGCGCACCATGGCGAGTGACACGAAGAACATATCAAAAAGAGAGAGAGAGAGAAAGCAAAAAGAAAAAAAAAGAAAGGTAAACTAGAAATCCAATTAAGCTGAAAGAAAGAGAGAGGAAAAAAGAGTATTGTAGAAAATGTTAGACAGACGCAGCAATAAATACAGAGAGGAAGAAAGACATAAACAGAATGGCAAAAAAATTTTGACTTCAAAACATATAAGAGAAATAGAAAAGCAAGAATGAAAAGTTGAAGACCAAAACAAAAAAGAAAACAAAACGAGTAAGTCCACACAGCGCCATTCTTCTGTAAGGGATTGCATCACTAATGTGTAGCTTCCATAATTTTCATGATCAAATATTCTCCCAACGGCGACGCTATTGTATATTCGGTAAAATTTAGAAATTCCGCAGGGGTCCTGCCCAGGGGACCCATTGGCAGCAGCCGACTGCCTCCTGCGCTGACATAATCCTACCGCTGCACAAAACATTCTCTTCGAAGGTATGTGTCCGTTTCTTTCAGTCCTCTATCCGGGTCGCGACGCCCTCAGCAAAATTATGCTTAATTACCGATTCGCCCCGCTTTTCGTTCTGACTCTCCGAAGGTGGGTCACCACTGCCCAGCCCGGGACGTTTCTCTTACAGTGCGCGCTCATTGGTGCAATTGCCTACCTCTCCACACTCCGCGTAGAGTGCGACTGTGTTCATATGCAAAATAATTCCTCAGCATGTGTCCTTATCAAGCTGCTCCTCATAAGTTCATGGGTGAGGTTTTTATTGTTCACGTAAAGGATCAACTTTCTGAAACTTAGAAAATTACGCAGTGTTTTACGTTGCGAAAATCAATATATGAATCTGAGCCACACCGTATAGTAGAGGGATCCCAATTTATTTCGACTATCTAGTATTCGCCAACGTGCATTCATGCCAGAGAATGCACGGGCCACTGCTGTTTTAGCTCTGCTAAAATTTTACCGCTGCGGCCGGATAGAACCCGTGACCTAACTGCCTTCAACTTGAATTCATACACTGAAAAAGCGCTCACACATGTTTGCAAGCGGCCTAGTTCTGACCGTGTACGTTGGTCTTTTCTAGACGCTCCGTCGTGTTTTGCATGTTCGTCCTTGAATTGCGTTAAACAACGTAGCTTTTCACTTGTGTGACATGGTCGGTAACTGTTAAATGCTCACTACCCATCTTGTTAGTATGGTGCTTAGGCAAACAAAAATGTGCACGTCGCATGTGCCCTTTATTTTACGCGTTAAAACCTGCGATGTCTTCAAGCATTTTGTTATGCTTGTATAACAAAAAGTCTGAGCGCTTACAATGTACCCTGCGACTTTCTGTATCGGTTTTAACTTAGAGTAGCGTTTGGGGTCACGCTTCAAGTGGTGAGTTGAGTGCATTGGTACTTATTTTTTTTTCAGATAACTCCAGAGCCAAAAACAGACAAGGGCAAAATATTGCAACAATATCCAGCATTTATTGTTCTTTCGCTTCATCTTCATCTGATTTTAGAGCAGAGTAGATTTTCAAATTACCGGCGGTCCTTTGTTTGGAGATACGAAAAACTAGAAGTCTGCTCCCATTAACGAAACATAATACCCTCCGGCATGAGATTCAGCTCCTGGGATGAGATGCACTGCTTAACGAATTATCGAAACTCAGCTGTAACAAAATAATCCCTTTCGACAGATCACATCTTAAGTGCTGGGTAATATCATACGTGCAAAAACGTGATAATGCACATACATTAGATAGCTGACGGAGTTTTGCCATTATAATTTCGGGAAAAGCGAAAATGCCTCATGCAGCCTCGAGAAATACTCACAAAGATATTTGAAAAAAAAGCCTCACAAAGATATTTGAAAAATATCCCTGAAATTATCTGGCAACTTTGTTGTAAGTGCTGAAGATCAACATTACGCGTGTACCTTGAGCACTCACTTGCCCGTTGTTTGACGCGTTGAGGGCGTGGGATGGTTTAGTACAAAGTCCGTCGGTTTGGTGGCAATTTTAGTGTTTAAATGTGTAATGTAGCATATCAACTCCAAATTACAACATCATTCCAGTAGGCTGTTCTCTGCCTAGCCTGCCCGTTTAGAAATAGGAATAAGAGACATTTCCTTTAAAAGCTTTCCCACGGTGAAAATCCCTAACGTTGGTACATCAGCCATCTTTTTTTTACCTTTTTCTCAAAGCAGTATCATTAGTTTTTGTTCAATATTTCCTGCTGCACACGAGCTTAGAATGCCGTTTTTGTTTGAAAAATGAACTCTAATTTTTATTTATAACGCTTTCATTCAAACGTTTCCGAGAATGTTGTTCTTAGTTGTAGAATTTGTGGGAAATGTATCACATCAGGAACGGTGGCGAGGAGTGAGCTATACACTTTGAACCATGTACTGTAAGCAACAAAAGAAAAAAAATTCGTTCAACTTTAAACATTATTGCTAGCAGAGCAAGAGGAAATTCAAACGAGTAATCCCCCTTACGGGCTCTTGGAAATGCTTTCTAGCGTCCATATAGCTCACCCGTACTTTCATCAATATACATTCTTGTCGATAATACGAAACGATACCAAGTGGACGCCTGTGCAATAAAGGGTTTTATTACACAATGACAACCCAACTTTTAAATTCAGATTTCGCGCCAATCAATTTTAATTGATTTCAACATGCTCTAAGATCTCCTCATTGTAATGCAAATAACCTCCGCTAAAAACCTCATGCTTTATCTAGGATCTGCTTAGTGTGGCAACATTTCATTGAATAGCTAAATGCGGCGAAAAATTCAAAAGTGGCAATCAAGCAACAAAGATTTCAACACTAAGAACTGTGTTTTTTTTTTTCTGGCATTAACGGCTGTGCTTTTGGAATAGCCAAACACGATACTTTGTACAGAAGGGCAAACTCAAGAATTCATTTGACGTGCTTCCATGCTTTGGTAAAAATTATCCACAGGGGATTAGCTTAAAAGTAACACTAAAATGAACGAGTTTTCGCTTGTTAGCAGAGCACAAGTTCACAAAGCCGAAAATACGACTATTACCTCGAGAAAACATGCGAAAAAAAATTTTAGTTCAGACACCTCCTTGAGATTCCTGCACTCAGCACCATGATATCCAAAATTTTCAAGTTACCAATGCAGAGTTTTAAACAATTTATAATCGGTAAAAACAGGGACATTGTCAACCACGATATAGCAAACGAAGTCTCAGAACATTTTATTGAGCAAAGGTTTGGAAAACACGAGAAAAACATTTATTTCAAAATTCCTGATATCCCGCATGGTGGTTTTATTAGTGAAATTAATATATATATATATATATATATATATATATATATATAGAAAACAAGTGTATACTTAAGGGCTCGTTTTTTTCGTGTTTTACACAATATTGATTAGATCTAACACACAATAATGCCAAGGAAGGTATAGGGGAAATTATTAGGCCAATCGTATTGGAAATGAGAAATAAAAGTGGGTGAAATCCTCCCAGCCACATTATTGGGTATCTATGTCAATTTAAACGTGGGAGTGTCAGTCAGCGCCACTGGTAGCCATGGCGGCGATTGTGGCACACTCTTTATGAGCCTGTTTGGCGTCACGTAGCACGTGAACTTATTACTAACTGGCAGCTGACCAATAGTCCCTCGTATACAACCTAAAGGCACCAAGTCTGCCAGTACGAGACCCTCATTAATGAATAAGTGAAACAAGTGTATGTATAAGGGCTCGTTTTTTTTCGTGTTCACACAATATTGATTAGATATAACAGACAATAATGCCAGGGATGGTACAGGGGAAGTTCTTAGCCCAATTGTAATGTAAATGAGAAAGAAAAGAGGGTAAAAAAATAACTTGCCGTGGGCAGGATCCGAACCTGCGACCTTTGAATAACGCGTTCGATGATCTACCACTTGAGATACCACGACAGGTGTCCCCCCAGCCACTTTATTGGGTATCTAGATCAATTTAAACGTGGCAGTGTCAATGGGTGCCTCTAGTAGCTATGGCGGCGAGTTTGGCACACTCTTTATGAGCCTGTTTGGCGTCACGTAGCACTTGAACCTATTGCTAACTGGTAGCTGACCAATAGTCCCTCGTATACAACTTAAAGGCACCAAGTCTGCCAGTACAAGACCCTCGTTAATGAATAAGGGAAACAAGTGTATACTTAAGGGCTCGTTTTGTTTTCGTGTTTTACACAATATTGATCAGATCTAACAGACAATGATGCCAAGGATGGTATAGGGGAAGTTATTACGCCAATTGTAATGTAAATGAGAAAGAAAAGTGGGTGAAGAGATAAGTTGCTGTGGGCAGGATCCGAACCTGCGACCTTCGCAGGTTCGGATACATATATGTATATATTTTTTTCACGCTGATTTTCTTCGCTAAAGTTATCTTATTACACTGAAACTTTTGGAATTGAGAGATCTCAGAGCGCATTTTATGAATCTAAACCAAGTCATTGTTTCGCGTATGTGTCCCTTATAGGTTGCGCAAGATGCGTTCTTTTGGTATTGAAAACTAAGGGCAGCTTTCAGAATTTCTTTCGAGATATAATTTAAAAAAAATGGAAGCGACTCTAGTCCTTGACTTAGGTGTCTGGTTATTATATATATCTCTACTCAGGTGGCACTTCCCATTCCCTTTGTATGTTTCTACAATTCTGTATGCCTTCAAATACGAGCCTCATCAACGTCATCACTTCTTTCTACGCATGGAAAGCACTGTTTTGTTCAGCATGAGACGCGAAATTTATACCAAGAAGAATAGAGAGACCTTAAAAAATATTCCGAGCGTACGAAAATTCAACATTTCCCTTTATGACTGTTTTATAAAAGGTAATCACTGCTAATACGTAACCTAGAGATTACGTATTAGCTTACGTAACGTATCAGGTTACGTAACAACTACACAATTCATTAGACATCTATTCACTGAAGCATCCTCTTGCGCCAATTGTGCATGAAGCTTTACGAGTATTCAGTCTCCTAGGAGACTTCGTTGATCAATGCGTTCATCTTTTAAAAAAGCTGAAGTGCAAGATGACGTGCTAGAGTCATCAAATTCACACGACCCTTTATGCATTAATTTAGGGGTGTTTAAAAGCCATCTTGTTGTCATACGACAGCATAACCCACACCCCCTTACTCCACCCTACTACTCCCACCGAACGCTTTTCTCCTTCATACAAGTATACTTTACGCAAAACAAATGAGGAAAAAAAGAAGAGACGCACGCACAAGCGCAGTCTAAAAACTGATCTGTTCTCGAAAAAAAAGAATATTTGCTTATAAACCAACGTGATCTGCGCTATTCAACCAGAGAGCACACCATCCACGCATACAGCAATCACATTATATTACATTGCCCCAGACCATCGCGTCTACACCCACTTACACACACGCAAAAAAAAACACATCAAAGGCACGTGCACAGACCAAATGAAAATAAAATGCCCTTAGAGATAAGCAGACAACATCGAAATCTCTTCGTCTAATAAAGCGACAAGAGGATGGCTAATGCACTTGTCGTTTAGTCGATCAGTCCAAAGAAATTAAAAACTTCAATGTTGCTTATGTCACAATCAAATGTTTAATAATTGAGGAAAAAATAAAGTTCAATGCTCTACTTTCAAATTTAGAAGTGCGGCAGCTTGGGCTAGTTGGTATGGCATGACGATAGTTATAGCGCGAGAACAAAATGACGACACAGAGACAAGAAGTGTCTTTTGACAAGTGTCTTTGGATAGAAACAAGTGTCCTTCGTGTCCTTCTTGTCTCTGTGTCGTCGTTTTGTTCTCGCGCTATAACTTTCGTCTATTTTCGAATTTCGCCCCAAAGTGTCCCAGCCTGAGGTCACCGATTTCAAAAAGTAGCGATCCTTTATCGGCGCTATTGACTGAACAACATTGTAGATGTGACGCTTTTCTTGGCATACTGCAGGTACCTTTGGAATCTATCTATCTATCTATCTATCTATCTATCTATCTATCTATCTATCTATCTATCTATCTATCTATCTATCTATCTATCTATCTATCTATCTATCTATCTATCTATCTATCTATCTATCTATCTATAAAATTATTATTTTTCTTTTTTTATCGTCATTGCTGTTAGGACTTGTATAATAATTGACAATTGTTTTATGTTATTGTTTGTATGTGCGTTGTGCAAATTCATGTATCTATTCTTTTTATGCTCCCCTTACACAACGCCCTGTCGTGTCTGTGAGGTATTTTGAATGAATAAATAAATAAATGAAGAAGGAAATATAACACGGAGCTGATAGTTGGGCGAAACAAGCCGCAAACAAATAGGTATCCAGGAAAAGAAACACGGTGATTATAAGCAGTAAAATGTATTTTCGTATTGTAAACAAATATGATCTGATGTGGTATATGACCAATGACACGCCTGTTTATTAAGATTAGAAAAAATATATGTGCAGATCCCACGCCCTGTGGGAATCACTTTCTTGCGTAGCAATCAGCGAGTGGCTTTTAGTGCATTTTTTTGGCTTCCAGCCAAGGGTAATGAGGGACGAGGTTTCCAATGGGTTTTTTTCACTCGAGGTGTTAATATATTATTATCTAGGGTTTATATCTGAAGAATATCTCAAGAAATCTAAAGCTGGTCAAGTGCAGCCATAGTTTTCCATAAAAAAAGCGGCAGAATACCGATAAAAAGGGGGGCAATGCAAGGTGGTACGATCTCCCAATGCCGCTTAGCGCGTGCATACAGCAGATTTTCAATACTTTTTGCAGACTGCTTGAAAAATTGCTTGGAAAGAGCGCAGGGAGACAGGCTGCGCTCTTTCCTGTCTCCCTTGTTTTTTTCTTCAAGTTTGTGCAGCAATTCAATTTTTCAAGCAGGTTTTCATATGCCTATAACGGGAGAGTTAGGTATAAAGATTAAAGGAGAGTGCCTTCATAACGCGCGCTTCGCTGATAGCATCGCATTGCTGAATAACTCGGGGAACGAATTGCAGTTCATGTTTGCTGAGTTAGACAAGGAAATCAGAAAGGTAGGTCTTAAAATAATTCTGCAGAAAACAAAAGTAATGTACAACAAGCTCGGCAGAGAACATCGCTTCGGGGTAACTTGCACTGCACTTGAAGTTGCAAAAGAGAACGTTTAATTAGGACAGGTAGTAAGCACGAAGCCGAATCACGAGATTCAAGTAACTAGAAGAATAAGAGCAAGGTGGAGCACATTCGGCAATCATTAACAAATCATGATTGCTAGATTGCTACTGTCCTCTGAAAGGGAAGGTATAAAGCAGCTACATCTTACTGGTACTCACCCACAGATCAGAAACCTGGAGGAATACAAAGGGGGACAAATTTTTGTTCAGGACTGCGCAGCGAGCAATGAAAAAGAAAATGATAACCTTGCAACGCTAAGGGACACGAAGAGAGTGCATTAGAAAACAAACGAGTTTTGAGGACTTCAGAGTCGTAATCAAGAAGAGATAGTCGGGGCAGGGCGTGTAGCGTGAAGGCAAGTAACGGCTGGTCATTAAAGATAACAGACTGGATTCCTAGAGAAGGAAAGTGGGTGAAGGGAAGACGGAAAGTTAGATGGGGCAGATGAGTTAGAAAGTTTACAGGTGTAAAGTTGCAGCAGGAAGCACAGGACCAAGTTCACTGGCGGAACTTGGGAGTGTTATTTGTCCCGCAGTGGGCGTAGCCAGACTGATTATGATGATGATAATGATGATGATGATGATGTAGGGTTTTACGTGCTAAAAGCACGATTTGATTAATAGAGATGATGTAGTCGAGTTCTCAAGAAATTTCCACCATCTCTTGCTCTTGCACGTGCCCTGACCCTACACAGTACACCTACAATTGCGCCTCCATTTAAATGTGACCGCCGCAGCCGGGGTCGAACTCACGACCTTCCGTTCAGAAGCCGAGCACCATAGCAGATAAACAACCACGATAGACTTGGAGTTGTCACGTTCATACTGGGCTTACATGGGATGCCTACTACACTGACTTTTAAATGCCAACTTGCAGTCTGACGTATCAGCACTCACGTTATAGCACAGAAGTCGGCGTTGTCACATGAAAGGGCATGCTATGGTGCGATTGTTTGAATAGCATGTGTAATGAACGTCGAGGTACGCCGGCCAGCTGTCGTACAACAACGAGAGGTGGTACGTTCGAAAGAAACGCTCTTTAATGGAACAATGAATAGAAAAAAAACTGATGCCTTCGTGCCTTCAAGCGAGCAGCAGCTGGTGAGTAGCACTCGCGATGATGATGAACGACGTTTGCTCCATTGGTGAAGACAAAGTTACAACATCCTCCCGGGCCCGATAGGAGGAGTCACTCTACTTCCAGGGGGTAGAGCATTTAAACAGAGTGGTTGACTTCTGCTCCGCCCTGCAACTGGAGGGAACAAGAGTGAACTTTTGTCATCGCGTCTGTTATGCAAGTATCTTATTCTTGCCATCACCCAAATTTACCAAGGGCGTTGTTTGTCTCCAATAAGAAGTAAGTTTTCCTCCTTTAACAATTCAGTGCGCTTCGCTTTGTTGACGGCGAAGTTTCTCAGTTGGTCCAGGTATTCCCTCTGCCAACGTTTCTAAAAGGTTTGCAAGTCTTCTTCTCGCTTCTGGAAGAGACGGTTCAGCTGGTCCTCACTTTTATCATCCTTTGGCATTTCGTAAGCTGGCAATGATGGGATTCTTCATCCCACTAGAAAACCTGTTGGGCAAAGTGGGTAGTGTTTGTCAATGTCACTGTAAAGAAATGGTAAAGGTTGTGAATTCAGCACGGCCTTTACTTCCGTTAGAAGCGTGCCGAGCTCCATGAAACCAACAATCCCCGTCCAAGCAGTTCTTCACAAAGCGTACTAATCTCTCGTGGAAACCTCCCAACCAAAGAGCGCTTGGGCACATGAACATTGTCTGAATTTTCTATGCCGCAAAAACCAAGATTACATCTCGGTGTCGAACGAATTTCCACAATTTTTCAAGTTCCTTTGATGTCCTCATAAAGGCTCGGGCATTGTCTCTATATATGATTTTACATATTCCTCTTCTAGAGATAAATCTTCTGAAGGCACATAGAAAGTTTTCCATAGTCATGTCTTCTGCCAGCTCTAAGTGCATCGTCCGAGTGACAGCACAAGTAAATAGTGCAATTTACGCACGTTGGTGTCCACCTCCTTTCATGTATAATAAACCAGCGAAATCGATTCCTGTAACCAGAAAAGGTTCAGCCTTCGTACATCTGTCACTTGGTAAAGAAGGCGTTTCTAGATGAACTGGTTTAGCTTGCATTCGCTGACATATCAGGCATCGACGCATTACTTTCTTGACAAGTTTTCTGGCCCGTGGAACCCAAAACCATTCATGAATCAGTACAAACGTATCTCGCACGCCACAATGAACAACCTTCATACGGGCTTGTCGGATAGTCAGCGCTGTGAAATGACTTTCTTTTGGTAAAACTATCAAGTTTTAAGTTCCGTAGTTCTCGTTCTTGCTGAGTGCACGACCTTGTACACGAATCAGTCCATCCTGATCCAATAAAAGCCGTAGATGACGAGCTTGGCTCTTTGCTGCAGCACGCTTGTTTTCCGAAAGGTACGTGATTTCAACGCGAAACTTCATCCTTTGCTTGACGCGTATCGAATACCATTCATCTTCTTGTAGTTTTAGGGGCGAAGCTCCTTAAAGCGGCACCCGTTCGTCCCTCGTCGTAGTCGTAGTGCGTAACCAGTCTCACGCTTTGACCTGCAAGGTGATGCCGGGGAGAGATTTCTCCTGTGCATTGTTGAACAATAAAACATTCGCAGTGTGCGCCTTAACTAAAAGCGGAATTCTGCTGTCTCTCATTCCCAATTAGCAGCCATTGGCATCTACATTGATCACTATCTGACAAGAAAGGGTTTATTTAATTATTTATTTATTTATTGTACCCTCAGGGCCAGAGGCATTGAAGAGGGGAGTGGGCTTACAAAAAATGGATTCAGAAGGTGAGTAAAGGGGAGTACAGGATTCAACGTTTACTGAATAATCAATTTTAGCTGATAACAAAGTTAGGACACAAAAGCAGAACAAAAGAGATCTAGTGTACATATTTTAAATAATCTTAGTATACAATTCTAGCTACAAAACACATCAGAACACGCAAGAACATAAAAAAACGAAAAAGGCACACGTCATAAGTAACCTCAGTTTACAATGTTTGTTAGTGCAGCGCGAAACAGCTGATAATCAGTAATCGCAGCAGTCACTCCAGGAAGCTGGTTCCAGCCTTTGCTGGTACGTGGGACAAAAGATTCTGAACACGTTCTTGTTTGGCGTGGGTTGCTAGGTTATACTCGCTGGTCGTAACCTCCTTGGTTTTAGAAACGTTTAGCGAACGTTAGGCCGCAGTGCCATGAATACAGTGAACTAGTATATACATTGAACTCGAGGTGGTTAAAGGTGGAAAGTAGACACGAAGAGCAAGCCGTAAGAAAGTGTGCGTGTGCCACCTGTCGTTTAGTCCTTCGAATGTCCGCTGAATGGTGGTGCTTCTATAGGCGGAATATATGATGAAAACTTGCGAGATGGTGGTACTTGGAGTGTTGACTAGATGGACGAACGGACACGCAGACATACATGGACGGACGCATGGATGGATGCACGGACGGGTGGACGCATGGACGGACGCAGGGGTGGATACATTGGTGAACGCAGGGACAGAAACACGGGTGGACGTGCGGACGCACGAACAGACGCACGCATGGACGGGTGGATGGACGCACGGATGGCCATACAGACGGACGCATGTATAATGAAAAGATGCGAGATGGTGGTGCTTGGAGTGTTAACTAGATGGACGAACGGACACACAGACAGATGCATGGACTGACGCACGGATGGCTGCATGGACGGATGGACGCATGGACGGACGCAGGGGCGTATGCATGTAAGAACGCAGGGATGGACGCACGGATGGACGCATGGACGCACAAGCAGACGCACGCACGGACGAGCGGATGGACGCATGGGCGGTCACAAGGACGGACGCATGGATGGACGAAAGCAAGAACGAATGGACGGATGGATGCTTCACCCCACTCTTCATCATTCACCACATGGATATGCTGCCATTTTTTCAGTCAGAAGCTCCTGAGACGACATGGTCCCACTTTCAAGCTTCTTTATGTATCTCAACACCACGGTGTGACTTGCAGAAGTTTGACGCGAGAGCTGAACCACTCGGGGTCAAGTAGTCATTCTCCTGGCTGTTTCGCACTGGCAGCATGAGTCCAGGTCGTGGTGGCACATTCTGATACTTCTGTTCGCATTTCTTGATCAGAGTCTTGTGGCCATGTTGAGGGATCACTCATCGGTTTTGGTCCACGTCACCACTGTTCTGCCTGATGTAGTTTTTCTACTGATACACCTCTTGTGAATAGGTCTGCTGGATTTTGCTTGCCTGAGCAGAAACGCCTAAACGAGATCTCGGTAATTTTTTTGATTTCAGCCACTTGATTTCGGACGAATGTTTTCCATGTCGACGACTCCTTGCGAATCCAGCAGAACGTAATTTTTTATTCTGACCAAATTGTTACCTTCTTGAAAATTAGGTCAGAGTTGCTTGAAAGATAACGGTAAATACGTGCTGCCAGTAAAGCAGACATCCACTCATGTCGAGTCAGCGTTATTGTTTTGATTGGCGCAACCCTCGTCTTTGCAAATTGGGTTGCATTACAAGCTTCACCCTTCGAATCACACATAGTGGCGTAGGCTACTGCTCCCTAAGCCGATTCTCTAGCGTCAGCAAAAATGTGCAGATGCGTCCAAAAAATTGGTCTTCGCATTCCAGCTCCCAGAAACCTAGAAACGTGTATGTTTTGAAGTTTCAGCACTTCTTGACTGCATTTCAACCATGTATCTGCCAGTTGGGGTGGTAACGGTTCATCCCACTTGAGATTAGCTCCCTGAAGGTCTTGCAAAAATATCTTCGCTCTCACATGAAAGGGTGACGTGAGACCATAGGGGTAGTAAAACCTTCCTATTGCTTGTAGAGCAAAACGCTTCGTCATATCATGTTGTGAAATAAAGTGTAAGATGTTCGTAGGATGGAATTGGAAGCTGTCATTCTTTCAGTATTCCTGGTGGCCTACAAAGTGGTTGTGTTGTGTTATGATGAAATCTTGAAAACAGGCAATAAATGTACGGTCATTGCTTCTCCGTTTCCTGACGTTCATAGACGCATCTTTGAATATACTCACTATCTCTTCACACATCTTAGTAGCGTCATTTGTTGTGTCGGCTCCTATCATGAATGAGGTCAACCATGTATATAGATTTTTGAAGTAGGAGAGCCGACGTCTTGTATTGATTCTCGATGCACCGAAATGGTGTTGCAGAGTGGCCATTGAAAGAAAGAGGCTTGAGGTTGCTCCAAAAGACACTCTTAGCGTCCTCAAGATTTCTTGTTCTGCTAATGTTCGAATCTCCTTGGCAGAAGTGGGGTACCACAGGAAGCAGAGGGAATCCCTGTCCTCTTTATGGCGGCTGATCTGAAGGAGCACCTTCTCCACATCCGCTGTAACAGCTACCTTGTATCTGCGGAAACGCAAGAGAAGTGTGGCTACGTCGGGGTTTAGTTTAGGACCAGATTTCAAGCTGTCGTTCAGGGATTTCGCTCCTAGTTCATGTGAGGTCACGTCGAAAACAATGCGAAAGTTTCTTGTAGTCTGATTTTTGATCACTGCTCCATGTGGCATGTAATATGGTCGGCGATGATGTGTAAGACTTGAATCGAATTTTTTTTCTGCTGAGCCTTCTTCAAGATATACACGCAGAGCCTTGTCATAATTTTTTGACGGCTGCGGTCTTTCATCAGCTGGCTAATCAAATCCTCATGGTGTTTAGTGGCAACAGAGAAATCGTCTTCACGCTCAAAAGTATTTTTTCAAGAAAGTTGAAGTTCATAATGACCATATCTTTGGTCGTCGGACGCAGCCTGACCTATACTGTGAGGCTCGACTGTGAAGAAGCTGCCCGGGCTCAGGATCGGGCGGCAGTATCCTTATTGTTCTTTGAGAGTTCATTATTTTCCGGTAACTGTATTGGTCTTTCTCAGCTGAAGCGAGTCATTCAATCTTGAAGTCATTGTCTTCCCCCGGCCAAGGGCACTCCCCTTGGTTAGCTTCCACTCCCGCCAAGGATTGGCCGATAGACTATTTGTTACGCAGTGGAGCGAGAAGTGTCCCTGTGGCGCTGGTACCTACAGATGGGGGCAGTATTCCGATGAAGAACCCAAAGGCGATTCAAGTGGAGCTTCGAAAAGCCACTTCGCATCTCCAGGAGATCACTGAGGTCCGCCAGTTTGGTCGCGGAGGCATCATATGCTGTTCCGCAGATCAGGAATGTATTCGTGAGCTCCTGCAACGTTCCGAATTCGCAGCGCATCCGGTAAGCCCATTTATTCCGGCACACCTCGCATGCTCGAAAGGATTAGTCCACAGTGTAGACACAAGCCTGACACCTGCAGAAGTGCTCGATTTGTTTTCGGTGGCGGGTGTAATTTCAGTGTACAGATGCACCCGTACAATTGACAACTTAAAATCCCCAACAGAATCGGTGATAGCGACCTTTTTAGGAACAGTCCGACCTTCCAAAATTAAGGCATGGCCACTGATCTATAAGGTAGAGCCACTTTCCCCCAAACCCCTGCAGTGTTTGAAATGTTGGCGATTTGGACATAGCGTCAGAGGGTGCCGATCAGTTTTCAGATGCGGTCTGTGTGGTGAAAATCATGACAGCCGCAAGTGCAGCTCTGAAAAGAGAGGTGCTGCTTATGTAATGGGGTGCACCCTGCAGACTCCGCAGACTGTGCAGCAAAAGAAAGGGAGCTTGCCATATTGGATATTGTAGAACGCAAGAGGTGCTCTCGGAGAGAAGCCGTTGCAGAAATGCAGGATAGATCCAAAGGATATGCAGGTGTTGCAGCACGTAATACCAACGCCATGGATGCATCTCTCGCAACATCTATCGCAGAGGCCGTAGAGAAGGCAATGGAAAAGGCAATGGAACGCCTCGCAAACAATCTTTTTGAAAGCATGGCACAATTGGTTTCCAATCAACTATCTCAAATTCTAGGTGTAGCATCTACGAACGATTGGGCTCCTCAGACATCATTGGTATCGCAGCGTACGGAAATAGAAAGTGCGACAACACGTCAGCGAGCGGTTTCTCCTGAGGCAAGGACTTCCAAAACAACGGAAGACGGTGATCTTATGGATGATTCGGAAGCATGTGCAGATATGGATATGAACTCTCATAAGGCTCTGAAGCGAACCCGATCTCCCCAATCAAAAAACTCTTCGCATAATTTGAAATCTAAAAAGTATCTATCCAAAAAAGAATTCTTTGGGAACATGTCTAAGAAAGACTTTTTGCGAAAGGACATTTTGGACCAAGCAGTTTCTGCGACGGTTCTCTCGTCAAAATAGGTTCACTAACCATATTATAGTGGAATTGCAGATCTATATTTTCCCCAGCCACAGACATATCATACCTTTCTTCACAACTTTCCCCGGATATTATATCACTGCAAGAAACCTGGCTTTCAACCAGCCAGAAGTTTTCCCTAAAAAATATCAGCTATTTCGATTGGACCGACCTAGCAGAGGTGGTGGGCTTGCTGTATTGATAGCAACTAAGTTTAGTCACAAAGCTACGATCTCTTATCGTTGTGTGACTCCAGATTGTGAAATTTTGATAGTAGACATAATATTACCAGACGCTTCTCCCTTGTCGTTTGTAAATGCGTATTTCCCAGCCGGGGTGCAAGACACACGATGTCTAGACGATATGTTTTCTGCCTGCAGAAAGGATATAATAATCACTGGAGACTTCAATTCACATCATGTGGCCTGGGGTTTTAAAACAGATTTAAACGGAAAACGTTTGTGGGAATGGGCTATTGACAAGAATTTATCTTGTTTAAATTCGCAATCTGCTACTTTTGTCCGAGGTCTCTCTAAATCTGTAATTGACTTGACATTTTCAAGCTCAACTCTTAATATATGTTCGTGACAAACTTTGATTTGATTGATATGCGGGGGTTTAACGTCCCAAAACCACTATATGCGTGGCAAACTTTAGACTGTGCTACTAACAGTGACCACTTGCCTATTAGTTTTGTACTGAACTTTCCAAGAATACATGTCGCCGAAAAGGCCCGCTCATTCCTCAACTATAGAAAATTAGAAAAAGACTTGAGGGCTACTTTTGATCACCGCAAGGACATACAAGGAGACATTAGGGCTATGAGTCTGTGTGCAGTGTTAAAAAGATCAGTAAAAGACGCAACGTTTAAATTAGACTCAGCCACAAGAGGTTCTTTTAGTCCATGGTGGACTGAAGAGTGCATGAGGAGCTATAGAAAACGGAAAGCTGCATGGAAACAACTACTGGTCAACCAATGTCCGAAAAATTGGTGTGATTATAAATTCGCAGCAGCAGACTTCAAACGCACACTAAGTACAGCAAAATATGGTTATAATATGAAACGACATGAGTATCTTTCTAGGGCTAAAAACAAAAAAGCGCTCTTCAGATTTTTAAGATCTCAAAAGATGTTACCACCCGCTGAAAACATTGCCTCTTCTGTTTTTTCCCCCCGTGAGCTCTCTGATTTAGTAGAAAATATTGCGAAAGGGCTCCAAGATCGATTTATGTCAACTATTCCACTGCACATTGTGAACCCAATGGCAGGCGAGGATTTCGAGGAGGTTACTTTAGATGAGCTGGCAGAGATAATAAGGCACTTATCTCCTTCGGCACCTGGACCAGACGGGGTAACAAATGCAATGATAAAAGTAATATTCGAGATTTGTCCAACTGAAGTACTTATTCTGGTGAATTTTTCTTTGACAAAAGCTTGGATACCTGCGGAATGGAAGCTGTCTAAAGTGATTCCACCTCTTAAAAAGCAGGAAAAAGGATTCGCCTTGGACAATGTAAGGCCGATATCACTCACGTCAAATCTGGTTAAGCTAATTGAAGGAGTTTTGAATGCCCGGGTAATAAAATATAATAATAATAACTCAATATTAAACCCCAGTCAAATTGGTTTTAGATCTGGTTGCTCAATATGGTGTGCGCATGTTGATTTAGAGAGACGAATACAACTGGCTCAGCGTCGCCGCCAATACTTTGCTTTAGTTACTCTAGATTTGGTTAAAGCGTACGATAGGGTTGAGCATTCAATTTTATTAAAACAGATGGAGTATCACCACTTTCCCCACTACATCACTGCGTGGGTGTCGGAGTTTTTAAGAGGGAGAGAATATTACTGCTTTAAAGATGGGTACTCATCAAATAGATATAAGCAGACACGTGGCGTTCCACAGGGGGCTGTCCTGTCGCCAGTTTTATTTAACATTTTCTTAAGCTCCATTCCATCAACTAAGGATATTCAGTTATATGTGTACGCGGACGATATTGCTTTCTTTGCAAGTACTACCGACCTTCAATCATTATACCAGAGTCTACAAAATTATCTCAATATGATAGAAAGATGGCTTAAAAATATTCATATGACACTGAACGTAAAGAAAAGTGTGCTTCTTGCATTCTCTTTTCTGCAGCCTATCAACATCTCGTTAATGTACAGTAATGAGCTCATTCCGCAGGCGAATTCCCCTAAATATTTGGGCATCATATATAATGACACATTAAATTGGAGAAGTCACATTGATGATGTGTACTCCAAGGCAACACGGGCCATGGGGTGACTACGGAAGCTTGCAAACCGTAAAGCGGGTTTAAGAAGAGATGTGCTAATAATGATATATAAACTTTATGTGCGGCCCATCATGGAATTCGGATGTGTATTATTTTCTGGCAGCGCAGTTTATAAAATGAGACCCCTAATACTGCTGGAAAGAGAAGCGTTGCGTTTGTGTCTGGGTCTACCAAAGTTTGTTGCAAATAACGTGTTGTATATGGAAGCTCGCCTACCTTCTCTGCTAAATAGGTTTAAAATTCTTACTGTGCAAGCATTCTTAAAGATATACAGTTCACAGCAAAGACTCTCATTTTACGCTTTCATTCAAGAGCCGACTTTATTTTTTGAAACCCATTGGTCGCGACTACACACCCCGCAAAAAGTATTTGCACAAGCGCTACTAAAGCAACTGAATGTAAAAATTAGACATATTGGTCCAATACAAAACCTAAAGTCAATGCTTAGCATACAGTTCGATGATATATTTCCTCAAAACGCGAAACAATTGGCATATAGGTATTTAAATGACCAGTTAGCAGATTATCTAGCTCACCTAGAGATAAGCAATATCATAGCGACTGATGCATCTGTGTCAAAAAAAAAGGCTGGGGTTGGCATCTTCTCTCCTTCTTTGGACTGGTCCTTTTCGATTCAACTCCCAGATTATACCCCGGTATTCATTGCAGAATTATTGGCCATTGTTGTTGCCCTACGCAAATTGCCCTCAAGCGAATCATTAGCAGTTATCATTACAGATTCGTTATCAGCTTGTAATGCACTTTCTGCGGCAGTAAATTCAGAGCTGATGAATACGTTTCGGCATTTAGTACCGAAAAACGTAAAAAAACTGCATTTGCTATGGGTACCAGGCCACCGCGGATTATATTTGAATGAAATGGCGGACTCTTTAGCAGCAGTATCCCTGGGTGGGCCCACCATCCCAGTTTTACCAGATACGGCTTACGTAACCGCGCTAAGGTTCCGAAATGCTTGCCTGCAATGGGGAAAAGGTAATTTGGATAAATTCAAAGATTTCGAGCATTTGAGCTAATGCTGGAATAAACAGTGGTGTGTATCTCGCCAGTTAGAGGTCACTTATACCAGATTGCGCTGTGCAGTTTCACAACTAAATTATTACCTTCACAAAGCTCGGCTCAAGGCGTCAGCGCTATGCATTTGGTGCAACAAAATTGAAACAATTGAACATTTCTTTTTATTCTGTCATCGTTATTCTTATCAGAGAAAAAGATTTTTAGTAGCCCCATTACAAAAGCTAGGAATACAAGTAAATCTACCAGTAATTTTATCAATTGGCGGAACTTCATTTGGTTACTGCCACAGGGATGGATGCTCCGCTGTGTTTGATTACATCGACGCAACTAAAAGATTACCATGCTAGTGATCCCCTACCTTTTCAGATCTGTAGTTTATAATTCGTAGTTATGTATTTCAAAAACAAAAGACGGTTTGACCGCTTGCTCAGCAAGCATTTTTGTTTTTTGGTAGTATTATTTTAAGGTACTTTTTCAGATTGGCTTCATTTTCATTTTAGTTTCATTTAAGTATCCTGCCGCCCGGTTCTTGGCCCATCCCCCTTTGTGGGTAAGCGCCATTCATCAGAGGTCATCAGCATCAGCATCAGCATCAGTTATATTTCGCTCCAATTCTTGTAGCATCAGTCCGCTATTTGATATGCTGTCTTCGTCGTTCACGCAGTCCCTTTCAAGGTTCCAAAATTGCGTGATTGCACCCGATACCATGTCTCTTTCAATGCAGGTTCAAAGTACTATGGCGGTTGAGCAGTGAATGATTTTTCCTGGGAGAGGTAGTGAACCTTGCACAGTCCATCCCAGCTTAGTGTGCATAGCCTTTAGGTCTTTCCGTATGTTCCACACTCTTCTCACGACACCAGTCACAAAACGCCAGTTGTAGTCTGAACCGTCAAGAAAAATAGTTGGGCCCACTCTTCTCATAGTTTTCTGTGTCGTGTGACCTCCAAATACCCCTGCGGTCACAGTTTTCACTTGCAACAGCTGGCATCCAAGTTGGCGAGATCTTTCGATGACTTACTTCCTCCGTCAAGGAGTAGTAGTTCCTTGATTACGCCTTCCCTGCTATTCGCTCCGTAAAAGACTGCAATAATATCACAGGGCCTGCTTCTTCTGACAGGAGGTTGACTGCTGAAGCTGAAATTTCTTCTGCCTTCTTGTGAATGCCTGGGTCACACATGGGTGTTACATGTCGTCGAGAACGTCTGTCGAATTTTCGGTGTCCTCTACAACATCTTGCCATAAGTGCTTGCTTCACAAATCGAAAACATCGCCCTGTCTTGCTGAGCGTTTCTGTCTTTTTTCTCAACCTCCGCTTGCTGTCGCATACCTCTGCACGATGCTTTGATGATTCGCAAAACAGACATAGGTCGGGCTCCTCTAACACAGTTTGAGCGACGCTGTTGATGACATGGTATGAAGCCCAACTCGTGTTGATATCTTTCCAGTTTTCTGACGGATTTCCGGCCTTCTTGGGGACGCATATATCGCCGAAGTTTCTCGGCTTTGAAGCTACTGTTCGAGAAAGCCCATAAAATCTTGTAGCTCATTCTCGATTTTGTAGCTCTTTCTCATATATCTGGAGAACAGTTCGTGGTCTTCGCTCCTCTCCACAACAACGGCACCCTTTTAAAGCTTTGGCACTCCATCATGAAAAAACAGAACTCGAGGTGGCTAAAGAATTTTGCACGAGAGTTGCCGGAAATATTATGAACGAGATCATCGACGCCGTGATCGTTCCTGAGACGCGATTACCAGAAATGGACACTCCGTTCACCATGGAAAAACTGGAAGGTGCGTTAGTCGCTTCTAAGCACATGTCATCGCCAGGTCCTGATGGTATTACTTATAGTGCGTTGGTACACCTTGGACAAAAAGCTAGAAAAGAACTTTTAACATGCTTCAACAACTCCTGGCTCAGCGGCAGTGTTCCCCGAGAATGGAAAATAAGTCGATTAATACCACTTTTGAAATCGGGAAAATCACCATTGGACTTGACAGCGTATCGCCCTATTGCCCTCGCAAGCTGCCTCGGAAAAGTGATGGAAAGAATGGTTCTATTTCGTCTCGAGTGGTACTTGGAACGATACACCAAATACCCTTCTTGCATGGCAGGCTTTCGTCGGGGCCGCTCCTCCATTGACTGTGTCATTGATTTATCGACATTTGTTCAACAAGAAAAAAGTCGCAAGCGCATATCAGTGGCACTCTTTCTTGACGTGAAGGGTGCATATGATAATGTAGCTCACGATTCCATCCTCACTTCTCTCGCAGCAATGGGCATTGGTGGACGAATGTTTCAATGGATAAAAGACTATATAACTGGCAGGGGTTTCTTTGTGCAAACAGATGAGGGTAAAACTGCTGAACATTACACCTACTGCGGAGTACCTCAGGGAGGTGTTTTAAGCCCCACATTGTTCAATGTTGCCCTCATTGGTCTGGTGAAGGTTCTGCCAAAGTCGGTGTGCCTATCCATATACGCCGATGATATTTGCCTCTGGAGTGCTGCAGTTACTCGCCCTCAGGTGTGTGCACGAATACAGCGGGCAGCAACCCTCACAACAGCCTACCTTCAGAAACAAGGCCTAAATATATCAACTGTGAAGTGCGCGTTGATGGCGTTTACACGCAAACCAATGACGCCATACCCTGTTTGCATCAATGGGCAGATAGTCAAATATGCACGGACGCATCGTTTCCTGGGCATAATTATCGACAGAAGTCTTTCGTGGAGCCCACATTGTGCGTACTTGAAGAAGAGACTGCTATCTATTGTGCATATCATGAAATTCTTGTGCGGTAAAGCATGGGGAACTTCTGTGGCCTCCATGCTACAGCTGTACAGGGCCCTATTTCTGGGTCTATTGCGCTACAGCTTGCCGGTGCTGACTAACACTTGCAAATCGAATACTCATTCATTGGAGAGTTTGCAAGGGTCAGGCACTGCGTATCTGCCTAGGACTGCCCCGATGCGCTTATACTTATGCCACAATCATGCTTGCCAAAGACCATCCGGTCAGGACATATATAGTTGTGGATTGCCTCAGAGCGCACATTCGACATGCTAGCCATGTCGCCGACCACCACTTGGCCCTTCTACCTTCCGGAAGACCACGTGCTACGTTTTCAGACGTCATAGCCAAGCACCTAAACAGCATTCCATCAGGATATACGCCAGCTGCGACAACGGCATGCCCTTTGTGGTGCCTCGACCAGCCGCAAGTACGTCTAGAAATTCCGGGAATCAAAAAGAAAAGCAGTCACTCCAGAGTAGCATTGAAGCAAGCAACACTGCTATTATTACATGAGTTGTACTTAGACCGAACGCAGATATACACTGATGGGTCCGTCTCATCCAGCAGCTCATCAGGTGCCGCTGTAATTCCGGCTGCAGAAATGACAATCAAGTTTAAGTTGTCGCATATGACTACATCTACGGCATCAGAGCTTGCTGCTATAAGGGCTGCTTTACAATATCTCGTTCAAGAACGTCCAGGAAAATGGGTCATATTCTGTGATTCGAAGGCAGCGCTTCAGAGTTTGCAGTCTATCATGCGTAGGAGGAGCCATGACCAACTGGTAGAAGAAATAAGACATTGCCATCATGAAGCTCTAGCACGAGGGCATGATATTATATATCAATGGCTGCCTGGACATATCGGTATTACCGGAAATCAATTAGCCGATGATGCAGCCCGCTCAGCCCATGAAGAAACCCGTGTAGTCCCGATTTCTCTATCAAGGAATGATGCAGCAAGACAACTTTACCTGCTGGCTCGAGATCTCACACGCACGTTCTGGTCGTCTACCACCTTCCAAAGGTGTCAATTTTATGAACTGGATCCTTCGCTCAAGCTAAAGCTACCATCACACCTTTCTCGCTCCGATGCGACACTGTTATGCCGCCTTTGGTTGGGTGTTGCATTCACAAAGGCGTACTCCTTTCGCATTGGTATGGCAGAAACTCCTACATGTGACTACTGCGGAGATGAAGAGACCATCGCACACGTCCTGTGCAGCTGCGCTTGCTACGACACACAGCGATGCCAGCTACGGATGGTTTTGAATCGACTTGACCCCGGACGATTTTGTGTGCAGAAGATACTAGGACCTTGGGCATCTGCCTCAGTTGCGCAGAAAGCAACTAAAGCACTGCTACTTTACCTTAAGTCAACAAACCTGAGCGACCGCCTGTAAACTGTGTGTGCTCCCCGAGTGTGCTCGTGATTGTGTGTACCTTCTCATCTTTCTGCAACCTCTTTTCTCCCCTTTATCCCCTCCCCAGTGCAGGGTAGCAAACCGGATGTGCGTCTGGTTAACCTCCCTGCCTTTCCTTGCATCTTTATCTCTCTCTCTCTCTCTTCTCGATTTTGGTCGTCATGTCGTATGAGTCTCTTTTAGCTTCCATCGTGGGTACAGAAGCGATCGTTTTCGTCAAGTTGTGACTCTCATGAAACTTTAGCGCTGAGTCTGATGGCATGACGCGTAAGAGGATCTCCCGTAACATGGAGGTGTAGGTAGAAGGTTTTCTTTGAAGTCCTTTCAGACTCCTTACGATAGATAGGTATGTGGAGTTTAACGTCCCAAAACCACCATATTATTATGAGAGGCTCCATAGTTGAAGGTTCCGAAAATTTCGACCACCTAGGGTTCTTTAGTGAGCACCCAAATCTGATCACACGCGCCTACAGTATTTTGATCTCCATCAAAAATGCAGCCCCTGCAGGCTCGATTCGATCCTGTGACCTGCATGGCAGCAGCCGAGTACCTTTCCCAATAGACCACCGTGGTGGGGCTTCAGGCTCCTCACGTGGACTTAAACTTCATCATAGCTCTCACGAAGTTTCGTGGTGCTTGAAAACAATAAAACTGGCTGCAGATCTAAGAGGTTTTGAAGATGTAGCTGTACAATAATCATCTCGTCTCCGAAGCGTCTCTTGAGGATATATACTGCATCGTCATAGTACTCGCCCGATGCTTGAAGTCCGGATGTGGCTGCAGTGGCAGTTTCAGTGACAAGTGTGCTCAAGTAGTTAAACTTGTCGACAGCGCTAAGAACATCGTTGTTATGTACTGCCCTTGAGAACTGCATCCAAAATCGATGCCGTTGCTGTCGACTACCATCGAATTTGCGTATCTGTAGTTGCGGCAGCCGCGACCAGACAACGATGGAAGCCTGGCTCATCGTCGGGCACGAGGCCTGGGAAGCATGCTCGTTCGGAATAGCAAAGCAAAGCTTTGACGTCAGCGTAAAAATCTCATCCCCGTAACTTGTCACGTTTATCATTTCTGTATCGATCATCTTGTCGGGCGTCTCATCAAGTATGCTGTCATCGATATTCGTTATCTTTCCGAATATCACGTTAACTCGGTCAATTTAAATGCTCAACTGTGACGACGACAGCTCTTGTTCCCGTAGGAAGCCTTCCGATTCTTGATTGAGGGCATCGGGTTGCGAGTGCAGGCACTTACGTTGTCGGAGAAGTGGTTCCATGGTTCAGTCGGCGGCCGGGAACTCTACGCCGAAGGTTCAGGGGTCACAGAGCGACACCTTGAATCGATGACGTTGGCGTAGTTTTGATTATCCCAGGTTCCGGCACCATGTAGTGGACCTCAAGGTCCGCTGGCTACCTGGTTGTCGTGCAGGAACGTGAGACGGCTCGTCCAAAAGGAACGCTCTTTAATGGAACAATGATTAAAACAAAAAAAACTGATGACTTCATGCCCTCGAGCGAGAGGCATCTCGTGAGAAGCACTCGTGATGATGATGAACGGCGTGTGCTCCGTTGGGGAAGACGAAGTTACAATAGCGTGCATCGCTTTCGTTCACAAATTCATCTCGAGTAGAGCGACACTTGACTATAGCTGTCCAAATGAGAGGAACACAAGTCATACTATTTGTGGTGGGTAGACATAACAATTACGAATGTTGAGGAGAGATGCCGCACTGGAGTGGAGGGCTCCGGAAATTTCTGCCACCCGGGGCTCTTTAACGTGCACCTAAATCTAAACACACTGACGTCAAAGATTTTCGCCTCTATCACAAAGGCGGCTGCTGCGACCGGATTCGAGGCCGCATCCTTCGGGTTAGCCGTCGAGCGCCATAACCAGTGCAGAATCACTGCGAGTGGTCTAAAAATGTCGGGCAAATTAGACTGCTATGAAAGCAGATACATCGCAGGAGCCAAACTCGACATTAACTTGACAATGACGCCTCTATCATATGACGGCTGTTGTAATTTTGCGTTTCGTCTCTGCGATGCCTGTGGTTGTGAGGAGGCGCTACGCCACATCCTGTGTGACTCTCCGTGAAGAGACATAATGGGGAGAGCCAATCATTGGCATTCTTTATAGCGCACTTTGCCAATAGACAAACGGCTGTTGGAACTGTTCACACAAGTCGAAAAAGAACATTGTAGCTGAAGGCGACCAAGCGACTTCTGAGGTTTTCGAAGAAGACGGACGTGGATAAGACCTTGTCATAGTGATGTCGCGTTCCACGCCAGATTGATGGACTGCTACTGCCTAGGTGCTTGTGCACGCGCTGTGTAATGTACTATCCTTCTGTCTCCTCCCCCTTCTTTTTCCATCCTTCAACTCTTATTCCCACGTGTAGGGTATCAAGCCAGTTATCCTGGGCTAGTTGACTTCGCTATATTTGCCTTTTTACCATTTATTTTCTATTGCATTTCCTTACCTCTCTCTTTTTTCTTTCCTCCGTCGTCGCCACTGTCTTTTTCAAGGTCAGAAGAGACGACAACTGCGGCCACACTAGAACACTATTCTCTAACTGATGAATGCTTTTCATTAGCTGATTTATGAGACTGAGGGGCGGTGACTCGGAGGAGAGAGCCCTCCTTTCAGGTGGCAGACATGACCGTGAAGATGCATTCGGGCAGTTGCAATCACATCAAAAAAAGGACAGCCTGCGTTTTTTTGCAGAATGCTGCCGGCTTCCTTGTTGCCCTGACTAAAGAAGTCTTAGAGCGCTTTTTTTTCTTCTTGTTGTTCGCCTTAAACAGTTTATTCATCGAGATTGTTCAATTCCTGTTTTGATGACACAGATATGCCATGCTCATTACTTCCCTATGAATTTACACAGCGAGAACTGCTGCCCCAAATGATGTTGCAGCGAATTTACGGCTGCATAGTGTCTTTCTACAAAGCAATTTGTAGATCTTGCGTGACTCGGAGGTAGGATGCGTAAGATGCCTGTTTGCTGCGCAGAAATAATGGGCGGAATTTCTCCTGGGATCTTTTTTTTTGCAGCAGCAGCGAAGTACCCTATGCTCGAGCCTTGTCTGCCGTCGTCCTCATTAAGACGAAGAACGAACGCATTTCAGGGCACACATTATCTTTATGAAATCACAGCACAGTCCATGCATCACGGCACAGTGCAGATGGACCACTCACGTATGTAAATGCGTCAGTAAATGCGCCGACGTAAATGCAACGGCTGATTAACGGTGACAACTAACGGTACCAGGGCTTTACCCACACATCACATTCACTTCCAGGATAAGGTGTGATTTTCTTTTTTGTTGCATTCCCCGGGTCTCGTTTACGTCACCATTGCCTGTTCTCACCGTTATTGCGTAGATGTACTCTCTCAAGCACATTTGACGGATACCAGAATACCACGGCCCCACGTGTCTGGAGAAAGCATAGAGTCTCTAACAAATACATAGAGGGAAGTGTGGCGCCAGCATGTATGCGAATTTTTTAAACGGCGATGTTGGAGCGCTTGGAGTCACGGTATATGTGTCTGCGAGGCTTGTGCTGGCTGTTGTTGAGTGAGGCTTCGGTTCAAAAGCGAATACGACTGCGTAAAAAAAGCTTCTCTAAAAGGAAGCGTTTATAAGCGGATATAATTTTAGGATATTATATTATAAAACAAAAGGCCACTCACATTGACGGCAGAGCCAAACGGCGAAGAAAAGAAACAGACGACCATAACGTGGCGGAAAGAATGTTCACTTTGTCGTCTGCCTGCCAAGTTTAGCGGTCGTTGGTTACTTCTCACGCTTCGTAGAATGGTACACCAACGTAGAAAGTTCCAGTGTTAAAAAAACATGTTTCTGTGCAATGACAAAAAAAAATGCCCTAGTACGTGCTCTTTTAGTAAGAAATCAATCATTTTAACGTGAAACCAGACGCGTCTTTGAGGTATACAAAGTCCAGTCAAGTTCAAATGTCACGTAACCTGTCATTTCCTTGCATCCAGCAGCTCACTAGCCCCAAATTTCTCTCTAGGAATAATTGTGAGAAACTCTAAGGAAGAAAAGGGCTTGACGACGATAGATATATAGATAGATAGATAGATAGATAGATAGATAGATAGATAGATAGATAGATAGATAGATAGATAGATAGATAGAAACAGTCGATGCGTCTTGGGCTCTCTAAAAAATACTTGGCATATAAAACACTAAACCGGGTTGTCTCAGCGAAGAGTGGCCTGAGCTTTTAGGAAGACATACATGCACTTAGCGCTGCAAAGTGAAGGAAGAGCAGTGAGAAATTGTGGTACAGCTAAAAGGAAACGATAATGGACATCGTCACAAAGGAGGATGCGTGACCGAGCGGCAATATCAAAACTTGTTCACGCAGGCGGAAGTGCAGCGTGGGCCACATGAATCCGTTGGGTTCGTTTCAGCTAATGATCCATGAGCGATGCGAGCAAAAACAAAAGCCTGAGGCTAAATCACTTCCGTGTCGGAAGTAGCGACGGCCGTAAACAGGGCCCATTTGCCTGAAGTGCAGCCAGCAGCGGCCAGTAGATCTTTTTTATTGAACTAATGGTGCATGAACGCGCATGTCCAGCGGCAAAACAGGGGAGAAGAAAACACGAAAGCTAGTTTGCTCGTCTCTACGGGCAATTTATTCTGAACGCAATGATGTACGCAAGCTAGCCGTGCCTATCAAATGTTGTTAAACCTGGCTATTTTTTGAAAATCTAAAGACCTTTTTGAGAAAAATTGTTTGATTCATGGACAATGGAGGCATGGCAGGAAAAAAAAAGCTTTGATGAATGGTGCTACTCATTTTTGCTTCTAGGCTCCGTCTATATATCTGCTATAACAATAAATCAGCGTTACTGTATCTGAGGCAAACAGTGAATGGTTTATCACGACCACTTTAAAAATGATTGCAGCAGCTCATTCTGCAAAGGGATACACGGCGGATTTCCTCGTATAGTCGTTGTAACTTGGATCCTTTTCAGGGCTTGAACTACTGTAGTAAAAAATATGACATTTTAATTGCCTATATGATGGTGAATAATGGACAGAAAATCCACTTACAGTGATTGGAATGCGATTCAGTTATTCTTCTGCTAACGCGCATAAACTGAAATATTTAGATACTGGTACATTCAACACTTATGTTTTTGCCCAGCGTGCTAATCTTTGCGGAACTTGGGATGTTCATTAAAAACCATGTTCTCACTTTTTATGTGACCATAACCTACCAAGAAATCTTAACCTGTCGTTAGCATTGCAGCCTATCTACCTGTAGTTAACACAATATATCCTGATTTCATTGTGTGGCTTTAATGAGGCCAGTGTGTGACCTCACTGGCGACCACCTGCCGATAATGCATTTCCTCACCACAGCAGTATTGGCCACCATGGAGCAGTACTTGGCCACTGCCTCCTTTATGAAGGTACGAAATGAATGTTGGCCCTCAGTGCGCAGCAGCTGCGAAGCAACTGCCTAAGGCGGAGGTAAGACCTGTCACGCAGTGGAGGGTGACAATAATCTCTGGAATCTCTAGAATCAGAATCTTCGCAGGTAATAGCAACAATATTTGAGTTATTTGAGTTGAGTTTATTGCGCAACAATATGGCGGGGAGACCAGTCGAAACAGACACATTGAGCAACTTCAGGGAAACCTGGCCACTTCACACACTGAGCGGTTACAGCACATTGTGCCTAATGCCACCCGTAAACTATAGTAGTGGGTGACATGCTTATGCAGAGGCAAAGGACACAAAAGAAGTGCACGCACTATCCGTCTCTCGAGTGCACGCCCACGTGACGCGTCAGGCAAGAGTGATGCTGCTCTACTGGTACGTTCAATAAACCTCGCCTGAACCTCTAAAGGGACGTGAATTTTGATGGAGGTGCTGGGTAGTCCTCACGAATACTGCACACCCCTGATAGTCCCACACGTGCTGCACACGTGATAGTCGCAACTGACTAGTTGACCCGCTATGCCGAGACAGAGGCGATACCTCGAGCCACAGCTGCCGAGGTAGCGCAGTTATTTATGTGCCACAGCATATTGCTTCATCTAGCTCCCTTTACAGTATTAACAGACCGAGGCACGTCGTTCACTACGCGACTTGTGGGGGAGGTTATTTCGCTAAGCAACAATAGGCATCAGAAGTCGACTGCTCACTATCCGCAGAGCTGCGGACTTACCGAGTGACTAAATCAAACAGTCACTGATATGATATCCATGTACAAGGATGTACAACAGATAATAAGGGATCAGATATTACGTTATGTGACCTTCGCTTAGAACGCCACCATTAGGGAAACAACGCGACTCACGCCATTGTGCCTTCTATATGGCCGTGAAGTTCAGACAATGTTGGACGCTACGCTTTCCTGTCAAGATGCTGAGAAGTCAACAGCTAACGCCGAAAAATTCACCTAACGTGGCGAGGAAGCTCGCCACCTCGCACGGCTGCACATTGGTCTGCAACAGCATGCAGGTGCACGACGCTACAATACCCGTCATCGAGACGTGCCCAATGGTCCAGGCGACCAAGTTTGGGTGTGGACTATGTTTGTCGCCGTGACCTCTCAGAAAAGTTCCTAAGCCGTTACTTTGGACCCTATATTGTGCTGTGCCACGTGAGTGACGAGGACTACTACGTAGTGTACGTCACTTATATAGGTCTCGAAGGGGGTCGTCCACTTAAACAAAACGAGAGCAACCAAGCTCCGACTGAGTTAAGGTCGTGCGCATGAAAGCTTATACAGCGCGTTCATAGTTTCTCCTGCCATCTATTTCCTTTTTTATTACGCCTAAACTTTCATTTACTGCTTGAGCTTAGCCTTTCATCATCCTTATTTCGCTGCGTAATCTATTTAGCTTTTTGTCTGACACCTACCTTGCAGCCTCGAGGCGATGCTGCTTTTCGCAGATGAGAGAATAATACCACCCGTAGTGTATGTTGGGTGACATGCTTATGCATACGCACAGGACACTGAAGAAGTGCACACGCTATTCGTCTCTAGAGCGCACGCTCAAGCGATGTGTCTGACAAGAGTCCTGCTGCTCTGCCCCTACGTCCAATAAACCTCACCTGGACCTCTAAAGGGACGTGGCAATATCAATGAAGAAGAAGTGAGTAAAAATATAACGAAGAAGAACCCGACAGATGGTTAGTTTTTTTTTTCAGGGGGCTTTAATTGTGTTTCGCTAAAGTACGCTTCCGGTGTACAAATGTTACGGTGCTCTGGTGCAAGCACAAAAGTCGCGGTTTCCATCCCGGCCACAGCAATAGATTTTCTACGGAGGCATTAATGCTACAGAATTTTGTTCTGTGTGTTGTCAGTGCACAGATATACAACACATAATCCGAAGAGTTCCTGTAGCAGCTTCAATTCTTGACGTGCCTCGTATACATATTGTGGCAATGGAACCTACAATCCCAGATTTTACTATTTGGTGCGTTCTTAAAAAAGAAGAAATACAAAAATATAGTGAGAGGCATAGGAAAGACACGCAGGTTGACCAGGCTGTATGAGTTTCCTATCCTACACGGTGGAGAGGGAAAGGGAAGAAAAAAGAAAAAGAAAGCGAGGAGAAAAGAGGGGACAAGTGACACATGCACACAATAGTCAGTGTTTACCGAGCACACTGTAATAGTCACAACTAGGATGTGTTTGAGATCAGTTCCTCTAGGTTGTGTAAAAGTAGACTTGTATTGAAGATCTTCACAATAGCCTTGCCTTCAAAACAAAACCGTCGGTGGAGCATTCAATGAATGGGAACGCATTCCGTGCAAAGCAATTGCAAAGATAAGAATATGGGGGATATCGATAAGCATTACAATGTAGAAAGAAATGCGAACGCTGGAGCTGCCAACGTGGATTGAATGTCTTGCAGCTACGGCAACTGTTCGGGCAAACGGTGACGCGCAAAGGTAGCGGTAGTCTGGAGAACATTCTTGAGTCGACGTCGGATATCAGCGGTTCCCATTGCAATTTTAAATCATCCTCCAGAATCCATCTGTAGTTTCATCAAAAGCCCAACAGTAACAACGTCCTTTGTGTTCGCGTTCAGACGTAGAATAAAATTAGAAATTGTGAGTGAGGGATATGACGCATTTATGTTGAAACTAGTCGAATAAAATTGATTTAGATTTGGCTTGTCTGTTTCCCTGTGCTGACGAAGCATCGTGCTTGAATAACGAGTGCCTGCTGTGATTGAGAAGAGTAATAATAAAAAGCAACTTTTTCCACAAAAAATGTTCATAAAAGCATTATTTTTTAATAAAAACACACCCTATGCTTATAGAGACTGTGCTGACGATTAGTTTTATGATCGCCAGATGAGTATGTCCGTCTATGTTAACGCCGCATCGTTACGCTGCAAGTGGTATTTTATTTTTCGCGCACAAGTTCACCCATAACATAGTCTCATAATTGTTAGCCTTGCTGCCAGCCACCCTTTTTCCCGTCACAACAACAAGATGAACAAATAATATAAAAAAATGGCAGATCCCACGTACAGTGGGAGTCGATGATATGTGAAGCACGAATGAGAAATGTTTGTATGTCACTTTAAAATCAGCACAACGTTACGATATGGATGTAAATTATGTCTTACATGACTTCCATGTCATGATTATCATGCTTGCATGTGAAGTTTACCTTCGTCATTCATTGACGTCACTTAACACCAAATTTCTTATATGTGAAGCTATCAAAACGGCCACGAGCGCATAACGAATAGCCCAACACACTCCAATGTAGCGTTGACGCTCGCGCACACTGGGCACAGTGACGATACGTTAGCAAAACGAGAACACTCTATAGTCTGACGCCAAGCGCGACCAGCGTCCGTCGATGTGACCCGACTGCAACCGGCGCAAAATGGGACATGCTGCATTTCGCACCGATGCTTTAGGGCCAAACCTCATAAGCGCGAAAATGCACGCGACAGCGACGAGCGATGCGACGTAGATCGTCTTCGCGCGATCAGTCGCTAGCGCAGGCAAACCTCATTCACGCGACGGCTTCAGCGAGCGAACTCCACTGTTGCTGGCATGAGGCCGTCTATTCGCACCAAGAAAACCGAGTAGTGAGCGGTATGCAATTTAAAAATAAGATATATTGTTGTGTAATGGAACGAAAAGTGTTTATGAGTGCCTTGCAACACTTTTTATATGCACATGCGTAATAAACATTGCGTTATTTCTTGTTGCGCATACGTGACTCGGGCAGGGTCACGTGCACCTATGTAGTCTTCGTCTTCTCCGGGTTTTCGCTATTGGCTGCTTCCAGGCGATCAGCGACGGTTTCCAAATCTGGAGAACCGAGCGATCACGCGAACACGAGCACGCGACACGCCGCGCGAACGCCCTGTTTCGCCGCTCATAGCATCGCTCGTCGCTGTCGCGTGCATTTTCGCGCTTATGAGGTTTGGCCCTTACTCAGACAACACTGCGTCTCCCTCCTTTCGTGACGGAGTGACACCAGACGTGCTGAAACACGCATGCTTCAAGGCAATGCAGCGCGGCACTCGCCTGCGAGTAAATGGCAGGACCGGCGCCTGGCGTGGCAACGCCGGCGGGACGCGACTAAATGAACGCCGGTGAGCACGCGCACCGCGTCACGTCGAAATACACTGGCACCTTGACACCTTGACTGTCGCATGTAGCCATGTTGTCACGTAACACGCATCATATGCTTATTATGTTTACACCAGTCACATACCTTCGTCATCCATTGGCGTCACGTAATACCGATTTCGGCATACTTTAAGGTAGTGTAACGGCCACGAGCGCATCATCAGTGTGACATGCAGTCATGTTGTTACATGACACGCATGTCGGGATTTTCATGTTTGGATGTGTCATTTACCTATGTCGCCCATCCGCGTCGCGTTATACCGAGTTTGGTAGAAGTGAAGCTAGCCAAACGGCCTCGAGTGCATTATGAGCGTAGCATGTAGTCATGTTGTTACATGAAACGCATCTCATGATTATCATGTTTACGCCAGTATCATACCTTCGTCATCTATTCACGTCCTGTATTACCAAATTTTGTACTGGTGAAGCTAGTGAAACGGCTGCGAGTGCATCATCAGTGTGGCATGTAGTCCTTTTCTCACATGACACGCATCTCACGACTATCATGTTTGCACCAGTCACATACCTTCGTCATCCTATGGCGTCAGGCAATATCAATTTTAGCATACTTTTAGATAGTGAAACGGCCGCGAGCGCCTCATCAGTGTGGCATGTTGTCATGTTGTTACATGACACGCATGTCGGGATTATCATGTTTTATGTGCAATAAACCTATGTCTTCCGTTCGCGTCGCGTAATGCTGACTTTGGTACATGTGAAGCTAGCGAAACGGCCGCCAGCGCATCATGAGCGTGGGTGTAGCCATGTTGTTGCCTAACACGCATCTCATGATTATCGTGTTTGCACCTCCACCAAATATGTTACGGGAAGGAGACTGACTCAGAGGGGTAGTCACCGATGTATTTACAGCCGGTTAGGCGAGCAGCGCCAGCCACACAGATTAGCTCGTGCCAGACTATCTGCTTTCTCCAGCTCCATGGACTGGCACGTAGCAATACCTTCATCATTCATTCATGTTGTCTAATACTGAATTCGGTAGAAGTGAAGTTAGTGAAACGGCTGCCAGCTCAACATGAGTGCGGCATCTAGTCATGTGGTTACATGACACGCATTTCATGATTATCGTGTTTCAACCAGTATCACACCTTTGTCATTCATTCAGGTACCCTAATACCGAATAACAAATTTGGTAGAAGTGCAGTTAGCGAAACGGCCGCGGGCACATTATGAGCGTGGCGTGTAGTCATGTTGTTAAATGACACGCATGTCATGATTTTCATGTTAGAGTCTGTCGATTGTGTTCGCCATGTAATCAAATAATACAGTACCAGTTTTGCAACATGCCATGTAAACGAAACCACCGCAAGAGCTGCAGGACCTTGAAATATAATTCATGACATTCATGAGATATGTGTCATAATTGTCATGTTAGAACTAGTCAAATATGTTCTTCATACAGTCATGTTATGCCATACGAAGTTTGGTATTGATGCCATTATCGAAACAGCCTGGATAGCTAGAAGTCATAGATGACTAGATAGATAGATAGATAGATAGATAGATAGATAGATAGATAGATAGATAGATAGATAGATAGATAGATAGATAGAGAGATAGATAGATAGATAGATACGCTCAAAATCGCTGAAGTTCGCTAAGAAATGCACCGCATTTAAAATTTGCGAAGAAATGAAGATGAAGCCATGCGAGACGATCGTGAGTTTAAAACAAATAAAGCCATCATATTATAGTGCTATTGCTGTAATCATAAACAAGACAAAATGTAGCCAGAAGATTGAATTTCTGTGTGAACGTTGATCGAAAAGTAAACGTTACTTTGGGTCTAGTATTTCATGTTCGCAAGGTGAGAAGGCGAACACCCGAGGAGGATGAGAAAGAGGGAAGACGTAAGCCAGTTTCAGTGAGCCAGTTTTCAGACCAGCTGGCTACCCTGTGCTGAAGAGTTAAGTATGATAGCAAAGAGATGTTACAAAGAGAGAGAGAGAGAGAGAGAGAGAGAGAGAAGATAGCGAAAGAGGAAAAATGAACTAAAGAAAATACGACACTACGTATGTCTCTAAGGCCAGTTGTCCGCACAAAAATCTAAGAAAGCTTTGAAAGACACCTGCGCTGAGAATAAATTCGGCCAATAGCTCAGAATCCCTTTTTTCAGCAAAGGGAGATCATCTACTCTACCTCTAACTTCGGTAACGCATGAAACGGGTACATTCGCACAGAAAATGGGTGATTGTTTCTTCGCAGCTTCAGTTATTGCACATAGAGGTGCGTGTCATTCCAATAACAAAGAATTATGCGTTCGGGAACGCCGCGCCAACCCTAAGGTGGTAAGAAATGCCTCGTCAGCTCGAGATATTCCTGAAGGAAGACGAAGCTTGGCATGGCGATCCAAAAAAGCACCACGCCTGCGCGGAAGGCACAGCACAGTCACAGCGACAGCTAGAAATGCGGCCTTTTAGAGCCTTTCCGTAACCCTCGTTGGGTAACTACTGCAAGCACACTTGCTTGATACCCACTAGGTCATTATTATTAATTTGTTTGGGCAGTAGGCCGGCATTTGCTATGCTATTTTTCGTCCTTCTTCTGAGAATCGAGGTTCCGCTAAACACGTGCAAGGAATTTTGTGCCAATTGTTCATGCAGAGGATGACGACGATGAGGAATTATGGCTGAAGTCGGTAGCGCCAGAGTTAGAAGGGGAACGAAAAAGCTTTTGGGATGGGTTGGAGCAGTGGATGGCCCAATCGTTACGCTATTCGCATTGTGCGTCCACTGGTTATTCTTTCACTGTTTTAAGAAGCTTTATAAGTCGTAATAACGTGATTGCTTTCCCGACATCAAGCCTGTTAAAGGCATGTTTTACAGCAAGTCACAAGCACCGATGTAGCTCAGAGGTAGAATACTGGGCTGGCACCCAGCGGCCCCGTGTTAGAGCCCCACTGTGTTGTTGGTGCTAGAATTTTTTTTAAATTTCACGTGATGTGGTTACGGACACCGGCGGCGGCGGACACTTGCGCGTGACCCGAGTTGTGATTTCAAAACAGCTTTCACTGTTATATTTAGGCTTATGCGGTTGTTGGCCAATCGTTCAGCACCAGTGTGCGCCCCAGATTCATGAAAATTGACATGACTTAGTAGTCAAGCGTTTGTGACTTCTATCGCGTTCCCCTGTGCTTGTGTGAGGTCACGTGCCAGTGAACGAAGTATTTTAGCTGTGGTACTCCTTGAGAATAGTACGGCTGTGCATCGCTTACCGGTTTTGTGCACATCTAGAGGCGTTATCTGAGCGGTCGCTGCCATACATACCGCAATCACCTGGTAACCACAGATACACTATGCTGTTTTGTTTCTAGATTGCTCGACGGTGAAGAAGCTTCATATCGATCACAGAGTGCTCAATATGTTCATGACAAAGTGGTTTTATGAGACATCGAAAAAATTTCCTCTGACTCCAGGAAGATGGATCAAGCTTGCGAAGGTTTTTCAGCGATAACCTCAAGTTGTTCATGTGTGGCTGAGAGTTCTACAGCCGGGGATATACTGATTGTTGAAACCTGTTTATCTTTGGCTCTATTAGGCGATACAATGCTAAACTTGTGTTGACAAGCTTTGACTACACTTACTTCATCTTAACTAAGCTCATTCACGTTTAACAGGGCAAACGTAGCTGCAAAAGCTTAACTTCACCTTCTTGACTTCATTAGGATATAAGATGCTAGCTACGTTTAGTCTAAATAAATTCCAATGTAAGAAACGACGTTAGCCCACCGACTAACCTCCCGCCCCTCCTTTGTTGCAGCCACTACGTAACGATTAAGACGTTTGTTATAGCGCAAGCTGAAAACGACGACAAAGGGCAAGAGTACGAGTGCATAAAAATCTCCATGACCTACCGACTAGCCCACACCACCCCATTTCTACGCTGCGTAACATAACTACACAGAGTTGATCGAGCAAAGAAAGCGACAACCAGTTGTTGTTCTGACTATGAGTACCGTCACCCAGTCAAACAACGCGAGGTAAAAAGGCGACCTGATAATGACGGGACGGGCATACGCACCGTAGCAGGCATCATGTAAGTAGATGGCCCGTCAATGCATTCTGCCACGCAATACAGTAGCCTGCACACTGTTGTTAGCCCATTCACGTAAACGCCCTGGCTGAAATACAGTATAACATTGTTTACGAATGCACAGCATAGTGCCTAAAGTAAGGTGGATACGATGGTATACATTTGGAATCGTTTAAACAATTACACTACGCCTTTTAAAGGCAAAGAATGGTAAGTGGCGGAGTATAATGAAAGCGAACAAGCTACTTGATGACGCACGATGTATTCGTCGAGAGTATTGGTCTCAAGCAGCAGATTCTACTTAAACTTACTAAAACGGCAAATAACAATTTATGTCAAAAGGAAAACTTAATCTATGACAACGTCTATAGCGGCATAGTAATAACAGCAGTGCCTTACGTACCGCGAAATTTAGCTAAATGTACCACATGAACGACTCAATGAGTGGAATACCTTGGAATTGACCCCGAGGATGTTAGAGTGACTGACTGTGATTCTGCGCTAGTAATCAAACTAGCTGCAAGAAAAGCAACCTTCCATGAAACACGAGGCCTTGATAAACTGCTGCTTGACAGTTTCTGTTTGATTTAGAAAAAAAAGAAGCTCCAGGAGTTACTACGGAGATTGATGCGAGTGGTTTGCAAGTTCCGTTTTCGCCTGGTTGAACTGGACACGTGGTGCCACTAGCCGGGTCCAGTTTAATCAAGCACGCCCGCCATCTCGGAGGCCATGGCAGAAAATATTTCAAAGGCCGTTGTTGCGGCGATGGCTCCCGCTAGTTTCGCTTTTCTGCTATAGTTTTGGCGGCTGCGTAGTTAAGCTGGGGAACGTTGTGCATGACCACAGTAGCGTGAAACGAACCACTTTCTGCGAGAGATTTGAAGTGCACTAACGCGACAGTGGACAGCTAAAACGTGATAATAATTAAAAAAAATAGCTTCCGTGTTCCATGGCACAAAAGTAGCACTGCGAGAATTCTGGACCACTATTTCGGCAATAAATATCGACTTAATATTTGCCCTTAGTGTCCCTTTTACCACTACCTTCTGGATTCTGTCTATTGGTTGGTATAATAGTCATGGTGCATATCTGCTGGCCCAGAGGTTGTGAGATCAAACCCAGAGGTTGTGAGATCAAAGCGGAATCATATCGTCAAACTTGAGCAGCGTATCTCGAGGTGGCGTGGCAAAGGAAACCAGAGTCGAAACGCAAACGTTATTTGCTCAAACGACCATTTACCCGTTTCTTGGCATCAACACATGATTGCCTTTAGCGGGAGAGAGTGTAACTATTTTCCAGACAATATGCTAGAGGCCCATTCATTCAGGTTTGGAAGCACATCAAAAAATCTGGGGGCTTTGAATTTCTGAAGCCCTCCACTACGGCCTCTCTAAAAATATATTGATGATTGATGGACATGTGGGCTTTATCGTCTTAAAACCACCGTATGATTATGAAAGTCGCAGTAGGAGAGGGCTACGGGAATTTCGACCTCCTGGAGTTCTTTACCGTCAACCCACACGGGCTTACAGAATTTTAACCTCCATCGAAAATGCAGCCGGTAAAGCCGGGATTGGATCCTGCAACCTTCGAGTCAGCAGCCGAGTACCTTAGCCACTAGACCACCGCGGCGGGGCGCCTCTGAAAACCATAATGATTTTTCTAGAGGTAAAAACACTCCGCAAACAATACTTGATGTGTTTTTCAATAAAAAAAAATAGGTGCTTCTGTTTGCTGGCCTTCTAAAAAGATAAACATCTGGCAACCGGTATTTTGGTAATAACACGTTATACAGCATGATCTAATCCGTGTTAAAATTGTACACTCCACCGCTTGCACGGATTGTACGCGGTAAACTTGGTTGAAGTAAGATCTATAAAAAAACGAAGCATTATGTGTAAATCTAAACTGTGGTGCTTTCTTATCGTTGTGTGTTGCCTTCAGTATTGCAAACATGCGTTTTCAACCCATACCGAAGCAGTTATGAAACTGCTAATTCAAGCTCGACGCTGAGCAATGCCTTTCAAATGTTTCATCACACCGACACGACGCAATTCCGACAAAGCTCTCTCTTTTATGCATTCAGCTGCTTTCTAACGCAGGCAGTCACTCCATACCTAGAATAACTTCAAACTTTGCCTCAACCGTGGTGCCTCAAAGCAAGTTTGCCCGAAGTAAACATCTATCTTTTTATTTAGCATCACAGCAACATTCTATGTATGAAAGCCATTTGTTTACTACTGCGAATCTCGTTGCGACCAGCAGGCAGCGATGACAACCATTACGCAGTATGAAGTAAGGCTACAAACAGTTCTCGCACAGCACGAAGCACTAGCAGCGAGTGTCACAAGTCTCAACGCCCGCGGTAGAAGCTTTGTCGTGTTTCGAATTCCGGCAGCCCCCGTGATGCTGGTATGAGTTTCACAACTCGGAGACAAATATTCTACTGGAATGTTTCCTCTTACCCGCATGCTCCTCTTGTGGGGCGCTCGCTCATCAAAAATACGATGAATCGCAAGCTATTTGCATAGGAAGTGGATGGCACGAAAATTTTGCGAGGTGGCTAGAACGAACGCCATTTTTAGTTCTTTTTTTTAGAGCTCTCACGGAATCTGGGTAATGTAAACGCATGGTAGACTTTGTAAGGATGCGGTACAGAACTAACCGACTGGGCACGTGTCGGTTGTGTATGCAGGAAACCATACGTCTGCGACCGGCAAACGCTTACGCCTATGGGGCTGCCAAGTACATTAGGCTGGATAGTTGCTTCTTACTTGCGGGAAGGCCTTTGATAATGAAAATGAGGAGGATGTTGCTGGCTGCATGCGGATTTAGCACTGCATGTTATGCGGGCTATAGCCTTGCCCGGTTTTCTTCTTTTAGCTCGCGCTAAAAACAATAAATATTGACCAGGGTAAGAGTAGGAATACTCCTACAAGGTTTTTGCTGCTGCCATAATTGCCATATTCACTGAAAAAAAGTAGAGATCGATAACAGTCACGTTGAGACTAGTTATCGATTAGCAGTGTAATGCACCAACCGCATCATCCTGCTCATTGTGTGTTTGACCCATGACTAAAAGTGTGCGAGCGCTGGCAGTGAACGCGCTGCAAGAGAGAGTACAATAACTCACATACCCAGCACTGCCTTTCTCCACAAAATGTTTCCTGAGGTTAATTTAACTAACACTTGTACGCGGCACCGATTCAGCATCGTCCAGCAACTGGGAATCGGCTCTGCGGAGTCCGGACGTGACATCACAACTTTGGGCTTAGCAGAGGGTCCACGATGAGGCTGTAAGCCTCGGCCTTACTGCTGCGTTGTGGGAGCGGCTGACCGTGTGCTAGGGCACAACTCTTTGGACTTTCTGAATAAAGTTCTCTCAAAACAAACCAAACCATCTCTATCGCATGGAGTGCGCATGATAGAACGTGAATTCACGTGCAAGGTCTGCCATCAAATGCTCAAGTAGATATAGAACGCCCCGACCACCATCTCTAGGGCGAAGGAGCATAAATGACTCCAAGAGAGGGGACGAGGCGGCAGCGTCACTCAAGCACCTACCTTGACGTTTGTTCATAAGGGTAAAGAATGCCATCTCGATGTGCAACAGCCTATGGGCGGTACAACCCTATGCTCCCGCAACTCACACCACGACAGAGAGCGAGACGGCAGAGAGCACGAATACCGCTTCGCCACTTGGAGTGGCAGAATTCTGTGACACCAGCCTTTAAATTTACGCGTGCTGGAATCCGCAAGCGTTAGCTGGAAATGTTGCTTTCTGTAACATTACAATTCATTACAACTGGCGATAACACCATGACGTAACCATACGCATTCCGGTGGCCTATTATCTTTGTCACGTGCGCTGTTCTTCAGTACCTTCATACCACTCAACGCCAAATCACATACGGTGTATGTAGCACTTAACATTACGAGTACTTCATCCCTAGCGACACACGAGGTGTCTTGCGTTTATTTGGCAATTTTCTCAGGGATATAATGATGCAACACCCGGTAAAATTTCGGAAGTGTGGCAATACATACATAGACACGAAGACGCCAGCGTGTGGTTCATGTGTGACTTTGAATGATAGTAAAATTAAGTGGATTAGCAGCTGCTGATAACATTTCACTTTCATCGCATTTCAGTGTATTACATCCGAAATCTGTGTTGGCTCGCCCTTGCGCGTTTTCAAAAGGAGGCTCTCGAGGATATATAGATCTGTGGCAATCTGAATTTAGCTTCGTTGTATTTTGGGCTACGCCTTGTGTCTTCATTCTTTCTGCCGTGTTTTAGTGTGTTTGTTTATGGGGCGAAGTTATTGTAGAACCTAGCAATGTCTTTCATTTTTTATCATGATATTTGTATAGTTTAAACGTATGTGAGACATCAAAACGGCTTTACAATAGATAATTGTCAGTCTTCTTTGTGACAAAACGGTATAAAACTTTTTATACTATTCGGCGACTTCAACGCACGCAATACAAACCTTCTGACCTTGTTTCCGTCGACTGCCACTATTTGCTATCACGGCTATATGAAAATTTGTTCAAGAGTCAAAACATATGAATGTGACTAAACATATGAACAAAAAAGGTTTACCACACACGATCATTAGTCATACTTGTGGCAGAACAATACAAAAAACGTACAACAAAAGCCCTTCATACTAGTTGTTGACATTACCATAGACAATATAAACAGCGACATGAATAGCAATATTGAGGCCAACAATAAATTTACGTTTCTGTATATAAACTTCATGCCCCTCAAGCTGCAATACCTGAAGCAATGCTAGGGTTAACTACGGTTGGTCATCAATACAATACCCAGAGCTTCGCCCACTTTTTAATATTTATTGCTTGAAGACGCACGATTTTTTTATCTAGAATGAATGACTTGCGTGTTTCCTGATCAAGTAAGTGGGTTGCAAAAATAGTGCCTGTAGGAAGAGTAGTTCCCCGTCTTCACAACTGATATCTGTCGCATTACTATTAATACAAAGCTTATTTCCTCGTGAAGTCGCATCGACACAATGCTATAGGATTACGAAACGTTCCTAAAAGACGGGAAGTGGCAGCACAGACTAGTGGGCTCATTCTTTATATTTTCATAGTTTTTCTTAGCGGCGCAGTAAAGAATAAGCATAAGTGCATTGGCATGCACCAACTACAAAATCTCCTACAAAGACGACATAGGTAACTGTTGTCAGCTGTTGGTGACAGCGCTTGACAAGCAGGGTCACTGTAATGCTCTAAACGGTATCTCAAGCGATCGTGTCCGGAATTGCAGTCTGACATTCCCCGAATGCTTGAGATCGTTTGCACCACTGGCAGTGAGAAGCCCATTCAGGCATCTTTACAGACGCGTGTCACCATGCAGATTAACTTGCGAGGCTTGGCGTATACTACTGACCAAAGGGGCATCTATTCACCTTGACAACCTTAAGAAAAAAGTGTGTCAATGAAGTGGGTGTGCAACTAATGTGAAGCTGGCCTATCGCGAGCCAGTTATGCCAGTATATACCTGCATTATATCAACTTAGTTAAATAAATCTGGGTGACTGCCTGTTTGATAGCCCTTCACTTCTAAATATGGATGGTGAAATCTGCACTGTGTCAGGATCAGAAGCAAAGAAAAGCTGGAATGGTGTACTTATATATGAAAGTCAGTATGATTATAAGTTGTAAGAACTGCACAAGGTATTTTGTTGTTTTGGTTGTTGCTTTGTTTCTTATCATAAAAGGGCACCCTTCTGCCCTTCAATCTCTTTTTAAAAACTCGGCATACAAAATGAACTCTGCCCTATCTCAAAACGCTTCTTTTACATCTTTTGTGACAATACGCGATCTTATAGTGTTATTCGATGCACTTATGTAGAGAAACGCCAACGGAGATTTTTTAGGCTTTCTGCACCCAGAAAAGCGGAGAACACTGTGTCAGCATTGCTTCACTGTTACTCCAAAAAATTAAATGAAGTATGTCTCGAAATTGTGAAACGGCAAATTTCAGCGATCGTTTTTTCTCCATACATTCACTGATTGTATTTTCCTGTATATATTGACACATAAACGCAATAACGCATGGTCGTTGCTCAGTGCCGTGTTTGTGTTTTTTCGCCACCGTCCTGTTTCAGCGCTGTTCATTCTTTCAAAGTCGAATTTCTGCGCTGCACAATAATCATGTTTTGAAGTTTTGTTCATATTCATTACACAACGCTAAATTGCGGGCGCAGTGATTGTTCGCCTTAGCGACGCCCTTCTCAAAGCCTTTTTGGCAAGCCTACTTTGTATAGTAGTGAAGTTTAGGAAGACGTGAATGAATGTAACTGTTCTTTGGAAGTCCGTAAAGTTGTCCTTTCGCTGCTATCTCGAAACTTGTTGGTTCGATCCAGGGTTGGGCAATGATACTTTGAAACTGTATGGCAATGCGATACAAGATACTCAGACAAAAAAATGCCCCCACCTTCCACAAACGAATCAAGAGGAAATGCGAATGCATCGCGTTTCATCTCTAAAGGCGTTTCACACGTGAGAAACCAGCTTTAAAAGAATATTGATTTTTTTTCTTACACCATGCAGCCTATAGCCCCGTTCGCTGCACCTGCTGTTACTTAGTGATAGAACGCGTCTGTCACTACTAACTGTTTTTCGTCATATTTTCCACGATTCCTGGGACGCTTCCTGCGTCCCGCCTTGTGGCGATGGCAGCGGCGACTTCTACAGGCCCACGTGGTCAAATGTCAGCGCCCTCAAGCTCTTCTGTGGCTCAAGGCTCATGGTCCATCACCAGCGACGGCTCAAGAGATGCTCCTGCTCTCGTGCACATGGAAGAAGAACGAACTGCTGGCCCGTCTGGCTACAGCTCAGCATTTGTAAGCTCCGCAAGGAAACGAGGCTCTTGGAGCAGCTCCAGTGAAGACACGGACATCTACTCAGTCGACGGCGACGACTCATCAGATGGCAGCTTCGTGTCTGTGATGAGCCGCAAGGCCAAAAGGAGGCTAATCAAGACGTCATCACCAGCAAGCACGTCAACCGTGAAGGCAAGGAATGAACGCTGGCCGCATACCATTCTCTTCATGCCCGTGGATCCTTCCGCCAGCCTTCGAAAATTGAACAGGCAAGCCATTTCTAATGTTCTTGAGGGAATAGCGCAGAATGAAATCAAAGAGGTCCGGCTGAACACACGTAAGAACGTTTTAGCCGTTGACACAACACATGCAGATACGCTGCAGAAGCTTCGAATGATGACAGAGTTTGGAGATGTCAAAGTACGAGCGGTCGTACCGATGACTGGAACCTGCACTGCAGGTGTCATTTACGACATTGACTTGGCAATCCCAAACACGGATCTACCCATTCTGATAAAACCAGCGTACGAAGGAGTGGTCATTAAGCATATAAGCCGCCTCGGGAACAGCCGCTGCGTTAAGCTAGTCTTTGAGGGCGACTCAATCCCTACGCACGTCAAGGTAGGACATTTCCGGCATGTGGTACGGCATTTTGTCCCAAAGCCGCTTCAGTGCCACAAGTGCTTCAAGATCGGTCATGTCAAGGGCGTCTGTACAAACTCCACCGTATGCCCCCGGTGCGCGGAGGCGCACACGGTAGACACCTGTTGTGCAACAACTTATAGGTGCGGCAATTGTCGAGGTACGCATGAGGCCACGTCTAAGGAATGCCCAAGACTCAAGAAAGAAATGGGTATCCTGAAAGAAATGGTCAGGGATAACTCAACCCATAGAGAAGCTTCACAGAAAATCCGGCGTCGACGTCGCCACCGACGGAAGCGCTCCAGTCATGGTGATATTCATGCACCACTACGGTCTACACCACCATCAACATCTAGTAGAAAGCCAGAGAGTACAAGAAAACCTCCACCGGCGAAGCCTCTCTCCCCTGAAGACTGGCCGGTGCTTGCGAACGCACGGCCTTCCGAGCAGCCCTCCCGCTCTCTGCTCCCAGTGAAAGCCAATGCTGCTGATGACGAGGCTCCAAACGCAGATCGTCAAATTATTCCTATGCTGCGATCCATTGTGAGTGTCATCAGAAGTCTTCTGACAAGCATCGACACGCCAACTGCTAGGAGTGGCCTACAGGTGCTGGACGCGTTGAGTCCGGTCCTTGCAAGCCTCCAGTAAAGCCATGGCCGACAATAACAAGTCGTTCCGTCAGGAGGTCAGAGAAGCGTCCATCTTTCAGTGGAACGCAAGAGGTCTGAGATCTCGCATATCTGATTTTCGCCAGTTTGTTCATCTGCACCGATTTCCCATCATGATTATATGTGAACCGAAATTATCGCACCCAATCAGATTATCCGGCTACGAGTCATTTTTCTCTTCAAGTGACATCGAAAGTAGCAAAGTTGTTGTATTTATTCGCCGGGAGCTTACTTACGTCGTCCAGCCAGTGCAACCTCACGACAGCAATCAGTATGTGTGCTTGTCTGTTAAAAAAGGAAAAGTGACATTCGCACTTCTAGGCGTGTATATATCCCCATCAGGTCATTTCGACGCCAACAAACTAGACGGCATATTAAGGGCACATCCGGGTCCGTGGGTTATCACCGGGGATTTCAATGCGCATCATCCCATCTGGGGAAGCTCAAGGATTAATTCAACGGGACGACGTCTAGCATCATTGGTATCCAGCCATGGTCTCGTCCTTCTGAATGATGCCAGTCCTACGTTTTTACGAGGCACTACATATAGCAGCTGCCTTGATTTGTCCTTTGTTTCACGCCGATTTGCTACACGGGTAAAGTGGTTTTTGGACATTGAAACACACGGAAGCGACCACATCCCCACTTACCTGAAGATCAAAGGTATTTCGAACACGTACTCCTCTACCACAACACAAAGAATAGATTGGAGTGTGTTCAAGACTCAACTTGAGGATGCTTGTGAAGAAGGCCTGTCCAATGGTCTTCAGCAAGCTATTAAGGAAACTGCACATGCGACTACGCGCACAATAATACGCTCTTCGAAGTACTCTGAATATGACCTCGAGCTGGAGCGACTTCGTGCGATACGCCGTCGTGCCGAAAGACGATACCGACGCACCAATTCCACAGACGATCTACGGACAGCCCGGCGCATCCAAAAGAAGATACAACGGCGCCTTGACAAATTAGACACCCAACGATGGAGGAAATTTTGTGCGTCGCTAGATCCTCATAAACCGCTGTCTCAGATATGGAGAATTGTGCGAGGCCTACGTTCTGTTCCAGAGCAGCGTTTTCCCTTCAAAGCCCTTGCACTTTTTCATCGCCGGCATGAAATTGAGGTAGCAGAAGATTTCTGCGCTATGACCGTGGGCCAGACAGCGTACACAAGCCTCCATACAGTGAATCAAATCCCTCACTCACGGGACCCACGCATGGATCTACCGTTTACATCACAGGAGCTCGATGCGGCGCTCGTCTTATGTAATAAGTCGTCGTCAACTGGCCCTGATGACATCTCATACAAGATGCTGTTCAACCTTGGTAAACGGGCACGAGAAACACTCCTTAACATCTTCAACGATTCCTGGCAAGCTGGCGTCGTTCCGCAAGATTGGAAGATTAGCCGCTTGGTACCGATCCTTAAGCCTGGCAAATCTCCCCTGGACATTGCCTCTTACCGACCGATCGCACTCTCAAGTTGCGTAGGAAAGGTAATGGAGAGAATGATCTTGGCCAAGCTTGAATGGTACCTGGAATACTATGAGATATATCCGAACGCCATGGCTGGTTTTCGCCGTCACCGATGTTCGATCGACAATGTTATAGATCTCGTCACATATGTCCAGCAACAAAAGGCAGGTAAACGACTATCTGCAGCCATGTTCCTTGACGTAAAAGGAGCATACGACAACGTTCTACTCAAGGTGGACGATTGGGCGAGTTCTACATGACGCCATCCTCGAAGCCATTGAGTCAGTGGGCCTAGGCGGACAACTGTATTGTTGGACACGCAGCTATTTACAAGGGCGGACCTTGTTTGTGAACACTGCAGATGGTCCAACTTCCCAACACCCAACGCATCGTGGAGTCCCGCAAGGTGGCGTCTTGAGTCCAACCCTCTTCAACCTCGTTCTCATTGGACTTATAGAACGATTACCAAGTGTGGTCAAGCTATCCGTGTACGCTGACGACATCTGCGTCTGGACATCTGGCGTGACAAGGCCTCAGGTACGCGCAAGACTTCAGAAAGCTGTGACGTTGGTATCATTGTACCTCAAGGACCAGGGTCTCAAAATCTCGCCAGCGAAATGTGCATTGATTGCTTTTAGTCGAAAGCCAATGAGACCATACGCTATATCAATCGATGGCCAAGTCATACCGTATGTCAAGACGCACAGATTTCTAGGCGTATTCATTGATAGAGACCTCTGCTGGGGCCTACATGTGGCCCACTTGAAGAAGAGGCTAACAGAAATTGCTAACTTATTCAAGTATCTCGGAGGAAAAACCTGGGGGACTTCAGTACATGCAATGATGCAATTGTACAAGACGCTTTTTCTTGGCTATTTGCGCTACAGTTTGCCTGTGTTGACCAACACCTGTAGAACCAACATTCGGACTCTCGAAAGTATCCAGGCCATGGCTCTGCGAGTTTGTCTGGGGCTACCGCGATGTTCATCATCAGCTGAGACAATCGAGATCGCTAATGACTACCCGCTGAAGACGCATATCATGATGGAAGTGCTCAGAGCACACGTAAGGCATCTTACTCGTGCCCCTGCCCATCATCTAGCTTCACTGCCAGAAGCCCGACCACGTGCCTCATTCTGCCAGACAGTCTTGTCATATCGCACACACATTCCTGCGGGATATACAACTCCATCGAGGATTTCAACTCCCCCATGGAGTATGACCTGTGCACATGTTGAACTCACGGTTCCAGGCATAGGGTCAAAAGCCCGGCTCTCGTCTCCAGCGCTAAAGCAGCTTTCCCTTCTCTTGTTATATGAGAAATACAGTGGCCATACTCATCTGTATACTGACGCTTCAACTAAAGTGGATGGGTCTGCAGGGTCGGTGATCTTTCCTGCAACAGCGACAACGGTGAAGTTTCGTTTATCCCACCAGACATCATCGACAGCTGCGGAACTTGCTGCTCTACGTAGCGCAATTGAAGTCATTAAACACCAAGAAGCCAAGAAATGGAGCGTGTTCACGGACTCTAAGGCAGCACTACAGTGTTTGACATTCGCCTTACGCCGGGGACCTCATGAACAACTAGTGCTGGAAATTAGAGAGCTGCTTCACCACCTTTTCGATGAAGGACACAGAATCACGTTTCAGTGGATTCCAAGTCACTGCGGCATATTGGGCAACGAACATGCCGATGCAGCTGCCCGATCAGCACACGAAAATGGTGAAGAAAAATCTATACCATTTTCAAGGACTGATGCTGCAATGACCATCCGAAAAATCGCTAATGCAGAATTAAAATCCCTGTGGAACACCGAGTGCTTACGGCACACGCGACTGCGTAGACTGGACGCGTCTCGTCGACTCCGGCCTCCGTCTGGACTCTCCCGACTCGAGACAACGGTGCTTTGCCGACTATGGCTTGGTGTCGCCTTCACCAAAGCTTTCGCCTACCGAATCGGCATGGAAGACAGTGCTGCTTGCGGTCATTGCGGCAGCGATGAAACTATAGAGCACGTTCTCTGTCACTGCCCTCATTACAGCGTTCAAAGACGGCAACTAGCTGCTACGTTAGCTCGCCTTGACGACAGACCTTTGTCTGAACAATCAGTGCTGGAAAGAAGACATGATTTGTGTGCTCACAGAAAATCAGTGAAGGCCCTACTGAACTTTTTGCGTGGCAGCGGCCTATTGTATAGACTGTAGCACCCCAGCTCCCCCCCCCCTTTTTTTTTCGCGCGCGTCTATTTCCCTCTTCGCTTTCTTCCCAATCTTTCTTCCCCATTCCCCCTTCCCCTAGTGCAGGGTAGCAAACCGGATGCTCCATTATCTGGTTAACCTCCCTGCCTTTCCCTCATTTTATTCTCTCTCTCTCTCTCTGCTGTTTTTCTGTAGCGAGAAACACGGTATGGGTTTCCAACTTCAGAAGCTAGCGTGCACCGCAGCTCTTGCTATGGGAACGGGCGGACCCGAGTATTGACGGACGCCTGACAGAGCCAGACTAAAAAATGCATTCACGTTAAAAACTGTTAAAGATACTCCTGTACACATGCAAATTCGGTATACACTCCTACAATCTAGCAGTGAACGCGTGTGCACAAAAACGACGACTTGAAAACACCTGAAATGATCCTAGTTTCATTTTAATGAAATGTTTCTTGGTATTTCTGAAAGTTTTATCCCAAAATAAATCAGTGTACTTCAGAAAAACTAATCGGGGTTCGATTTAGCTGCTTATAAGGATGGATCTGCAGGCAGTTTACTGACAGTGGTTCTTACTTATCATTTCTGGAGCTAATGGGAGTCGCTGCAGAGCTTGTCGACCAGCTAAAGCTTCAATAATAAGTGTTCGCTTGATGGCGCGAATACCAGTGTGTGGTTACAGATTGTCTATCAAAGACAATTTAGCAATACTGAATCACTGGTATACAGCAGCAACAACGCCGGTAGCGACAATTGTATGGAATGTTGCGTACGTAGCCAAGCCTACGTAGAGCGCACGAAGCTGCTATTACCTTTCTTATTGTTGTTATCTGCAGGCGTAAAGCGTTCATTATCTACATACTCACAGACGTGCAATCCCTTACATTGAGCAAGAGGACAAATACACCTAGGGAATGACTCATAACTGGTGGTGACTACGACGAAAGCGGCAACAGTATTGAGCTAACTTGTGCCCTGACAACTAAGCAGTCTGATGTACAAGCATAGCTTCTTGTTCTCTGACATTGGCTATGTATCGTCGGCCTTCGGTAATCTGATCAGTGGCAGAACAGGTCCTGTATTTATACAGCACCGATCGCAACGTCCTGCGTTATCATTGGGGCACGGGTAAGCTCACGAATTAACAAGAGTACGCGTATTGAACATCATTTGATTAATAATTGTTTTGTTTTCACGTCCTAGGAGGACAATAACAACAAGAGAGAAGACAGGGGGGTTAACCAGGCACATTTTTGCTTTGCTACTCTACGCTAGGGGAATGGGAATAAAGGGTGTAAAGATGAGATAGAGATGAAAGAGAATAGAAAGAGAGAAAAAAGTTGGCCCCGTATCTGCATGTTCATCTGCAAATGTGGTCGAAAGGCGATAGTCTTACGTGAGGAAAGAGCGAACAAAACATTTATTTGATGTTCTGCGCAAGAAAATCGGTGAACAGTACCCTGGAGGCGCTGCGTTAGAGCGCCTCGAGCGTGCAGCGAAGGCGAACGAACGAACGCATCATTTGAGTCGTCGAAAGACCTAACACTATGATATTGTCAGGAAGACAGCAGAATTGCATAGGTTTAAAATATTGACAACGTGTTTTTTTTAAGGTGAAATCGAATCTTCATGCTACATGCGCGAAACAACATGCGCCTCTTGCATAACACCTACATCGACAGGCGGCCACTGCACCAGGATTTGCACGTACAGTTTGCAGTACAATCTGCAAGAATCTCAAATTTATGAATAATGGTGGGTCGCTTGTGCCGAGTGGTCAAATGATTTTATGTGAAAAAATTAGAGTACGTGTAGCATGAATTGTCGCGGGCTTTATTTTCATCTTTAGCTACAATTATCTGACAGTTAATAGAAGTAAGAAAATACTGAGGGCTGAAACAGAAAAACATTCAGTTACAACTAAAATAAAGAAGTCATTGTTTCAAGAATTCGTGGTAAATGAATCAACACGATATAAGTGGCACTTCAAAAAGCTATCGAAATCGGGTATGATGTACTGTCCACCTACCTGTGAAGGTAAGGCAATAATAAAATTCAGCGTCTAAGGAAAATGGCCAAGATTGGCTCTTGGGACGCTCATAGGAAGACGTACAATTTGAAATAACGATGTTACTCGAATACCCTTTCTAGGGTCTTTAAGATAGTTCTGAAGTATACCAATTATTTTTACGCGAACTCGATTTGTTCACTTTACAAAGTCGTAAGAAGAACGCTTGGTGGTGTACCCTCAAAGCACACCCACATATTGATATATTTTTTTCCCAAATCACCTAGGCCGAAAAGGAAACTCAAGTGAATATAAAGGTCTAAGTTGAAGCAAAACTAAAGCAGATAGCTGAAGCAAAGAAAAAAATGGCAGATCCCACGTACATTGAGGATCCATAACATGCGAAGCACGAATTAGAAATGTTGATATGTCACTTTTCAATCAGCACAACGTCACGAGCTGGAGGTAAATGATGCCGTACATGACTTCCGTGGCATGATTGTGGCATGAACGGCCGGCAAGACTGATGACATGACTTTCGTCATGCATGCGTCAAAGCAACGCATGCGTCAAAGCAACGCAGCGTGGCGCGAGCCTGCGATTATATGGCAGGACCGTAACCTGGCGCGGCAACGCCGGCGTGACACCTTTTTTTATTTCTCTATGGGCGTGACGCGACGACATGGATGCCGGCGACCACACCGCGTCATGTCAAAATTTGATGGCGCCTTGACTGTGGCATGTAGTCATGTTCTCACATGAAACGCATCTCATGATTCTCATGTTTGCAGCAGTCACGTGCCTTCGTCATTCATTGGTGTTACGTAATACCAAATTCAGCATATGTGAGGCTAGCGAGACGGCCGCGAGCTCATCATCAGTGTGGCATGTAGTAATGTTGTTACATGACACGCATGTCGTTATTATCATGTTTGGATGTGTCATTTACCTATGTCGTCCATTCGTGTCGCGTAACACCGAGTTTGGTACATGTGAAGCTAGCGAAACAGTCGCGAGCGCATGATGAGCGTAGCATGTAGCGATGTCATTACATTACACGCATCTCAAGTTTATCATATTTGCACAAGTATCATACCTTCGTCATTCATTCACGTCACGTAATACCAAACTTGGTGGAAGTGAAGCTAGCGAAACGACCACGAGCGCATCATGAGCGTAGCATGTAGTCGTGTTGTTACATGACTTGCATCTCTTGATGATCATGTTTGCTCCAGTCACGCACTTTCTTCATCCATTCACATACTGTAATACCAAATTTGGTATATATGACGCTAGTCAAATGGCTGCGAGCGCATTATGAGCGTGGCATGTAGTGATGTTGTTACATGACACACATGTCATGATTTTCATGTTAGGGTCAGTCGCTTGTGTTCGCCTTGCAATCATGCTATACCGTACAAGTTTTGCAACATGCCATGTGAACGAAACCACCGCAAGAGCTGCAGAATCATGAAATGTAAATTATGATATTCATGACGAACATGTCAGGATTTTCATGTTATGACCAGTCACTTCCGCTCGTCATACACTGAAGTTATGCCACACTAAGTTTGGTATAGCTATCATTATTTAAACGGCCAGGAGAGCTAAAAGTCATAGGCGGCTTTTAGCTCTCTTTTAGATAGATAGATAGATAGATAGATAGATAGATAGATAGATAGATAGATAGATAGATAGATAGATAGATAGATAGATAGATAGATAGATAGATACGCTCAAAGTAGCCAATGTTCGCCGAGTAATGCTTCGCATTTAAAAGGGAAGAAGTATCGAAAACAAAATGCACGTGGGCCAGCACGCGACATAATTTTTTGCAAAGACTGCGTGAGTTATATCATATTGCTCCGCTTCAGCAACAGGGACGCGCACATCTCATAGGAGTATAGACCTTTTCACTGTTTACAAACACAGCCCCTCTATGGAATCTGGTTTCGCCCACCGATGCATAGAGTAATATGACCGATGTGCCAAAATACCATCGGTGGTCAAGAAGATCTTTAGAAAGTAGCCCGCTGACTTTCTATACTTTCTTGGCTTTATTTGGCGAAATATATTCAAATAAACGTTCTTTTGAGTTGCAATAAAATTATAAGTGATTCCCTTGAACATTACGCACGTTCCTTTCATCTGAAAAACTAAAGACTTTCATTTAAAAAGAACTTGCAAACGTGCTTGAAGTTGCGAAGCTACAAAACAGTGAAGGAGGTGAACGAAAGTTTTCTTAAGTACAACACTTGTGACCTTGAAACCGTGTATAATTTTACTGCCTTTAGTTCTTTTCAGGTGGTTTAGTGGCACCAGTACAAGCCTGACCAGTGGAGTACTGTAAGTAATTTATGTTTCGTGCAGTATAGCGTTTCAACCACTGTACCTTGTATCTTAAAACACGCGATATATAATTGAATGCAACGGAAATGCAGCTGTTTTTTGCGAGACGCGTCACTATACAGGTACAACATATTCAATGAGTTTCCAAGATAGTGATTCAGAATCACGTATCTTTGATCCAACTGTCCAACCGTGGTTCCAATCTAGCCGCAGTGGTCGCATTTAAATTTAGATGCGGAATGCTTAAGGCCCGCGCATTTTAATTTATATGCTTATAATTGAACTCCAGGTGGTCCGAATTTCCGGAGCTCTCCACTATCGTACGTGTTAAAGTGACATCGCAGCATTGGCTCGTACAACCCAGCAGGTTAATTTTTCATACCCTGAAGAAGCTTTGAACAAAATGATGAGTAATTCCCAGAGGTTATGTTACGTTTAGCCGGCTACTGCGACTCTTTCAGGTCAGTTAGCATAGAGAATTACCGACATATGCGAAGGCGCGTACACTTGCATTCCTAAGCAGCAGGCTTAAAGTAGAATGCACATATGTATCACAAAAACGTCTCGATTCGAGGGAGACTATAAATGATGTGCTTGAACTAAAAACGTACGTTCATGAATTATATTTATGCCAACGCCATTCTCGCTCAACATTAGTCTTTTCTCGGTGGCAGTGTCTGAATGGCAGATAAAGTCTGATCGTTCGCATCTGTACATGTCCTTAAAGACAAGACGCATTTCGTTGGGGGCGAAATGCGTAATACCCGTGCCCTCAAATTATGTACACGTTATACTCCAATTATTTGTAATGTCCGAAGCCATCCAATAGAGCGTCCTTCGTAATCGTACTTGAGTTTCGCCACGTAAGACGCAAACGATAATTTTAGTGCACGTGGAGCGTTTCTTTGTGGGCTAGGGCAGCTGTACTCACCGGAACCTTTGCTGCCAGCATTAAATAAACTTGCCTGTTTTTATTCTTGGAAAAATGTTGAGTTTTTCTGTCGCTCTGGTAGGAGAATTGAGTGACATTTCTGTTTCTCTTCCAAGCACTTCCGGTCGAGCTCTTCTGTTCATCCCTATAGCCAGAAAGTGCGCATTGCAAAATAAAATTAGTAAAAAAATGAGTGGTTCTTTCTGAAGTTAGCAGTAATCTTGGATAAATATAATATCAAGGTATTCGTTTACTACAACTAAGGGCGAAGTAACTGGCATGGTTGTTAAGAAAACGTATTTGAATGAGTGTTCGACAAGATGAAGGGATAGGAGTTAATGGAGAGTGTCTTAGTAACCTGCGATTCGTTGATGACATTGCCCGATGAGTAACTAAGATGCCAAATGACATCCCATGATTACCGAACGCGCACGGAAAGCAGAACAGTAGGTCTGAAAATTAATATGAACAAAACTAAATGAATGTCCAAGTCCCGGCCAGAAACGAAATTTCGCGATAGGTGGATACACTCGAATTTATAAATGAATATGTCTGCTTAGCACTGGTAGAAACCCTGGAGCGGAACCATAAGAGTGAATTGACTGGAAGAATAAGGATCGGGTGGATCATATTTGGCAAACATTCGCAAGTCATGAGTGAGAATCTACCGCTAACACCCAATATGAATGTATATAAGAGCAGCATCTTGCCGGTACTTACCTATGCAGCGGAAACCGGGAGGCTTACAAAGAGGGTTCAGCTTAAACTGAGGATTACGCATCGAGTAATGGAGACGAAAATGATAGGTGTAACTTTAAGAGACAGGAAGAAAGCATATTGAGACAAGTAAACGAGTTTATGCCCATGTTACACGAAATCAAGAAGGATGGACATGAGCCCTGCACGTAGCACGTAGGCAGGATATGAGCTGGTCATTAGGCGTAACTAACTGGATTTCCAGTGAAGGCAATTGTACAAAGAGGAGGCAGATTGTCGGGTGGGACGATGAGTTTAATAAAAAGTTTCAGGTATAACGTGGCTGCAGAAAGCACCACACCGGGTTGACCGGCAGATAATGGGAGACGCCTTGCCCTGAAGTGGGAGTATAGTCAGGTGATGAGATGATAGTTGAATAATATGGTCGCAGGAGCCCAGTTGTTTTCTTGTGTGAGCAGCTGAGACTGTCATGGCACCTGGCGCAGCAGAACCACGCCCGTTTTCGGCGTAGCCCGTCTGGTTCACTTCGGCAAAGCGATAAAACACGTTAAATCACGCGTGTCATCACCTTAATCAAGCGTTACGGACGAGTTCAGGTGCTTCAGCATAATAATGGTGTTTTCGCCATTGTCGGCTGAAGTGGTGTGCGCCGAAGTATTTCTTTGTGAATATTTATTTTTTACTTTAAAATAATGATTATAGCGTACGAGTAGAAGACTAGTAGAAGGACGCGCAGACACAATTTACAACAGAGTCAACACTCCGACCACCCCCTGCTACTTCAGTCCAATATTGTAGTGAATATTTTAACCTCGGGATTTAGTGCAGTCACAGTCATTGCAAAAAAATGCGTATATCAGGCAATCTGTGAAACTCAGCTGCGCCTCCGGGATGATGGAATGTAGACGAATGATTGCGTTGAAGCAAAAGAGGCAGTAGAGGAAAGCAGGGAGGTTAAGGAGATAGGAGTGTCCGGTATGCTTTCATGCTATGGTGTTAGCAGATAGGCGATTGCAGAGGGATCAGAGGAAGAGAGACGGAAGAAGAAGAGTTAATTTACCACACTCGTAGACATGTTCGTCATTTCTAAATAATAGAAATGCAATAAATATACACGCACTACAGCTTTGCAATAGCAATACCTACCCTCATATAAATAATTAAAAAGCTAATGAAGCAGCTTTATTTAATGAGCCGAAAGAGTGTCATTTTAAGTGAGGCAAAGTATTTCAACCTCCACAGCTATTGTAGGAGAAAACGACAGAAACCTTACTGTCAGGCAATTTTTTTGTACAAAATGGGTGTTGTCCAAAAAATAAACACACCCTATACTACACAGTGCATGTGACACTGAGTACTTTGCGGTCGTCATTTGTGCACACAAATTATCGTAGTCACCATCATTGTTTGTCTCACCACGTGTTGAGCTCGCGTGCCTGTGTTGTAAGTACAACCTTCATACCCGACGTCGTTTTGTAAAGGGTGGATGCGATGGGCACACATGATTCTTGAACGCTAAAAAGAGCAATCAAGCATTATTTTGACAATATATTTCCTGTGCCAACGCGGCTTCTATGAATTGTAGGGTGATATGAAAGTACTTCTCCTTTAACTGGCAAGGAAATGCCTCTTCTGTGCCACTGAAACGGAACTTCATAAAGTGTAGACGGCGATGATGTTTTACCGTTCAAGCATTCGCGATTGATGGTTGGCATTTTTAGTTTTTATGAGACGCCTTGTAATAAAACCTAAGACTTTGTCCGTTTATTTTTGCGCTTTGTCGGAGAAAAAAATTACAGAAGCCTATGATGTTGCAAGAACAACTCTGACTTCAAGGATGAATAATTTTACTGATATAAAGTTCGCGTCGTATGACACGCCTCATTTCCATAACATTCAAAACAGCGCATCTGGCTCCTCGGCTGCGTCTTTCTGTCGGCGTTCCCAGAACAAATTGCTGGCGCGCTTACTGTCGCGGAAACGGCGTGTTGGCATCCAGTAATATGAGAAGACTTCCAACGAAAATGGGTCGCCCTCATATTTCTTGGACGGGTCTTGTTTCACGCATTCTCATGAGCAGCTTCCTTCGGTTTCATCTCTTCACGCTACGCGGTATGCTGGAGCATCCGTCTGCAGCTCCCAAATAATGCACCAGTGCTTAAGATCAGATGTCATGCGCTTTCTCGAAACTTGTGTCGTTATTGCTTGAGTTAACACGTCGCACACACACGCACACACACACACACACACACACACACACAAACAAACAAAGAGGTTGTACCTTAAGATGAAACACATTCGACGTGACGATCGGATTGATTCCATGCCTGACCAGACGAACTTTGGTACAACTCTTGACTACCAAATCTACCATGTTTCTTAGGGTCTCATGCCAGTATCAATCAATCTATCTATCTACCTATCTATCTATCTATCTATCTATCTATCTATCTATCTATCTATCTATCTATCTATCTATCTATCTATCTATCTATCTATCTATCTATCTATCTATCTATCTATCTATCTATCTATCTATCTATCTATCTATCTATCTATCTATCTATCTATCTATCTATCTATCTATCTGTAGTGTACAGGCTTACCCAATGCGGGCTCACGATTTGCCTTAGTCGGCCTGTCGTTTTCGAGGCAGTGAAGCGTGCGATTGCTGGTGCCTCTGTATTTGCCTTGCGAGTTCTCCGTGGTCGCATGCGTGTTTGCTTACGCCACGCCAGATGCCAGAGCTGAGCACCACGGGGCTGCGCTGTTTGCTCGAGTCAGCTCGAGTCTGCAGCCGCTGTTACTGCCCTGCGGAACTTGGGTATATAGCGCTGACCAAGCTGGTCGCTGCAGCTCCCGGTTCCCCGGCGGGGTTGTCATAGGCTTCGGGTTTTCATCCTTCCTTCTTTCCCTGGTCACTGGGGAGTCGAATTCTGCGTGGTCGGCTTCAAGAGTTTCGTTCGCGGCATGAGAGTCAGCATGCCATCTTACGTCATCTGCAAAAATTTCAGAAACAAAAATCAAGTCCTCTTGAGGGGCAGGTTGGTTTACTCCATGCAAGAAAAATTGCGCCAAACTAGAAAAGGACACTGGTCAGTTTGATCTGCTTCTGTTACTCCTTTGTGGTGTCCTTTTCTATTATATAACGATTGTTCCGGCAGAGCAAATATTGATACACGCAATACTGAATCAAAGAACAATCGCAAACACCGTTCTTCGGTGAAGCCTTTTGGTTGATATGTCCTTGAAAAGAAAAACTCGTCGTGTTCCTCATGCATTTTAACGAGATGACTCGAAGGCATTAGTCCACTTTTTCGTATCACCCCGTGTATTGATCCCCCATTACCGCGCTCCTCCAAAAGCTTGCGACACATAACGTGTTTTAACGAGCTTTACCTTTAACGAGCTTGTTTCGTAGAAATTTTGACGTCAGTGCTGCGTCGTTGGATGTTAACAAGTATCTTCCTCTAAACCGTAACCGAAAAGACGAAAAGGATACAAACTAAATGAATAAAAAAAGTTCTCCATTTAAAGTGAAAGTCGAACCAGGCCGTTTATTTCGTGGCAAGCAGGCGTTCCACCACAGAGCCATGTTATTGCCTGAACCTGTTGAAAAAAAGGTTAATGGATGTAATTGAGTGAAAGTAGTGTGAGCGCATGCAATATTTTATGATTGATTGATTGATTGATATGTGGGTTTAACGTCCAAAAATTGCGATGTGATTATGAGAGACGCCATAGCGGAGGACTCCGGAAATTTCGACCACCTGGGGTTCTTTACCGTGCACACAAATCAGAGAACACGGGCCTACAGCATTTTCATCTCCATCGAAAATACAGCCTCGGCCGCCGGGGTTTGATCCTGCGACATGCGGGTCTGCAGCTGAGTACCTTAGCCACTACATTCACCGCGATGAAGCTTATCTCGTGAAAGAACCCTCTAATTGCACCACATAACAAAACAATCGTACTGAGCAACAAGTGGGTTGCTTCAAGCTGCCCACCAATTGCAAAGTGTGCAGCTGCGCAAGTGCGTATGTAACATTTTGGACGCGTAGTGATTAGTCAATTAGCATAAGGGAGAACTATGGCGTAGGGGGAACTTAGCAACTGTACATCAAGTAGACATAATAGGATAGCTTGAAACAACCTATGCTACCCGTACAATCGTGGCCTTCCTCGTGGCATGGTTAATGGCATTGCGCACGGTGCTCGATAACGCTATCGCATTTTACTCTTGAAGACGAAGCCTCAAGCCTACTCCAAGTTCTTTTAGGGGCGAAGCTCCTTAGGGTGTGAGCCGTTCCTTTCTCTGCAGTAGTAGTAGTAGTAGTAATAGTAGTAGTAGTAGTGTAGCCATTTCTAGTTAGTTTTAAGAATCGCTGACTAGATGGCGTTGTTTGTATATGTCGTTGAAAATAATATCACTAGATGGCGTTAGGGTTATCAAATTGTTGACGATTTCGTATAGTTGACGGACGGACGGACGGACGGACTGATGGATGAACCGACAGGCGGCAGCTTCGCCCTACTCATCATAATTCACTCCGTGGGTATGCTGTGAACTTTTTTCCTGCCTTCATTATCGCTGCTTTGACCAAGCTATAAATTCATGTGATGACGTCATGCTAGATGAAGACATAGTGATGTTGGGATGACGTCTTATTGTTTGGTAATCGAGGACGTCATGACGTGATGATTTTCGCGTCGCTGCTTCAGACACCGCTGATTTATACAGTCAAATTTCGGACCTGATGAGGCATTCGTTTGTTTCGATTGAGTGGTACTGCAACGCTCTGGCGAAAAAAAAATTCATAGGTTACCTGGCCCTCACCTAGGAAAATGGCACTCCCGTTTAGAAATTAAAGTGGTTAACATATATCGTCCAGAAGAATAAAGTTGTAACGGTGAATCTAGCTAGAAAATCGTTCCTTGTGAGTAGATATGGAAAAGTATCATCATCGAAACGGGCAAATGTCACAAAAACTGCCCCATTCCATCTACTCACCAAGAGTCCGCTAAAAATAAAGAACGCAATGGTAAGCCCAACGAATGGCTGCGAAGCGATAGCGCTAAGTGGAAGAGCCCGAGTACGTGCGAGAAAATACCACTAACTGAGAAAGCCGATGGCGGCTTCGAGAAGAGCCCGAAAGGCTGCAAGGTCTACGCTAACGACGACGTTGCCGTATTACATTTGAACGCTTGGTTGCAGTGCTCGTTTCTGTCGCTGTAGTGTTGCCATCTGCGTCATGTCTGTGACTGTGTGCAGTTTAATTCGAACTTCAAAAATATGGACGTTTTCTTGCTGCGCTGCTGGCCCTATTCGCAAAGCAATAACACCAAAATGTTGTATTTTTGCTTCATTCATACTTTCTGAGCAGTGTGGCCGATGGCCATACCGTACTCGGCCAAGCGTGTCAGTGCTCTGCGTGGCCCAGTGGATCTCCTGAGACTCGAGTCCACTGCTTCTTGTGTCCTAATGCCCTTCTTGTAAAGTGACAATGCTGGGCCGGTGCCGGGCCAGTAGTTCCTGATTTGTCACTTGCAATTGGTGGTGCACGTGCAGCTGACTGGTTCAGTACAGCATCCGATGCAAGTGCCTGTTGTAAATGATGTCACTCTTTTGATGATGCACATGCTGATGTGAAGCCGGGCACTTTATCTGGTGTAGTGCATAGACGTAGGCATATTCGGCACGACACACTCGTCATCAAGCGGGTCTACGTGGTCTGACGTACTCCTTCTTCTTCTTCCTCCTCCTCCTGTCTGTTTGAGAACCAACGTAGAGTATACCTATCATTTTAACTCCGGGGTCGGCAGCCTGCGACCTCCAAGACAGTGTTATGTGGCCCCCGGAACTATGTCAGAACTCTACCCCCTCCCCTCGTCGCTTCCTCTTTGAAGTAAAACGTGGAATTCTTCACCTCAGACGGGGTTTGCACTTCTAACCGAGGCTTGCGAATAGCAATCTCGTGACATGCGTACAAAAATTTTAAATGTTTTATGTTTCTATTTTGTGCAATATTTTTAATACTCCGAATTCCTGCCCTTTGCCGTTACCTCCCCCCACCCGGCCCCTTCTGAGTACGCTTTGTGCAAAGTGGCTCTTCACCTGTAAAGGTTGCCGAATCATCATCTGGCTAAAACCTAGCAACAACCTAAAAGTAACCTAGAGCCTGCATCACCGAGCTGAAGCATATAAACATTCCAGAAGTGGCCGGATTAGTCTTGAAGATCGTCCACGTTGCCTGTTTCTTGTTGCGGGTGTTGCTGAAGTGAATCTCGGAGGTCACGTGAAAGGAAGCGCCTGGTTGAGATCTGCTCCGCCAGATGCCGCGAAGATTCTAGCTGCTCACAATCTTTCAATGACCGGAATTAAGTACTTTTCAAAAATTCTCGTAGTTACTTGGCCCTTATCTTGAGTCAGGATGCGGTCTGGTATACTATCTATCTATGATATCTATATTATCTACCTTATCTCTTTACATGAACCGGAACCATCGGGTTGTATTATTGAGAAGACAGTCAATAAAGATTTCGAAAACCGCGAACTTGTGCACCAGCAGAGTTGCTTAGAAGAGAAAAGGGATTGTCACTCGGTGCCTACCTCTCTAAGAATTATCGCGATATGTGAAGGACGTAGTATAAATACTCGCTCATACCGGGATGTTTCAGGCTATGCAGTAAAGTCTCCTTGATTGGACCCTCGATTATAAGGAGAGTGGGATAAGTTAGATTTGTCGTTTGCTCACGGGCGGCGTACACATTGTTTGTGGCAATAAACGCTCACTAAAACACGTGTGTTAGCCTGCAAGCCAGTTAATTCGGGTGATCAATGGAGGATGCTTCGCGCGAAGCGCTGCGAATTAGCGACACAGAGGAATGAATACGTCATTCGCGAACAGCCCAAGCGGCCGCGCGCTTTCAGAATGGCGTGGTCGCCATCCACAATGGCGGTGTTAGCGTTGTTCGTAAGTAGGAAGGTATGACTTTGGGTGCCTAGGACGTTTTGAAATGAGACACCGGGGCCTTGATTCATGCTCATATTGGGAAGAAATTCATAAATTACTAGAATTGCGGCTATAATGAGCACTAAATTTACGTTAGTTCGAAAAAGTGAAAGTGCCTATTGTAATCTTTCTTCGTTTTCTTTCCGCAATTTCATAAAGAAAATGCTCAATAAAAACCGAAACAGAAAACTAAAACTGAGACTAAACGTCATTTTTAAATGCCAAATACTTCTTAGCAAAACTAAGGACAGTTGACCGTTTTTATTCATAATCTTGATCTATCTATCTATCTATCTATCTATCTATCTATCTATCTATCTATCTATCTATCTATCTATCTATCTATCTATCTGTCTATCTATCTATCTATCTATCTATCTATCTATCTATCTATCTATCTATCTATCTATCTATCTATCTATCTATCTATCTATCTATCTATCTATCCTATCTATCTATCTATCTCTGTCTGTCTGTCTGTCTGTCTGTCTGTCTGTCTGTCTGTCTATCTATCTATCTATCTATCTATCTATCTATCTATCTATCTATCTATCTATCTATCTATCTATCTATCTATCTATCTATCTATCTATCTATTGATCTATCTATCTATCTATCTATCTATCTATCCAGTCGCCTACCTCTGTGCGCTCTAGTGGTCGTATTATTTAGTTAACAGACACAAAAACTTGCATGAATGGGCACTAATCGATGGCAAACACGACGAACAGCTGGTTTCATGAATAGCACGACATACTTGCCATGCACATAACGATACCATTTCCTGCTGTCAGGTGGGGCACATAGCCATAAATGGCAGTGCATAGGTTGATGGTGTGAGCAACAAACAGGTGATACTCAATTTGTATCAACGGTAATAATAAGAGAGTTTACAAAATCTTTACGCTATCGCAGTATGGAGCTGCTGTGCCAGGTAATCTCGGACATGCGTCGTAAATGAGGGAGGTGTCAGAGGTTACGAATATTTTTATATGATTATTGAAACCGCAATCAAAGGTAGGCACGCTACCTAGTCGTAGCCGTGAAATAATGTTGCACAGAGGTAGTTCAACGCTTGAAAATGCTTGCGAAAAAGGCCCCATGATGGCGCCGTATCTTGGCCACGTCGACTTTGATTGCAGTGTTCGCTAAAGGCATTTGTAACACTGTAGTAAAGATTGCATATTGACTCTACGACTGGCCAGCCTATGGCACACTGTTCCGCAAGCTGGAGTTGTATGGTGAAAGTCACCCCTTATATAATGCGCATCACCACACCACAATGCGGGCTGCTCATTTCGATAGAACTGACGTCCGTGCTTCATAAGCCATATTTTGGGGTCACGTTGTACTATAAAATACCCTTGAGAAGAATCAGTGAAGTCAATGTGCCCTGGGAGACCACCATCAATTCCGAAGCCAAGAAGGCAGGGAGGGCCCTAGGAGCCGCGCTCCCTACCCTCACTGTTGCCTAATAAATAGCTGTTTCTCTTGAATGGGTGCTTTCTTTCAATAAGTAAGCCCTTGAGCAAGTGCTCTCATCTCACCGGCCACCGATCACCCCGAAATATGTTCTTCATTATAGGGATGCCCATGCACGATATATTTATTACTCAGAAACGTACTTAGTGGGCCAATCTCGCAACTCTTAGCCCAAAGGATGAAGAAAAATTTGTATACGTAACCAATAGCGCGCTCCTCCTCATTAGGTGAACTTCCACGGTAAGTGAGATATACCAAATTTTATTGTGTTTCATATACTTTCGACAATCCAGCATTCGCTTAATTCAGACAGTCTTTCTACTCTCGTGAAATCAGAATAAACGAGATTACCGTGTTGCACAGTCTTAAGTTGCACCACATTAGCCTTTTAAGGTTATTTCCCGTATACTCTAAAAGTAGGAGTGCGCTTTCGCTGAATTTATGAATCTCCACACGACTCCTTTTGCTCCATCGCTATCCAGTAATATTGAACGCTCCGACTTGCATCGACCGTTAGGAGCTGGGCCCTTTGCTCTTGTTACAGATAAACGACTTTGCTGGGCGCATAAATTTGTACAATGCCGCCAAATTCAACGACACATTTGTTCGGAAAACGCGTCATGTGCAGTTTGCTGCAGCGAATCGCTTCCCGGCTCACTTGTACACATTGCGCACAAGGGGCGAAAAAAACAGAAGCGCTCACTTTGACACAGGCCTCTGTGCACCGAGGACATTAAATGCGAGAGAGCAGTTTGCAATGGAATGCGCCATGCATCGTGGAAGCACGTTATAAAGAAGGAAAGATAGCGCGCCATCTCGTGGCTAAGAATGTCTTCTCAGCATCTTTCTCTCTCTACGTTTTTTTTTTTTGATAGAAAGATGAATTCTGAGTGCCTCGAAATTTAACACAGTGAATAGGAGCTCCCCCTTCGCATAAACGAGGAATGTTACGAGGCAATTGAAGAAACTCGTAAGCCGCTATGCGATAACGTTGCCCGTAAAAACTGCGGTACGGTGACGCAGAATTTTTCGTCTGCTTTCCTCAATGATAGAGAGTACGCGCCGAGCCAGAATAGTGTACCTAAATAAAAAGCAGAATACAATGGTTGCTTTTTTATATTTTATACCGTTGCATCAGCTGAAGAGCCATTAAAACTTGATGCGTTCGAGGGAAGCGGTAGGCTCGGTATGTGCGGCTCTCTGCGCGTGGCTAGTTCCCCATTCACCGAGGACACGTGTATCGTTGAATTGCATTTTTTTTTCTTCTTCTAGTGTTTGCGCGCAACACACTGCAATACGCAACGCCACCCGTGCAGCTATCTTTAGGCTTTGGTACTTCCGAGAAGCATTAACGGGCGATCGGTTGCACCTTTAAACATTTTTCTACCAGCCTTAGGAAGAAAGGAAGGAAAATAGGAGGAAAAGAACGGCAGGGAGGTTAACCAGCATATAGGCAGCCGGTTCGCTACACTGTGCATGGGAGGTAGATGAAAGATAGAGAGCAGAGAGGGAAGAGAGATAAACGCAGCACATTTGACAGCACACGCGCGCACACTCAGTCATAGTCCAGTCTTGTCTTTCGTGGTGTGTGACATTGCTGTTACAGCCGCTTGTGCAACTCCGTGTCGCGTAGGAATTTCAACAGAGCCTTTGTCGCCTTCTGTTGCAATGATATTATCATAGATATGATCTATAAGACATAGGCATCGCAATTTGTAGCACTTTGTTAGCTTCGATTCCCCTTTGAGGCATCTTGCTTACATGTTTGATAAAGATTGCTCATTGAATTGTTTAAAGACTGTTTGAAAATTATGATATTTTGTGGAACAAGTGCCAAGTGACTCTGCTACTCTTCTACTAACAATATCCAGTCGTGCGCTTATAACCTCGGTTTTTATAGCACTCATAGTCCAGTAAAGACAGAAACAAATGATGGCTCTGGTTAAACTTAAGTGATGTGGAATCCACTTCATTTCGTTTTTCTGGAGGATTCGGAGCAGCAGCGATTGTTCTGGAACCTGGCGGACCCAAGCAGGACTCACGCATTAGAATATACGAACTCAATGCTGTCACCATTGCCACCATTACATTAGGCTGCCAGAGTCACTGTCCCCCAGGATTCAAAATATTATTCACTCTTTCATTGCAATTTACGAAAGTGAGCTCTCGGAAAGTTGGGCTGTATGTTCGGCTCAACAAAAAGCGCAGGCAAAGACACGCTGCGACTAACACAACTCCGACAATGATATGCGCCACTAGCCGCCATTCCGAATTGAAGTGTGTATGGGTGCGCCACCAGGCGAAAATTCTGCGCCGCGAGTCGTGTGCTCAACAAAGTGCCTAAAGAGTCTTCATTGTTTCCTCTCTTTTTTCGAAATAAACTTTTTTGATGCGTAAGAATGTTCATTTGTTAGTTGTAATTCCGGTATTATACTATAGTTAAGCGATTTTTGAGCGATTGTAATTTTTAAGCGATTTTAAGCACTATTTTTAAGCGATTGTAATTAAAAACAAAACAATGACAACGGTAGTACAATGACTGCGTTTCTGTGGTCAGTGCTCTTTCGGCTCAGCTTTTCTTTTCCTCTGTATGTGAACTCTTTGCTGAGGAGAGGCCGATGATGGAAAGACTACTTCGGCTCCTTAATTTCTCTAAGTTCTGCACAGAAACTACTTCGTGCGGCATCACCGCCATGACATTCGAGCATTAGTCTGCTTGCGGGGACTGAGGTATGACGACAGCAGACTGTACTGTCTGACAATAAAGAAAGCATGGTCAATCCTTCCGCCCTAGGAGTCGGTATATGAATAGAATGGAAGAAACACAATTAGAAAGGTAGTTAACGTTTATTGTAGATGAATAAATGAGAACTTGTTCAGTGTCCGCTGGCGTTTGATTGTTATAACACCAGTTGATGCGGACGCACTTCCGTCGACGCTGGTCACACACCTTCATTTCTCCCCGCCGCGGTGGTTTAGTGGCTAAGGTACTCGGCTGCTGACCCGCAGGTCGCGGGATCGAATCCCGGCAGCGGCGGCTGCACTTCCGATGGAGGCAGAAATGCTGTAGGCCCGTGGACTCAGATTTGGGCGCACGTTAAAGAACCCCAGGTGGTCGAAATTTCCGGAGTCCTCTACTACGGCGTCTCTCATAATCTTATGGTGGTTTTGAGACATTAAACTTCCCATATCAATCACTCATCATCTTCATTTCTACTTCTAACTTCCATTATCAAGGTGAAACGTTTGTTTTAGATGGTGCAGCATCAACAGGGCCAAAATACGGAAAATCCACGCGTAGCTTGGTGTTTGAAAGCACATAATTATTAGCACTTGACATGTGCTATTCCTTTTAATTTATGAACGAAAATGGCAAGGATTCCGCTCTGCACTAACTGGGCTACCTACATTTTTGCTCGCGCGTACAACCGAACATCTTCTTTGGAACACGCGAGCAATAGTTCACAGCTTGAGCTGAAAAACCGCAAAGACGTCCCTCTTCACGATGGCGTATCTTACCGCAACAAATCACCCTCTCAAACTACATTGAAGTGAATAAGAGTTGACGTAGGGGAGCCAGCCTTCACTGCACTACTATAACCGAAGCTCATGCAATCGGCACGAGCTTCGTGCCGATGGCACGAAGTGTGATGATGCCGTACTTCACTTTTCTGAGGCGGCGACACCACCCCACGTCGCCGGTCACTATAAAGAGGTGAGAAAATGAAATATATAATGAGCGTTAGCAAAGGTCTGAGCATCCGTCACGCAGCGGTTGACGCTTCCAACTGCCTTGGTCACTGGTAGAAATCTAATTGTTTTCACTCCCTAATGATAAAAATTAACGAAGCGTTGTCTCCTCTTTTGTAATATTTTTCAGTCTCTTCTCCTAATGTCAAATCCGTAACGAAAATGATGTCACTGAAGCTTTGGGGAACGCCGCGATAAAAAAATAAAAAACTTCCTGTTAAAATTTTCTCCTATATAGCTGTGCGCTGCTGAACGTATTATAAAGCTGCCGTTTTGTTCCTATGTATGGTGAATAATTGAAGGTATGAAATTGTGAAGCCTATCTGGGTGCTTATTAGGGTACTCGGTAGTGTGTAGTCTTGCGAATATAACAGTTACGGGAATCCAATGGAAATGCTGGTGACCTATAACAGAAGTCCTACAGTTCTCTCGGGCTCTCCACTAAAGAATCATGAAACACAACGGGCCACTGAACGAAACTCCTTAAGATCAGATAAAGCTAAAACTTGGCTAAGCTATACACTGCCCTGCCAAATGTATCTTATCTTACGGCCTAGAAAACTAAGGCCTGGCACTTCGATGCTATTCGAAAAAGTTTCTTTTGACCAAAATCAGTAGATTCCAAGCACCTTGGGAATCGACGTTTTGCAAAGCATGCGGAGCGAAGGCGATAGTGTTGTTTTTTTATTGAGTGAAACGTTACAAACTGATGCTAATGGTACGTGCAAACGTTGTGCACACTGACATTATTTCACTTATTGCATGTTTACTGTTGTGTAACGATGCCAAAAGCAACCTGGATATTAGCAACACCTGAAGCAGTGTAAGCTGATATGTAACGCTTGTGCCAGCGAAGATCGCTGCCCTGAATGAATGCCTCCTAGTTTTCAAAAAAAAAAGAAAACGCGTCACACAAAGTAAGTTTTAGCCTGCTTATCCCTCCCGCCAGAAAACAATTCTAGCTACGCTAGTGTATAATGCACTTTATTGGCAGTACCATCGAAGTATTGCCTGTACAATGCTAGATGAGTGAGCTCCAGTGTATGACACACACACAAACATAGAAACACGCACACACACAAACACACACACACACCAACGCACGCACACGCACACAAACACACACACGCGCACGCGCGCGCACGCACGCACGCACGCACTCACACACACACACACACACACACACACACAAAATGATAACAAATGTGTGAACAACTGACGTTATGGGTAATCAAACTATACGACCGCACAGCACATTGTCACCCGCACCATGCGTCTGTCCGTCCACCCATTTGCTCATGCGTCCCTACATACAATAAGTACTCTGTCGATCCGCTCATCTGTCTGTCTATCCACTCGTACATCACTCTGTCTGTCCGTGCAACCGTACACCTGTCAGTCCATCTGTGCGTTCATGCGTTCATATGTCCATCGTTTGCACAAGTCGGCGACTTTAACATGGACATTTTGAACTTTAGGACATATTTTTCCGCCCACTCGTCGTCATTCACTTCGTGAAGATGCACTGATATTTTCCTAATGATCTCGAATCAAAATTACCAATGTCTGTTCGTGCTGTTTTTTAGTTGACAAACTGTCAATCACCTACATTCCATTGTGTGTAACAACAGTTCACATTAAACCGGCGTGACGATTGTACCGTAGGAGTACGTATGCAACGTTTATAAAATCGTATAGCCTTCACTGCATCCCTGATTGACGCTTCGCGAACATTATGGTCTTTTTGAAATACAGTTGCGTGACCTGGTGTGGCTCTGAGGTTGTATACTTCGTTGCCACGTAGACTGCTGGGTTCCTATTCCTTCTGGTACCACGACTTTTTTTTAATGTTCGTTGGGTCAACACAGCTGAAGCCAGATTTTTCTTAACGGGAACACGTGAAAATTACTTATGTGCGTTCTCGCCGTTCCTGAGTAGATATTAAGTGTCAATCACCAGTTGCACATATCCGTATACCAGTGCCGTTCCTGAGTAGATATTGTCAATCACCTTTGAAACTTACCCGTATACAAGCGGCATATACCCGCATGCGAGTATGTGCCACTGTTTGGCGAAAAGTGTTGGATGACGTACGTCACAGCATTGTGATGATATTAACGTCATGACCTGCTAATCGTTCTCCTCAAACCACATTACCATATCGTACTACTGAATATACGAACAGCTCAACCTAGAAGTAGTTAAGGCGTAAATACAGAAGGAAAAAAATATAAAAAGAGCGCAGCCTTTAAACAATGATTCAATAGCGGAGTGGTGTACATATATAGGGGGAAAATAGAATAGGCAAGCGTATAAGCTTTCAATTAACAACCACTGCGACACAATGTCAGCAAAACTTCATAACTTCTCAACAACGCTTCATCCCTCACGTAACTTCATAACTTGACAACCGCGCTTTATAACTCCCATACAAATTTTTGTTTAGCTCAAGTTAAAGGGATGATAACGAGAGAACCCATACGTAGGCGGCTAGCTAGCTAGAGAGATTAGATAGATAGATAGATAGATAGATAGATAGATAGATAGATAGATAGACAGACAGACAGACAGACAGACAGACAGACAGACAGACAGACAGACAGACAGACAGATAGATAGATAGATAGATAGATAGATAGATAGATAGATAGATAGATAGATAGATAGATAGATAGATAGATAGATAGATAGATAGATAGATAGATAGATAGATAGATAGATAGATAGATAGATAGATAGATAGACAGGCAGGCAGACAGACAGACAGATAGATAGACAGACGGACAGATAGATAGATAGATAGATAGATAGATAGATAGATAGATAGATAGATAGATAGATAGATAGATAGATAGATAGATAGACAGACAGATAGATAGATAGATAGATAGATAGATAGATAGATAGATAGATAGATAGATAGATAGATAGATAGATAGATAGATAGATAGATAGATAGATAGACGCCGAAACTGCTTACATTACAAAAGAATTGATTCGAATTGAATGAATGTAAATAAATAATTACATGTAATATAAGTCCCACTCAGTTAGAAAAACTAGATACCTAAAATTGGTTTGCAGAAAATATTTGAAAACGAATTATGTGGTTTAAAAAAAAGATTATATCATTTGATGGTGCGCTCCGCTTCGGTTTATCAATAGCTAGGGTGCTCGGTGTCTTACAAGAAGATCATGAGTTCGATCCAGGCGATGGCACTCGAATTCCGATGGAGGCGAAATGGTAAAAGCCCGTGTACTTTGTGATGTCAGTGCTTGTTAAAGAACATCAGATGGTTGAAATTTCCGGATCTTACCACTACGGCGTCTCTCAAAGTCAGCTCGCTGTATCCGGGCGTAAAACCTCACATATTCCATTACGACGGTTATGTATTCACTGTACTGATCCATTGGGTTCTATCACTTCATTAAAAAAAAAAAACACGCTTAACGAATGACCGAAGTTGGCTTGAGAGGATAACGCGTTGTAACTTGCGATGGTTTCCCAGAAGCGCGTCAAGGTGTTTTAACAAAGATAATCCAAACAAAACTGCGTAATATTTTCCGTTCTCGGAGTCATAATGATCAAGCCCCTAATGTCAGTATGCGCCACGTGCCAAAGTTTAGAAAAACACAAGAGAAGCAGTGAGCGTCGAGCGGAAGCCACAAAAACGGATGCGCGTCAGGAAGAGGCCTTATCGAGCCTAATATAATATTCTGTCGAGGCTCTTTTTACAATATATTTGTGCGAAAACAAACTCCGCACGCGGCGAACACAACGGCGGTAAACGGGACCTCTTACCGCACGTGGCCTCAGCACTAGATTTAACAGCTTACTTAACTAGAAAGCTGCGCTGATCGGAGGATTATAGGTAGAGCGTGTATTTGCGAACGCTTCCTGTTTCTGGGTTGCGAATGATTTTGCGGCGTTACTATACACACATTTAGTTTAGCGTCAGGGGGCTTTAAGAACACTAAAGCGAAACATATTATTTGTTTAGACTGATAAACTTCGCCATGAAAACTCTAAAATCACTAATGTCGTTAGTTTCACAAGGATAGCTTCAATAATGGAGGAGAAAATCACGGTGAGCACTTCGTTTATAGATCTCATGGCGAAAGTAGAGCACAGGACTGCATGAATTACAAAAAGTGGGTTTCATGGGTCGACGACATTACGCAACAAAAGTGCCTAAAGCTCAATAATCATTTATTTATTTATTGATTCATTTATTCACCCTCAGGGCCTTTCGCTATTACAAAGCAGAGTGCATTACAGGGGAAACAAATGAACAGCAGCCATAAATAACAGTACTAACCCAGTTCACAATATTACGAAATTCGCTAATCATACAATGTTTGCGAGTATGATAAACATAGCGTACGACGACAACAATAATAATGACAAACTGCGTGAATCTTTGATTGTATAGTATCAGCAGGGTACGTGAAATACACTGACTGAACAAAACTGCAGGTTCATTTAAAAAGGGATGATACAATTTAGGGAGGCAGCATTATTCATATGCCATCAAATTGGTCAGGTAAAATTAGTTCCTATAAACGCTTGTTACCGTACAATGTTGTGCACTGCTTTACAGAAGCTTTCATTGTTGAGAATGCTCACAATATCAGCCAAAATTTCGTTCCAATCACGTGATGTATGAGGTATGAATGAATTTTAAAAACATAACTTTTGTGTTGACGATCAATGCGGTGTGATACGTAATGTGGTCGTGACATGAATTGCGGATGTAAGGTGGGACAGGGATACAATTTACGAAATAAATGATAGGTCAGAAATTTTATGTCGCGAAGCCAGTTATTTGAGATGCAGACACGATTTCAGTAAACATGCGCTGGAAACTCGTACTTCCAATCGGTTTTCACTAAAGAAAACGGAAGTACCCTGGATATCTTGACTACCAACAGTAGTACGATTGAGCCAGTTGAAATAGATAAGGCGGGAGTGCTTACCCTGCTACTTAACCTAGATCCTAAAGAAAGGAACTGGACCAGACAACATTCGAAATCAATTTTTAAAGCGCTATGCTGAATGGGTAGCAAAATACCTGTCTCATCTTGGACAAATTCCTCAAAACGTCTTCCTATAGACTGGAAAAATGCCAAGATAATTCCTGTACACAAACCGGGTAGTAGAGCAGATGTCTGCAACTGCGGGCCAATCTCACTAACCAGCACTGTAAGCAGAATTCTTTAACATATCATCCTCAAACACATAACTGTACACCTGGAACAAAACTATGTAGTATCCCCTTCTAAACATGGATTCCGCCAAGGACTTTCTACAGTTACACAAATATTAGAACTCGTACTTGAACTATTCTCAAGGATAGACCACCAAAAGCAGATGGCGTTAAGTCTGCTCGACTTCTCTAGGGCATTCGGCAGAGTATACCACGCAAAATTTATTAGAAAGCTTCAGTTTACCAGGAGTTTTCAGAAATCCCCAAGGTTACCTAGGGGATTCCTCAAGATAATGTCCTCGCCCCCAACCTCTCCCTAATATTTATCAACGATTGTCCTGGAGTTGTCAGCGCTAACATAAGACTATTCGCGGACCATTGTATATTCTACCACAAAATCAGTTCACCTGAAGATGACGAGATATTGAATCATATGCTGAAATCAATAACAGAATGCTGCTATCAATAGCAAATGACCCTCAATGTCAGCAAATCAGCCGTCCTGCATCTAACTAGAAAACAAAACGTCTCTCTTTACTCATACACAGTCGGCAACACTGCGTTAACAACGGTAAAGAATACAAATAGCTAGGAGTGGTATTATCAGACAACCTGAGGTGGAACACTCTTGTTAATGTCATAACATCAAAAGCAATAAAAATGTTTTCTTTCTTGGAGGCGACTCCAACATACAACTCCTGAAATCAAACTACTCGCCTATAAAGAATTTGTGGGACCTGTTATTAAATATGGAAATGTAGCCTTGTTTCCATATATCAAAAAACTAGTTAAAACAATACAGAGTCTGCAGAAAAAGGCAATCCGGTTTATTTTTAACAAGTATAGCCAAACTGCCTCACCGTCTCAACTAATCAACAGAGCTGGGCTACTAACCCTACAAAATCGCGCTAAACTAGCCCGTCTAAAGTATTATACCAGCTAATGAATAACTCACTGCCCACAGATATGACACGCTAACTGTCCGAATCCGTAACAAGACACACCCGTCATAAGCACACTCAAACACTACCAAGCTACCGTTTTAGAACCGAATGCTCCAGATTTTCATTTTTTTCACTTGCAACCTCAGCGTAGAATGACCTACTCTCTCATATTATTCATAGTCCCACGCTAGAGACAATCCTACAATGTGCTGAGTCTCACTTGTTCGCCTCGCAAGTATAACTCACTGGCTTTGCTTCATTATGTTGTAAATAGCTTATTTATTCTACTTTTTTATGTTAGCAGCTTACATTATCTCATTTTGTTAGTTTGTGACAAATGTATGTATTTAAAAATACTGTAACCTGTTTTACATTTTTCTACGTATTGTAACCTGGTTATTCGTTTGTGTACCTTCGACAAAGTAGTATTTGCCTGCCTGTCTTTGTGTTGCTTTTTGCTGTTTATGTTATGTTTTTATTTTATTGCCCTCCCTGCTATCGTTCCTCCTTGGAATTATCAGTATCAACAGATACATAATATATTAAATGAATATTCCGTTAAGTTTCAATAGGATGACTACACAAGAGTTCTTTTGAATTAGGTCAATGAATTGATAAGGTTGTCGTGATATAGGGACCCATATAATTGAAGGGTACTCTAGTTTAGGCCTTATCTGCGTTTTATAAAGTAGCAAGTTTAATGAAGCGCCCAAGCATAAAAGTCTCAAGTACGACAGGCAAAATACCACTGGCAGAGCTTTCGAAGTTGATTATTTAGCCTATGTTATCTGATGCAAGAAGGTATAACATGGAGAGAATTGGACACGCTCTGAAAAACGGAGGAAATGTCACAGCGGTGAAGAGAAAGCTTGGGATAGGCGAAAAACGGATGTGTGCACTAAGGGACAAAGAAGGCAAAATAACTACCAATATGGATAGGATAGTTAAAATAGCGGAGGAGTTTTACAGAGATCTGTACAGTAGCCGAGACAACCACGACCTTGATACTGTAATAACTAGCAGTAACCCAGATGACAACCCACCAGTAATGATAGAAGTCAGAAAAGTCTTGGAGAGCATGCAACGAGGCAAAGCTGCTGGTGAGGATCAGGTAATATCAGATCTGCTGAAAGATGGAGGACAGATTCTGTTAGAAAAACTAGTCACCCTGTTTACGAGGGTCTCCTGACGGGAAGAGTACCAGAGTCTTGCAAGAATGCTAACATAATCTTAATACATAAGAAAGGAGATTACAAAGACTTGAAGAATCACAGGCCGATCAGCTTGCTCTCTGTAGTATACAAGCTATTTACAAAGGTAATTGCTAACAGAGTAAAGAAAACATTAGAACTCAATCAACCAAAGGAACAAGCAGGACTTCGAACAGGCTACTCAACAATGGACCACATTCATACTATCAATCAGGTCATAGAGAAATGCTCAGAATATAGCCAACCTCTATACATAGCCTTCATAGATTACGAGAAGGCGTTTGATTCAGTAGAAATATGAGCAGTCATGCAGACTCTGCGGAATCAGGGCGTCGATGAAGCAAATATAAACATCCCGGAAGAAACCTACAGGGGATCAACTGTTACCACAGTGCTTCATAAAGAAAGCAACAGAATACCAATCGAGAAGGGTGTAATGCTGGGAGATGGAATCTTCCCAATGGTATTTACCGCATGCTTATAGGAGGTTTTCCGAGGCCTAGAATAGGAACAGTTAGCGATAAGAGTTAATGGAGAGTATCTTAGTAACCTGCGCATCGCCGAGCGCAATGCAATGCGGAGTAACTAACTCAGTGGACGAATTTCAACTCATGATTACGGAATTAGACAAGGAGAGCAGAAAGGTGGGTCTTAAAATTAACCCGCAGAAAACTAAAGTAATGTACAACAATCTCGGAAGAGAGCAGCGCTTCGAAATAGGTAATAGTCCACTTCAAGTTGTAAGAGACTATGTCTCTTGGGGCAGGTAATAACCACGAAGCAGAACCACGACATTGAAGTAACTAGAAGAATAAGATTGGGGTGGAGCACATTTGGCAAGCACTCTTAAAATGTGACAGGTAGATTGCCACTGTAAATCAAGAGGAAGGTATATAACAGCTGTTCCTTGCCGGTACTTAGCTATGGAGTGAAAACATGGAGACTTACAAAGAGGGTTCGGCATAAATTCAGGACGACGCAGCGAGCAATGGAAAGAAAAATGGTAGGCGTAACCTTAAGAGACAAGAAGAGAGCAGAGTGGATTAGGGAACAAACGGGGGTTAAGGATATCATAGTTGAAATCAAGAAGAGGAATTGGACATGGGCCGGGCATGTAGCGCGTAGACTGCATAACCACTTGTCATTAAAGATAACTAACTGGATTCCCCGAGAAGGCAAACGGGTTAGGGGAAGACAAAAGGTTAGGTGGGCCAATGAGATTAAGAAGTTTACGGGTATACATTGGCAGCAACAAGCACAGGACCGAGTTGACTGGCGGAACACGGGAGAGGCCTTTGTCCTGCAGTGGACGTAGTCAGGCTGATGATAATGATGATGATGATGAAGTTTAATACTGATAGAGTGTATAGGTAGTATTAAGTCGATGGCTACCTCAGCGAAGAGGGAGCATTTTTATTGACTGGAACTACTTATAAGTCCTAGTACAAAGAGTGAAAATCGAATTGGCGCGGAAATTTTGAGGGTGAGTCACCACGCATATTTCGTTTTTGCAATATTTCTCGTTTGCCGCGCATACTTTCCCGGCAAGCGTGGTGGTTTCGGTATTGCAAAAAGTGATTCATCAATTCGAGAGAAATCGGTTTTATCTAATATTGCCCTTTTAAGCAAATAACGTCGCTCTGTCACAAATGTTCGTAGTGGGAGGAATGTTTTAGTTTGGCGGCGTAACACTTGGGCCCATACGTGTTCAAGCTTAATGCCCTACCCAAGCTGTCACACAGGCGTCACCAGGCAGAGGACGAGTAAACTAAAAAAGAAAAAGAAACATTACTGATATGCTTTTATCGATCCATTGCCGTATGCAGTAACGTTCTAATATTCCTTTTACTGCCTACACTCCCATCACGAGCATGATTATCTTCATTTTTGTGCTTTGTTATGTCCATGCTATGTTGGGACGTTTCAGGGAACATCGATAGTTTTAGATAGTACTGTGCACATCACAGCTTCGGACTGCTGGTCTCACATAACATAAAATAAAAAAATACTGAAAACTGCAAGAAGGGTTGCTGGCGCTAGAATTAACGGCACCTCTCTCTCCCTTTAGTTTCCCCCTGCGCCACTGCACCATGTCACATGCGTGGTTCGGGGCTAGTTCTCACGCGCTCGCATGTTCCTTTCCACAAAATTGACGGCTGTGCTTCCAGCACAACTTACCGTAAGCTCGTTTTCATGAATTTTGATGGAAACCTCATGCTAACGTTAAGTCATTAGACGTTAAGTCATTAGTCTCATTACAGTGCATGGGGGCCACTGCTGCTCACAGAGTAATGTCATGGGGACATTGACAATAGCCTTGATTTCGGAAACTTGAATGCATGGGCCCTGTGAGGAGTTTTCCTTCTTGAGTCAGTAGTAACTGTACGCTTTGCAGCAAGGCCGTTATAACTGAAACAAAATGGGCACTTGCTCATTTTGGAAGAACCCAGCATTGGGTGCGTTGGTAGTTCATTGTGGATGACATTCGTGGCCCCGTCTTTGCATGTTTCAATGCAAGTGTCGTCCAAAGACAATAACCTTGTGTCTGGAGGGAGTGAACAAAACCTTTATGTGATGTTCTGCGCCAGAACGTCGGTGAAATATATTCTGGGGGCACTGCGTTTATGAGTCTTGATCCATGCAGCGAAGGCGAACGAGCGCATCGAGGCACGTTAGACGCCAGAGCTATCTGGCAGTTATTTTCAAAAATGAAGGAACGCATGCACGCCCGAATTGGAGACGATAAGTTGTAGAACGCCAAGAGACGGGCAGGTGCCACCACCGTGTCGTATTAGCAAAAAGTTGGAACCACTTGCCTTTTTGAGCATCGCATTGCATTGTTAGCGCAGCGTGATAAACGCTACGATCCATAGAATTACTGATGTTTGACTTGTCTAGTACAAGAACACATGCAACAAATTGACGTGTTGTTATGGTACCTCAAATATGCGCAATAATTGCTTTTTAATTGGCCATCGCACAAACACGAACACTGCAATTTGAGCAGTATTGGTGGGCGCTGCAGATGGGGTTGACCGTTTGGGGTAAGGCTTGGTGCCGTTTGGGGTGTCATTACGGCGAACTAACAGACAAATGTACAGACAGGCGGACAGACAGACAAAAATTTTCGCGTCAAAGTACGCCAAGAAATATTATCGTCTTTAAAAAGAACATAAACAAGAAAGAAGAAAGTGCTTGTCTCTGCTTTATTCCATCTTCTCCGTGTTCTTTTTTTTGCGGAATCGACATCCACTTTTACTTATATTGACGGGCAAATTAAACTTTACAAAATGATGGATGTCGGAGATGTTTAGAGGCGTGAAATTAATTCCGCCTAACATTTTTTTATACAGAGGAAACATATCGCATTGTTATTGCCACATTTTGTTTATGCTTATGGTTTGGGAGTAATTGGCATTAATTCAGAGGGAAAATGGCCAGGCTAATATAATCCTCGGTTGAGTTGTCTGGTAGTTTCACTAGCATGTCGGCGCCCATGCGCTGTGGTGAATTCTGTGGTTAACTTTGTGCCATTGACGTCACCAAAGCGGATCTCAGAGGCGCCACGTAAAAAAGGCCGGTAATCAGGATAGGCGCCGCCAGGTGCCACAGCGATTACAGCAGCTCTAAATCTTTCGATGAATTACTATTAACAAATTTTCCAAAATCACGCCAACACTTCATCAGCCTGAGTAAAACATATGAAACAATATCATATTATGAAACAATATCATATTATGAAACAATATCATATTGCGATGACGCGGTATCGACAAGCACACGAAGAACCACGAACAAATACGCTTTATCAATCACAGGGCAAGCCTGCAACGGTTTCTTTGTCTCTCCGCTTAGCCGAAGACACTCGCACTGTTTTTGTCGCCGCTACTGGCACATATGTGAGGCATTATTCCCCCTTTAAGAACAATACATCGCCACGACGTTAAACATACGGGAAGCAAGCTGAAACCAAAACTGCACAGTTAGTCACTGAAAGTAAGGCTTCATGCGAAATATGTGGACGATTTTCGGTGTACGTATTCGGCGCTTCGAACACTAAATGCCGTCTACAACAACCTCGTAGCTGACGTAACTGATGCGTCTCAGAACCGCGTAGGGTCCGAAGTACATTCGCAACAGCTTTTCGGAGAGCCCACGCTGGGAATTGGTGTCCAGAACCATAATTTCTCGCCCACGCTGTATATGACGGGTCTGTGGTGGAGGTTGTAATGTTCGCCGAAATGGGCAGCGAGTTTACTGAAATAGGCAATAGCAGTGCTTTTAACAAGGTGTCGGTGTTTTTTGCTGAAAGTTGTCAGTAAGAGTTCAATAACAGATATGACAGCCCTGGCAATAGAGATGCCGTAAGCGAATGCGAGCTTCTTCAGGTGTTCAGTGACGCCAGTACCATTTAGCAAGATGTCGCAGTGAACGAATCGGAAGAAGCGAATTCGTAGCGACAGTATGCCGTCGTCACCGGTGATATGAAAGGCATGTGGCTGATATTCCTTATCAGTAGCAGTGTCCGACTTTATGGCGAACGTTACACCTCTGTCGGAGATGTTAATCACAGCCCCGTAATCACGCAGGAAATCCATTCTCATAATAAGCTGTTTACAGCAATCGTGAAAAATTACGCGGGTAGCGACAGACGTGGAACCAGCGATAAAGAGTCGGGCCATGCACTCTCCGACCGGTGTCATCAACTGACCTCCTGCAGTTCTTATATTGGGTCCTTGCCTTGGCATCTTGCCATTCCTTAATCTCGGCTAGTTGTTGGCCTAATATATAAAAGAGAGAGCCAGTGTCCACAATAGTCGTCACTTGGTGGCCGTCAATGTGAACGATCAGGTCAGCGCTGACAACGTAGGTTAGGTCGGCGGTTGTCTCATTCGTCGAATCAGTCGCTGCTATCGTTGTCTTCGGCAATGGTGGCTTCGAGCTGTTCCTCGTTTGTAATGAGGGCTGTTCGGCATGTCGGTTATTGTCAGCCCCACCCCCTCCCGAGGTCTCAGCGCCTAGTTTTCCTGTCGTGGGCTACGGGACCTGCCCCTGGTGATGTTGGCAAAACTGCGAGGAATAGGTTAACTGTCCCCCGCAGGAGATAGAGAACGTGGTCTATAAGTGTCACCAGATTCTGCAGCGGTGTGTTCACAGGAGCGTCATTATACGTGCGTCACTCGTCATACGTAGCGTAATCTGGGTAGTGAGTAAATCTCGAGTATGGAGCATCGTGATAATGGCAAAACTCTGTAGACGTGCCCAGCTTCGCCAAAATGAAGCATACCGGTCGACGGTCATCGGTAAGCCAAAAATCGGTTTTCCGACGCTGGAAGGTCAGCGTGGACTCACCACTGAACCACGCGGCGGGGTCGCCATGTTAGCCATACGGCATTCGTGTTGTCGGCGATATCGGTGAGGTTGACAAAGTGACTGGCACTGAGAGCGGCTGTGTTTGTAGGCATGACAGTAGTCCAGTCATTGGAGTACAAGATGCCGAAAGTGCGATGATGGAGCGTCGGAATGCATAAGCGTAAGTAAGATGCCATGGCACAACACCATATCCGGATGAAGATAGAGCCGGAGGGACCTTATCCCATACAATATCGGCGACAAAAGACAATGCCGGCGTCAGTTCCGTTCATGGAATTTAATTGAGCTGCCGATGTTCCTCCCTTAAATTATTCCAGATGACTTTCCGCAGAGGCCTGTCGTTGTCGTAGAGGCTCGCCGCAGCCGCTACGGGACTTAGACGCGCTACAAAGTAGGCTCGGTTATGCTGGTGGTACCGTTACTGTAGGGCCCGTTCAATCGCTGTTGCTTCTTTCGTGAACTCAGCGACTGTGCATGGTGGATTTCTCACTAGCCCAGCGAACACTTTCTCCTTGACGCCTCGCATGAGATACCGTAGCTTCATATCTTACGGCATTTCGGGATCTGCCTTGCAGAAAAGACGGGTCATGTCCTCGGCGAACATCGCCACGCTCTCGTTTGGCTTTTGAATTCGAGCTTCTAAGAAGCGTCGTGCATTTTCTTTTGTGTCGAGGCTAATAAAAGTGTCAAAAAGCTGCTTGCGTAAGTCGTCCCACGCAGCCAAGCTTTTTTCCCTGTTTATATACCGTTTCTGGGCGTTGTCTTTCAGGTTGAAGTACACATTCGCAAGCTTTTCCCACTGGTTGTACTCCGCACAGCATTCGAACTGGTCCAGCCAGTTTGGGGCCTTTTCATAGGTCTCCCAATGAAAACAATCAGGAATCATAAGATTCTGAACTGTCACGTGTGATTGAGCCGTAGTGGCTATGGTGACTGAAGGAAGCACGTGATGCTGGCACTTTCTCGCAGGGAATTGAGCTCGGGTGCCAGGCCTGTCAGATGGCGCCTGAAACGGTGGACCGGTGTGGCGACGTGGTAGTGATTCCGGGCTGGACTGTCGGCTTCGCGAAGGGGTGCCAAGCATGAAGACTACGCAGCACCTCCATTAGTGCGACGACGCGGGATCGACGAGCACATGAAGAACCATGAACAACTACGCTTTATCAATACAGGGAAAGCCTCTAATGTCTTGATCTTCTCTCCGCTCGGCCAAGGACGATCGCACTGCTTCGCTGTCACCGTCACTGGCATATACGCACGGCAATATGTATTCAATATGAGTTAAGCTGAAACAGAACCATCGATAAGAAGACCGTATCTCTGTGGGAGACCATTTTCTTGAGTGGGATCTTCTTATACTTTTGTTCAGAAGTAGCGAAGTAGCTTCCGAATCACGACATATTTTGGCTAAGATATTCCCATATATTTCAAATATTTCTTATGTACGCAACTCCTGCATCACCACAGGCATTTCTGGCGAGTCGAATGCATTTTAATTATTGCTGAGTGTAATATACAAAGTGTTTTTGTATTCGGCTGCGTTATGTTTCGCAAAAGAATGATTGCACAAAATGCACTGCGCCCCATAGACAATAAAAGACGACGACACCTGCCACACCTAAGCGTTGTCCTGCCGGTCACGCTGTTTCTCGTTTCTTATGGAAATGCAACAACCAGCCCGAGTAGCCACCCCAGTGCAGCTCGTTCCAACTTCGACGCATTCCAGTTGTAAGCATTGGATCATATATATATATATATATATATATATATATATATATATATATATATATATATATATATATATATATATATATATATATATATATAGAGAGAGAGAGAGAGAGAGAGACATAGAGAGAAAGAGAGACAAAGAGACATTTGATGGCCTGCCACCGGATTTGCGAACAAGGATACAGTTGTCCGCACAAGGGACCATCGTTATTGGCCCACATTAGAGATAACGCCTCGTCTCCCTGTATTTGTCGTGTTTTTGCAGTTCCATTTGACAAAATTGATCCGAACTACGACCGCCGAGTAGCGAAATTAGACAGAAAACGACGCAGGAGACAAGGTACAGAAGCAGGTGCCACACGTTTTATTTCTTCTGACCGCTAACCTTGTGCTACAACCCCTCAAGATGCCACGGCCCTCGTAGTATTTAATCGATCTAACAACCACCCAGCCCACATTGCCACGCGCCGTGAACGGTGCCCTTACCAGTATTGTAGCACACGCAAGCACCAAACCATTTCAGGGCTGCCCGCGCGGGATTGGAGTGGTTGGAGCCGTACAATTCCCTACACCGATTGCCCTCGCCGAATCTGTAACACTTGCCCTTTGAACGTAAGCTTCAAAAAGTATACAGTGGAGAAACCGTCACTTCTAAAGGACATTATTAAGGTATACAAGAGCCATATAGCTTTATAATTAACTTATATTCTCCGTGAATGAGCATGTAAGCCTTTATAACTTTAGAAGACAAAAAAAAAAACAGAAAAACTTCGACCTATGTAGCCTGTAAAATAAAGGATACTATTCGGCAATGGTACACTTAGAGGATACGTGGTTAAGAGTGTACGATTGATATGCGGTTGTTCAGCGGTAACAATGCAACGAGCTAGAAGTTCTTGAATGGCATATTATGATTCACGTGGTAACTGCAGTGCTGTACCTAATTTGAGCCGATTGTTCATCCGGTATACCGCAACGTGCAATAAGTGTGTGGCCTGTCAAAAGATCAAGCTGCGAGAATTCGCTTGTTATCCCCATTCAATTTCATTTTTATTGCTTAACCTGCTTCACTGTCAAAATGCGAAAGACGTGATTTAGAAAAAGTTTTGAAGTTAAAATTAAATTCAAGAGTCATTCTACTTTCTGAAGGTGCATGAGAAACGCAGCTGTTTATCCTGCGAAAAAAAGCTTCTATGGTATTTTCAAAAACCATGCCACAGAGGGAGATCACTTTATTGCTAGAAAGATAAGCGATCTCCTTCGTTGGATACAGCCTTCAATTAAGGGCCCCAATCACTCGCGCCGCTGCACGTGCCCGCTGGATCAGTCGATGCTGCTTCTGCGGTTCAGAGCTGGTCCGCGCAGTCTTCCAGAATGATTGTGACGATAAAGCAAAAGGGCGGTGGCCTGTTGGATGCAAACATTCGCAGTTGCTGCGATATATTGGGCTTCGTTCCTAAGCAAATACAGTATGAGGTGAAGAGGTGGGCGGTGAAAAGCATTGAAATATATTAGCCTGAAGCTGCAACGACGCAGCTTGATAATAAACTATTCCAAAGTTCTATTGTAAGAGCTTCCTAACTGATCTAATTCTGCAACTTCATCTAAATAGGTATGTGTGGTTTTCAATGTTGTAGCGTTTCTGTGTAGTTGTTTGTCTGTGTACATACATCGTCTGCGTTGCCCAGCCCTTATAACGACTTCCGCCTATCGAGTAACCGCATAAGCAAGTTCATTACTATAAATGAGGTGCGCCCAGGTGTCCAAGCGGTACACGCCCTTCGAAATGGGCTGCCATCCTAGCCGTCATACACGCTTTAATAATGGCGGTGCTGAACGGATCAATAACAGTTGTCACTGATTCGCAGATCACCGGCGTAAGCATATAGCGAAAGGAATGCTAATACCCTACACACACCGCATCCCAACATCGTTACACGGTACAAAGGTATAAACTTATTATCCGGATCAACACTGTGTATTACTGGCATGGCGTGTTCTTATATTAAGCGGTCGCACCTTGTCGTTGCAATTAAAAAGCTATGACATAAAAGTTGCAGCAACTTTATCCTTTCTAGAGAGTACATAAGGTTATAGTCACAGGGATATTGACTCTGCTGTTTCCGCACATAATGAAAACAAAAAGATTACTTTGTTTAAATATTCTTATTCTTATTTTCTTCCAAATCAACCTGATTGTCCATCCATTTGCTCTCGCAGCATTATCATTCAATATTACCACGTTTCTTCAATCATATTTTTGTACTAAATGCTGAAATTCGTGAACATAAACGTTGTTTTGCCTCCCCGCAGCTCTGCAGTTCATCTTGCGACGCAAATATTGTGGGTGACCAACAGATGCTCACTGCCTTCAACAACGCCTTCCAAATCAGGCGATTTAGGGGCGCCGACTAAAATAATGACACTGGAGCGAGGTAGAATGGTGACTTGCTCTTCCAGCACATTCAAGGCGCGCGGTTTCCTGGTGGCGTGCGCGGCGGTAGTGCTTCTTCTGTGCTGTGGATAATATTATCGACTTTGTTCTTAGGTTGATGACTGCACCATGGAGGCATAAGAAGTCCATGCCAAGGATGACATTTTTCGAGCAACGCTGTATGACTACGAAGTCTGCAGAATAAATACAGCCGTTAATGGTGACTCTCGCTGTGCAGATTCCTGCCGGCGTTACGAGATGACCTCCGGCTGTGCGGATTTTGGGGGCCTTACCAAGCTGTCCTAACTTTCTTCAACTTCGCGGCGAATGACCCATTGATGACGGAATAATCAGCTCTAGTATCGGCTGGAGCGGTCACACTGTGGCCGTCGACAATAACGTCAAGGTTGCTAGTTCGCCGTCTCGCGTTGCAGTTAGGGCATGGCGTCGGGTCACGGCTGCGTTGGCTCGTTCCGCTGCTTCCATGTTGCGTCGTCAGGCCTGCTTCGGTAAGTGAGGTTTCGTCGTCAGGACTTTGCCTGGTTGGCGTCGTGTTCGGAAAGCTCCATCACGGCGTCGTCGTCGGAGAAGGATCTTCGGTAGTTTATCGCACAGCGACCGCACCTCCATCGGTTGCTGTCCTTAGTTTCCCGGATGCCGGCTAGGAGACCGGCCCGGCGTTGGGCCGGAAGTACTGCCGGTGGTGCGTTGACATGCGGCAACCGGGCGATGGCGAACAGAAAGGACTTCACGTTGTCCATTGAGTTTCTGCCAGGTGGTCGCCCATGTCGCTCGCCTCAGGCCGGTTCATGCGCGTTTACGAACTGAAACAGTGTTTTTTGTATTATTGCTGTATCGTAATTTATTCCTTGTACTTTCTTACATTAATGTTGTACATTCATCTTCCGTTAAAGCACCGGGACGATGCCTATTTCAGAGGGGGGTATTGCCACGTTCCTTTTCTCAAGTTTTGTTATCGCCCCAATACACTATACAATTCTCAGCGCAAACAGCGCCTGCAGTTTTCGAGAAGCTTCAGAACTGTATTAGATCATTTCAATAAGATCATGCACACTCCGCGAACTGCACAGATTATTCTGGAACCTACGTCAGCGCTAGCGAAAACGCTAGAACATTTGATGGCAAGTGTATAAATGCCGACGCGCTTCGCCACTTGTCAGATGATCGACGGCCTACGCTGCATGCGCCGCCATCAGTGCAAGTGTGCTACCACAACCCAACTTTTCGTGTAGCGGGCACAGGTTCGCCCAAATAAACAGTTTGATTTGACTATTCCATCTTCTGCCTTCAACCACGTCACGGCCCCGTGAAAATATTTATGACTTTGTTTTTAAGGGCGCAGCTCCCGAAGGCGTGGGCTGAGCGTCCCATCGCAATCGCATGTGGAAAGCTCTGGTTAGTTGATGAACCGGCCGAAGAGGGCGGTACTTGTACATATAAAGAAATGCATATAGGTTGAAAAATGGAAACGGTATCATACTAGAGGGCGTTACTTGTAGTATAATAAATAATAAAAATCACAGCATATCCGTGGAGTGAATGATGACGAGTGGGGCGCAGCACCCGTCAGTCTGTCCGCGCTTACACACACCTGTTCGTTCTTGCTTTCGTCAGTGCGTCCACCAGTCCGTCCGTCCTCTCTTGCGTCTATTCGCACGTCTGTCCCTGCGTTTTTTCATGTGTCTATCTGTCCGTCCATCTATGCGCGCGTTCACCCATGCGTCCGTCCGTCGATGCGTCCATTTGTTCATCCGTACGTTCATTCGTTCATTCATTCGTCCATTCATTCGTGCGTTGCTCCATGCATCCGTCCGTCCATGCGTCCATCCGTCCATCGTCTCATGCGTCCATCCGTGTGTCCATCCATACTGGCATCCATCCCTACGTTCGTCCATGCTTCCGTCTGTTCTTTCGTCAAACAGACAGACAGACAGGCAGACGGCGGATGAACGCGGCCAGTATATGATTCACGGTTTTGCTCTAAACCCCTCCGAATTTTCGCCCTACTGATGATTATTCACTACGTGAATATTCTACAATTTGTTTTTAGTGTGGACTTCCATTGTATGTCTTTAATCCATAGTCCGCTAACTTGAAGATCCTGCCGCCCAGTTCTTATCCGATCCCCCTTGATGAGTAGCGCCAGCAGTGTGATAAAAACATAATATTAATCATCATCATCATCATCATCATCAATGTCAGCTTCTTCAGTGGTCCCTCAAAAGGCGAAAGCAGGAAAAACGAAACAAATGACCGGCTTTATATATTTGCGACACCTGAATATTCTGACGAGTACGATTGTCCAATTAGTTTTACTTTTTTCTCGCGAGCAGCATTTATCCGAACACGACAAAGTTCACAAATTCTGCCTAGAAAGTGTTCTTTCTTCACGTTTGTTTGGCTCTGCAGGCCCAAAACACTTAAATAAAATAAAAATTTATCCCCTTTCTGCAAAACTGCGTGTGCAGTTTAGTGGTCGAGACTAGTGCTATTGGAGCATGGGGTGTTGCGTGGGCAAGCACAGTGGTAATAGAAATTCCGCTTCCATTTATTCATTTGCAGAGGTTCTCATTTTCATAAGGGAACCTGTCCGCCATTGATGAAGGGCAGTAACAAAGACGGCTAGCCGATACGCAGAGTACTTACGCACCAAATGTTTGGCAATTCAGACTCGTGCTACGCCTAGGTCATAGTGTTGTATCAAGAAAATAAAAGCACAAACCCACGAACACCGCTTTATCGGTTTCGAACTGGCCATTCGACTGAATACCAAGACTCGGCGAGATACAGCCGTTCGCTAAAGGTACCGCCTCACTGCCAATTGAAACGCGGGGAAATACGACTCGCTCATTCTGTCCCTAATAGCTGCACGCGTACGCACGCGCACAAGAGAGGAAGAAAACATATAGCAGGCTCTCAAGCGTGGGTCTAAATTGAAGTGTCCGCTGTGGCGTAGCGTAATCAATTTATGTTTCGAACTTTCGCCGAAACGCAATTACAACGAGAATCACCCTCTAACGAACCACGCTCGCTGGCGCTCTCCAACTTCCGCCCTGACTCGTCGACAGCCGCTATCTATTGTCGGCTCGATTAGAATAGGGCGGAGCCAAGTGCTGTTGGGCAACTGATGAAGGTGGGTGGAGGAGGGGCGTTCAAAGCCCTTGCGTTCCGCCGTTAATTAGTTCACATGGGCTGCGAGCGTGCGCAGTTCGGCGCAGGTTATATTGGCACTCAGCCGGGTTACCGCTCCCGATTCTTGCGCAGGAAAGAGTGCAGGCACGCATCGAATCGAGCGCGAAATCACGCTAGGCGCTTCCTCTGACAGGTAGTTGGGGGAAGAATTGCAGGCTTCATGGCGCGCCACTGTACGTTGAAAAGGGTTGGAGTCCCTGGCCCACGCGGTAAAAGGGAGGGGTGGGGGATAAGAACGAAGTCTGGAAGAACGCCATCCACGTAACGAGATCAATCTGGGAATGTTATTTCGCAGTTAGAGTTGCCTGTGGACGGCGGACGCTCTCCAAAAACGAAAGCTGTTGGAGCGTTACAAGTTGTCTTAACAGACACATTAATTTTTGCACCAGCAGTCATCTGTATTATTGCTAGGAGAGGGGAGGTACTGAGTGTGTTTGCATATCGTTACTCATTCGGATGTCTGCCTTCGTTGTTAAAAGTTTTCTTTTCTGTTGAGAAGTATATTTGTTTTGATAATATGTAACAAAACAATTATTGATAATTGTACGCATCATCAACAAAATATTTTTCCAGAAAAAAAACAATAAACGCTATACTCCCGATTGTTGTGTTTTTTGACATTAGAAGGTTCATGTTCACCCATTTGTATCGCGGCTTTGTCGATACCTAGGCCCAACATCCAACATGGCTCCCTTATTTCTGCTCTCCTTTCTGGATAATAAAGCTCACTCCTCCTCCTCTTCCTGTTTCGGCATCACATCACAAATTATCCACCCATTCATTTTCGTGTTCACTCGTAAAATCTTTTATTTACTTTTGTCTTGCAAAGAGACCAATCCGGGTGCGACGTAGTGAATTACAATAGCAAAATGCTTCTTACTTTAAAATGAAACACGCTTGTTTTTTTTTCAGATTTCTTACACCATTCCATTCTCCAGTAACGTGAGATATCATTCTATTGCGCCGTCAGAAATTGTCATTTCAGTGCATGCGAAATTTTCCACACTCAACATACATGAAACAGCCTAACGACACTTCCCGCTAGCAAAGCTGACATAATATAGACGCCAAGTCATGCTACTCGGTGCTTCAAAAGTGACTTCGATTGTTTTAGGTTCAGCTATATCATTATTAGAGCGCCTGTTCTATTTCGTGGGCCTTTTACGCGATGATCTCTTTCCATAAGTTAGACCGACTGTTGGCGATGCAAAATATGCAATGCATATACACTGTGTCGGGGCACTTAATCGGGCAGAGTACGCGTACTTATGTCATCATTGTACGTATGTAAGCATTTGGAACGCCCATTCTATTTTCACCTATATATATACACCACTCTACTAATATATCTTTGTTGATAGTCACTGCTTTTTCCGGTCCTATTTTTTTCTTCAGTAGTTAGGCTGTAACTACTTCTACGTTGCGCTGTTCGTATATTACGTTAGGTACTACTAACTTGCCCAAGTTGGCACTCTTTATAAGCAGAGTTCTAGCCAGACAAGTTATCGATCGCCTCTGTAATTCCCAATGCCTTGAGAGTAAATAAATGAAATGAAATAAAATGATAATCGTGGTTGAAGAACCCCTACGTTGCTTTCCAAAGGCTCAGGTGGCTGTGAGGATATAGTACGTGGTGAGGCCCGTCCAATGGCTGTGTGCCATGTGTGGCGGTTAGGAACAAGAACAACAAGTAGTGGATTCAGTCTCATTTTTCGATCTACTGCGAAACTGCTTTTGTTGGCAACAGTGAAGGGGAGGGGAGAATCTCGTCACCCTTTTCTTCCCTAGTGAGAACCCTGAACCAACCTAGAAGACAAGCAAAGGCTCCTTGACGTATTAGAGAAAAGAAAAGCTAACCATCAAATGGCAGAGCCAGATTAGTCATTCACGCACCTATAGCCACACAACAAAAACGCTTGTATAAAGTGAAAAAAAAGGCCGCGTGCTCCCTGCTTCACTTCAAAGAACGTCGAAAGGCAGTCTTTTGTCTGCGCCATATCTGGCTGTAGTGTAAAGACACAAAAGTTCTTTTTTCAATTTAGAACGCCTAATACTCGCAGGTGCCAGCACCAGGTCGTTTTTTTAAGGCCTGAATTTTTCAGCGAAGCGTAGGGAAACCCCCTTCCTTTGTTCATCGTGTCGCATTGTCAATGCAGTGTGCTAAACACTTTGGTGTTTAGAATTACGAAGTAATGAATTTTCTAAATAAATATAAACACTGCCCAGCACTTAGGTATTGATGTTGCATCTCAAATATGCGTAATAGTTGATTTTTAATGACGATGTTAGGAAGTAGGTACGCTGCCCTCCTGTAAAGATAGGTAAGCGTTGGACAAGAGTTTGTACTTTTGCTGGGTGGTTGGATCGTTGAATAGACACCAAAAAACTGACCAAAATTATTGGGTTTGAGTGTCTCAAGAAGGAATATCTTCTTTGAGAATTTTGAGAAGGCTTCAGCTTGGCCTTTAAGGGCAGAATGTGACAGCGTAATGGGGCTCTATGCGCATCGCCTTCTCCACGCCTCCACAGCGCCGCAAAGAAACAATTAATTGAGCGCGCAACATTGGTCGTTTCAAAGTATCATTGAATGTCTATCTTAAGTGCAGTTATAACTGCGCATTACGGCATAATTCGTTATTTTACGATATGGCGGAAGATCAACTACCCCTTCATACGACAACACGCGTGCCTACGCAGTTGCTCACTTTGTTCAAATTTTGGCAGCTGATAATGAATAAGAAATTATAGTTCTGAAAGTTTTGAGATGCGCATGCCTTTCGAGCAACTACTCGTTGTGCAGAGCACATGTTTCTGCTACGCATCTACCACGCAATATTACTCGGTTCAAGAAAAAATTTCTTGCACTACATGGCGTATATATATATATATATATATATATATATATATATATAATTTTCCTGAAGCACTTTCAAGTGATCACATAGCTCTGTGAGGGAGTGTCTGCTCGCTTCGCAGGTAACGTGGTTTCCATTCTCATTCAAAACGAATATTTCCTTTTTATTTGAGATTTATAAATTTTTTGTCATTGATAAGATTGTCATTTTTGGCTCATATCCAACCCGACCGATGCCGACACTAGAACTTCAGCGAAACAACTTCTTTAGTCTTATTGCGTTATAAACAAGAGGAATTCACAGTTTCATCGCAAGGGCGAAGCAACCAACGAATGCGTGCGACGCTGATAAGAGCAAGCAGACGGAGCGTGAAGCGCACTGCTTACGTACAAATGACGCACGAAGACAACACACACAGGATGAGAGCCTACTAACAAGGTTTACGACTACTACTCGACACCATATATATAAATAAATAAATAAATAAATAAATAAATAAATAAATATATATATATATATATATATATATATATATATATATATATATAGTATATATATATATATATATATATATATATATATATATATATATATATATATATATATATATATATATATATATATATACGCCATGTAGTGCAAGAAATTTTTTCTTGAACCGAGTAATATTGCGTGGTAGATGCGTAGCAGAAACATGTGCTCTGCACAACGAGTAGTTGCTCGAAAGGCATGCGCATCTCAAAACTTTCAGAACTATATTTTCCTATATATATATATATATATATATATATATATATATATATATATATATATATATATATATATATATATTAGGGAAAGAAGTGTATACCTAAGGGCTCGTTTTTCTGTATTTTACACAATAATATTGAGATCTAACAGAGCAATAAAGCCAAGGAAACTATAGGGGAAGATAGTAGACCAAATTGTAATGTAAATATAAAGAAAAGTGGGTGAAAAGATAACTTATGTGGGCAGGATCCTGCCCACAGCAACGTATGCTCTTCGTTTTTCAACTTATTATCAGTGGTCTTCAGCACGGCTCTTTAATTACCTTCAGTACAATATGGTAACAGGCCTCGAATCACGCAGGCTTTTCGCTTGGTGCATGAAACTGGCGAAGCAGTAAAGTAGCAATTAAATACAGCATCATGCAGCTCAGTACAAACACAGCGAAATCTGTCCAGAGTTCATAACAACAGCCGATTTGCGTTTCGTAGTTTTCGAGCACAATCGTAGGTATCCATCGCCGCTATCGCCCCCCTCCCCCAAAATATAGAAGCCAACGAGCAATGATTTGAAGGGGATTTTAAATCAGACACGTCATGTAGCAGACATTCATATTACCACTCAAACTTTTAAAAACGCATAATCTTACATTATCCAACGAGTAAGTGTCACGGCGAAGCCAAGTCGGTGCCAGGAAAGTGTGTGCTAAAGACGTATACGAGTGCCATGTCGGGTGTGGAATCATCTAAATGTTTTTAACATAGTAAGGCACCAGAGTTAAAGAACATTAGGCATCACGCACCCGAAATTGTTGTTCTTGAATTGTATTGAGAGTGTTTCATTTTCAATTGTTGTATTCCTGAATTGCGAATGTATCTTTTACGCTTTAGTAAGCCTTATTCTTTAGAATGCTCAATAATTTGAATAAATAAATAAATTGCCGTAAACGAGGGAAGGGTTTAAGTGTTGCTACCCGTTAGGAAGAGGAGTGTCGTAACTGTCTGCTTTCATAAGGTGCAGCATCAACAAATTATGCAGATATATAAGTGTGTATAACGCCTTACAGATTCTTAAGTGGTCCCCGGCTACTCCTCAGAATGATGCATTATAACGTACCTGGTAATTGTACACTTCGCGAATGAACATGATTTATGGTGCAGTGGATAACTCGCAATAGTTATTGTAAAAATATTGGGAGACCCTTAAACTTTGCCTTTAAGAGTTGAACGTGACAGTGATATCCGATTCTTGTTGCGTATTTCTAGCACTTAGTACATGATACCTTTCTGAACACTCTATGCACCCACTACAAGCCTTAAGGGAATAAGTGCAGTAAACTGTGTGCTTTTTGTACTGGGTGACCACCTTTACACAAGGAATTAATTGAGATAATCAGATGTTCTGACGACCGATGACAATGGACACTTCTGCAATGCATTATTACTGCAATATTTCATGTTGTATGGAGAAGCATGCTACAGGAGGTGTGGGTTTGCAAAGCATGCAAGTTACTTTCACTGCACTTCTAAGCAGATGAAGTTATTTTCGCTGTATTGCCAACCACATAGGTGGCTATTTGCTAGAACACGTGCTTGCCACGCACAAGACCCAGGTTTAATACCCACTCGGACCCAGAATTTTTCATTTTATTTGCATTTTTCTGGGCTTTCATTCACACCACGGTGCAAGAATACTTTAGGTGAGCGAATGCCGGGACAATCCGCTGACCGATAATGTTCTGCTTCGGTGGGAACCTAGAAGATGGCGCTACAAACTTTGCCCCGGCTTCCCCTCCCCCCATCTCGGTGTAGGAATGTCCGGTGACGTAGGAAAGTAGCGGTGCTCATTTACCGTCGCCCCAACACCGTCTCCACATCGTCAACATCCTCCGTTATACCTCTCTCTTTCGCGGCGCCGCTCTATACGTGTCGCGTGGTTGATAACGCACGACTAGCCGGTTTTCTGAGATTTTTAAACCGTTGCCCACGTGCCGGGCGTGCTTAGGGGAATTTGGCAGCAGCCCGCCACGGTTCACAGTCCGGCGAGCCATCTGTCGGCACGCCGCAAGCGAGAACATATTCGGTCTCAGAGTTGCCCCTTAGCGGGCCCGTGCCTCATACCTAGCAAAGCCCGGGTATGGGGGACAACGAGATGCCGCTAGCGCCAAGAGGAGCACCACTTATCCATCCCGCTCGACTTCAAGTTGCTGCAGGCTCAGCAACAATATCGACGTCCCCTACAGAGAGCAACGAGGCCTCGCAGTGCAAGAAGAGGCGTACAGAGGAGGAAGAGGTTGACAACGATGACGCTACATTGACGTACTCCCTTAATGACATGACACAGATGGATACAGAAGCACCCAAAGAAGACGAGGGAGCTTACACGGTGGTCACCCATCACAAGAACAGAGCTACGGGGATACCGGTGGTATTCAGACCAATCGCTGCCGAGGACTCCTTCTGGAAGGTGAATCCCAATCGCATAGCGTCTGAGATAATCTCTGCTATCATTGAGAAAGTGACATCATCAAGAATCAACAGAGACGGAAGTTTTTGTGTTGGAGTACGGTCTTTGTACTCGGCAAACAAGTTACTGCTGATCAAGAGTCTGGCTGGATTGCCTGTACAAGTGATGATACCTCAATCTTACATGAATACCCTAGCAAAGATAAGAGATGTTCCACTCGAATACAGTGATTATGACCTACTGGATTATTTTAAAGATGCTGGAGTAATCTCGGTCACACGACAAAAGATATGGGTAAGAAATGAAGATGGAAGTGTCACAATGCAGCCCATACGAAATGTAATACTCCAGTTTAGACATGACATGCCATTGCCAAAAAGAGTTGCTCTCGGCTTTATGGTTCACACTGTCGAGGAATACATTGAGCCGGCGGTAAGGTGTTACAACTGCCAGAGATATGGGCATAAGGCTAAGACTTGCAGGGGAACCAAGAGATGCAAGGTATGTGCGGGCGCACATGATTACAAAGAATGCACCTCGAAGCGTCAACCTAAGTGTGCAAACTGTGCTGGACCACATCCGGCGTCGTTCTCAGGCTGCTCTCGAAACCGTTTGGCATCAGCGGCACAAAGAGAGAGAATTGTAAAAGGGTACCATAAGATACAAAAAGGTCCAGCACCCAATGCGGATATAGTCGAAGATGTTCCTGCGGCACAAAGAAGTGCAAAACAGTGGCGCCACGACTCTTACTCGGAAGTATTGAAGCGCTCAGCACCAAAACATCGCGTTGGAAAAGAAGTCCGGGCCCAGGAACATTCTGAAGTGGAACTTTCTACCAGGCCAGACACAGCCAAGGAGCCACTGACTACCAAAGGGAAGGGTCACAGCAGCTTGCTGAGTAAAACTTCTTCGAGAAATGCGATCTCGGCGGAGACAGCCGGAAGCGAGCAAGTCATTTTGCCAATAATCTTTGCGGCTCTCAAAGCAATTCTACGATCCCTGCCACAAGCAGGTTCTTTACCAGAAGTGAAATTGCTGCTAGATGTTGAGCATCTTCTCTTGTCGTAATCATGGCTACCGGACTATCTAACTGGTACAAAAGAAGTGCAATATTCCAGTGGAACTGCAACGGTTTGCAGAATAAGAGTGGAGATTTTCGGAAATTCGTTGCTCAGCACGGGTTTCCGATTTTGTGTATTTCCGAAACAAGAGTATCCACTAACTTTCGCTTGTCCAATTATGTGTTGTACCAAGCAGACCGTCCTGCTGCAAAAAGCAGAGTGATGTTGTGTGTGAGACGCGATATTCCGTCGACACTTGTGGCTACATCAAAAACAGATGCGCCGGAATTTGTTAGATGCAAAGTGAAGTTTGGTAACGTTACTGTAACTGTAGTTAGTGTTTACGTGCACCCTCAAGCAAACGTTTCATACGCAGAGTTGGCTGCAGTGTGTAGATGTGACCATGATCCCATAATTATATGTGGTGATTTTAACGCGCACCATGAATTGTGGGGTAGTGAGCGTTGTAGTGTAAGGGGATCTGCTATAGTAAAAATATGCGAAGATTATGGTTACACTATACTAAATGATGGTTCTCCAACATTTCTACGGGGGCATAACTACTGCAGCGTACTAGACATTACTGTGTGCTCCTCTGAATTAGCGGCTGGAGCAGACTGGACTGCAGACGCTGACACAAGAGGAAGTGACCACTTGCCAGTATTCATATATCACCCAAAGTTGAAGAAAGCAAGAAATAACCGCACAACAAGAATTACAAACTGGGCAATCTTTCGAGAACTACAGAGACAAAATCTTGAACCCTGTTCTGACGCAGAAAGGTATGCATCGTAGATAAAAAATTTTCTAACAAAAGGAACTCGTACAGTACCCATTCCAGATGGGTATTCGGGTGTTGACGCTGAGTATGAGAGGCTTCGGGCAACACGACGCCGATCTGAGAGAAGATATCGCAGGTCAGGTAATTTAGAAGATTTCAATGTTGCACAGAAAGTACACACTACAATGCGTAACCAACTGCAGAAGCTTTCAACCAAAAGGTGGCAAGATTTATGTGCCTCACTTTCCCCATTTACCTCGGCGACTCAACATTGGAACATGGTACGCGCCCTCCGACAGCCAGTAGTCCACTCGAGACCACTACAGGCTCTAGCGCTGTCTCGAGGAGTTAGCGAACGGGTGTTTGCCGGAGAATTTTGCGATCTTATACTGAGAAATGGAGAGACCGCCCAAACGAGCGAATATAAATCCTCAGCAGAATCAGCTTCGGCGGTTGTAACAAAGTTTTCTGCGATCAGTTCATCAGATCTGGATGACAGCTTCACACCAGAGGAGCTCCATTATGTGTTGTCTTCAGTAAAACGAACAAGCTCACCAGGAACAGATGGAGTTACATACGCTGCTCTTGCTAATTTGTGCAAAAAAGGAAAATTACACCTGTTGGACATCTATAATAAAATTTGGCAAGAAGAAAAAGTTCCGGAAAGTTGGAAGATATCAAAAGTAGTACCTTTGCTAAAGCCAGGGAAGAGCCCTATGCAGTTGGACTCGTTTAGGCCGGTTAGTTTGACAAGTTGTTTTTCAAAAGTGATGGAAAAAATGATCAATGAACGAATTTTATGGTGGCAAGACATGAAAACACTACTACCAGAAAGCATAGCCGGCTTCAGAAGAGGTAGATGCTCAATGGACTGCATTCTGGATTTGGTCACAGATGTGGAAAACCAACGAACGAAAGGAAACATCACTGTCGCTGTATTCCTTGATGTCCACCGAGCATACGACACAGTGAGTCACGTTCACGTTCTGGAAGGTCTGGCGTTACAGGGATTCAAGGGCAAGATACTGCGTTGGATCGCTGACTTCCTGAAGCACCGGAAAATTTTTGTAGTTACGCAGGAGGGCCCAACGTCAGAACATGTCGTCAACCAAGGAGTGCCACAGGTCAGCGTACTAAGCCCTACCCTCTTTAATGTAGTCATGGCGCAGCTCCCGTATAATCTTCCACCCAACATCAGATGTTCAGTATATGCTGATGATATATGTATATGGACGTCTGATCCATCGTTTTCGGATATACAACAAACTCTACAAGAAGGATTGGATAATGTAGACCATTTTCTAATACAAAGAGGTATGGCACTGAGTCTGGCCAAAACAGCCATACTTCCGTTTACTTTAAAAAGACCTGGAAATTTCCAGATTATTCTGCAAAATCAGCCTATTAAAATGGTTAAAACTCATAAATTCTTGGGAGTAATTTTAGACCGGAGACTAACATGGTCGCCTCATGTCCAGTCCCTGGAACAAAAAGTGAATCAGGCCATTCGAATCCTCCGGCATCTCTGCGGGGCCAAATGGGGTGGTACTACAGAGTCGTTATCAGCCCTACATGTTGCCTGGATACGCCCCATCGTAACTTACTCACTGCCCCTGCTGCACGGACTCCCAGCCTCCACCGAAAGGAGACTTCACTTGTTATTGGCAAGGAGCTTGAGGGTATGTCTGGGTTTACCACGGTCAACTTCCAGTGATTTAGTGTATGCGGAGGCTCGAGAGCCACCTTTGGCAGTACTGCGAACTAAAGAAACATCTCGAAATTTATTTAGAATTTTCACGCAACATGAAAGTCATTTTTTATCTGGTGCACTTACACAAAGAACGGCAACGAGACTACAGGATACTATATCATCATTTGAAGCAGTAGTACCAGAATTTAAACAATGGAAACCTTCAAAACCACCTTGGACGCTGCCACTTCTCAACGTTATCCATGAAATAGACGGCATAGAGAAGAAAGCAGCCATGGCACCTCTAGTAGCGGCACAGTTGGTACTTCATCAGCTTCATGTAATGCATAATGAAAAAACGAAGATATATACAGATGGATCATGCACAGAAGAAGCATCAGCCTGTGCGGTATTTATACCCGAAATTCAGGAAAAAAAGATGTACAAATTATCGCACAAATCTTCATCGACGACAGCAGAATTGGTGGCTATCTTTGAAGCAGTTAAGCTTATCTGCGAGAATTCAGATCCACGAAAATGGGTGATATGCACTGATAGCAAACCTGCTCTTCAGCTAATCAGAAATGTGAGATCACCTTACAGAAATGGTGAAATACCACAATGTATCGCAGAAACTGTGGAATATGCCTCATCGCAGGGTCACAACATCGTATTTCAATGGATACCCAGCCACATTGGAATAAAGGGAAATGAAGATGCTGATAGTCTCGCGAAGAAAGCATTGAAGGAAGGACGGGATTGCACAATCCCTATACCTGGGACGGATATTCGACATTTTATATCGCAAGGAGCTAACCATTGTTCGATGGAGAAGTGGTTTGAGAGCCCTAAATCAAAGGAAACGGTACTTTATGAAGTTGATCCACACAGAAAATTTTTCATAGCGACAGACCTTCCACGACACCTAGAGACATTGATCCACCGACTTAGATTGGAAGTAGCATACACAAACAGCTTCCTGCACAAGATACCTCGATCCAACTCACCGGAATGCCAATGTGGTCATGCAGAAGAAAATGTTCGCCATATTCTTTTGGAGTGCATTAAATACGCGAAAGAAAGAGAAAAATTAAAGAACAAATTAGCAAGTTTGGACAGACGGCCCCTCACAATAAAGAAGCTACTTGGACCATGGCCTGAGATGCATCTTCAGAAAAAGGCAATAATCTTCCTGACAGACTTTTTAGTGGAGACCGGACTGGACAAGCGCCTATGACTGACAGCCAGAAATGAGTATTATGTAAAGTGTGGTCATGTATATACTGGCATTAGAGTAGTAAGGTGTGCGTGAAAGTAGTTTATGACTGTGTGAACTGCGTGAAGAAAACTGTGTATTGACATGTTATTTGAACTGGTTTCAGTGTGCTATTATGTGTTTTTTTTTTCCTTTTCCGTATTGTTAATTTTTGGGTACCGTTCTGTATTATTATTTTATTTTTCGCTGCAGAACTCTGTGATATGGAGTAGCCGAGGCAATAGGCTCCTCAACCTCTCCACAGCAAAACAGTTAAAACAGAACAGAACAGAATATTCGGTCTCTACCCGCCAAGTGCTCGCTTCGTGTCGTTCGCTCACATAAAGTATTCTTGCACCATGGTTCACACACAAGGTGATGATTTTTTTGCTCACAAGTAACGACGTCGATGCCGGAGTTTCCAGAAAACTAACTCTTTAACGCTATCGGAATAAAGGGACCCCAAGAGTATGTCCAACGGGCCCCACCATAGTGGTCTAGTGGCTAAGGTACGCGGCTACTTACCCGCAGGTCGCGGGATCGAATCCCAGCTGCGGTGGCTGCATTTCCGATGGAGGTGTAAATGGTGTAGGCCCGTGTGCTCAGATTTGGGTGCACGTTAAAGAACCCCAGGTGGTCGAAATTTCCGGAACCCTCCAATACGGCGTCTCATATAATCGTACGGTGGTTTTGAGAAGTTAAACCCCACATATCAGTATTTCCGACGGGTTCTATAAAAAGGCCATTACACCATCTTTGGCTGAGGCTGTGCTGCTAATCTTGCGTAGGCTGGCGTGCTCGAATTGATGTTCTTCATATGCCTTGTTTTAGTTCGCTAAGCAGTGAAGCTGAACAATTAGGTTAGCCATAGTTTGCGCAGATTACTAGAAAACTTTCATTATCAGACAGGTAGGTGTCACTGCGCAGCCATCCACAAAACTATCATCATCATTAGTGGGTTTGTGGCACAATAACTGCGTAAATTCCAAAACTCACAACTGATCTAATAAAAATGAAAAAGACAACGCCTGACTAACACACGACATTCTTCTGAGGTTATCACCACCACCACCACCATTACCACCACCACCACGACCATGATCATCATCATCATCATCATCATCATCATCATCAAATGGCTGCAAAATGCAGTCAGCGAGCCCAAGGCACCGAGTACTTACAAGAAAATACGGGAAAGGAAAGGGCGGCTGCGAGTATACGGCTAAGCGTTGTAAAGGATTACGCCAACAGCGACGTGCTCATAGATCTGTGAAAAGTGTGAGCGCTTGGTTTGAACGCGGGGCACTGTCTCTAAAGTTTGAACCTCCGTGTCGTTACTGTGTCTGTATGTGGCTTAGTTAGATCCTCTCTGCGCTGAAAAGTAACGTGGAAGCAACCTAGTATCTCTTAGCTAAAGCTTGCAGCAAAGACGTGAAGTAACATGGAAACAACTTCTATCCCAAAGCTGAGTCCTAGAGAAACCTAGAAACAACCAGAGTAGTCTTCGAAATCGTCCACTTTTACTATCTCAAGGTTTCCTCGGCTTGTGCAAGCTTCGCCAATTTATTTATTCTTGCTACCTGTAACTCTTATAACCTATTGCCACAGCGCATGTCTATACCTACAAAGCTCTCCTTGTACATCCATGCCAAATGTAAACACTCAGCGACCCAACGCACACGCTCGGACAGTGCAGTAAAAAGCGCCGAGGACTACCTCCCGCCCTACACAAATAAGCCAGCAAAAATGAAACATTGACGCAGTGCGAGTTTCCGCTCCTAGCGAGGTAAAAGCATCAAACACTCGCGCCCGCATTCGCGATGATGCTCACGTTTTCCCCAATCGGGCGAGCGTGCCTTTCGGAATCCAACGTGAACCGCACCGGCCTGTCCGCCGCATGGGTGATACATTTTCCAATTCAAACACGCCCGGAGAAGCGAGCGAGTCGGCGTAAACCTTGTGCGCGTCTGAGCTGCTACTGCAAATACTTGCCACCAATCCACCTAACGCGCGGCACTGAACAATGAGTGGCGGGCCGTGCTCGGATAGCAGAAATGTAAACGCTAAGCTCATGCGAGCTGCCGCGAAGAAAATCATACTCAAAATTCGAATGAGGATCTCCGCTTCGGCCTCCCGCGCCTTTTCTGCGCTGAATTCCGAAAGCTTATTTTTTTGAAGTGATGTAGCATGCCACGAGAATAGCATCTATCGTGGCCCAGCCGCCTCCCCCCTCCCCTCTTTTTTTCTCTAACCCTACGTTCGTCCGCGCCTCTGAAGTTTTTACACTGAAGAGGTTGATTTCATGTGGACAATGTTTTTTTTTTTCCTTCTTGCTGCTTCTTGCGGCAACATTTGAAAGCTCGCGGCTTCTAAATAGTCGAGTACACCGTGTCGTTCAGCAAAATTAAAACACAAATTTCGTCAGTTTTTTTGTTATTTTTTGTTTTAATGTTCAACGCCTTAAGTTGAGCCTAATAATTTCGAAAAGAGCGATGTTAGAAAAATGCAGAGGCCTCGAATGGGAGCATTATAGAGGTGGCATCTAGTCGATGTGGTCGAAGATCATAGTTTAAAACTATCTTACCGAGCATTACCTATGATGATGACGATTCTCTACTACGTAAAAACAAAAAAAAACAAAAAAAATTGGCAGCATACCGACGGAGTGAATGATGGAGAGTGGGGCGAAGCATTCGTCCGTCCATTCGATCCTGCTTCCGTCTGTTTATGCGTCTGTCTGTGTGACCGTCCATGCGTCCATCCACCCGTCAGTGCGTGCGTCTGTTCGTGCGTCCTTCCCTGCGTCCTTCCCGTCGTTCATCTATGAATCCATCCCTGCGTCCGTTCATGCGTCCATCCAAGCATCTGTATGTGTGTCCATTCGTCCATCTATTCAACACTCTAAGTACCATCATCTCGCATCTTTTCATCATATATTCGCCATATAGAAACACAGCCATCCAGCGGACATTCCAAGGACTAAACGAGAGGTGGCACACGTATACTTTCTCATGGCTTGTGCTTCGTGTCTCCTTCCCACCTGTAACCACCTCGAGTTCTTGGTATATACTAGTTCAATGTATTCATGGCACTGCGGCCCAACGCTCGCTAAACCTTTCTAAAACCAAGGAGGTTAAGGCCAGCGAGTATAACGTAGCAACCCTTTCTTGTGAGATAGTGCTCAATGTACATGCCAATGGCTGCTAATGGGAAATGAGAGATAGGAGAACTCGGCTTTTACTTTCTTACGGCTTACACTTAGTATCTACTTCGCACCATTAACCACTTCGAGTTCATTCATGGTATATACTAGTTCATTGTATTCATGGCACTGCAGCTCAACGCTCGCTGAACCTTTCTAAAACTAAGGAGGTTACACCCAGCAAGTATAACGTAGCAACCTTTTCTTGACAGGTAGTGCTCAATGTACATGCCAATGGCTGCTATTGAGGATCGCAGCGCGCGCGTCAACTAAAAGCCGAATGCTCCTGTCTCTCGTTCCCCAATAGCAGCCATTAACATGTACATTGAGTAATATTTTTAATTGTTAAAGAACGCACAGAAGAAATCTCCCTCCGGCACCACCTTGGAGGTCAAAATGTGATAATTGTTACACACTACAACTACGAGGGATGGATGGGTGCCGCTATAAAAAGCTTCGCCCCTAAAAACGCGCTGACATTATAACAAAGTGTAGCTGCGCAGATGTTATAGCGAGAACGGCACATTCATCGCATGAATTTTTACTATCACAAACCTTTTGTTTATTTTTACGCACGTCTAATCAAAGCACTTTATCTCAGTATATTTCACGTTCACATAAAGCACTCTAAGTAAATGTCTGGTACGACGTTGGTTGTAGTGATTCTTATACACCTATCCCACGTTACTAAACAGTGGTAGGTGCCGTTGATATAAGCAGTAGCTCGTAGCGACGTCTCAGTGCGTGGGCTCCGCCTAGCCCAAAGCTTGGTACCACTCTTTTTGATCACGCGATACCTGGTGCAGCATCTGTAGAGCTGCCTCCGACATAGCTCATCAGGAAAGGAGCTTCCCGCGCACTCTGCAGATGTTTTAGCAGTTGTCACGTGATTATAAATGACGGTAACGAGCTTTGGGTTGGGCATAACCAGCGTGCAACGACGTTACTATATAAGCGTCTCGGTATATCAATGGCGCTTATATAAAACGGCGGACTACGGTTTTGCACTGTAAAACCATAGTCAAGCTGATGATGATGATGCAATCATCATCATCATCATCCGCTTGACTATGGTGTTTCAGTGCAAAGGCCTCTCCCATGATCAGCCAATCAAACCGGTTCTTTGCTTTCTGCTGTCACTTTATATCTACAAACGTTTTATTCTCACCAGCCCACCGAAATTACTGTCTCCCCCTCGTGCTTCTGCCGGTTTGCCTTCTCTATAGGAATTCAGCCCGTTACCCTAAATGCCTACGTGCTACGTGCCCGGCCTATGTTCATTTTTTTCTTGATTCACCTGTGATATCCTTAACCCCAGTCGGTTTGTTCGCTGACCCACTCTGCTCTATTCTCGTCTCTTTAGGTTACACTATCATTTCCATTTCTGTCGCTCACTGTGGCATCATTAAATCGGTACAAACACGGAATGGGTCTATTCAGTACGTACAATACCACAACATAAGTTATAAATATAAGGGACAATAACTTGCCTCGCCGCGGTGGTGTAGTGGCTAAGGTACTCGGCTGCTGACCCGCAGGTTGCGTGATTGAATCCCGGCTGTGGCGGCTGCATTTCCGATGGAGGCGGAAATGTTGTAGGCCCGTGTGCTCAGATTTGGGTGCACGTTAAAGAACCCCAGGTGGTCGAAATTTCCGGAGCCCTCCACTACGGCGTCTCTCATAATCATATAGTGGTTTTGGGATGTTAAACCCCAGAAATCAATCAAGGGCCAATAACTTTCGGAACAATTACAGCAAATAGGAGATAAAGTATATTGCGGAAGCTCTTTTTTTTTTGAAAGGCTGGAACTGCAGTGGCACTAGGTGGAGGAGCTAACAACCACACGCTTCTCCTTACGCGTCCTCAGAAATCGGGTTCGGCAACGCAACGTAACATAAACTTAACCCGCAGGCCACACCATGACATGACAACGCCACGGTGCTAGTGCTACCACTAGGAGATACCTAAGTCAACAGTGAGGGTCACTTCCACAGTTCTTGAAACAAAATGAACATTCGGTTCAAAATTAGCGCTGTATTTTTATGCGAGATTCGGCTCTCCAGACAACTTCGCAACAAGTCCGTATTCTTTTTGCACTGAGTTTTATCTTGGTTAAAGTTTTAGCGGGGCTTATATCATAGTGCGCAGTTTTTCACTGTTTTTTTAAAGAACCCAAATCCAGCTCCGACATTTTTTTAGACATTTTAAGGGAACACGTGTATCTTGTAGATTGCCGTCACGATTAGCGATGCCACATGCATGATGGCTCTACGAGCTGCCAGCGGACTGAAAAAAAAAACAGTCATTTCTCCTATCCGGGCCTTTCCGGTCTCTGTGGAACACGCAGCACAGCGAATTCTGACGCGCATGCACTGATGCTGCGATTGGCCGAGCAGCCGATAAGGCTGCAAGCAGCTGTCCACTCTCCTTGTTGTTCGTCGTGTTGCCCGCGTGCGCCACCAGCAGCACACGTTCTCGTACGAAGACACGCAAAAGCCACACTTGAACTTGCATACAACGCTAGAGTCTTGGAGAGAGCAGGAGATTATTTAGGAAAAGATTGAAAGCCATGAAAATATGGTGTGGAGTTCACGATGAGTGTCTGTGATGTGAGGACACCTAAACCGATGCACTCGCGGAAAAACGGGGATCGAAGGGGCAGTGAGAGCGAACAAACGAAAGTAAAGTAAAAGAGCAGAGATATGAGGGGAGAGGGAAAAATGCGAAGTAAGAAAGTTTGTGTTTGATGTTGGCGGCGGGTGAATAAGTCAAGCAGGTAAAAAAAGTGACAGCTTTGCCGCAAAGGTGATGCAATGAATGCGTTGGCAACAAGTCGGGATGGCACGTGAAGAATGGCAAGCAGATCGACACGTGCTCCGTGTTTCTTACGCACAAATGACGCACGAAACCAACTCATGCACTTATAAACGCGAATAAATGTCTCAGATGTTACTTCGCTGTGTCCGAAAAGTGTGCCCTTTTCGCAAACGGAGACTGTGCAGCGAGTGCAGTGACCTTCGTGCACCCGGTACCTATAAAACATTCGTTATGGCGAAAGCCCAAGGCGTGGGATTGTCTCCACCGAGAAATAAGCGTACCCCCTCCGTGAAGCTAAGTACGCGTGGGAGATGAGAGCACGCGCCCACGCGTCGTGACGATGGGGCGACGCGCGCTCATTGCACCATATTGCTGGTGATGCTGAAAACACGATAGTAGATATGGTGGATAAACACAGTTTGTGTTTGAACGTTGAGAGGGGTGCTCCTTCGTGACTTAGTGGCTAACGCCTCGCACTCCCAAATAAGAGGTCACGCGTTCGATGCCGCACAGTAGAGCCTTCTTTTTAATTTCATTATGTTCTTGCATTTTCATATATACACACACGTATACAAATACTGACACTGCGGAACCAGGGCGAGACACTGCGGGTGAGACACTGCGGGCCAGGGTGAGACACTGCGGAATCAGGGCGTAGATGAAGTATATATAAACATTCCGGAAGAAATCCACAGGGGATCAACTGCTACCATAGTGCTTCATAAAGAATGCAACAGAATACCAATCAAGAAGGGTGTAAGGCAGGGGGACAAAATCTCCCCAATGCTTTTCACCGCGTGCTTACAGGAGGTTTTCAGAAGCCTAGAATGGGAACAGTTAGGAATAAGAGTTAATGGAGAATACCTTAGTAACCTGCGCTTCGCGGATGACATTGCATTGCTGAGTAACTCAGGGGACGAATTGCAACTCATGATTACGGAGTTAGACAAGGAGAGCAGAAAGTTGGGTCTTAAAATTAATCTGCAGAAAACGAAAGTAATGTACAACAACCTCGGAAAGGAGCAGCGCTTCGAGATAGGTAATAGTGCACTTGAAGTTGTAAAAGACTATGTCTACTTAGGGCAGGTAATAACCGCAGAGCCTAACCACGAGATTGAAGTAACTAGAAGAATAAGAATGGGGTGGAGCACATTCGGCAAGCACTCTCAAATTATGACAGGTAGATTGCCACTATCCCTCAAGAGAAAGGTATATAACAGCTGTATCTTGACGGTACTTAGCTACGGAGCAGAAACCTGGAGACTTACAAAGAGGGTTCAGCTTATATTGAGGACGACGCAGCGAGCAATGGAAAGAAAATGGTAGGTGTAACCTTAAGAGACAAGAAGAGAGCAGAGTGGATTAGAGGACAAACGGGGGTTAGGGATATCATATAGTTGAAATCAAGAAGAGGAAATAAACATGGGTGACGCATGTGGCGCGTAGACAGGATAAACGCTGGTCATTAAGGGTAACTAACTGGATTCCCAGAAAAGGGAAGTGGGTTAGGGGAAGACAGAAGGTTAGGTGGGCAGATGAGATTAAGAAGTTTGCGGGTATAAATTGGCAGCAGCAAGCACAGGACCGGGTTGACTGGTGGAACAAGGGAGAGGCCTTTGTCCTGCAATGGACGTAGTCAGGATGGTGATGATGATGATGATGATGATGATGATGATACCAATACGTTATTGGCGGCTACACTGACTTCGACGACGGTGACGAAATTCAGCCGAGAGTGCCCATATAATTGCTAATGCAACAAAACTTTCACGTGCTGGGCAGACAAAACTTTGAATGGTTGCTCGGTAAGAGTGCGAAGTGGCCTTCAGGGAGGATGCCAGTGGAGGCTACTGAACAAAAGAGCGGAAGTAGTGATCACTGCGTTAGATAAACGAACGCGTCTACCTCCATCCTAATCATAACATTTTGAAAAATCTGCACGCCTCTGTGTTCCGTGTACACTAGCGCCAACTCACCCACCCAAACCAGATTTCGTCCTCTGGGTGGTTTAGGAGCCCTTTAAATGTTAAGAAAAAGAGCAAAGTTTTAATTTTGATTATAGATAGCCCGCTACTCGCGCGACATTCTATTCTTGAGTATTTGCTGCGATTATGATGTAAACCCTGATAATCACATAACGCATACACGCACACAATACTTACAAATCTACACTGCTTACGAACTTCAGTTCAAGCTGGTGGCCCAGAAAAAAGACAACAGCACCTTGTCACGCGTAAAACTCAGGTGTGGTATTGCCAAGGGGACTGAAAATTTCGCAGTTGTAAACATAAGTTCCGTTGAATGCTTTAGGCCACCTTTATAGAATGTTTGTTTGGTATCGCCTGCATTCCCACAGAGCATGTTTCAGCCATTCCGGGTCGTTATATGGAATGCGCAATGCTGAGTGCAACATTTTGTTATTGTATTTAAAGTAGATAGTATAGGTGACGTTGATTTTTATTGGAATTTCAGAGAGCGTAATGAAAGTAGAGGTGGAGAAAGGCGTTGATAGAATGAGTGCTGTATGGTGTTTGGTTTTTTTATTTTGTTAGGCATATAAATCAATGCTATGTCCCACCAAGAAATCCCGTCGTTCGACGTTACGCCTTTCTGTATAGAAGCTCCTATAAAGGCGATAAATTTTATTTCGAAACACTTGAACGCAAAAGTTTTCATCTCTTTGTCTCTCTGCCTCTGTATATCAACAAACTCAGTCATCCGGCGAAAGTTTCAGCTCTCGCTCAACGCCAAGTCATCTTAATCTGGTGACTTCGTTCATACACTTGCGAACATCGGCGATCAAAAAGCTAATATTCGGCATATATCTGAGGAGCAACATCAGTAATTAGGTATTAGGAAGTATATTTCTTTACTAAAAATGTGTAGAAGGGCAATTCTACAGTTCCTAGTGTTTTTTACGCTTCCCTGACAATGCGACGCTAGGAATGATAATGAGGGTGTCTCCTTCGCAATACGCTAACACAATACGGCAATGGCGCCTACTAGTGGCTCGGCGTTAAGCACAAGATTTTGTTTGCTGACATTACAACCACTTGACTTCCATATCTCACGCAGCATGCCTCCAGACTGAAGACTATCGTCTTTTGACATTTGCAGCGGTGTACGCAGGTACGCGGCCAAGCTGTTTTTTTTTCTTCTTTTTCGGAAGAGCGGTACATCTTTCGAGAACAAAATTATGTTTTGTAGAACGATTTGGAGCTGAGAGAGCTACGGGTATGACCTGAATATTTTTAGTCTTCGTGCTTTATGTTCTTTCTGACTTCGCGTGGCTTGAAGCTGCTTTTTCACAGAACAACGTTCAGCATACGTGCGGTAGTTTGTTTCCCCACCTTAATCTTTTGGGCTTACCACTTCACATCAGGTCACGAAATGAATAACAGTATGTTGTTTTCTTCGAAACAAAACCAAAACAAAGCAACAAACGAAGCCACAAGTTCTATTCGCCGCCCGCAAGCACGAAGACTAGGAAAATCCTTGTCATACCCATAATTCTCATGGTCGCTGAACGATCCCAGTGCCAGTGTACCCTATAGTTAATTTTAGAAAACTCTATGCTGTGGCGCCCGTCTGCACCATCTTCCGGTTCGAGACACCACGCTGGCATACGGGCGCTGTCGGGCAATAGCTTTTTGCGTCTTCCCCCTAGCTTTCGTGGTCTCCTTTTATCGCAAATTACATCATATCTCTTCAGAATGCTGTGCATTAGTTTAACGATAAATGCAATGGCTGTACTTTATACCAGAAATTCTCACTATTTTGAACTCAAAGGGGTCTACAAAATTGTTCGAATTAAGCAGAGCACAATTAGCGGGCAAGCACTGGTATGAGCAGACATCGTGCCATCCTGTGCGGGGAGAAACCATATAGCCAACCTCTGGACTCGTTTCCGCTAATTATACGATACTAGACAACATGAGAAAAAAACGGCGCTGACTTACAGTCAGCGCCGTCTTTTCTTTATCTTCTGTTCCTTCCCCGTCCTGTGTTTCTAGTGTAGCGCTGTAAGTAAGTTCATGATGGATCCCAATCAACTGATCCAACTTACCGTCTTACTACGATACAACACATATGTGGCTGGTAATTGCTTAAATAGGGCGCACCGCGGTGGTCTAGTGGCTAAGGTGCTTGGCTGATGACCCGCAGGTCATGAGATCCAATCCCGGCTGTGGTTGTAGCATTTTTTTATGGAGGCGAAAAGGCTGTAGGTCCGTGTGCTCAAATTCGGGTGCACATTAAAGAACCTCAGGTGTTTGAAATTTCCAGAGCACACCACTACGGTGTCTCTCATAATCTTATAGTAGTGTAGGAAAGTTAAACGCCACAAATCAATCGATCAATGTCTTAAATTGTGAGCCAACTAAATTTACCAATCCGTCAGTGGTACGCCAAAATCAAGTAGCGATTGGCGATAAAGTGAGCTGTAAGCTTTAATGCAAAATTATACGAAGCTGTCTGTGCTCTAAAACACGTTTACATGGAAGAGTTTAAGCAATAAAAAGTTTATACCGGTGTCACACAGGAACTTTTAATCGTGATCAGGGCGATCCGGATCAGTTCTCTTCATCGCGATCAACTTAATGTCCGCTGCTACACAGCCCAAGCTAATCCGGTTCGAGCTTGGGTCAGATGAAATGCCCCAGGTGGCATTTGCGTGCCATAAAACATGCCACTGACAAAAGTCCATGTACGGTATCTATAGATCCCTTTATCAGCAATGTTATTCGTGCAAGAACCGTTCTAACGCCAAAATTTTTGCAGGCCACTGCAATGGTAATTTCAGAAATACATCACTACATAAAGTTTTCCTAGCACTTACGTGTATTGCTGTGTGAGATTCTTAACCTTCGGTTTTTTTTTCTGATGGCCCCCGCTCGTAGCTGCAGTAGTCGCAGCGAAGCGCCAATCTCGTTGTACGCGCCAGTGTTTTACTTCTGGCGCCTCAAGCCTGTTACAGTCACTCCTGCCGGTGGTCAATTACTGTAAAGATCTCTTCATTCGAGAATGAAGTGTTCGTACATTGCAACGTAGTCGAAAGGCTTGCGACACTCATAATCAGTTTGCTTCTAGGTGCCCTAACAGCTCCGACGGAGCGAGAGTTGAACTAGGCGCTGAAGGCAACGGTCAACTGTTTGTTGTTTGCTTGCCGTCTGCTTCTCCCGTATATACCTACATGTCGTCGAATCGAATCCTACAACTGCAAAACTTTAGATATTGTTTGAATTTAAACAGTTTAAAATTTGCTTTTTTATAAACATCTAGCTGTTTCAAAGCATTTTTATTCAACTATGCTCGTTTTTCTTGTTTATTGTACTTTCAACAAGTTCCGCTAGAGGGTGAAGACGACAGCAAAATTGCGATATTTCAGGCAGATCACGATGCGCGGATTGCAATAGTCTTGATCCTGATCACGCCTAATCGTCATTAAATTGACCGCGTAGCAGCACCTTATCTGGATCATGGTTGATACGAATCGATACTGATCGCGATTAAAAGTGCCCGTGTGACACGGGTATTAAAGTATTTCTTCCTTATAAATTTAAGGTAAAATGATATTGAAATTGTCCAAGGGTACACGGCTAAAGCGAACTTTGCCTGACTGGGCCTGGCCACCGATGCATCAGTAGCAGCAGATAGACGTCATTTACAACAATAAATAGATATATGTAAGTAAACTAGTGCACTTGTTTTATACAATAGAACATAATATGTTACTACACTGATTATTCTGGGGTTTATTTCCGAGTGAAGAGACAAAAATGATTGGACTCCCAGTTCGAATTAACTTGTGTAGATACTGACCAAGGCGTCAGTTTGAATGAATTCTAGGTTTGCAATAACCCAGTTCAAATTAATGAACTTTTACAATGCTTGTTATTGCGCGAACGGTGGTTTCTACTCTCATGTGACACGCACTCTATAGATCTCATGTTCATCGTTTTTTTTTGTTTTCGCGCATATTTTGTAATGTAAAACTTGGTCTAAAACATGGTGTCATAAAATATTCACCCATTATCTTTTTATGTTGCTGACTGATAAAATAATGATTTGATTTTTTGTTGCGAAGGATTCGATGCAGTAAAATTGAATAATAAAATGTTTCTCACACTGAGAGTGAATAACATTCTCAGTTTTATGGCTTTTAGTTCACTCCTCCGAATCCTGCCTTACAAAACCGATTTTTGTCTCGTGATCTGGAATGTTATATCAATGCATGCGCAATATTTACAATTCAGCATGCAGTTGTCTTTGAATTTCTATTATAAGATACCGATGCTTGCAAGTGTCTGAAATATTAGAGACGTCATATTGTGCCGCTCACTGCTTCAAAGCTACGTCAATCGTTTTCCGTTCCACTACATCAGTAACTGACTGGTCATTTTGTCACGCTTGTCTTTACGCAATCAGTAGTATCCGTAGGCAGGAGGACCAGAACAACACTAGAGAAGGCAGGGAGGTTAACAAGGCACATGCCCAGTTTGCTACCCGACGCGGGGGGAATGGGAAGGGGGAATAAAGATGAGAGAGAGAAGAAAGAGAAGAGAAAGAGAAAAAAAAGGATTGTCAGTCAATGGGCTGACGCGTATGCAGCGGTGGCACTACACAAAAGTTAAAGGTGTTCACATAGGCCTGCAGTCCTCAAAAAGCACAAGACGGCTTTGACTGCCTTTTGAGCCGACTATAGACAAGGAGGGTGTTCCAGTAGCATCTGCATAGAGAGTGGCTTATCGTACAATTGTCGCAATGCGCCCGAAAGCTTTTGTTTTTCAAAGACAAATGAAGGGCAACGACATAGCAGATGGTCGATGTCTTCTTCGGTGCCGCAGACGTCGCATTCCGCAGTGTCGGCCAATCCAATGAGGGTTGTATATGCTTTTGTGAAGGCAACCCCCCAAAATATGCAACAAAAAAGCGAAGCTTCACGTGGACGAAGTCCGAATGGAGGTCGAAGTTGCAATCGAGGGTTTATTTGGCACAGCCTCGTATCTGTTATGCTTGGGGTGTTCCACTCCAGCAGACACAGACTACGCGCCAGGTGACAAAGTTGCTTTGCAGCGTCTGTCCCTGACTAAGGAATCGGAAAAGTGTGCTCTTCTTGGTGATTTGTCAGCGCCGCGTTGTCTGCGCAATCATTGCCACTGATACATAAATGGCCAGGTAGCCACTGAAAATGGACCTCGTGGCCTGTTTTTGTGACGTGGTGAAGAAGCTTGACAACCTCGTAAGTTGATGCCTCCTACGCATGGCAGACTGCATACTCTGAAGCGCTGCCTTCGAATCACAGAATATGACCCATTTTCCTGGACGTTCTTGAACGAGATATTGTAAAGCAGCCCTTATAGCAGCAAGCTCTGATGCCGTAGATGTAGTCATATGCGACAACTTAACTTGATTGTCATTGCTGCAGCCGGAATTACAGCGGCACCTGATGAGCTGCTGGACGAGACGGACCCATCAGTGTATATCTGCGTTCGGTCTAAGTACAACTCATGTAATAATAGCAGTGTTGCTTGCTTCAATGCTACTCTGGAGTGATTGCTTTTCTTTTTGATTCCCGGAATTTCTAGACGTACTTGCGGCTGGTCGAGGCACCACAAAGGGCATGCCGTTCTCGCAGCTGACGTATAACTTGATGGAATGCTGCTTAGGTGCTTGGCTATGACGTCTGAAAACGTAGCACGTGGTCTTCCGGAGAGTAGAAGGGCCAAGTGGTGGTCGGGGACACGGCTAGCATGTCGAATGTGCGCTCTGAGGCAATCCACAACTCTATATGTCCTGACCGGATGGTCTTTGGCAAGCATGATTGTGGCATAAGTACAAGCGCATTGGGGCAGTCCGAGGCAGATACGCAGTGCCTGACCCTGCAAACTCTCCAATGAATGAGTATTGGATTTGCAAGTGTTAGTCAGTACCGGCAAGCTGTAGCGCAATAGACCCAGAAATAGGGCCCTGTACAGCTGTAGCATGGAGGCCACAGAAGTTCCCCATGCTTTCCCGCACATGAATTTCATTATATGCACAATAGTCATGACCAATTGGTACAAGAAATAAGACATTGCCATCATGAAGCTCTAGCACGAGGGCATGATATTATATATCAATGGCTGCCTGGACGTATCGGTATTACCGGAAATCAATTAGCCGATGATGCAGCCCGCTCAGCCCATGAAGGAACCCATGTGGTCCCGATTCCTCTATCAAGGAATGATGCAGCAAGACAACTTTACCTGCTGGCTCGAGATCTCACACGTACGTTCTGGTCGTCTACCAGCTTCCAAAGGTGTCAATTTTATGAACTGGATCCTTCGCTCAAGCTAAAGCTACCATCACAGCTTTCCCGCTCCGATGCGACACTGTTATGCCGCCTTTGGTTGGGTGTTGCATTTACAAAGGTGTACTCCTTTCGCATTGGTATGGCAGACACCTCTACATGCGACTTCTGTGGAGCTGAAGAGACCATCGAACACGTCCTGTGCAGCTGTGCTTGCTACGACACACAGCGATGCCAGCTCCGGATGGTTTTGAATCAACTTGACCCCGTACCATTTTGTGTGCAGAAGATACTAGGACCTTGGGCATCTGCCTCAGTTGCGCAGAAAGCAACTAAAGCACTGCTAATTTACCTAAAGTCAACAAACCTGAGCGACCGCCTGTAGACTGTGTGTGCTCCCCGAGTGTGCTCGTGATTGTGCGTACCTTCTCATCTCTCTGCAACCTCTTTTCTCCCCTTTATCCCTTCCCCAGTGCAGGGTAACAAACCGGATGCGCGTCTGGTTAACCTCCCTGCCTTTCCTTGCATCTTTATCTCTCTCTCTCTCTCGTAAGTTGACTGTTCATGACAACCTCGTCAAAAGACTGACGGCATGCTCTGTAGAGCCGGTTTCGAGTCAGAAAACACAGCCAATTTACTCGGTCTCTGGGATTTCATATACTCTACGGCGCCACGCAAAGCCGCAAGTTCTGCCGCCATAGACATAGTATGAAGTCTTGGTTTGGAAGACCTTTATTAGGCCCGAGGAACCGGCAGCCGACAGCGGAGATGCACGAACCAAGATGATGATGATACGTGACAACGATGAGGATGCATAAGCAATACATGATAATGATGATAATGTACAGATAAAGAGGATTGGTGTACTAAATGCCCACACTGATTCCCCCCACGTGAGAGCGGCCAGCCTGGCCGCGGCAAGTCAAGGGGACAAAGAACGTCGCATGAAGGGCTTCATACGGGAGACATGGACGACTTCAGTAGTTCGATAACGGCGATCTGCTGGGGCTGCAAGTGGCGTCACGCGATAATTTACTGGTGAAGTTTCTTCAAGAACTGTGTACGGCCCAATAAATCGTGGCTGGAACTTGTCGCACAAACCAGGTGTGCGAATAGGCGTCAAAAGGAGCACTTCGTCTCCAGGTCGAAAGGATACAGCACGATGCGATTCATCATAAACCAGCTTTCTGTCTTGCTGTCGGGCTTCAGTATTTATACGAGCACGTTGGCGGCTCTCTGCGAGCCGCAAAACGTATTCCTCTGAAGAGGATGGAGATGAATCCGCATGGCAGGTAAAGAAGGAGACGTCCAGCAAAGAAGTAGGGGAGCGTCCATAAACTAGGTAAAATGGTGAGTAGCCGGTTGTCCGCTGAATAGCCGTATTGTAGGCGAAAGTGACGAATGGTAGAACTACATCCCAGTTCTTGTGGTCTGGTTGAATATAGGCGGCGATCATGTCAGCAAGAGTGCGGTGGAATCGCTCAGTGAGGCCGTTAGTTTGGGGATGATAACTAGAGGCAGTCTTGTGAGTTGTGCCAGAGGCGCGAAGAAGTTCGTTCACTAGTTGTGAAAGGAAGGCTCTTCCATGGTCGCTGAGCAATACACGTGGAGCACCATGACGCAGTATAATGGCTTGGAGGATGAAGTCGGCAATTTCAGAAGCTGAACCGGTAGTGACAGATGCCGTCTCGGCGTAGCGCGTCAAATGGTCAACGGCTGTTACTATCCGTCGGTTTCCAGCAGCACTGACTGGAAGGGGGCCATAAAGATCGATGCCTACAACTTAGAATGGTGTGGCTGGGCATGGAAGAGGCTGTAGTGTACCGGCTGGAGCAGATGTGGGTAGTTTTCTACATTGGCAGGTAGTGCAAGACCAAACGTACCGAGCTACACTAGTGGTAATACCTGGCCAATAAAACCGACTTCGAAGGCGATCATAGGTTTTGTGGTAACCAAGGTGACCAGCCGTCGGATGGTCATGAAGTGCTCTGAGGACTTCGAACCGAAGCAATCGGGGTAGAACGGGAACCCAGCGCTGACCGTCAGGATGGTAAATTTTGCGGTACAGCACCGACTTGTCCAGCTTAAACTGCGAGAGTTGGCGACGGAGCCTCGCATTAGGTGGACGGGAACTGCCAGTGAGGTAGCCTATTATACGTCGACAGTATGGGTCAGCCAGCTGCCGAGAAGAAAAATCGTGCGGGTCGTCCGAAGGCAGCTGGTCCATAGAGGCGAGAGAGGAAACCGCCGTAGACGTGGACTCCGAGGGCGTGTTGTGCGAATTGATTGCGGAAACCCCGAGTGGAGTCGCTGGTAGTGGGCAGCGAGAAAGAGCGTCGGCGTCACTATGTTTCCATGTTTCCTGCCACACTTGTATACGATGGCAAAATCATACTCTTGTAGGCGTAGAATCCAGCGGCCGAGGCGTCCCGACAAGTTCTTGAGTGTCGAAAGCCAACATAGAGCGTGGTGGTCGGTCACAATTGTGAAATGGCGGCCGTGAAGATAGGGACGAAATTTCTGCACTGACCAAACGACGGCGAGGCACTCCTTCTCGGTGATCGTGTAGTTCCTCTCGGCTGCGGAGAGGGCGCGGCTGGCGTACGCAACGACTCGCTCTCGCGAAGAGTTGTCGCGCTGGAGGAGAACGGCTCCTAAACCGTGGCCGCTAGCGTCCGTATGGAGGAAGGTCGGTGCACCATCGTGAAAATGAGAGAGTACAGGATCGGTCGTGAGGGCACTCTTCAACCTGTGGAAAGCCGATTCACATTCCTGAGACCACTGAAAGGGCGTACCACAAGCAAGTAGCTTATGGAGTGGTGCGGCTATAGAGGCAAAGTTTTGTATGAATCGCCGAAAGTAAGAGGCGAGACCAAGGAAACTTCGCAAATCTTTCGGCTTCTCAGGGCGAGGGAAGCGAAGCACCGCAGCAGTTTTCTCAGGGTCTGGACGAATTCTGTCCTTGCTCACAACATGACCAAGGACCTTGATAGATCTGCTGGCGAAATGGCACTTCTTGGTGTTAAGTTGAAGACCAGCGCCCGCAAGGCAAGTCAGGATCTCGTCCAAGCGTTGCAGATGTTGAGGAAACGTCGACGAAAAGACAACAATGTCATCGAGGTAACATAGGCAAGTCTTCCATTTCAGGCCACGCAGCACGGTGTCAATCAAGCGCTCAAAAGTTGCGGGCGCATTGCATAGACCAAACGGCATAACATTGAATTCGTATAGGCCGTCCGGGGTTCCAAACGCCGTTTTTTCTTTGTCATCTTCGTGCATGGGGATTTGCCAATAGCCGGAACGCAAGTCGAGGCTTGAAAAGAATTCAGCACCTTGTAAGGAATCGAGGGCGTCGTCGATACGTGGCATGGGGTATACGTCCTTCCTAGTGATCTTATTGAGTGCTTGGTAATCGACGCAAAATCGTAGGGAACCGTCTTTTTTACGCACCAGAACCACTGGAGACGACCAAGGACTGGTTGAGGGTCGGTTTATCTCCCGTTGCAGCATATCGTCTACGTTTTCCTCAATGATTTTCCGTTCGGCTAGGGAGACGCGTTAAGGTCGACGATGCACAATGGATGTTCCGTCGGTCTGAATACGATGTGCTGTAGCAGTTGTCTGACCCAGGCTGGATGAATGAATTTCAAAAGAGTTTGCATGCTTTTGCAACAAATCAAGCAGCTGCTGCTTCTGTGAGTCTGTCAAGTCCTTGTTGATGGCTGCTGTAAAGGCCGAGGAAGCAGTATGATCTCCAAGATGGCCTTTAGGGGAGGCAGGGGTAAGAGGCACGACGCACACAGGCTCCAGATCGGCAACGCAGGCGACAGTAGTGCCCCGCGGCAGTAAAATTTTATCTGGTGTGGTGTTCGTAGCAGCAAAGACAGCTGATCCATTGTTGAAGCGAGCCACACCTGATGCGAGAGCTATGCCTTTATTGAGGCAACGGGGCGATGGTGTGACCAAAATGTCACCAGAGTCAACGTCGTCGGACAAAACAGTGACTAATTGATGTTCATTTGGGGGTAACTCGATGTCTACAGCAGCGACGAGTCGAAGTGGCCTGTAGGTTTTGTCACTAAGCAAGTCAGTAAGAGGGACGACACGTTGTGCACAACAAATAGCCGCGGAAACAGATGAAAGAAAGTCCCAGCCTAAAATGAGTTCGTGGGAGCACGGGGATAGCACAGCGAATTGTATATAATGAAGAATGTCGTCGATTAGCACACGGGCAGTACAGAGAGCGGAAGGGCGAATCATTGTTCTCTGGGCTGTAACCAGTGTTGGTCCATCATAAGGCGTCGTGACTTTTCGAAGACGGGTACACGAATCAGCACGAATAATAGAAAACCCAGCCCCAGTGTCCACCAAAGCATCAACGTCCACTCCCTCAACTGAGACTGCAATCATATTGTAAGGGCGCGCTGGAGGAATTGGAGTACTGTGTTGGAATGCAGTTTGTCCTCCAAAAACTGCATCGCTTAGTTTTCCGGACGCCGATCAGAAGCGAGGGAAGCAGGCTGAAGAGGAGAAGAGGAGAGACGCTAGGGCGATGGTGAATGGCGTCTGGTTGATCGATGACTACTGCGCAGTTCAACGGATGCTGGCGGAGAAGGAGACCGACGCGGCGGTGACGAATAACGACGGCCCTGGTACAAGGCTCCTGCGGTATAGTCTCGTTCGCGTATATCGTACCCTCGGCGCTCATCTTGCTGGCGCTTGCGGTAAAAGCGTGAAATGTGACCACGATAGCCACAATAATAGCACGTAGGGCGAGTCGATCGATAAGAAGGGTAGTAGCTTGTGTTAGATGCACCGGGAGAAAGAACAGTGAGAGGGACAAATGATGGCTCAGGTGGTGGTGATGGAAAGCTCGTGGGAAAGCTTCTGGGAGGTGCGGCAGCAACCGACGCGTACGTTGGTGGCGGCGGCGTCGAGCTGACGGTGCCTGATGGTGCGGCGACGGCATGCGAGAATGATGGGAGAGTACGAGCGACAGTGGGCTGCAGGTGGGCCATGTGGGTCATGGACGTGAGCTCCTCCCTGATGACATCCCGCAATGACGTTGAAGAAGACTGCATGGGACACACTGAAGGTAGTGTGAATCCCATTGATTCTAATTCTTCGCGTATAATCACCCTTATTGTGTCTCGTAGGTTTGGATCTGCCGTAATACGGGCCGCGTCACTGTCCGGTTGTAGGCGCATAGACTCGAGTTCTTCGAGGCGCTGACAGGTTGTCGCAACGTCAGCAACAGTAGCTGGATTCTGGATTGCAAGGGCATTGAATGCGACGGGTGCAATCCCCTTAAGAAGCTGGCGTACCTTGTCTGACTCTGTCATTAGGGTTTCAACCCGGCGGCAAAGTGAAAGGACATCCTCGATGTAGGATGTGTACGACTCGCCGATGTGCTGTTTCCGAGCCGCGAGAGCTTTCTTTGCGAGAGCTGAACGAACAGTTGGTGTGCCAAAGACATGCCGAAGCTGATCTTTGAAGGCGGACCAGCCGGGGATGTCGATGTAGTGGTTGAGAAACCACGTCTTCGCGACACCCGTGAGGTAGAATGACACGTAAGCGAGTTTGTAGGTGTTATCCCACCGGTTAGCAGCGCCGACACGTTCGAAATCGTCCAGCCATTCCTCCACATCTTCCCCGCGCATACCGGCGAAGGGATGGGGCTCACGCTGGGGGCTGTTAATGACGTGAAAAGGCGCGGCACGCGGTGGCGGAGTGGGAACGGTTGCAGCACCGACCTCTTCTTGGTGCGACATATTTCCGGACACCTGGCCCAAGCGGCGACCTGAACGTAGCTCCAGGGGGTAGAGTGGTCGAGAGGATGACGAGGGATCTAACATCACGCTCCACCACGTATGAAGTCTTGGTTTGGAAGACCTTTATTAGGCCCGATGAACCGGCAGCCGACAGCGGAGATGCACGAACCAAGATGATGATGATACGTGACAACGATGAGGATGCATAAGCAATACATGATAATGATGATAATGTACAGATGAAGAGGATTGGTATACTAAATGCCCACAATAGTAACGTGTGACAGCTTGATTCGCCGAGTGATTCCTTTAGCTTGAATCACTACCGCACTGCCAGAACCAGACGCTCTCGTTGAACCCTCGGTGTATATGTGCACGTGGTTATTGTACATTTCGTGCAGGAGGTGCAAGCTCAATTGTTTTAGGGCTGACAAAGACAAATTTGATTTTTTCTGTATTGCTGGAATTGAAAGACGCACTTACGGAAATGTCAGGCACCACGCAGGATACACCAGTTTCTCAGCAGGCACAAAACAATTGCAATAAATTTCGGGCGGGGCCTCTTACTAGCGAGGGTTGCCATGTGGTGGGAAAGATTCCAAGCATGTTGCCTGAGGTACATACGCATCGTTTCAATGGTGATGCGCGGCATGATCGAGTAGTCCTGTGCAATGAAAATAATTTCATCAATGCGCAGCGGGGTAAACCAAAGCATGTCCTAACCGCCTGCGCTTGAATATTTTGGAGTGTGCGCAGGTTCGTTTTGCACGTGTTAGATATAACAGGTAGGCTGTACCGCAGAAATCCAATAAATAATACCTTGTACAGCTGTAACATAGACTCGACAGATACTCCCCAACTTTTCCCGGAGAAACTTGTATCCGTAAAGTTTGAAAGAATTAAGTAAGGAAGCAACAGAAGGTAGAAGGCAGGGAGGTTAACCAGAAAGACATCCGGTTGGCTACCCTACACTGAATAATTGGGGAAGGGGATATGAAAATGAGAAAGGGGGAAGGGAAGGAACGAAAAAAGGGGAGACAGACAATAAATTCTCTGTATTGTGTAGAACTCCACCACATGAACCTGTTGTCCTCAAAAAAACACGAGAGGGCTTTCACTGCCCTGTGGGCTATGGAGGGATGTGGAAAGTGCTGTAAGAGCACCTGCTGAGAAAGAGTCAATCATCCTGTCACCTGTATGCGTTTGCAAGTACTTGTCTCTCTGAGGCAAATCAAGGACAGTGGCACACCAGGTGTTCAATGTTTTCATCAGTGCCACAAACATCGTACAGAAACTAGGCAATGCAGTACACGTGATGCAAGTACCGGTGCACTTGATCATACAAAGTACACGTAATATTGCCGGAAGTCTTTGCTAAGGCGTTTTGCGAACCTTGATATTTAATAACATCGGCTCATACGAGTGAGTGGACCTGAGGTAGGCAGCACATGCATCTTGCGTATTAAATCAAGATAATTCATCACAATAGTGTTACGTGTAGGTGCGCAGGTGTGGCTGTAGAAAATTGTAATTAAAGGAGAGTACTCGGACACCTCACAATAAGGTTGGTTGTTTGGCTCTTCAGCATCTTGGCGCAACCCACTCCGAGGGATACGCCATAAATCAGATGCTGCCTTGGTTAATAAACAAATTCACTTACTGAGAGAAAGGGTTCAAAATGAATTGATTAGCCATTACGAGTAACAATTTAAACGCGTAAGAGTAAAAAAAAACGTTTACAGAAACAACACCGAAAATGCACAAAAACATGTCTGTATCTAACACAGCTGAATTAGGCTGCACTTTATATTGAATTCTTTAGAATCAATTGAGAAATTCAATACGGCGTTGAAAATGCTCCTGTGGCTGAAAGCAAATACGACCGCACCAAATAAAAGAATCATCAGAAGGGACACATTGAAGTACAGCTTTCGTAGGGAGGTTTTCTAGTAGTTTTTTTTTCTTTTGTAATTTGAATCTTCAGCACTTCAAATAATAAGTGCTGCAGAGATTTACGTTTGGATGCATAAAGATGACTGGGCTAGGCCAGACCTGTGCCGAGAGTAAGACAGCAGCCCAGAGCAGTTCCTAGTTTATCGTCGTCTTCTGCAACAAAGCTGTCTTTAGAGGGTGGTTCACAGCATTTACTCTTGGTGGTAAAAGCACCGACCCGGAGCTTTTAAAATCAGTCGTCAGATTCCTTCAAGTAGGCCTTGAGATTAGCAACGTGCCCTGTCTCTTCACAATGCGGCAGCTAGTCAAGGAGAAGTGACCAAGGTAACCTTGTAGGTTACGGGAGTCACTAGGCAAATGACGGAATGGGGCCCAGTCTAACTAGAAAGGAGAGCTTCTTCGAGCGTCCCACGGGACGAGCACCCCAGGCGGGAACTGTGCGTCGTGGTGGCTGGCACCGCGTAATAACGGCAAATGAGTCGGTAGTTTGGTGGAAGCCTAAAGAGGAACAGTATCAAAGGGCCGGCTGGGTTTGCGACCGTACCCTAGGTAAAACAGTTAAAATGGGACAAAGGTGTGTCGAGAAGCAGTTTATATGCAAAAGTGACATAAGAAATAAGAAAGTATCAATCATGGTGATGATAACACACGCACAGTCCTGGTCAGAAGTTGCCAGGCCATCCTTCTATAGAAATATACGGAATAGTGGCATGAGCACTTTTGATCCCCCCCTGTACATTGAGAGCAATTTAATGAGAATAAACGCACACATTCTGGCTAGTTTGTGGGTGTATAGATCTTCGGCATCTTAGTAAACACAGAAAAATGAGCACAAAAGAGACGGTTGCCAGCTCCCGTCCTGTTTAGGTTTCTTTCTTTTGCGTTGGTTCGCTCTGCTTGCTAAGATGCACAAGTTCTCTTCTTGAGGTTTTCGCTGACCCACTCTGAAGTTGTGAGGCACCTGTCAATAACAGTATCACTGCGTGGTTGAATGCATAAGGCCATATGCAGACTGACACACTGCGCCCAGTGGTGGGAATGCATTCCAGCGTTTGGAAGCAGCCATTGGAGTAGGAAAAATCTCCTTTTGGAGCAGGTACATCTGTGTTTGTAGCACGCGCAGACTATTCCTAACACCCATATAGAAAGAAAGTTTAGCATTATTTTGTTCAATGTTATCTCAGGTTACATATTCATTTACACAGAAGCACCAAGTTTAGATAAGTACAAACATGAACAAAAGGAGGATCTTATACAGAAGCGGTGACATAAAACAGTGGAACGATATTGCACCAACAAGGTAAGTGCAGCATGAAGTTTTAGCAGTGTGCGCACACACTCACTCACATAGGCGTGCGCACGCCACGGGGAGGAAACAAGATAAGGGAAGGGGGTGCAAAGCCTGCCTCATACATTGATATAACAGGAGTGGCGAGAAAGGGGCTCAAACTTCATTCCCATGCATTGACATGATTGGGAGGAGGGCACTGCGACAAACCTTCGCCCACCCCTGAAGGAGAAATTCGTGCACGCCTATGTGCTTCCTTCCCCCCTACAAACATTCAAAGCTGGGCACAGTGAAACCTCATGAATACGTACATACACGCCGAGAACGCGGCTAAATGCGCACTAAGCTAAGTACGCAATAATCACCAAACGCCAATTCGCTTTGTGTAATTCTCCAACTGCGCCATCGCCACTAAAGAAGGAATAAATACTGTGCGACTGCAAGTATTGCCTAAAGGGTTCACCACAAAGTCATTTCTGTTTGTCAATATTCAAAAATGACTGGCACTCTCGAATGGTCGCCCCATGGCGTGCGGTGGCGACGTGAAGAAGCATTTCGAAACTGCTGCGGAGTCCAGGATACGCAGCCGACGCAGCGACTGGCATAGCGACGAAACGGACATGAGTGGCTGACCACGATGAATGCGTACCACGATCTGCCACTTAGCGAAAACACTGTAGACTCGATACGGTTGCTGGTAGCCGATGACGTACTGGCTAATTGTGTTCAGCGTTTCGCCTACTTGGCGTGCACACTGCGCCGAGCCGCTTGCGCGCACTCCGCAACAGACCGTGCACAGATGCGGCGCGAAGTTTGTTGTGTTAACGCGACGATGCAAGCTTTCTGCAAGCGGTCCTGACAGTGGACGGAAGCACGTTTGGGAAGTCGCCTCATGAAAGCGTGTACTACGCTTGCTGTCTCGGCGCCCGTGATCCACAACGCTCAACTCCGCAACGAGTTGCTTTCGTTTCTGCAAAGGGGTGCACACTGAACATGGTCCAGCAAAACAATTTAGGCAGCCGCGATCGGTGCCTCAGCGTTCAGAGGTGTTCGCCAGCTATTAAAAGCGTGTACTGGGCTTAAAGTGGCGCTACGCCACACACGTAGTCTTTTAGTCGGCGATAAGTCACACTGGCGCACCTTTCAGTAGTCGCCACATCGCCTTCGTCCGCTGTCATTGGTTGCCAAAAAAGGTACCGCCGAAACCACGTGGAAATACAAATATTTCATCGGCCGATTCCACATTTTTGGAGCAACGCAACTCTACCCAAATTCAGCAGCGCGTGTTTAAAACATTGCGACTATCTCGTAATATTCGCTCACGATGCGTGCTGTCCATATCACATTCGGTTCTCGATCCACCTTGTGGCTCAGCCGTGGCTCTAATGCGAAAAACAAAAACCCTATTGGAGCAATATAGCGCAGTAAATTTGAATTGGCGCAGGTTGGAGTTTTTGGCGCAGGTTTCCCACCACTTTCATCCGCTCATATCATCCTCCAAGATGGCGAGCGCGCGCGCCCGCCATCTCGGAGTTCATACGCGAAAAGAACTTGTTTGTGTGCTCGCCAGTATGCGCACTCGCCGCTCTTCTTCCTTAGCATGCCTCCATGCGCTCGTTCACTTCTACTTTCTACTTGCCCGATGAGGGGGATCACTCGGCCAGGAGAAAGACGAGCTGACGAACACAGCGTAGCGAATGAACGGGCGAAATGAGAGAGGGTCTCTAACAAATCATCAAGCGCTCATATGGTACCGTGTCGAAATATTCTCGCCGCAACATGTTCGTTGAAGACCCATGTGCAACTGTAGCTATACATAAGATCCTCAAGGTGGCTTCGGGGCTCATTAGGCGATAAAAAACGACGCGGCGAATCGTTATTGCATCCACTCTGACACGCGCACCCGCACACAGTGTTGCCGGGCTACGCGATGCCGTCGGTTACGAAGCACCAGGTATTTCTTCTCAATAGGAAGCTGTGAGTATGCAACAACACGCCGCTGTGAGTTTCTGTGAAATCACGAGCGGAACAGCAATATCTCGAAGCCGTGTTTGAATAACTGCCCTCAAAGCCGTTTCGCTCTCAGCCTGCTTTGTCGAATCACTTCCACATTCGCAATTCTGACAAGTGGGCTGTAGCCCGCCCCTTTGTTTGAAGGTCTGTCAGGCATGCAACGCTCCTCCATGGCTTTGAAGATGAACTCTGTGTGTGTAGTCGCTCTGTGATTGGGTGGGTGCGGTAGCACATATTTGTTTGAAATTGCCTGCCGACGGCGGATGCAGTAGGATTCTGTTCGGCAATGCATAGCGTGCCTAACGGTGATTTCGCGCTATTGCAGGCGTGTGGGGAAACGAGGGCGCAGCTGCTGGATATTTATGTTCGCCGCCAGCTCTTGATCATCAATGCGCCATTTCCATTCATTTTTATGCTAGCATTTTAAAAATTCTATTTTAATAGATTGAAAATACGCTTGTATTTCTTGTGCTAGAAAAGCAGAAGTATCGTCGTCAGCAATGATGTTGACTTTACATTATGCGCAATATGAACTAAATTTTGTTTCTACATGCGGGAATTTTGAAATAAAAATTGTGGAACTGGTGGTGCCACGCCTGAAACAAGTGCGGTGCTGTGTGCACTTCTTTGCTTCTCATTATTTTTTCTCTGGCTTCTTGAATGCATTCCTTTTCTCTCTCATATTTCTATTTTTCTTGGTCTGTTTATATACATATCTTTCTCTCTACTCAATTTATTTTTTATTTTTCAATCTTTCCGCTTTTCTTTTTATTTCGTTGTTTTCTTTCTATCTTTCATTTTCTCATTCCCTCTTTATTTCTGTGTTTACCTCTCTATATATTTTCGGTTCTTTTTTCATTCTCTCCTTGCATTTTATTCTGCTTTCTGCTTTCTTGTCTTTCTCTAACTCTTTGTTGCTCTTTACTTTTCATTTGGTGCTGTAATTTATTATCTCTCCTGCTGCACGTTATCACAACTATCCTCCTAACCGTCACTTCGCTTCTCAACTCAATTGTATACTATAATATACAAGTGTATAAGTTTGCTTTGCTATCGTATCATGGTAGCTGAGTGGTTATGATTTTCACCTTCTGATTCGTGGGTGCGCGCGTTATGAACCCGCCTCCTCGAGAGCCCTCTTTATTTTGGCAAGAATGTCTCTCTCTCTTTTACTCATTCTCTATCTTGTCCTCTACGTGTACTCGTTCGTTAGACGCAAATCTCTGATGCCTGATCAATAGAGTCCGAATTTATCGGCGCTAAACAGTCGGGTTTCAGGCGCCAAAAATAGGCAGGCAAAACACAGCTTTATGCCCTGCAGGTCGTGAATATTGTCACAATAAAATTTTACAAGAACTCATATTTTCAAAAGATACGTGTGCGACCTATGCCTACGACAGGAAACCAAAAAAATGATGCTGCAAAGAGGCCAGTGGTTTAACATAGCCATTCAATTATTTTCCCCCGCAGCGTTTGCAGAACATGGCCTCTCATTTTATAGTCCAGCATAGTAAGTTAAGTATCCGCCATCGAGTTAACACGCTCCTGGATCTTTTGCTTTTCGGCATGACACAGAAGGGCAGCACATAAGGAAATATCCATACCAATAATAGCCCAGAAGAGTATTTTAGCCTAGCATAAGCCGGGTCTAATCTTACAGAGTCAATTTCTCCTCTGTCTGTCAACATCTGAGAGGGCTCCTTTCCAACGTTCAACATTTTGTTTAGGAAAATAATGCATGCACTGGGCGACCAAAATCTGCAATAATTTGCAATGCTATGCTTTCCAGAAAGAGGCGGAATGTCAGGCTGAACGCGGTCTGCCCTTTCTCATGGGCGCGTACCCCATTATATGGTGAAGGTTGCGTACAACAAGGAATGGTCCTGCGTACGTCAAAGTAATACGTGACAACGCGAGAATTATTCGAGGTGATGTGTGCAATTAGTAAAATCTGTTGCTTTATTAGCACTGTAATGATTGACAGAAATATAAAACGTACAAACAGATTTCGTGTGAGCTATTCTTTTTTACCCTCGTATCGAGTGAGATACGAGACTGAGCAGCCTCCATTTCGTGTGCATTCATGTTTTAGACGTTGCGACCCCCGTGCCGGGGCAAGCATCGACATTGCTTAGTGCGTTTTGATGCACTGTTCCTCACAGCTGCCCCAGCGGTGTGACGCTCTGTATCCTGACAAGGATACATTATTGATGCCATCCTCCCCAAACGAGCGCGCATGGAGGAATTTATCCCACAGAAACAGGCAGTACAATACGGAGAACGCCGAAACGACACAACCTGGCTTGGGCGTGTCATGCGAATGTAACCTTGCGTGCGCATGACGTGTTGATACGTCAGCGTCGTGTGGTCTTCCGGATCCGAGCTGCTCTGATACGGAAGCGGACAGGAAAGAATGATTACTTGCATAGTCTATACCAGCTGAGTGGGTTTCATGCTCATTTCTTCGCATCATGCTTTCGCGGCCAAAGTAGGCAAAGTAGCCAAGAAACAACCTGAATATCATGCAGCGGAGGAGTATGGAATCAGCTCTAAGAACAGGGGAGATATTAGTTGACTTCACAGAACGTAATTATTGAAGGATGTTGAATAACTTTTACAGAAAACAGCTAACCACAAGTGGACCGGGCAGATGGCGCAACTAAAAATAAAATAGACTTAATTCTTTGTGCACTCCCGGGCATTGTACAGAATGTGGAAGTATGTGGCAAGATCCAATGCAGCGATCAGGAATCGTAAAAGCGCACATTCACATGAATTTAAATAAAAAAGCGAAGGCATTGAAATCAAATATTGATCTAGCGTTGAGACAGAAAGTACAAGAATTCAGAGTTTCACTTCAGAATAGCTCAGCGGCTCTAAACGAGGTAAATGACGTCAGCGTTGCCACAATAAGCGATAATCTGATTAGTATCATTAGAGGATGTGCAATGGAAGTTAGAAGTGCAGTTACTAGACTCCTAGGGCACGAGAATCCCAGGGCACGACATATCTCATTAGAGACGACAAACCTGAAAACCTCAAGTGTAACGGATGAACTAGAGCTAGCAGAGCTTTTGAAATTAGACAATAGTCGTAAGGTAGCCGACATAAGAACGTATAACATGGAGAAAATTGAACATGTGGTAAAAAGCGGAAAAAACCTGAAAGCTGCGAAGGCAACTTTGATTTATATGTGGGCTAATATCCCGAAACCATCATATGATTATGAGAGACGCCGTAGTTGAGGGCTCCGGAAATTTTGACCGTGTGGGGGCTAACACTCTCTGTAAAGGTGTTTGCTTTGCGGGGCGCACGTGTCTCGCCCAAAAGCCGCATATCGAGTTACAACCACCAGGCGATAGATGGCGTTGTGTTCGCCTTGAGCACCACTATCATCATCATGGTTGTAACAGTGGTAGCGCCGGCGGTGACCCCAGGCGGAAGGAAAGCCTTGGTGGCGGGCGAGAGTCGAGCGAGTTTCTGCTGCGCATGGCGGTTGCCGCGAACGGTTGTGTCCAGCGAGGGTTCTCGGCGCGTGGCACCGCTGGCTATACGCCGGGAGCCTAATTCAAGCGTTGGCGACGCCACCTTGGGTGTGTTATTGTTTGCGTCATGTTATTGTTTGTTTGTCTTGTTATTGTGCTTGTCATGGAGTGTATGGTAATAGTGTGTAAGGACGTCCCTGCGTGTTGATAACGATTTATGCATCGATTCGGTGGACGATATCGTTGTTGAAAATTAGTTAAATTAGGTATGTGTATTGTTTGGTTTGTACCAATGCGCTTGCTGTGTCCGTTCTCTCCTAGAGCCCGTCTCGTGCCATAACGAGACCCCACAACCACCTGGGGTTCTTTAACGTGCAGCTAAATGTGAACACACGGGCCTACAGCACTTTCGACTCCATCGAAAATTCAGCCACTGCAGCCGGGATTTGATACCACGACCTGCCGGTCAGCAGCCGAGTACTGTAGTCACTAGGCCACAGCGGTGGGGCAGCGAATGCAAGCTACTGCATAGGCGACAATCAGATATATGCCTTAAGGGGCAAGGAAGGCAAAGTCACTTCCACTATAGATAGGATAGTTGAGGTTGCGAAGTAGTCTATGAAGAGCTGTACAGAAGCAAAAGCAACCAGGATGATATCGTAAGAAGCAATAATATCTTAGAGCAATTTGACATCTTACCAGTAACGAGAGTGGAACTAATGGAAGCCCTAGAGGGAATGCAAAGAGGCATAACCATTTGTGAGAATAACGTAACAACGGACCTGATGAAGGGTGGCCGAAAGAATGTTTTAGAAAAACTCGCCATCTTGTATGCGAAGTGTCTCCGGACGGGAAAGGCTCCAGAATCTTAGATAAACGGCACCATCATCTTATTTCACAAGAAGAAAGACGTCTAGGACCTAACAAACTACAGGTCAATAAGATTACCGTTCGTTCTTTACAAGCTATTCACAAAAATATTTGCTAGTACAATTAGCGTGACATTAGAATTCAATCAATCAAATGACCGAGCAGGATTTAGTATGGGCTACTCCACAATAGACCACATTCTTACTATCAATCAGGTGATAAAGAAATGCGTGGAATACAACCATACTTAGCCTTCTTATATTAAGACGAGGCGTTTGACTCAGTCGAGATGTCAGCAGTGATGACGCAACTAAGAAATCAGGGCACTGACGAAGCCTAAATAAACATACTGGAAGAAATCTATAGCGGATCGACAGCCACCATAATCCTCTATAAAAATGACAAAATCTCAATACATAAGGGTGTAAGGGAGGAAGACACGATCTATTTAGTTCTATTCATCACGTTTTTACAGGAGATTTTCAGTGCCCTAGATTGGGAGAAGTTCCCGATAAGAGTTAGTCGAGAGTATCTTAGTAACCTGTGATTCACAAATAATACTGCTTTGATGAATTTTCTTAGGAAAGTAGCAGAAAAGTAGTAGTAGTAGTAAAAAAGTAGTACCCGTGGAGCCGAATCCTGAGAGTGAACTAAAAATAAGAATAAGGATGGGGTGGATCAGATTCAGCAAACATTCTCAGAACATGGATGGTAATCTACCATTAGCCCTCAAGAGGTAGGCATATAACAGCTGCATCGTGCGGTTACTTACCTACATTGTGGACACTTGAAGGCTTACAAGCAAGGGTTCAGCCTAAAATGAGGTCGACGCAGCGAGCGATAGAAAGTAAAATTATAGGAGTAACATTGAGAGACAGGAAGAGGGCAGAGTGGGTCAATAAACAAACCGGGCTTAAGGATATGATAGTTGAAGTAAAGAAATTGACATGGACCGGGCACGCAGCGCGTGGGCAAGATAACCGATCGTCATTAAGTTTAGCTGGCGGGATTGCTAGAGAATTCAAACGCGCGAGGGGTAAACAGGAAGTTAGGTGGGCCGATGAGCGCAAAGGGTCTGCAGTATAAAGTGGAAGTGGAAAGCTCAAGACAGGGTTGATTGGCAGATCATTAGAGATGCCACTGCCCCTGCAGTAGGCGCAGTTAGGCTGATGATGATGATGAATGAACCAATTAAGAAATTGTTGTGTTACCGAGCCTTGCATTGCGCACGCAGAAACTTTCATTGTCTAACAAAAATTTCTCATGTGGCCGGGTGAAGTGCCCTCTAAGAAGTAAATAAACAAAACAAGGAGTATGGAATATCAGATTTTCAGATTTTTTTGTTACCAACACGGTTTTTTCCTGATGAGACCCCGTGGTCTCGCACTTGTTCTTCATCTAACTTCGGCTGCAAGGATGCACCTCCAGTTCCCTATACGTTCGAGCGGACGCTGGGGAGATGCGGAACAGGCATGCATGAACATGGATAATTACATTTGTAGAGACTAATCAGCCTTCCTATTGGCAAAGCCCCACTGCAGTGGTCTAGTGGCTAAGGTACTCCGGTGCTGACCAGCAGGACACGGGATCGAATCCAGTCGGCGGCGGCTGCATTTTCAGTGAAGGCAGAAATGCTGTAGGCCCACGTGCTCAGATTTTGGTGCACTTAAGGAAGCTCAGGTGGTCGAAAGTTCTGGAGCCCTCTACTACGGCGTCTCTCATACTCATATGGTGAATTTGTGACGCTAAATGCCTTGTATAAATGAATATTCTATTGAATAAGGGGCCTGTAGTATTGAGCGCCCTGAAAGGAACTTCTGAGATTCAGTATGTTGCACACCATAGAGCTCCGAAAGGTGAATTTTGCCCAGTAACATGACCGGTCTCAAACGGTATTCGGAAGCAACATGAGAGGTTCATTAGTGTTCATGTAGGCACTAATTTTGAAAATAGGCATTATAGGCACTTAGAAAAATTGAGGCACAACCAATAAATATAGACATTTATGGGCACTAATAATGACATCTCGTTTATACATATATTAAAGGTGCATGGTAGAAACGTAGTAAACAAAAAAAGCTCTTTACCGATATGCTGGTTTCTCCTTGCCAAACATGAAAATTGATCAGAGCCGCTCGTGTCCAAAGACGGGAGGCCGTCCCCTACATTGGGGTGCAAGTAGCGCCACCCAGCTAAATACCGCCGGAAATTATCATCATGGTTTTCACTCACTCACTGACTTACTTATACTGACTCACTCATTCACTCACTCACTCACTCACTCACTCACTCACGCGTCATTGTCTTTCATCGGCGGCGTCGACACGAGTGATGCAAAGTATATTTACGCAGGGACGTAAGCAGAAATGTTTTTGCGGGTGCGGGCACACCTCTTTGATCTGAATGGGCGGTGGGGGGCAGGCAAATGATCATTTAGCGCTATGTATGTGATGGTGGAAAAAATTGTCGGATGGAGGATGCGGCACATCCCTCCTGGCTACGCCAGTGTCATTCCCAGATGACGTCCTAATGACAGGGGGGGGGGGTTAAAATTCTTCTTGAATTGTTGCCTGCGCAACCCCCTTTCCCCTTCGACACCTAGCGACCTTTTCTTTGGTTGCTACACGTGGGCACCATTTAGAAACTAAGCAGTGCTACTACCACAATGTCATTCCTGGGCGTCTTTACAGTGAATAATGTCTGCACACAGAAAAACGTGTTATGTTGTTTGGCAAGGCTTTGGCACTCTGTGAGAATGTGGGCTGGAATCTCAGTCGCGAGCGTTGTAAGTTAGCTAAGTGACGGGATTAACGCTGCAGTGGTGGTAATATTTGTACCTGCTGGAACAGATATTCCTGGAGTTGATTACTACGAAAATTTTCACAAGGCAGAGATTTCTTTTAATGGTAAAAGCCAGGCACAATTTCCAGGTCTGACAGGTCACACTGGAGTTTAATACAGTGTGACTCTTCGTACGTGTGCTAAGATATACTTAAAGGGTTAGCAAAGGGGCTCCGAATTTCTTTTACATTCCCCAAACAAGCTCGCGCATCTGTTCTACGCCTTACGAACCTCCTTCCACGCGCAGTGAAGTGAACTCGCTGGTCAGCCACGTCGACTTCATTCCTGTTGGTCGAGACCTGGTTTAGACCAATTGACGAGCTGCGTGCTGCATCACGTACGTAACGTATGGATGCGCGTACTCAAGTGTGTACAGCCGTAAGTACGTGCATTCATACGAACGCGCCGCAACGTGTTCCCCTTGCCACAGGTATTAGAGCGGTGCCAAGTAGGTTACGCCGCAGCTGCGCGTTGACGTCAGGCCACACTCGCAAGCTTCCCTGGCAGGTGCGCGATGATGTCCCTCTCTCCCTCCTCCGCAGCACGCTTCCCGCAGCGCCCGTTCGCAACACACTTCTCCCTCTCCATCGCTTGCAACGCTCGACCGCACGTCGAGTGGGAACACTCTTTCGGGTCATTTATTTGCGATGAAACCTACACAAAAGCCAACCTGCCTTCAGAGTCTTGGCGTTTCAAACAAATGTCGAGGAAATCCTACATCGAGCTTCGCTTCAAAACTGTTTCAAGCCCATTTTGACCGGGGTTGAAACGTCCGTTTCAACCGGGTCGACGCCGTGCGCACCGCTGTTGCTTAGCATCCCATCAGGGTTCCTTCGTGGAGATGGTTCATAATTTTGTGATGAGAGGTCGGTATGGTAGCGATTTATGTTTAAGTGATATCTCTTTTGCCATGAAAGCACGCAGTATTCATTATGTTACCACTGGAAGGGGTCGATCCTTAAAAAAGATTTAAAACACGTTAGGGTGCTGATCGGCCCATCGGTCCCCAGCAAAGCTATGACGCCATATGGTGCTGCTAATCTACGATGCGTCATAGGCAAGGAAATGATAACACATTTACGGTCGGTGCCTGGGCTGACGATGGAGTGGCGTTGTCTGTTGATCAAGCAAGTCACCGACGAGCTGCCGGCCTGCTCTCCACCGTGTATTGTCCTTCCTAGACGTGAAGTGAGGCGCTGTACAGTCGGAAGTCATAAGGTGTTCCACGAGACGAGCACAATGATTTACGCGGTTGCAACATCTTCCTGTAAGGGACAGTGACGTCAGCCTCGACGACAACTCGCGGAAGTTTTTAACTTTGTTGCATCGGACCTTTCTATGCATCCGATCGTCTGAGCGTGGGACCTCTTACCCAGCAGCATTGACACAAAAAAAAAACCCTTGGTGCCACAAGCGCACTACAGAAGCGATGCCTCAACAGTGGAAGTTTACTTCGGTAAATGTGGGCGTCACCATCGGAAGCGGTGTGTGTCCTGTGATTGAACGGCGCATTTTGGACTCATCTCCTAACCTAAGGATCTAGGGAGGACATGGTCTTTATAAAAAGCCACCCAACTCATCCACCAGAGATCTTTCGCCTTGTACAGAATGTAATAAACCCTCTGTTAACTTTACCTTCCTGCTTCCTCACCTTCTTCATCCCGGATCGTCCGTTGCTCCAAAGGCCAGCCGCAAAAACACGCTGAACAAAAAAGTGCTATAGGTGTGACTGGCAGCTTGATGTCCTCTGATAGGGCGTAACCTTCCAGTCATTTTACTTGAGGCTGCTGTAGTAGCATGCTCGCATGCTGCATGTAAACACTACCGTTACAATTTGTTCAAATGCGGCCGCTAGAGCTCTACATTTGAGCTCGCAAATGAACGAGCGGCTGAACCTACCGAAGATTACAAGTACCGACATGCACTGCTGCAGTGATGGCTAGTGTAAATCACTATGAGATTATTCTGCAGAGCCATTAATCATAGCAGAAAAATAATGTGACTTACTTCGTGCAATAGTCAGCAACATGCACTTGGTCGCCTAATATGGAGAGCGTTGGCATATTTTTATTATCTGCCTTACGTTATCTGCAGCACTCGGTATACAGCAGCAACAATTATGTGCTTTATTATGAAGGAACGGGAGACATCACTTCCTGAGAATGTTCCTTTTCTCCGTGTAGACAAAAACACGTATGTTAAAATAAATCTGAAAGGACAATAATGCCACACTTTAAATATTAGTGGGGTACGTTCTGCTAGATTTACTGAAAAGAAACGCAAAGATATAGTGCAGTACCAAGCTGTATTTGAAAATTTGACCCACGATATTAGTGAGATCGGAGGCGGAGCTCGAGCGTGAACGCCCTAGAAAACAGAGTAGCGTCACTGCATCTGGTGGTAATTTGTCTTAATCCACGAAGACCTAAAATTAAAACTGACTGAAAAACAAGAGGGCTTCGTATTTGCAGAAAGAGGAATAGACACAAAAAATAGTAAACACGCATTCGAGCAGCCACGATAAATTGCGCACACTTCAAACGTTGTGAAAGCAAAGGAACAAATAAGACCAACGCTAAGACTCACAGTGAGTCTCCTCAGACTATAAACAAAGACACCCGTCTGCGTTCAGTGAAAAACGACCGCATCTCTTCTGGAAAAGTACGCGAGGCTCGATTTTTTTCTTTCGCTTGAACTCCGAATTCAGGCCGAGCTTCTTCCACGTTTTCGATTTTATGTTTCCACTGTGCCCGGTACACGCACCAGATTACCCGTTCCAGCGCAGAGAGAAGAATTCCGATCACGCCGGCACTCTTCACCCACGCCGCTCGCGTCCGCCTTTTCTTTCGATTCCCGAAATGGCCAAGTTTCGCAGGAACTACACGTCGCCGACGCTGCAGTACCGCGCTAAAGTCGTACGAACCAAAGAATTTCCCCCCGTTCCCTAGAACTGATCCCAGCGTTCCTTCGCCTCCTTACCTTCTTACGGGTCTCAGGTGCGAGGAATGCGTTAGCGATGGCAGCCTTCGCTCCTACGTTTTAACCGCGGTTGCAAGTTGTAATCCTGTTTTCGCGCGACGACTCTGGCGAAGACGGCGACAGTGCCGCTCTGCGAGTGGATGTTTTCTCTCGACACTGGGATGTTCTCGCTTTTCAGACTCGAGCGATGTGCCACTGCTCCTGTGTCGACTGTTTGTTTTACTCGTTCGGGTGTGAAGAGATGAAGTATCCCTACACGTCCGCGGCTTGCGTAAGGCGTAGCTGAGATTGTAGTCGTGCGAATTTGTATACCCCTTTCGCGCGTATGAAATATTTCGACATGCGTGGCTTGTAGATGGTAGATGTGCCCAAAGATTCTTCTGGATTGGTGGCTTTTTTGTGCGCGCGTGTAGGTTTCACGCCTTAATCTCGCATTCGTTTTTTTTTTCGTCCGCACCAAGCCTGCTTGCCGATTCCTTTCAGAAGCATCATTTTAAAGTGACAATTTAAAGTTTGTTGCAACCCGTCGCAAAAATGTTCATAATTGTTCCAATGTTTTCTTGCCGACTTCTTGTTGACATTCAATTAAAGAACTTGCACGCTTTTTCTTTTTTTTGCAAGAAAGAGTTTATGTGACGAGGCCCTCAATTAGAGTACAGAGAACGTTATTGAAAGATTTGGATAAGTGCCACTTCTAAAGGCGACACCGTGGGCCATTTCCACGTTCGTAATTCTTGAAAAAAAAATAAAAGATACCGGTAGTCGCGCGATAACCCAGACGGCGCTTATAGTTCTTACAATGCGTGAGTACTGTATATCCACCTAAATTACCGGTGTCAAGCGAACAGTTTATAAGTATACCTAATGGGCGTACGCCTCCGCTGAAATACGTTTGATATAAAGGAAATGACAGAAATAAAGTGTCACTTGCGGCAAAATACAACTTTGTCGGGAGGCGTACCATGAACGCAACTGGCAGCGGGCCACATGCGTCTCAGCCGGTATTTACTTGCAGCGCTTGTAAAAAGTCACAGCTTTGCCGCACAGGCGATTCAATGAACGCGATAGCACCAAATTAGATAGTCACACACAGAATGAGAGCAGATCCACGTTTCTCACGCCCCACGTTTCTCACGCCCCGTGTTTCTCACGCACAAACGACACACGAAACCTACTCACAGGTACAGATGAACGCGAATAAGCGTCTCAGTTGTTACTTCGATTTGTCTTATAAGCACGTCCTTTTCACAAAAGAAGGATGTGCAATGATTGCAGTGACCTTTGTGCGCCCGATAACTAAGACATAATACGCAAGAGACGTACGAACCTCCCCACTGCAAGCGTTTTCATATATGTAGATACGTATACATATATGGTGCATGAAATCGACGCTGACGTCGACGCCGGTGATGAAATCCAGCTGAGAGTCTCTATATAATTGCTATCGCAATAAAAAAGCCAGTTGCGTTTTTATGTCAGAATAAGAGAAATATAGAGTATAAGAAGAAGCAGAGTAAGTGGTACTCGCCGGAACAGAAGGTTCTGTGGCCTGGAGAATACTCTAGGCAGGAGCTCACATGCATGGAGCAATGGTGCACTTAAGGAATTAGTGAATCTACGTGCGCTACCGCAGTTGTTGCAAACCAGACACGCACAAAACCTTGCACCACATGGCACTGCGGTGCAAGAATTCATCTGGACGCACCACCGTCGTGACCTCAAAGTGAGAACGAAGAGAAAAGAGAAGGAAGCTACCAGTGGGAGGCCCTGCTGGTGATACAAGATTCGGATAACCAGCTATGATTTCTGAACAGGGCTCGGGCAGCGGCAGCGAGCCATGGTCGCGCCGACTGAAGAGTTCAGCTACCGCGGGCTGAAGAACAAGGATCCTACCGAAGCAAGACAGCTTACTTTTTTCATTTTCCGGGAGAAAGCAAAAAAAATTGCTGAAATTTGTTTTTACAAATTGCCACGAGTATTACTTTGATAGGCTCGGTTTGAACCCCGAAAGATTGATTCAATATATGTGGGGTATAACATCCCTAAACCACCATTTGAATATGGGAGATGCCGTAGTGGAGGGCTCCAGAAAGTTCAACATCCAGGGTTCTTTAACGTGTACCCAAATCTGAACACATGAGCCTACAGCATTTTCTCCTCCATCGAAACTGCAGCCGATGCCGCCATGATGTTATCCCATGACCTGCGGGTTGGCAGCTGAGTACCTTAGCCACTAGGTCACCGTGGAGGGGCGAACCCAGAAAGACTGAGCAATACTAGGCGCGGATCACGTCCCAGTGTTCCAGAGCCTTCACGTTTCTTCTAGGTTATTTTGTTAAGGTTTGCAAGAGACACGAAAACTCAAGATCATTTCATGTCTTGCGCGACCACCGCTGATAACGCTGGAAAGTTTGACGTGCGAGATACAAAAGACAGTGCATCCCAACGATAATCACATAGTGTAATATAAAAGGCTAAGAGAGGACACTTCAATAGGCCACTGCGGCTGATTTGGGTTCGCAGCGCACCAAACCAGTGTGGTGAAACTTTTCAGCCTCAGAGACGGCAGACCGCAAAAAGGACAGTCCCGAAGGCCATTTTGTAGTGACTAGGAATATTATACAGTGCCCGAGACCACTTATATGCGCCTGCTAGTCTTTGAGGTGATACTTCATTTTTTTTTAACGCGTCGTTTGCAAGCATCGATGAGCTTCGTGAAAACTGCGCTGCAGGAGCGGCAAGGACAGAATGCCAATGTGTGTCTATGAACACAATTTAATTGATATATGAGAATCATTGAAGGAGCGAAAACTTCTATATTCGAGTGATATTCTTAATAGACACATGCCCATTTTGTTATTGTTTGATAAACGCAGGCACAAATAGAGGTTTATATCACTGCGACACACGAAAGTACAGATGACATATCATGATTATACATTACAACAAATAAACATAAAGGCAACAATATAACAAGAACCGGAGCAGAATAAAACTGTAATAAACGCACACAACTACACATGCAGTGCACAACGCCAGACGGCAGTAGTTGTCTCTGCACTTTAATTCGGCATGAACCGAAAAAAGAAAAAAAAATGTTGGCTAAGTTTTCTTTCCAACCTTTGCACTAATTTTCTCTTGCACATTTTCCATCGCTCTTTCACGATAGACAGCCACAAGCAGATGCCGCAGCAAGAACAAATCATCTTCAGGTGTCATGCATGCCGTTAATGAGGCAGGAATGTTTACTCAAAGATTACGTCCTAGCATTAGCTAGCAAACATTTTCTTAGATTCACCACATCACTTATTGCGCTTGTTCGAACTTCAAGCAATTTGCGAACGGCACAGATAACAATACTGATCCACCGCGGGGGTCTATTGGCTAAGATACTCGGCTGATGGCCTGCAGGTCGCGGGATTGAATCCCGGCTGTGGCAGCTGCATTTTCAATAGAGATGGAAATGTTGTAGGCCCGTGTGCTCAGATTTGGGTACACGTGAAAGAACCCCATGTGGTAGAAATTTCCGGAGCTCTTTACTACGGTGTCTTTCATAATCTTATGGTGACTTTGGGACGGTAAACCTCAAATATCCATCAATCAGATAACAATATTGAGCATAGCTGCACTTTTCACAAAATCTAACTCACGCAGTGAATTTGAATACATGTAGTGGCACAAAGAAAACCTAACAACACGAGCGGCAACTCAATTTCTTGAAGGATTTTCTCGCAAACGTGCTGCGAAGCATTCCAGACAGCTTTCTTTTGTGTGAAGCAACTCATGGAAACAGTACGTGAAGTGTCGAGCACAAAAAAAGATCTCCGCGCCGAACAGCACAATGCCGTAAACGTTAAGTTAAGGCTTCAATCACGAATAGAATACGCACTTAACATAGTGTTGATGGCGTTTGTAGCTTCCAGCAGCCAAGCAAAGAGGCAGCCGAAACAAGCGAAGACAACGACGCACGCCGGGCACGTTATCGCACATCTTCCAGCTGCTGCCCATACTTCTTCATTGCCGCAAATGCTCATGAACACGGAGCGTGACAATGTAGCCGTCGCGTCGACACCATGTGCACTTATCATGCGTTCGATTTATGCCAGATCCCACCCAACGTTATCACACCGTACAATCGCCGACAATAAAGACGGATTCAGGCCATTCTCACATACGCAAAAACACGTGGACATATATTGCACTGGAAAATGTACTGTGGTGAATAACTAGTACGCGTGTTTTCTTGAAGCAGTAAGTTATGTGTTGCCATCTTACGGCTGGGGTGAAGCTGCATAGCTCAGCGGCTTTTGGGCCCGAGTTACTACTCTTGCCATTTTATGTCACTCTATGGTGATCAGTTGATAGACCGCCGATTCTCTATTCACCGCTGTCAGTGCCCGGGTGTTGTTGCAATTTGACTTTTCGTTTGCTAGCCACAGCTCCGGCCAAATAAACAGTTACATCTTCGACCTACAGTCTGTTCCCTTCATCGACTTCGCGAAAGAGTGGCAGTGCATTCGTATACAGCGTGCGTAAGGTGCGTGCATATATCTGCTTTGAATTTCAAATAGTGCCAACACGAACAAGCGATTGTTCGGAAGCACGTGACCTTACTTATTAGAAACTTCATAACATAATCGTGAATGAAAAGAAAGCACTCCTAGTACAATCTAAACTACGATTTGACTTATGTCAAGATACAGTGGCCCAGGCATAGCTCTATTTACGGTGTGCTTATTTAGTTTGACAATAAACTCCCTGAGATACATGCGATGGCAGCATGAGTGGCAGCGCAGTCACCTCGCAAACTGTTAAGATATTGCCTGTATAGCAAAGCAGCGCAAAAGTGCTAGCACTTTTTGGACAGGCCTGCTACACATATAGAAGCAGTTGTCTTCTTCATCCTCGGGCTAGGCAGGTTCTTCAACGTGAAGTAAATCTGCTGCGGTTCAGCAAGAGGCTCGTTGTATGCGCACACAGCGCCGCGATTTCTGCTGTTTGGCTCGTCAAACCCTTTAGGCCGATGAGAATTGGGCTGCCCGCGGCTAGGTACCTTTCACCTTCGAAAAAGCAACGCGATCAGACACCACCACAATAATAATAATAATAATAATAATAATAATAATAATAATAATAATAATAATAATAATAATAATAATAATAATAATAATAATAATAATAATAATAATAATAATAATAATAATAATAAGAATAATAATAATAATAATAATAATAAGTAATAATATAATAATAATAATAATAATAATAATAATAATAATAATAATAATAATAATAATAATAATAATAATAATATTAATAATAATAATAATAATAATAATAATAATAAAACTTCAGCCCAGCGCCATGTGAAAGTGCCGCGTTGACGCTGTTCAGCGCAGCCACCTTTCTTTTTTTTGACCTGTGTTGCCAGAGCACAGAGCGTTTTCTAGAATAACGAATAACTGAAAGAAATCGGTACTTACTCGATGGTCAACAATATGTCTTAAGAAAAGAACGCTTGCCGCCTTGATAGCTAGTTTCCTTTTCCCTGCCGCCCTCCCATCCTGGCGCGCAATGATCTCATGTGTAAGTTATCATGACGTATCTACGACCGCTCCGCTACGTGGCTCTATTGTGGACGCTCCCTGTCCTTGCACTTATTTCTTTTCCTCACCTTTGTTGGGGACGCACAAGCGGGCGTTTCCAGTGTTAGTCCATCATGGTGCACCAGTGCTTTTCGTGCTCGGCTGCTCACCCGAAAGCCAAAGGTTCAATCTCAGCCATGGCGGTAGCATTTCAATGTAGAACGAAACGGTACAGGCTCGCGTACAATGTGATGCTATAACACACGCAAAAGAACTCCAGATTGTGGAAATATCCAGACCCCTGAAATACAGGGCTTCTCATAATTATATAGTAGTGGTGTAGGGACGTAAACCCTACGTATTATTGTTAGTAATGTTATAACTGGCGTCATTGTATGTAGCCATACGTACTGGTACATGAACTAATGCTGATGCTGGTGACCTCAGATGAATGGCGCTCACCCACACAAGAGGAAGGTCCTAGAACCAGGGCGGCAGGATACTTAAATGATACTAAAATGAAATTAAAGCTAATCTGAAAAAATTACTGTAGAGATAAAACTGCCAACAAACAAAAAACGTTGCTGAGCAAGTGGTCAAACCTTATCTTGTACGCGAACTGACTAGAAATGATACAGCAGCTTTTCTTCAAGATAGTTTCAACGTCAGTAAGTATGCCAAGACAAAATCAAATCGGTCCGTGTGCTCAGATTTGGGTGCACGTTAAAGAACCCCAGGTGGTCTAAATTTCCGGAGCCCTCCACTACGGCGTCTCTCATAATCATATAGTGGTTTTGGGACGTTAAACCCCACATATCTATCTAAAATCAAATCGGTTGTGGAAAGAATTATTATCATATTCACGCTCTATAAGCTTCAAACCCGCTCAGAGCCATCTCTCTGTTCATGAGGTCTGTATGGCAGATAAAACGCAACTTGAAACGTTGGTGTCGATACCCCTCCGAGGAGTTTTGGAAGTCTTATCTTTTCTGGGCACTTCAGTTCTATCTCCTCGAAATGGCGTCGTCTTCTTTGTTTGCGGCTCAATGTTTTTCCTTCTTTTTTTATCGACAGCATGGGGCACATTCTGTTGTGGTGAACTTTACAGGGACGTTCATATCAGCTATGTCAAAGCGCTTCAGGGCACAAAGCACCGACAATAAAAGTTAACCTCGAGGGATGTACCTGTGGTGGAAATTTTACGGCAAGCGAGGTTTTCAGAAGGCAACTATTCCGATCAGCGAAGAAGATGAGGATCGCGTTTAATGGGTGCGAACAGCTTCCACCGAAAGCACGTCCATATTTAGCCTGCAACGAACTTCGCTCGTTTATTTTCTCGGATCCTCCAATTTCGTGTCGCTCCAGTGCCCTGCGCGCTTATCGCCCTTCGCTGGCTCCGTTAGAATAGTCGTGTGAAGGGGTTTGTTTATTTTCTTATTTTCACTCTATTCGTGCGCCTATTTACGCTCACCCCGGTAATAGGTTTTCAATGTTTTCCTCACATTCCACTTCAGCGAAGACGCTGTGATTCGCAGACCATCGCCGTTTAACTACTAAGATAAAATGAAGCAGGGGCCTGCTACTACAGAAAAAAAGAAGCAAAACAAAATAGAAGAAGCGCAAGTAAGCTACTATCAGAGGAAGGGGGCTTAATTACCCATTAACCGTCCGTGGCCCACGAATGTGCTCGCGAATGCGATTGAGGCGCACTCGGCGAGAAAGGTATGGCCGGTCCAATTACACGGAACGGTGAGCTCGGCAAGGCATTTCGAGAGGAATGGCAGTGCTCGTTTCGACCTGCATAGGCCGCCTTACAGGATGCCTATCTTTGAAGTAGTGGTAAATGCAGGTGCGACGTTAAAGGAGCTCAGTAGTTCACGAAGGCGTCGAACATGCCATTTTCTAGATCTGCCACGAGTGACTACTTTCGTAGCACGAGCAACGATTGGCAGCCTTGTTTTTTTGTCGTTATAAGCTTTTCCAATGGAACACTACTTTCCGGTTATTTTATTTATTCGGAATACTGTTGGCCATACGGCCGTTAGAGATTCGGTTGTAAGGCATACGCAACAAAAGTGAAAGTTAAAACAAAAAGAACATCATGGAAACATAAAAAAAGATGTACGCTCATAATTTTAACCGTAGTTATGAAAACGCTAACAGAGTTTTAGAAAGCCAAGTTAGTTCCCGAGCCCATAGACACAAGAAATCAGCAATTGAAGAGAGAATATTTCAATGACGTCTGTAACCTAAGCTAAGTGACAGTTAAAAAGAAACAGAGAAGGCAAGTAGAAGTATTCACACGCACGTTTGTAATGTCGTGATTACGTTATTTTTGAAGTTTTTTCCCGAGATGCACTGTACAACTGATGATGGTATAGCGTTCCAGTTTTTTATAGTTCATGGCAAGAATGAGTTTGCATATGCATCGATATGTAGTTGTGGCGCAATGAACATGAAGTCATGCTTCTGCCTGAGAGTTCGCTTTAGATGAGGCAATAGGTAGTGTGAAATGGCAATGTGAAATTGATGTTTCAAAAGTAAAAACAGAAATTTAAATCTTGCTACTAGGCGCCATTGTGGGTGTTCAGAAGAAGTATACTAAAGAATTAACGGGTGCGAAATATATGGATCTTGTTCAATATAGATTCAATACCAATAATATTGGAAAATAAGTTTGCGTAAGGTAAGTACCAACCAATTGTGGGAGTAATTAACGCAATTTGAATGAACAAGTTCACTGAAAGGGCTGATGGTTTTCGTGTGGGCAACTGCTAACGTTGCTGTGCCTGGGGGACCACATTGAAACCATGTGTGAATCTCTATGGAGCCTTCGTTACCCGTTGGTACTACCGGGCCAATTAGTGAACATTTAGGGTCACCGCCTGATTTCTTGTTATTAAACCCCATTAATTGACGCGAGATTTTCAAAAACCAAGAAAATGAAAAAATGGCGAAGTTTCTACTGAGGCGCGCAACGGTGAAGCTGGACGATTCTAAAGAGTAATCTAATCGTTTCTAGCTCGTTTCTAGGCCTTTCAAGGTGATGCAAGTTGTATCTACGCCGTATCTAGTTTTTTGCTAGGCGTTAGCTAGGAGGCGATAGGTTATTAATTCGTTGATACTTAGCACAGAGAGGTTGCAGTTAAGCTAGTCGAAAGTGGTGCAAAATAACAAAAGCGCCGACCAAGGTCGTAGTTGAACGTACTTGGGGTATTCGGCGCACCGCCTTGGATCGCATCCACTTTTGCACTTCTTCACGTTTAGAGTATATGTCAATAGTGAGCAGGCGCATTAACCGATTTCGGTGGTATGCCTTTGTTCATGATTATGATGAGAGTCTTCCGGTAGGTCGCACACAAAAACGGCTAGCTTAAACAGCTTTGTTGATGAAACAATTTTTTTCTCGTCTCTTTATCAATGCTGAAACAAGCTTCTTGCCACTATAGGAAGAGGCTTAGTAAGCAATAAATACACCTAAATCTTGCTGTTCGTGCACCTATGCCCTGTTTTGTTATATATATATTGGCATGGTCTACTGGGTCATCGAACTGTCTTATATAAAAAAAACATTCAGTACGTCACCTTATGAGAAACATGGGCTTAACTCCCCAACATTCATGAAATCTCATTCATTCATCTCACGAACATTTCACAGGTGTCTGAGGGAATGTGTAAGGGTGTTTATATTCATTTACTTTACTTTATTTAAAAACAGCCGACAACGATTCGGTCCCTGCAGGAAGGGCACTAATCTTTCATACAAAACAGGAAGTCCAATACAAAATATCAATACAATTAGACCAAACCGCATACAAAACAACAAACAATATGCATAAATAGTCATATAAACATAAAATTCAACATCATACTAATACATAAGTAGGTAATATAAGGATAAGAATCTGACATAAGGAATACAAATAATACAAGGAAGCTACATTTTAAAGGTTCATTTGTGGAGTTCCACTCTGGCACTGTTATAGGGAAGAAATAATATTTGTAAGTATCTGTCCTTGAAAAATTAGGGGTTAATGCATTTGTATGTTAATGACATGCATGCCTTGTGAACAGGAGGACACATATAACGCGAGATCTGTGCATAATTCATGATTGAAAAATGATTGTAGAAAGTTGAAACATAGCATCTAGTGGCCTAATTCGAGCAGCGGAATGTCAATTTTTATCATGAGCTGTGTGATGGAGTCGGTGCGCTAAAGCATTAGGTATAAAAATTTCAACTTCACACATGTATACCTTCTACCAACAGTGTATAGAAATGAGGGATAATTGTTTCCGGTTTGTTACAGCTTGGGACGTTAGATGTCCTCGGCATAAAAAAATTCGCTCCAACAGAAAGGTTCTTACGCGAAGTGCTCCGGTGTATAAATGAGAAAAAAGAACATTTTTTTCCCTTTAGGAGCTGTCTGCATTTTTTCTCTCGTTTAAGTATTCCAATACCTTCTACATATCTCTTTGTAAACTGATTCGTAATAACATCTGGACCACTTGATTCTGCAGTTTTTAAATTCAAAAGCATTACCACAATATCATTGAATGAAATGCGTTTAAATACTTTACTAAGAATTAAGGAGCTTGATATCAAAAACAAAAGCAAGCACGTCAAAATATTTGTAACTAAAAAGCTAGTGATATCAGATCTTAAATCATGATACACGATTCAACAACCGTGGAACATTAAAATAGCCACACCTGCCAAAAACCACGGCACATTACATCGAAAGCTGGAAGAGTGGCCTTTGCAAGGCTTGAAGTAAACTCTCTCTGGGCGTCTTCAACAAGGATACATAGTAACGTACCCAGTATTCCATGAAGCAGATTTTTTTTTTTGCGATGTATAAAATCACTCACAATTCCATTATTCACCGTCATATGGTGAAACCAGGCACTGAAGAATCGTTAGGGTTGAATGCCCCAAAGCGACCAATGGTTATAGAAACGCCGCAGTGAAGGGCTCTGGTAATTTTGACCTCTTGAGGTTCATGCATTTAAATCTAACCACACGAGCCTTAAGCATTTTCGCCTCCATTGAAGTTGCGGTTGCCGTGGCCGCGATAAGATCCTGCAACCTGTGGGCCAGTAGATAAAGAGGGTACTGACTACATGCTTGTAAGGAATAATACGCCTGTTCCTGAAACAGTAGTTGATGACAATAAAAAAATTGCTTTCGACCTTCGCAACAGGTGGGATGCTGTCACGAGCAAGAGTCCATATGGGGAAAGAGTAGACAACAAAGTGTATAGACGATGGTCGGTGCTGTGCGAGTGCGGGCACCGTACAGCGAGGCCGGAGGTGCGTGACCACAGAGGCGATCGGTGCGCGAGCAGCGACGAGCTGGCATTGTCGACGTGGTCTTCGCAATAGAAGGTTGCATCGCAAGCAAACGCACTGGTGACAGGAGCATCAGGACAGTGAGTCGGCAACTGTGACGCGAGCCTGCCAAGAAGAAGACGGAGACCTCGACACGCTTCGAGGAATTTGATTGATTGATATGTGGGGTTTAACGTCCCAAAACCACCATTTGATTATGAGAGCGCCGTAATGGAGGGCTCCGGAAATTTCGACCACCTGGGGTTCTTTAACGTGCACCCAAACCTGAGCGCACGGGCCTACAACAATCCCGTCTCTCTCTTTTCCTTTGATCCCCTCACCCCTTCCCCCAGTGCAGGGTAGCAAACCGGACGTGCGTCTGGTTGACCTCCCTGCCTTTCATTTCTTACCCTCCTCCTCCTCCGCCTCCATCGAAAATGCAGCTGCTGCAGCCGGGATTTGATCCCACGACCTGCGGGTCAGCAGCCGAGTATCTCAGCTACTAGACCACCGCGGCGGGGCACGCTTCGATGGAGGATGCAGCCACCACGCACAACAAGCACCAACGTTCCTGGCGCAAACCCCCTTCGACACAAGCCGCCAAAGACAGTCCCCGAGTGGCCACGTCGCCATGCAGCACCGGGTATCACCAGTGACCGCTGAGCCCAGCCACCCAGACATCCGCCAAGTCAGCAACGACGCAAGGCGACGATGGTGGTCAACCACGTCGGCAGCGGCACGAACGGCGACGTTCCTAGATAAGGCCGAGTACCCCGACAATTAAGGACACGACCAATCCAGAAATTTACGATCAGCGCATCAGATGCGACAAATAAGGTGACGAAAAGCACCATGAGAAGGACTAAGGCTGTTGAGATGTCTATTAAGAGTTATTACAGTTTAGTGCAAATGATTTTATTTGAGGTTAACTTTGGTAGTTAATACTCTTAGTTTTGTACGAACATTTTTTGTATACAGAGGGCGTGTCATATGTGATTGTTTATTAAACGTGATGTGTTGTTATTCGAGTCTTGTCTCGGTCCATCACCCGCAGCACCAGCCCGGTAATACGTGAAAGATGCTTTAAACCACCCACTGGTTACGCAACTTGAATTGTGTGCCGCCTGGTTGCAACGCTTGCCCGAAAAGGTGAGTGTTTCTAACGCTTTGCTAAGAGGAGACGGTGGTGGCACCTACCCGTCGCCTTGCGTTCTACACCTTATCACCACTATGACAGGCGTGAACACGCGTCTCAAAACCATGCACTTTTTTTTTCCAAACAGCCAGATGGCGCCCATGTCTCTAGTGTGACGTGACTTGATGCGTTCGTTCGGGTCCGCTGCACGCTCGAGGCACTTTAACGCAGCGCCTCCAGATTACCACTCAGGGATGTTCTTGTGCAGAACATCAAATTAATGTTTTAATCACACTCTCCACACGTAAGACTATCGTCTTTTGACGAGATTACATGCAGATACGAGGTCAATTTTTTATTTCTAGTTGGACGTCTTGCCCCGCCATGGTTGTCTAGTGGCTATAGGTACTCGGCTGCTGACCTGCAGGTCGCGCGATCGAATCCCGGCTTCGGCGGCTGCATTTCCGATGGAGGCGAAAATGTTGTAGGCCCGTGTGCTCATATTTGGGTGCATGCGTTAAAGAACCCCAGGTGGTCGAATTTTTCAAGGTCTCGACTACGCCGTCTCTTATACTCATATGACGCTTTTGGACATGAAACCCTATATATCAATAAATAGTTGGACGTCGTGCGGAAGAGGACAAGATAAATACATTGAAATGCACAAGAAGCATCACTGAACAAAGTGTACCATGGCCGTCAAGCACTGCTAGAGGATATAACGCCTTGAAGTGGCCTTATAGTAACCTCGGCTTCAATCCTTTCTAACTATAAAAGAACACATTTATTTGTTCATACAATCCCGGTAAACCTTGATATACTTTCTTTGAAAGGCTTTTTTATTTGTCTCCTCTTAGGGTCACAAAGAAAGCCAGCCATTCCAGAGTGCCATATAATGCGCAAGGCAATCGTCTTGAATACACCAATTGAATATTCGTCGTTATTCTCTATTGCTAAATACCGAATTCTATGAGAAATTAACGAAAATTGTATTTTGAGTGTTCTCTGTAAAACATCACAAAAATAGATTCTCTCCCAACAGTGTAGGAAACTGTGGACAATTGTTGCTGGCAAGCTACAGCTTAAGCCGTTGGAACCCCATAGCATAAAAAATTTCGCTCCGATTGAAATGAACTTACAGGAAGTGCTCCGGTGTGTATTTTACAAACGGCATTTTTTTCATTTGGAGCTGCCTGCATTTTTTCACTGCTTTAACCATATGCTGATCCTTATGTCCTTTACATAGCACTCTGTTTATTGGGATGCGAATCACAGTGTCACATACGCTTTTGTAAAGTTTTTCCTTTTGAACAGACCTCAGGTAAACTGCCGAAAAACGGACACACAAAAACTGACCACAACAACACCTGTCATCACTCGAGTGCTCACAACAAACTGTGGCAACAGTTCGCTTAGTCTTAGTTCACACACTATTAGCAGGAGAGGATCTCTTAATTTGCGGGAAAAGAAAAACCAGTTTAGCAACTACTTGATGAACAGATGTGCCAGCCTCCTCCCCCCTTTTCACCCGCGTTAACGAATTTGTACGGCTGCACCTTTTCTAGTTACACTCCCAAACAATCATTGTCAACCCCTGCTGTAATTTCCGCACATTGACCCTTCAAAAGTACGGAATTCGGATCCGATACCATAGAAACAAAGGACAGGTAAAACCAGTTGAATGCAATGGTCTTTCCAAATAGGGACAGACAAGTTGCTTTCCATCTATTATAATTCTTGTTTATTTCTTTTGTTTGTAGTTTACAATATTTATGAATCATAACTACTTTTGTATGATTCGACCCGCGTTGCAAAAATTCAACTAGTGTTTTGGTCAATTTATTGGCTGCAAAAAATACAGGAGTTAAAAACCATAATCCATGCCAAAACCTGAGGCAATTACACCAGTTTATGTGACTTCCTGTGACTTTGGCTAAACACTTAGTTATTCTTAGGAAATCTTCAATGCATCCACAAGTAGTACTACATATCGCAAAATCTTCAGCATGTGCGAGTGGTTTGACGTTTGAGGATAGTAATCTGAACTCACTATTAATATGGTTAGGCAGTATCGACAGACATAATGTTTGAATGTAGATACCAAAGAAGAGTACTAGCTACTTTGTTTAATTTTCAGGCTTTCTTTAGGGGAGAAGCACCTCTTGCTCGGGGCAAGTCCATCTGCGTCCTGTGTCCACTACCTATCGAGGCGAGCGCGAGCTCTTTTGGCGCGCTTCATTTAGCATCGCCAGGAGCCCAGTCAGTGCACATCTCCATGCAGCTTTTCATCCTTAACAGCTGGAAGTGACGGCCTGTCCACCACCAAGACCACGCACTGAGAGCTCGCAAGACAGAAGAAAGACGCCTGCGTCGACAACAATCGCAAACCAACATTACCATCGATCCGGAGGTGGCAGCATCGGTGAGGGCTGACACAGTCAAAGCCAAGAGTGCTCGTCGACAAGCGGATCTCCAAGTGAGAGCCCGCGAAACAGAGGCGGCACGCAAGTGGCGGCAGGAGAACCTTCAATAGGAGCAAGCGCGGGAAGAAGAGGTCAAGCACCGAAAGCAGTCGCTACCTGCCGTTGACAGCGTGAACGTGCGCTTCAAGCGCGACTTCCTCGATCGCAAAACCACGTGGGTTCAGCCAGAGCTGTATATTATGTGACCGCCTGTGGTTTGATAACAACCGCAGCACCATCGTGTCCATCTGCAACGAGCAGTCTCGCGCCAACGCTACCACCATGCTCCAACGGAGTTTCCGGCCGCTGCCACGTCAGCGCCACAGCCAACTGGCTACCTTGAGCACCGCGTTTGCTCCTCTTGCAACGACACTTCTGTGGCGGAAAGGGTTCAGAACATGAGTGTAACGTACAGGTACAACTACCCTCCTAAGCCAGACCACCTGCCCATGCTCAACCCAGTCGAACGACGCCTCATAGCTCCACGACTACCCTTAATGAGCATCAGCTCTTTGACTCATGGTGGCGGCCGGTACGGCATTAAGAGGCAAGTATTAGATGTGGCCATTAACATTCCCAACATCGGGCACTGCCTGCGGTGGAACGCGCCAGACGACGCCGCCTTCGACGTACACCTCAAGCGCCGGATCATTAGCAAGCCATCTCACGAGAAGGACCTCGTCAAGAAACGCCACCTGCGGACTTGGCTGAAACATGTATATGATGCTATCAATATGTAAATATTAAACATCGTGAATATAAGGTATATACAATCACTCCTATAACAACATGTCAAGTCTTCGTAAGACATACGGGAGAGGGTTTCTCGGCTCGCCGATAAGCATTGAAGCTTCACCTTACTCATCACATTCTCTTCATGGAAATGTCGAGCTTTTTCCTCTTCGAGGATTTCACAACCCTGTCCTCCTCGGCAAGCAAGGAGACAGTAGTGCAGTAGTTGAGGGAAGAGGGGCAGCTCGTTTAATGTGTCTCTTGGAAGCATTGGTTGCCTCGTTTTGATCGAATGCATAGTGTGAAACTTGGCCCCAGTTTTAGGCTTGTCCTTAAATTCGAAATTGTCAACGTTGCATGCTCAGGGCCAATGGTCAGCCGAAACCAGCGAAGATTGGCAGTTGTTTTGGCGAGTGCGCTGAGCATGAGCATACCCCAGGATGATCTTCATTTCCGTGTGTTCTTGCTGGCAGCCGTCGGTGCCCTCTCAACGTCAAGTGTAAACGTAGTTTTGGCGTTAACGTTATCGGCAAAGAATATTTGGTAATCTCCGTATTCTGGTACACAAAAGTAACGCAGCTGTCCAGCTCCTCTTTTACGAGACAAAGAGCTGAGTTTAGTCAAATTACGAGGGCTAGCACTCGAATGCACAAATGAAAACGCAAACGCATCGCGCATTTCTTTCTCGTAACATTTGCCAAGTCAGCATGCTCAACCCTGCGTTCACGTCAACTCATTCGAAGTATACTTCGAATAACTTCGGCTCTATAGAGCCGAAGTTCTGTTATAGAACATTGGAACACGTGAGTTCAAAGCCAATGTTCTGCCAAATAAAATGCGGTGCGTGCTGATTGAACCACTCATATAACAGTCGCGGTTGTCATGAAGCTCATCAATCATACTGGTCCGAGTATCGCACTAATACTACACCGCCACTAAAAAGAAAGATGAAGTTCGTTGAGAAAGTAAGCTGTCCCTCGTTGTCACGATTGGCACTTCTGCTGGCATTTGTAGAGTAGTTACATTGACCTGCATTTCGATTCTGCTACATCGAGCTCAAAAAAGTGGAGAGCCAAAGTTATTCGCTCGTCGGAAAGGTGGCTCTCTAGACACACCTTACTTCATTATGGGGATATATTTGTCTGCAGTACTTTCAAGGCCTAAGCATAAAAAATAGAGTGTAAGCTTTGTTTCTTAATTTACAGTTAATTCGATTTTGTGAGTTTGCTGTCGCAAAACGACAAACTGACACCTATATCTCCCGTGAAAACCTTACTTTCATTTTTTTGGAAGCCTGAAGAAATGAAGCTTTCTCAATGGTCAAGCAATAGGATGATTCCACGAGAGATCGACACGGGTCCAGAAGCTGATATTTTAGATTTAATTGAGTATTTTATATTTCTTGAACCTCTCACCAGGTAGCCCGAAAGTCAACTTCGTTTTATGATTAACGGCATAACTTACGGAAAAAATATCAAACTTCACCAACAAGGAGGCACCAATTTCGTCACCTGTCATTTTCGAAAATCGCCAATTCTATAAAAAGACAAATATTTTTGTTTCAAGGAAGATATTTTTACCTGAAATGAATATCTAATAAAGAATGAATTCATACGGTTTCAAGTTTCTAGACCTTAAGAAAATAGCTTTTAAAAATGTCCAATTTCTCGACAGTTTAAAATAAGTTACGCATTCCCCATTTTTTCCCCGAAAGTAATGCAAGCAGCGTTTTCAAACTTGACACGTTTTAAGGATATAGTGTGTTTATTAGGTAGATAAAAATATTGCTGTTGTAGGGCAAATGTAAATGTTTATATATTGCCTCAAAATTCTCATATTGGCAAAAGTGTACTTCACTGAAATTTGAATAATAAAAAACCCCATCTTCAGTTTTTCTTAAAATCTCGTAAATAGACAACCGAAGGCCCTCATACAGTTGTAATATAGAAAAACATGTTGCATTATTTTGTTTTAGCGACAGTATTCGTGGTACAAATCATAGCTTTTCGAGATGCGCTAATAAGTTGAGAAATCTAGAAATCGGAACGGAAAAGCGGCAATACGCTTCAAACGCGAGTAAACGTGACCGCATTTGGGGAGAAAGGTTGATGTAGCAGATAAAAGTTACTATTTTGAACACGGTATTCTACAGTATCGGAATTCACTCTTATACGAAGAGCACTGAGACTTCTAATATGTGGTGCCCCTTCATTACTGACACACAGATGGAGCTGCTGTGACGGCCTTGTGTTTGCAACACGTTTGGTAAGAGATTTGAATGTTGAACGAGTTCATAAACGATTCATAACAAGTTTTTATCATTTCGGGCACGAAGACTGCCGCATTAGACTGAAGAACACGCTTTAGGGTAAGTTGTCATCCGTCATCTGCTCTACAAATGAATTGCTGTGCGCCGCATCTCGGAGGCAATGCTTCAGATCATATGCTTCAAAGTAGGGACAAAGATTACGCCTTCCGTAAATTTATCGACAAAAACTTTGTGAAATTCATTTTAACGTACTATACTTTAGCTTTGCATTCGCACTGTGGATACTTGTGCGCAAGTATCCACAGTACGAATGCAAATATTAGAAGTCTCAGTGCTCTACGTATAAGAGTGAATTCAGATACTGTAGAATACCGTGTTCAAAATAGTTACTCCTATCTGCTAAAACAGCCTTTCTTCACCAAACGCGGTCATGTTTACTCGAGTTTGAAGCTTATTGCCGCTTTTCCGCTCCGGTTTCTAGATTGCTCAACTTATCAGCGCCTTCTCGAAAAGCTCTGATTAGTACCACAGATATTGTCGCTAAAAACAAAATAATGCAACATGTTTTTCTATATTACTGTATGATGGCCTTCAGTTGTCAATTTACCAGATGTTAAGAAAAATCAAATATGGGTTTTTTTTATTATGCAAATTTCAGTGGAGTACACTTTTGCCAGTATGAGAATTTGAGGCAATATATAAAAAATTACATTTGCCCTACGGCAGCAATAATTTATGTACCTAATGAACACACTATATCCTTAAAACGTGTCAAGTTTGAAAACGCTGCTTGCATTACTTTAGGAGAAAAAAAAATGGGGAATACGTAACTTATTTTAAACTGTCGCAAAATTAGACATTTTTAAAAGCTATTTTTTTAAGGTCTACAAACTTGAAACCGTATGAGTTCATTCTTCATTAGACATGCATTTAAGGTAAAAAAATATCTTCCTTGAAACAAAAATATTTGTCTTTTTATAGCATCTGCAATTTTCAAAAATGATAGGTGACGAAATTTGTGCCTCCGTGTTGGGGAAGTTTGATTTTATTGGAATTTATGCCGTTAATCATAAAATGAGGAGGAGGAGGAGGAATAAATGAGGAAGGACAGGGAGGTTAGCCAGTTCTCAGACCGGCTGGCTACCCTGTACTGGGGAAGGGGGTAAGGGGGATAAAAGATGAGAGAAAAGAGACGTTGTAAAAAAAGAGAGAGAAGGTCATCAGACGATCTACGACGCTGTTTACAGTCTGTCTCTAAGACCACTTGCCCGCAGAAAGCGCAATAACGCTCTCAATGCCTTGCGTGCAGAGGACGGTCTCGGCCAGTGTCCTAATACCCTTTCTTCCGACAATTGGCGATTGTCTATTCTATCTAAAGCTTTTGACAGTTCTTTTCTTGGCACGCTGAAGCGGGGACACTCGCAGAGAAGATGGGAGAAAGTCTCTGCGCAGCCACAGTTGTCACATGTCGGGCTTCTGGCCATTCCGATGCGAAACGAATAAGCATTTGTAAAGGCCACCCCAATCCACAGACGGCACAAAAGTGTCTCCTCTGCTCTGGTTATTCCTGATGGAAGACGGAGCTGCAGGTGTGGGTCCAAATCATGAAGGCGGACGTTGGTGAATGCCGGTGAATTCCACTGAGCGAGTGTCAGTTCTCGTGCAAGTGATCGAAGCCTTGCAGCGGCGTCCGTTCTTGATAATGGTATAGCTACACGAGGGGCATCGTCATGAGCAGTTCGGGCTGCTTCATCTGCACGGTCGTTTCCATCAATGCTGCAGTGGCCTGGTATCCATTGATATGCTATGTCATGTTGTTTCTCTATAGCCCAGTGATGGAGCAGTCGTATTTTAGCAATTAGCTGTTCGTTTGGTCCATGACGATATGGCGAGGCAATTTCCTGGAGAGCTGCTTTGGAGTCGGAGAATATTGAGCATGCCTGTTGCGGTTCTTCAACTAGGAACTCCAGAGCGGCACGAATGGCGGCGAGTTGTGCCGCCGTGGATGATGTCAGATGCGAGGTCCTGAACTTTATCATGATGGATTTCTCCGGAATTACCACTGCGCCTGTTGAACTTGTTGAAGTGACCGACCCATCCGTGTAAATGTGAATGCGTCCACTGTGTTTCTCATGCAGAAACAGTAATGTTGTTTGTTTTAGGGCCAAATTTGACAAATGTTTCTTCTTTTGCATTCCGGGGATGGTTATCAGGGCTTCCAGTGGATGTAGACACCACAATGGTAACGACGGTCTTGCTGCGTGCGTGAAGTTCGTGGGAATCACCGTGCGATGTGGGGCAATAATAGAGCAGAACGCAGAGCATAGCCTGGAAGTTGGAAGGGAGGCAAGGTGATGCGATTGAATCCGGGTGGCATGTCTTATGTGCGTTCTTAAAGCATCGACACGAATGTAGGTTGTGATAGGGTGTTCATGAGCAATTGCGACAGTCGCAGCTGAAGATGCGCATCTCGGCAGCCCGAGGCATATTCTCAGTGCTTGAGCTTGTAATGACTGGAGGACGTGAACGTTTGTTATGCGGGCCTTGCCAAGCACAGGTAGGCTGTAGCGCATGAAGCCAAGAAAAAGTGCAGCATACAGTTGAAGCAAGGCTCGTACCGATGCACCCCATGTTTTTCCCGCAAGAAACCTTAGGACGTGGGTGATCATGGTCAGTTTCTTCTTCATGTAAGCGATATGAGGGCTCCAAGACAAATCACGATCTATTATTACTCCCAGGAAACGGTGAGTCTTTTGATAGCTGATTGTGTGTCCATTAATTCTGATGCGGTATGGCGTCATTGTCTTGCGCGTAAACGCAACTAGTGAGCATTTCTCATATGACAGCTCCAGTCCTCGTCCTTGAAGGTAGTTTGACGTCAGTGTAGCCGCTGTCTGAAGCCTGGCCCGTACGTGTAGACGCGTGACCCCTGATGCCCAGATGCAGATGTCGTCCGCGTATATCGACAGATGTACGGAGCGTGGCAGGACGTCAATGAGGCCGATGAGCGCAAGGTTGAAAAGTATGGGGCTTAGGACCCCACCTTGAGGTACGCCGCGATAAGTATGATGTTGCCTTGTTGCGCCATCTTCTGTCTGAACGAAGAAGATTCTGAAGTTTTACCGTACATGCGTGTGAATGAAAGATGATTATTAGGTCTCTTTGATGTGAATGCAGATGTTTGTAATGTCATTGATAATGGCCTTCTTTTATGTACGTATTTATGAAGTAATGAAAGGAGGTTTATATTGCGTCGGCTGCTCCAAAGAAAGAGTGATAAGTTTCTTTTATTTGTGTTATGATCTTATGCACTTATAATTATGCACTTATGTGTTATGTGTTATGATTAACACTTATGTGTTATGATTATGCACTTATGATCAACGTTTTGTGAAATTAATCTAGAGGCTCTATTTTGGATCGACTTCAGCATGTTAGTAAATAGCTGTGATTAGGAGACCAAACTGCAGAAGCGAATTCCAGCTGAAGGCGAACAAATGTTACGTAAGATAAGGCACGTATATATGTGGGCGTCTTACGTAGATTGCGGCGTATGTAGCCTAATGATCGTGAGGCGTCACAGCAGATGTTGGTGTTGTGGGTAGTATAAGAAAGGTTAGATGTGAAAGTTACACCTAAATATTTAAAAGAGTCAACACTGGATAGGTGATTGCCATTAATAAAGTAAGGAAACTCAGAGTTAGAATGTATGCGAGAGAAGCACATTACTTTACATTTACTTGAATTAAGAGACATTAGCCAACAATTACACCAATTGCTGATGAGGTCGAGGTCATTTTGAATTATTACGTGGTCACAAGTACTAGTTCTTGCTCGGTAAATTATACAGTCGTCAGCGAAAATGCGCACTTGTGAGAATCAATTACTTCGTAAGTCATTATTATAAATGAGAAAAAGCAGTGGACCGAAAAAACTTCTTTGCGGCACACCAGAACAAACGTATGAAAGTGGGGATGAAAAATCATTAACAATGGTGAATCGCTTCCGGTTAGTAAGAAAGTTCCGTGGTGCTGGTGGTGTACATGTACTTCACATGTATTGCCACATGGTTTGCTTGGGTGAGATCGAAGAGTGAAAGAAGACAAAGACGATCTCTCTGAGCCGCTGCTTGAGTAGTCGACTAAACGAGCCCATTTTTTATCAAGTATGTCGATAGTAACGTGACAAGACTGGTGGAGGTGCTGGGTACAACGTCTCACAATCCACCCGATGCCCAAGACCCCGTCCAGCAGCCGGAACACAAGCCCTGCACCCGTGGACACTCCTGTTCATAGAGTAAGCCGCCGCCAACGAGGCCTACCGCCTGAGACACCAACCACTGACGCAGCGACTATGACTTCGATACAAGATCGCATGCAAGCTCCGACACCTTCCACGCCGATCTACTGCACCGTCCAGAACCCGCTGATGCCTAGCCCCTTTCACGGAGAGCAGCATGAAGATGTTGATGACTGGCTGAGTGAGATCGAACGTGTCGCAGCGATCAATTACTGGGATGATGCCGCGAAGCTCCGGAACGTGTACACTTGCCCAAAAGACGGTGCCAAGACGTGGTTTTTCAATAGGGATGATGTTCTGACATCTTGGCGCGAGTTCCATCGTCGCCTCCTGGAGACCTACAGGAGTCCCTACCGCCGCGATCGGGCGGAGCGTGCACTACAATCACGCCAATCACGCATCCAGATGCCCAACGAGACCATCTCGATGTACGTCGAGGACATGACACGGTTTTCAAGCGAGCGGATCCTGCTATGGAAGAAGAAAAAAAGTTGCGCCACCTCATGCGTGGTGTGAAGGAACAACTTTTTGCTGGTTTGGTGCGCAGTCCCCTCAAAAGTGTTGCTGAGTTCCTCACTGAAGCGGCAACAATGGAGCGAGTACTGCACCAACGGTCTGCCCAGATTGATTATCAAGTGAATGCTGCCTTAACTCCCGAAATTTTCGCCACCCCTGGGAGCAAGAGCCCCGAATGGATTCGCGTGATCATTCGATCTGTCGTCCGGGAAGAAATGGAAAAGATGTACGGGACAAGGCAAATCGATGTTGGTTCTATTACCAGTGTCATCCGCGACGAGGTCCAGCAGGCGCTGCACGCCCATCGTTTTCCGCCCACGTCGGTTGATCTGCAAACGGCTCCTGTGTCTACTGATAGTTGCCGTCGTACGTACGCGGAAGCCTTGCGATCTGCCACTCCTCTTTCGGGTCAAGGAGTTCCGATCCAGCCAGTGCCGCACGTCCCGATCCAGACAGTGCCGCAAGTCCCGATCCAGACAATGCCATACGTCCCGATCCAGACAATGATGCCGTCAGTCGCGATTCAGTCAGCGCACGCTGATTTGGACATCGATAGTCGCCGTGCACCGACGCGCAAGTCTGATTTCTGGCGTACGCCAGACAGACGACCCCTCTGCTATCATTGCGGTGAGGCTGGTCACATTTACCGCGAATGCCCTTACCGGCAACTTGGACTGCGCGGATTTCCCGTCAATTCCCCTCGTCCCCGAATTGGTCAAGAGTATCTCGCGCAACAGCGTGCACCCTTTACACGACGGCAATCGCGGTCACCATCTCCGAGGAGACCCGCAGCCACTGGGCTACGTTTCGGGGTGACGGCACGGGAACGCTCCCCGAGCCCTCGTCGGGAAAACTGAAGGCAGCGGCCTTCGGGGGCAAGGTCGCTGGGACTCAAAGTGCGGAAGACCTCCCATCGACGCTTGCACGCAACGCCGAAGGCATTTCGTCAGAGAATAATCGCAGTGCCGAAGAAACGCCGACATCCGCATCTGAACCTAGTGACCGCATGTCACTCGACATACCTGTGCTGGTTGACGGTCTACAGGTAGGTGCATTGGTAGACACTGGTGCAGACTATTCGATCATCAGCGGGAGGCTAGCGAAAGATCTCAGGAAAGTGATCACGCCGTGGAATGGAACGCGAATTCGAACAGCTGGAGGACACGTTGTAACACCGCTGGGTCGCTGTACCGCAAGAGTGAAAATTCGTGTGTCAACGTTTGTGCTCAGCTGCCTCGTTCTTCGCGACTGTTCGCGTCAGCTGATTATCGGCATGGACTTCGGGAATACGGCGCCATCAAAAATCTCCGTGAGCGCATCGTTACCTTCTCGACTCAAGGCGCAACAGATCGAGACGCTGATAACTGCCGTAGACTTGCGCTGCGTGTTGCTGACGACAGTGTGACGCTGCCACCTCGAGCAACTGTTCCCATCGAAGTCACTTGTGAAGACTTCCAAGACGGCGACGTAGTGGCTGAAAGCAACTTATCACTTCTGCTGCTCCAAGGTGTATGCGCCGCCCGAAGTGTTGTGAGCGTCCGTGACGGACAGTCAACGATACTAGCTACGAACTTCAAATACGAGCACCGGCATCTTTTCCGCGGAACCACCCTAGCTTATGGAGAACCTGTTGCCTACGTCACAGAGTGCTTCGCGTCCGAGGAAACGCATGATGATGAGGAATTTCTAGACCACATCGACATTAATTTGACGCTGTCAGACGAGAGAAAGGCTGCACTTCACGACCTTTTAAGGGAGTTTAGATCTTGCTTCGCCTCTTCTTCTAAAGTCCGTCAAACACACCTCACGAAGCATCGAATTATTACCGACGATGACGTCCGCCCCATCCGGCAGCAGCCTTATCGCGTTTCTGTCAAAGAACGCGAGGCTATTCAGACACAAGTAAAAGAGATGCTCGATGACGGGATTATTCAACCATCCAGCAGCGCTTGGTCCTCGCCAGTCGTTCTAGTGAAGAAAAAAGACGGAACGCTGTGATTCTGTATTCATTACAGGAAGCCTAATAGCGTCACAAAAAAGGACGTCTACCCGCTTTCACGGGTCGACGACTCCCTCGACAGATTACGACGTGCGAAGTATTTTTCGTCCATCGATCTAAAGAGTGGCTATTGGCGAATTGAAGTGGATGAACGAGACCGAGAAAAAAATTGTCCGCAGCTTCCCTCGGGGGAACACTGAGGAGGATGCGGAGCATATAATTGGTTAACGGGGTGTTAAAGTGCGACTTACTTGGGTCGATGGCTAAATTGGTTGACGTGGTTGTGAAATGGGGTGTTGAATTGCGACTTACTTGGGTCGATGGCTAAATTGGTTAACGTGGTTGTAGGAGGGGGTGTTAAATGAGTGAACACGTACACACGTATGCGAAAGGGCGGCGCTGGTCGAAGGGACGTCGATCATTGTGTTTGTGGATTCGTTGGAATTCATTTCACCGCAACCTTGGACGTCGACACGCCGTACAAACCAACCGACGAGCGGCAACTGAGCGAGCGAGCGCCGACCTTGAGTATATATACAGCGCGACGGCGCATGCACTGTCAGCTGTTGAACGTTCTCGAAGCGCGACGGCGCATGCGCGTCCACTGGAGAATCAGAAGAATTGTAGAATGTTCTCGAAGGGGAGAAGCGCGCGCGGCACAGATGGTGGCTGACGGTGCATGCGCGCGTCAGCTGTCGAATGTTCGAGAAGGGGGAGAAGCGCAACGGCGCATGCGCGCGCGTCAGCTGGCGATGTTCTCGAAGCGCGACGGCGCATGCACGCGCGTCAACTGCCGATGTTCTCGAAGCGTGACGGCGCATGCGCGCTACATTATACAGCTAGCGAATGTTCGTGAAGAGGAGAAGCGCACGCGGTGTGTAGAGGAGGAAGGGTGCACAGATGGTGGAGGAGTGAAGCGCGCGCGGTGTGTAGAGGAGGAAGGGATGCACAGATGGTGGAAGAAGGAGGAGGAAGCTTGCGGACGGCGCCGCACTACAAGCCTCGAGTATTAGATGCTCCGCATCTAAAACCGCGTTTGTGACTCCAGACGGACTTTACGAATTCCGAGTTCTTCCCTTCGGCCTCTGTTCTGCACCAGCCACTTTTCAGAGGATGATGGACACTGTTCTCGCTGGCTTGAAGTGGCAAAGCTGCCTTGTCTGCCTCGATGATGTGGTCATCTTTTCCGAGAGCTTTGAAGAACATCTGAAGCGTCTGAGAAAGGTTCTGGAAGCCATTCGCACAGCTGAACTCACACTGAAACCCCAAAAATGCCAATTCGGCTATGAAGAGCTGAAATTTCTGGGACATGTCATTAGTGCGGATTGAGTGCGACCTGATCCAAACAAAACTGCTGCTGTCGCCGCCTTCCCCGTTCCATCAGATAAAAGAGCAGTACGCCGTTTCCTCGGCTTGTGCGCGTATTATCGACGATTTATTGCCAACTTCTCTAAGATAGCTGAACCTCTTACGCGACTCACCCGAGATGACGTACCCTTTACTTGGGGCGCGGAACAAGATACAGCGTTCACAGAGTTACGACAGAGAATGCAAACAGCCCCTGTTCTTGCCCATTTTGATGAGGACGCTGCTACAGAAATTCATACAGATGGCAGCAACGTCGGACTTGGCGCTGTCCTTGTACAACGACACGGCGGCGTTGAGCATGTGATAGCTTACGCCAGTCGTACTCTTTCTCGAGCTGAGACCAACTATTCTACGTTTGAAAAAGAATGCCTCGCAGTCGTGTGGGCGACGACCAAATTTCGACCTTACCTCTACGGTCGTCCCTTCAAAGTGGTGACTGACCACCACTCACTCTGCTGGCTGACAAATCTCAGAGATCCATCTGGTCGTCTCGCACGGTCGAGTTTGCGTTTGCAGGAGTTTGATATCACGATTGTGTACAGGTCAGGGCGCAAACACGAAGACGCCGACGCGCTTTCTCGAGCACCTGTGGGGAACGCTGTCAGGGGCTCCGAAGATGAAGATGCCTTTCTCGGAGCAGTTAGTGACTCCGAATTTATGTCAAAGCAGCGGGCAGACGATGAATTACGCCCAGTAATTGATTCCCTGGAATGCCACAACTCTCAGGTCCCTCAACACATTGCTCGCGAACTGCCCTCTTTTTGTCTAAGAAGAGGCACTCTTTACAAGAAAAACGCCCGTGGTAGCGACAAAGCCTTCATACTCGTTGTTCCTACCGAAATGCGTGATGAAATCCTCCTTGCGTGCCACGACGAGCCCACGTCAGGACATTTGGGCTATTCGCGAACTCTCGCCCGAGTACGCCAACAGTATTACTGGCCGCGACTATCAACTAGTGTACATCGATATGTGAAAGGCTGCCGTGAGTGCCAGCGCCGCAAGACCCCGCCTGTGAGACCCGCGGGTCTGCTCCAGCCAATCGCACCACCACGAACACCATTTGACCTCGTGGGAATGGACCTACTCGGGCCCTTCCCTTTGTCGTCCTCTGGGAACAAATGGATTATAGTTGCGACAGATTATCTTACGCGTTATGCTGAAACAAAAGCGTTACCCCGTGGCACGGCCTCTGAAGTCGCGCAGTTCTTTGTGCACCAAATCGTCCTACGGCATGGTGCCCCGTCATGCGTGATTACGGACAGAGGGACGTCGTTTACAGCACGAATGATGGAGGACATTTTAAACTGAGCTGCACAAGTCATCGAAAAACAGCGGCTTATCATCCGCAATCCGATGGATTGACAGAGAGGCTTAACAAGTCCATAGCGGACATCTGTCAATGTACGTGGACGTACAACATAAAACCTGGGACGAGATTCTTCCATACATCACGTTTGCTTATAATATGGCAACGCAAGAAACAACGCGATTTCCGCCTTTCCGACTTGTTTACGGACGCAACGTGCGAACCATGCTCGATGCTATGCTTCCGTGTGACCAAAGCAATGAACTTGCTGAAGATGCTGAGCAATACACTCAATACGCCGAAGAAGCTCGTCAGCTAGCTCGCATAAACACCAGTCACCAACAAGATGCAGACGCACGACGTTACAACCTCCGCCATCGAAATGTCACCTACCACCCTGGGGACCGAGTGTGGGTGTGGATCCCTGTCCGGCGACCAGGCTTATCCGAAAAGCTCCTAAGTCGTTATTTTGGACCGTACAAGGTTCTTAGACGAATCACAGATCTTACCTACGAGGTATTTCCGGACGGCGCAGCGTCTTCTCGTAGACAGCTTCGGCCCGAAACCGTGCATGTCGTTCGGCTGAAGCCCTACTTCACGCAGTAGCCCTTGTGGTTTCACGTGCTACGACATGCCGTGACATTGCGTTGCTGCTGCTGTTTGTGTTCTCCTGTGTTTTTATGCCTTTTCTTTTTGCGCTTGGCGCAAGCGTTGGCAAAACATCCTCAATTGCGCTGCGAGTAGTGGCACTCTCCCTCTTTTGGTTATCTATACCTGCGTGTGTATACCTTCATTTTTTTTATTTACGAGCATCGAGTCGATGCTTTCAAAGGGGGGGACTATTGCCACATGGTTTGCTTGGGTGAGATCGAAGAGTGAAAGAAGACAAAGACGATCTCTCTGAGCCGCTGCTTGAGTAGTCGACTAATCGAGCCCATTTTTTATCAAGTTTGTCGATAGTAACGTGACAGTACCAAACTCAGTAGTACGCGACGTGAACGGACGACATAGGTAAATGACACATCCAACATGATAATCACGACATGCGTGTCACGTAACAACATGACTACTTGCCACACTGATGATTCTCGCAGTCGTTTTGCTAGCTTCACATATGTCCAATTTGGTATTACGTGACGCCACTGGATTACGAAGGTATGTGACTGGTGCAAACATGATAAACATGTGATGCGTGTCATGTGAGAACATAAATTAATGCCACAGTTAAGGCGCCAAAACATTTTGACGTGACGCGGTGCGCGTGCTCGCCGGCGTTCATTTCGTCGCGTCAGGACCGGCGCCGGTCCTACCATATACTCGCAGGCGGGCGCCACGCTGCGTTGCTTCGACGCATTCGCGTTTCAGCGCATCTGGCGTCCCCCCGTCACGAAGAGAGGGAGACGCAGTGTTGTCTGGGTAACGCAGGAGCGCGAAATGCAGCATGTCACGATTTGTGCCGGTTGCCGTCAGGCCGCGCCGACGGACGCTGGTCGCGTCTGGCGTCAGATAAAGAGTGCTCGCGTTTTGCTAACGTAGCTTCTCTGTGCCTGGAGTTGGAGTACGTTGGTGTATCGTACGCTACATTGGAGTATTTTAAGCCCTTCATAATGTGCTCACGGCCATTTTGCTAGCTCCTCATATACCAAATTTGGTGTTACGGACTGCAATGGATAACGAATTATATGACTGGTGCAAACATGATAATCCTGACACGCGTGTCATGTAAGAACATGACAAGATACTACGTTCATAGCGTGCTCGTGGCCGTTTCGCTAGCTCCGCATATACTAAATTTTGTATCACGTGTACGTGAACAGATGACGAAGGTAAACAACACATCCAAGCATGATAATCATAACACGGAAGTCATGTATAACATCATTTACTTCCAGCTCGTAAATTTGTGCTGATTTCAAGTGACATATCAACATTTCCCAGTTTGGCTTCACATATCGTCAATTCCCACTGTACGTGGGATCTGCCATTTTTTTATGCGTAATCCTAAGCGAGGAGGAAGCAACAAAAGGGAGAAGGCAGGGAGGTTAACCCGAAAGACATCCGGTTGGCTACCCTACACTGCGTGATCAGAGAAGGGGACAAGAAAGATGAGAAAGAGGGAAAAGAAGAAAAAAAAGAGGGAGAGACTGACAGTAATTTTACTGGAGCGTGTATAGCTCTACCGCCTGTCAGAGACGTTTACACAAGCCTGTCTTTCTCAGGAAACACAGCAGGGCTTTCACTGCCTTGTGTGCTGTCGAGGCATGTGGACGTTGCTGTAATAGCACCTGCATAGAAAGAGGCCGATCATCCAGTCGCCGAATTGCGTTGGCAAGTACTTGTCTATCTGAGGTAAATCGAGGACAGTGGCACAGCAGGTGTTCGATATTTTCGTCGTTGCCGCAAGCATCACACGCCGCACTGTCAGTGATTCTATTTAACGTTGTACAAGCTGTCGTTAAAGTAACTCCCAGCCAAAGGCGATAGAGAAGCGAAGCTTCACGTCGATGTAGGCCGGGTGGAGGCCAGATGTTGTAGTAAGGGGTCAAGCTCGTGCAGTCTTGTACGTCGTATGCTTGGTGTGTTCCACTCAGTCAGTGTGAGACTGTGGGCCAGTTGACGAATCTGCTTCGCCGCATCCGCTCTTGAACGCGGAATTGGAATGCTGTTTGCTTTTTCATGTGACGTTCGAGCAGCATAATCTGCAGAATAATTTCCGCCTATACCACAATGCCCAGGTAACCACTGAAAGACGATGTCGTGGCATTTTTGTATTAAAAAGTGGTGAAGTTCCACGGTTTGGTAGGTCAACTGGTCATGGCATCCGCGTCGGAGAACTGATATCAGGCACTGCAACGCTGGTTTTGAGTCAGAAAACACAGCCCATTTACCTGGTCTTTCTTCTGAATTGATGTGTTCCAGTGCATTGTGCAGAGCATCGAGTTCTGACGTCATTGACGTTGTCACATGTGAAGTATTAGTCACCGAGTTACTCCTTGTGATGGTATAACCACTGCTACACCTGAACTAGACAGCGTTGTCGAGCCATCCGTCTAAATGTGCACGTGATTACTGTCCAGTCCCACAGAAGTGTACCAGCTGAGTCTGCTCTCAATCCCTATTGCACGTGATGGGAGTTGAAATCGCCGGTGAGGATTGCCGGTGAGGTGAGGTGGAGGTGAATGATCCTGTACATGACATCCGTGTCATGATTATCAAGTTTGGATGTGCCGTTTACCTTCGTCATCTATTCACGTTATGTGATACCAAATTTGCTATATATGCGGAGCTAGTGAAATGGTAGTGAGTATGCTATGAGCGCAGTATGTTGCCACGTTCTAACATGATACGTGTGTCAGGATTATCACGCTTGCACCAGTCATATATTTCGTCATCCAGTGGCGTCACGTAATACCAAATTTGGCATATGTGAAGCTAGCGAAACGGCCACGAGCGCATCATCAGTGTGGCATGTAGCCATGTTGTTACATGACACGCATCTCATGCTTATCATGTTTGCACCAGTATCATGCCTTCGCCATCCATTCATGTCCCGTAATACAAAATTTGGTAAAAGTAAAGCTAGCGAAATCACTGCCAGCGCATCATGAGCGTGGCATGTAGTCATGTTGTTACTTTACACGCATCTCATTATTTTGATGTTTACGCCGGTCACATACCTTCGTCATCCATTCGCGTACTATAATACCAAATTTTGTATATGTTACGCGAGCGAAATGGCTGCGAGCGCATCATAAGCGTGGCATTTAGTCATGCTGTTACATGACACGCATGTCGTGATTGTTATTTTAGGGTCTGTCAGCTGTGTTCACCATGCAATCATGCCATACCATACCAGTTTTGCAACATGTCATGTTCACGAAGCCACCTCAAAAGCTGCAGGACCATGAAATATCAATCATGACATTCATGACATACATATCATGATTTCCGTGTTATTACCAGTGAAATACCTTCGTCCTACAGTCATCTTATGCCATATCCAGTTTAGTATCGATACCATTATCGGAACGGCCGGGAGAGCTAAAAGTCGTAAGCGGTTGGGTATATAGATAGATAGATAGATAGATAGATAGATAGATAGATAGATAGATAGATAGATAGATAGATAGATAGATAGATAGATAGATAGATAGATAGATAGATAGAAGTTCGCTAAGAAATGCTTCACAATTAAAAGCTGCGAAGAGCTAGGTTATCACAAACTCTTCTATGTTTTCAGCCTTGCACAAGTAGTGTAAGTTCAGCAAATTATTTATTATGCAAAGAAGCGGCCGCTTAGCGTTCACCGCACCAAACGCTTGGCAGTTACACCAGCACCATCGCATGCAGTCCCGAGTTTAACTCGCGCCTTCTCAGAATCTACGAGTTTGTGTCCGAGCTCACGCGTTCATCATTTGATTGACAGACGCCCTTGGCGAAGATCAGGTACGCCCACCACGCCTGCTTTTGCCGAAGAGCAGTAATCACGTCGAGCGGCACAATTAATCTATCAGCTTTATCGCGCAGACTATGCACACACGCACGCACAAGTAAAAGCGATATCACCATGAGGCAACGATATCTCGCATTCACATTCAACGCGTTCACGACGTATCTAATCACAACTGCGTTGACGCCATAATGTGTGCGCCTCCGGTGACCACCTGTCCTTATATTTACCTGCAATATTTGATAGAATCGAAACCAGGAGCACAAGAGTGCTGCGTGTGCACTGTTGCTGCCTTCGAGAGTGGAAATTTTCATGCTACGGGTGGAATGGAAGAACTTGTCTGAAAGAAGACGTACACCCACGAGTACGCCAGTGTGAGGCGTGTATTGAGTTGGCAAAAAGATAGCGCTGCAATCACTCTGATCTCACTGCACTGTTAAAATGTTGACGCAGTTGCCGCGCAAGCGTAATTGCACGCGGAGTTTTTTTTTTTTTTTTGATATCCGCCACAAATGTCCCACATGTGTTTACAAGCCATTTTAAATGCGAAGCATTTCTTAGCGACCTTCGGCGACTTTGAGCGTATCTATCTATCTATCTATCTATCTATCTATCTATCTATCTATCTATCTAGCCACCTACGACTTTAAGTTCTCCCGACCGCTTCGATAATGGTATCGATACCAAACTTAATACGGCATAACATGACTGTACGGAGATCATATCTGACTAGTCATAACATCAAAATCATGACACGTATGCCATGAATGTCACGGTTTACATTTTATGGTCCTACAGCTTTTGCGGTGGTTTCGTTCACATGACATGTTGCAAACCTAGTATGGTATGGCATGATTGCATGGCGAACACAAGCGACAGACCCTAACATGTAAATCATGACATGTGTGTCATGTAGCAACATGACAACATGCCACGCTCATGATGCGCTCGCGGCCGTTTTGCTAGCGTCGCATATAACAAATTTGTTATTACGGTACGTGACGTGAATGGATGACGAAGGTGTGATACTATTGCAAACATGATACACATGAGATGCGTGTCATGTGACAACATGACTACATGCCACACTCATAATGCACTCGTGGCTGTTTCGCTAGCTTCACATATGCCAAATTTTGTGTTACGGGACGAGAGGAAGACGAAGAAGTGTGTTTTGAATAGGAGCTACTTCTGCTAACTCCGGCGTATTTCAGTGGCAATTTAACTCTGTTGATAGGTTTTTGCTGCTCCCTTGGAAGGGTTTATTTAGACCACCCCGGGTGCCTGTCGGCACCAGCGGCGTCAGCGGCAGCTGCCTCCAGGACGCGGATTGGACAAGCAAGCGACAGCGACAGTAAAGATACTCATGGCTACTGTCTCAGCAGTGATGACTTTTCAGATGACGGTTTCCAACCTGTTCGCAGCCGCAAAGCGAAGAGGAGGAATATGAGGGCATCCTCATCCTTAAATATTCAAACTGTAAGTGAAGCGCCAAGTCGAACACTTATACCATCCTGTTTCTGCCTGCACTTCCTACCGTCAGCATGAAACGCCTTAACAGACAGTCTGTGTCGAGGTCTCTGGAAACGCTCGTGCCAAATGAGATCACGGACATAAGAGTGAACGCCAGAAAGAATATACTGGCTGTGGACGTTTTGCACGCAAGTGCGTTGGGCGTTCTGCGCAGTGTAACTGACATGGACGGCAACCAGGTGCGCTCTCATGTTTCCTTGGGATGTGATGTAGGAACCGGCGTTATCTACGACATAGATGTGGCTATTTCCAATAATGACTTACAATTTCTGGTCAAGTCAACAACTGATACGTTGATGTCACCCGGTTAGGCAAGTCTAGCTGTGTGAAGATTGCGTTTAAAAGCACATCCCTCCCTTCTCATGTGAAGGTGGGGTACTTCAGACATGCTGTGCGGCCTTTCATCCCAAAGCCTCTTCAGTGCTGTAAATGCATGAAACTTGGACATGTGAGCAGTGTCTACGAAAATTCGGTGGTATGCCACCGTTGCGCCTCGCTCCATTCAGCGGATAAGTGCGTCACTGCTGTCAATAATTGCTCTAATTGCAATGGATCCCATGAAGCCACATCGAAGGACTGCCCGCGTATTCAAAAGGAAATTGCCATCTTGAAGGAGATGGCGCGCGATCACTCATCTCATCGAGAAGCCGCAGCTAAAGTCAGCAGGCGTCGTTGACGTCGACGTTGGTCTTCAAGGACGCCCGCTACCTCCTCGATGCGTTTGCCAGCTCTCTCTTTATTACCACCTCCTTTACCTCCCAGACCACATGCTGCGGGAAAGGCTGTAAATAACAAAGCCAGTGAGCATACCCTAACTGCTACAGAGTAGCCCGCACTTCAAAGGGAAGCAGCATCAAGCGAACAGAAGGAGTTTCCTGACGGCCAGCCGGTGATTCTGGTTCGAGATATTTCCAACCAAGACAGGCAAGTTACTGCAATCGTGCAATCATTAATTGCCACGATTTGCACGCTACTGAGCAGCATACAATATCCGTCTACCAAGAGTGTACTACAAATACTGGATGCACTGAATCCAGTGCTTGCTAACATCGTATAAGCACAATGGCTCAACAAAATCTCATCTTCCGCAATGAAGTGAAAAGTGCATCGATTTTTCAGTGGAATGCCAGAGGCATGAAGTTCCGTATCTCGGACTTTCGCCAATTTGTTCGGGCCAATCAATTCCCTATACTTGTCATATGTGAACCAAACGTATCAAGGCCTTATAGATTGTCCGGCTATGAAGCTTTTTGTTCAGCCGCTTGCGAAGAACGAAGCAAAATAATTGTTTACATTTGCACAGACTTGACTTATCTTTCGCACCTAATAAGTTCAAATGACGACAATCAGTACGTGTGTCTTCGTGTAAAAAAGAATGCAGTTTCGTTCACACTTATTGGTGGATGTATATCTCCATCATTGCGATTTGACTGCGACAGATTAAAAGACATCCTAATGAGGACCGATGGACCTTGGATTATCACCGGTGACTTCAACGCCCATCACAAGCTTTGGGGGATCATTAGGATGAAAGCCAGGGGCAGGGATATTGTTACATTCGCTTCCGACTACGACCTTTCCATCATGAACGATGGTACCCCAACATATCTGCTGGGTCTCACGTATGGTAGTTTCCTTTTTCCTGACATTGGTGTAACGGTGCTTCTCTCACAAAGCTAAATGGTTTTGCAATATTGAGACTCATGGGAGTGATCACATACCCACCTACGTGAAGATCGATGGTATCAGAAAAAATTGCCCGCAGCTTCCCTCGAGGGAACACTGAGGAGGATGCGGAGCATATATTTGGTTAACGGGGTGTTAAAGTGCGACTTACTTGGGTCGATGGCTAAATTGGTTAACGTGGTTGTGAAATGGGGTGTTAAATTGCGACTTACTTGGGTCGATGGCTAAATAGGTTAACGTGGTTGTAGGAGGGGGTGTTAAATTAGTGAACACGTACACACGTATGCGAAAAGGCGGCGCTGGTCGAAGGGACGTCGATCATTGTGTTTGTGGATTCGTTGGAATTCATTTCACCGCGACCTTGGACGTCGACGCGCCGTACAAACCAACCGACGAGCGGCAACTGAGCGAGCGAGCGCCGACCTTGAGTATATATACAGCACGACGGCGCATGCACTGTCAGCTGTTGAATGTTCTCGAAGCGCGACGCCACATTCGCGTCCACTGGAGAATCAGGAGAATTGTAGATGTCGAACGCGGTGTGTAGAGGAGGAAGGGTGCACAGATGGTGGAGGAGTGAAGCGCGCGCGGTGTGTAGAGGAGGAAGGGATGCACAGATGGTGGAAGAGTGGGCGACGGCGCGACGGCGCATGCGCGCGCGTCTGCTGTCGAATGTTCGAGAAGCGGTGTGGACGGCGCGGACGGCGCGGACGGCGCGGACGGCGCACTACAAGGCGCGAGTATAAGATGCTCCGCATCTAAAAGTTTCTCTTCGGCTGTTGTAATTGGCTCTGACTGGTCGATGTTTAGATCGCGTGTTGAAGACGCTTGCCTAGAAGGCCTTGCCTGCAGCCCGGAAAATACCATCGCGGAAGTTATGCAAGCGTCCAAATGCAAATTATCATTTTCGTCTAAAACAACACAGTTCGGCATCGAACTGGAAAGATTAGGAGCTATACGAAGGCGTGCTGAACGACGATACAGACGCACAAGATCAATTTACGATCTGAGGGAAGCAAGACGGCTCCGGAAAAATATTCAATGACGCATTTACAAGCTGAAGAGCGAACGCTGGAAAGCATTCTGCGAATCTCTAGACCCTCATAAACCGCTGTCTTATATCTGGAGAACTGTTCGTGGTCTTCGCTCCTCTCCGCAACAACGGCACCCTTTAAAAGCTTTGGCACTCCATCATGGAAAAACAGAACGCGAGGTGGCTAAAAAATTTTGCACGAGAGTTGCCGGGAATATTATGAACGAGAGCACCGACGCCGTGATCGTTCCTGAGACGCGATTACTAGAAATGCACATTCCATTCACCATGGAAGAACTGGAAGGTGCGTTAGTCGCTTCTAAGCGCACGTTAGCGCAAGGTCCTGTTGGTATTACTTATTGTGCGTTGGGACACCTTGTACAAAAAGCCAAAAGAGAACTTTTAACATGCTTCAACAACTCCTGGCTCAGCGGCAGTGTTCCCCGAGAATGAAAAATAAGTCGATTAATACCACTTCTGAAATCGGGAAAATCTTCATTAGACTTGACTGCGTATCGCCCTATTGTCCTCGCAAGCTGCCTTGGAAAAGGGATGGAAAGAATGGTTCTATTTCATCTCGAGTGGTACTTGGAATGAAACACTAACTACCCTTCCTGCATGGCAGGCTTCCGTCGTGGCTGCTCCTCCATCGACTGTGTCCTTGACTTATCGACATTTGTTCAGCAAGAAAAAAGTCGCAAGCGTATATTCGTGGCACTCTTTCTTGACGTGAAGGGTGCATATGATAATGTAGCTCACGAGGATGCCTCACTTCTCTCGCAGCAAAGGGCATTGGTGGACAAATGTTTCAATGGATGAAAGATTGTATAACTTGCAGGGTTTTTTTTGTGCAAGCAAATTGGGGTAGGGTAAAACTACTGAACATTACACCTACTGCCGAGTACCTCAGGGAGGTGTTTTAAGCCCAACATTGTTCAACGTTGCCCTCATTGGTCAGGCAGAGGTTCTGCCTAAGTCGGTGTTCCTATCCATATACGCCGATGATATTTGCCTCTGGAGTGCTGCAGTTACTCGCCCTCAGGTGCGTGCACGAATACAGTGGGCAGCAACCCTCACAACAGCCTACCTTCAGAAACAATGCCTGACTATATCAACGGTGAAATGCACGTTGATGGCGTTTACACGCAAACCAATGACGCCATACCTTGTGTACCTCAATGGGCAGAGTGTCAAATATGCACAAACGCATCGTTTTCTGGGCATAATAATCGACAGAAGTCTTTCGTGGAGCCCGCATTGTGCGTACTTAAAGAAAAGACTGCTGTCTCTTGTGCATATATTGAAATTTATATGCGGGAAAGCAGGGAGAACTTCAGTGGCCTCCATGCCACAGCTGTACAGGGCCTTATTTCCGGGTCTATTGCGCTACAGCTTGCCGGTACTGATTAACACATGCAAACCTAATACTCATTCATTGGACAGTTTGCAGGGTCAGGCGCTGCGTATCTGCCTAGGAGTGCCCCGGTGCGCTTCTATTTATGCCACAATCGTGCTTGCCAAAGACCATCCCGTCAGGACATATAGAGTTCTGAATTGCCTCATAGCGCACATTCGACATGCCAGCCGTGTCCCCGACCCCCACTTGACCCTTCTACCCTCCCGAAGACCACGTGCTACGTTTTCAGACGTCATAGCCAAGCACATAAACAACATTTCATCAGAATATACGCCAGCTACGAGAATTGCATGTCCTTTGTGATGCCTCAACGAGCAGCAAGTACGTCTAGAAATTACGGGTACCAAAAATAAAAGCAATCACTCCAGAGTAGCATTGAAGCAAGCAACACTGCTATTATTACATGAGTTGTACTTCGACCGAACGCAGATATACACTGATGGGTCCGTCTCGTCCAGCAGCTCATCAGGTGCCGCTGTAATTCCGGCTATAGCAATGACAATGAAATTTAAGTTGTCGCATATGACTGCATCTACCGCATCAGAGCTTGCTGCTATAAGGGCTCGTCAACAATATCTCGTTCAAGAGCGTCCAGGAAAATCGGTCATATTCTGTGATTCGTAGGCAGCACTTCAGTGTTTCCAGTTTGCCATGCGTTGGAGGAATTATGAACAACTGGTACATGAAATAAGACATCGCCATCTTGAAGCTCTAATACAAGGGCATGATAATATATAAGAATGGCTTCCTGGGCATATCGGTATTACCGGAAATCAATTAGACGATGATGCAGCTCGCTCAGCCCATGAAGGATCCCGTGTGGTCCCGATTCCTCTATCAAGGACTGATGCAGCAAGACAACTTTACGTGCTGGCTCGAGATCTTACACGCATGTTCTGGTCGTCTACCAGCTTCCAAAGGTGTCACTTATATGAACTGGATCCTTCGCTCAAGATACCATCACAACTTTCCCGCTCCGATGCGGCACTGTTATGCCGCCTTTGGTGGGGTGTTGCATTCACAAAGGTGTACTCCTTTCGCATTGGTATGTCAGATACCTCTACATACGACTACTGCGGAGCTGAAGAGACCATTGAACACGTCCTGTGCAGCTGCACTTGCTACGACACACAGTGATGCCAGCTCCGGATGGTTTTGAATCAACTTGACTCTAGACCATTCTGTGTGCAGAAGATTCTGCGTCCTTGGGCATCTACCTCAGTTGCGCAAAAGCGACTAAAGTACTACTACTCTACTTAAAAACAACAAACCTGAGCGACCGCCTGTAGGCTGTGTGTGCTCCCCCGAGTGTGCTCGTGATTTTGTGTACCTTCTTATCTCTCTGCAACCTCTTTTCTCTCTTTCATTCCTTCCCCAGTGCAATGCAGCAAACCGGATGTGTGTCTGGTTAACCTCCCTGCATTTTCTTGCATCTTTATCTCTCTCTCTCTCTCTTGTATTACGTGACGCCAATGGATGACGAAGGTATGTGGCTGTTGCAAACATGATTAACATGAGATGCATGTCATGTGAGAACATCACTAAATGCCACACCAGGCACCGGTCCTGCCATATACTCGCAAGTTCGCACTGCTCTGTGTTGCTTTGACGCATGCACGTTTCAGCACGCCTGGCGTCCCTCCATCACGAAAAGAGGGAGACGCAGTGTTGTCTGCGTAACGCATCGGCGCGAAATGCCACATGTCGCACCGGTTGCCGTCGGGCGGTACCAACAGACGCTGGTCGAGCCGGTCGCGCCTGACGTCAGACTATAGGCGCCTGACGTCAGTGCTCACGTTTTGCAAACGTAACGTCACTGAGCCCAGCGTGCGCAAAAGTCAACTCTACATTCGAGTATATTGGGCCCTTCATGATGCGCTCCCGGCCGTTTTGCAAGCTCCACATATACCAAATTTGGTGTTACGTGACGTCCATGAATGGCAAAAGTTTATGACTGGTGCAAACTTGATAATCTTGACAAGCGTGCCATGTAAGAACATGAAAACGTACCACGCTCATAGCGTGCTCGCGGCTGTTTTGCTAGCTCCACATATACTAAACTTGGTATGACGTGACGTGAATAGATGACGAAGGTAAACGACACATACAAACATGATAATCATGAGACATAAGTCATGTAAGGCATCATTTACCTCCACCTCCTGACATTGTGCTGATTATAAAGTGACATATCAACCCTTCTCATTCGTGCTTTGCATATCATCGATTCCCACTGTACGTAGAATCTACCAATTTTTTTATCAGCGCCAATTTTTTATCCCGCTCTCCGGACGGTATTCGTGCCATGGCTGCCGCAGAGCGTGCTCGGAGCAAACTTGTTGGCCCGAGAAGGTCGGGCCTTCCTGCATAGCACCTATTATGTCAGGATCTAACTGATTAACTAAGCAAGATAAATCTGTTGAAGCAGCAGACAAAAAACGACCATTTTACTGAAGAACTTTCAGAGTAGCTATGGTGATGCGCGAACGACTTCGGCAACGACTGTTTCCAAAATACTTTCTTCGAGAATCAGGGTTGAATTAGAATCACGTTTTTTTGTTTAAGAACTGGGGCACGGAGATTTTATTAAGACCCAGTTCTTTTCTGACGCTTGCTATCATGGCTAATTTTCATCTCATCTAGAAATTCTACATGATTCGTGGTGGAAAGTTCTGATACCGTAGGCGTTGAATCAACCTGACGTTCCTGCTTCGGTGCTGAATTAGACACCTCGGTGGCGGCTGCTGTTGTTGGGCAAGACGTCAGCTTGGTCATCGGTGCTGCAGCTTTTGAATGTAGTTGCGTCACCTGTGAGGAAAACACTTGCGGGACACACTCAGTTGCAGTAGTGCTTATCTGATCCATCGCCTTCGACATTGTTTCTTCAACTGCTGATTCAACAAGTTGCAAAGGTTTGGTTTCATATGTTGACTCTTACTTCGCAGGCACACCAGCATATCCGAAGGTGCGATCTTTAACAACAGCATTAGCTTCTTGTCTTGAATGTTTTCACCTATTAATTATTTCTAGCAGCTGTATTTCTTTTGACATTGCCTGGGAGTTCATGTAATCAGCTGTAAGGTCTCCTCTACATAGACAGCACTTTTATCTCATCGGTGCATTTATTAGAGGAATGGTCGGCACCATAGGCTCGGCATCGGGAACTTGATTTGCAGCCCCCTATGTTGTGGCCAAAACGCCAGCAGTAATGGAATTGAAGAGGACGAGAACCTAGGCGTTCACGAAAGATAAGTGGCCATATTTTCAATTCTGACAAGCAAGAAGTGCCAGCAAAGATGGCAGTAGTCGATTCTGTGGGAACTTACTGACCATTCACTACGCGGTTACACAGGTATACGGCAATGACGCCAGCATCCGAAAGCTTCTCCAGAGTCTCGATTGGTGAGAATGGAAGGTCAACTCCTCGAACAATTTCCTTTGTACACGCCAAATGAAGCGGAATGAACGCACTCACTGGAATTGACGCAAATCAGTCAACTTATTACCTAAACAACATAGCTTTAGAACTAGTTACATCATATAAGTACCTTGGAGTGCCCTTTACAACTAATCTCAGCTGGTCAACACATATTGAACATATCATCAACAACGCTAATAGCATGTTAGGGTATTTACGCCGCAATTTTTCTAGAGCCCCATCGTCACTAAAATTATCGCTTTACAAATCCTTAATACGCCCCAAGTTAGAGTACGCAGCATCAGTATGGGATCCAAGCCAAGAAAATCTAATCGCTTCTCTCGAGCTTGTTCAAAATAATTCCGCTCGCTTTATCCTGTCAAACTATAGCCGTACTGCCAGCATATCTTCAATGAAAAGCAGCCTTTCCCTTCCCTCTTTATCATCACGCAGGAAACTTTTTCGGTTAACCATGCTACATAAAATATATTATCATTCCTTCCTGCGCAACGAACTCTTACCCCAACCACTATACATTTCCCATCGCATTGACCACCGTCAAAAGGTTGGCATTAACTATTATCATACAAAATCTGCCACTTAGTCATTTTTGCCCCGTTCGTCCCGGGAATGGAACCACCTTCCCGCTGAAATTGCGGGTATCACCGATAACCAACTGTTCAATGATGCCTTAGCGAATATTGTATATGCAGAAATATCTGATGTTTAATCTGTGTTTGTGTGACCACAATGTTGCGATAATACTAATTTGTTTTGCCTTTTCTTTTCCTTTTTATGTACACAACGTTTTTTTTGTAACCATGCTACCTCATGTCATGCCTTTGTTCTGTACCACTCCCCTCTGTAATGCCTCTGGCCCTGAGGGTATAATAAATAAATAAATAAATAAATAAATAAATGCCATGAACTTTAGGAGGTCCGCAACAAATGAAGGGTCTGACGATCTTTATACCACATCACCTCTTCCAAACTGTCGAACTTCACTTATGTCACAAAACGAGCGCTCAAAAAAGGGCGCGTCGCCAAATTCTCACGACGAAACGCCGGAGTGACACCGCGAGGTCAACGTTAAAAAAAAGAAAACAAGCATCCAAAGACTCCCCGGGTACGCGACCCTTTACCCTCGGAAGCGTAGGTTCGCCGATGAACCTCCTCTCATCGGTGCCTGAGCAAGCCCTCGAATGTTCTAGATAGAAAGGGGCGTGGTGATGCCGGGTTGCGTCATCCGTCGTGGACGGCCCTCGTACCGTCTCGCGCTTTCCCCCAGCCTTCGCTGCGCATCGCGCCGACAGAATGATGAGAGTTTTCTGGAATCACGCGCGGAAGGTATTTAACCGAGCAGCGGAGATGGGAGAGCAGGAGAAGACGGAAGTTAGCGCCAGAGCGCGTAGGGATTTCGCCGTGTAGTCGGCGAAGGTTTTGTCCGTAGAGTCAAAGCAGGAGAAGATTATTTCCACCTGAGGGGTGACGACTCGAGCTACAGGCAAGAGTGTGTGTTTACCGCTATCGAGCGAAGACGCGTGGCAACAGCTGCGTGCGTGAAGCCGACGTGTTTCCGACGAAGAAGTTTGAAGCTTGGAGAGTGGCGAATTGAAGACGCGAGGTTTTCTGGAAGAGAAACTTCGGCGAGGTTTCCTGGAAGAGAAACTTCGGGGGCAGCGGAACGACAACAACGCTGGACTTTGAGTGAGTGATTCTCGGAACAGTATCATCCAGACTTTCGTTCCAAGAACTTTGGACTGAATAGGTTTTCTATATCTTTAGTCTTTAAGTGTCTTGGTTGTTCAATGCATGCGACTACATTGTAGTGCGTATGGTTGTCTGTGTTCGTTCTTTTGAGTGTGGCTGATTGTACTGTGTAGTACGTTGTTTGATTGGTGACATATTGTATTCAACTATTGTGGAGTGTGCATACTTGTGTATTGTTTTGATCTGCCATTATTGAGAATACAATTTTGTTTTGTTTATCAACTCTCGGCTCTGACCTGTTCTTTGGACCACAGCCGGCGTCCGCTGGCGCGCCAAAAAGGACCACTTCTAAATTGTCCACGCTTTCGTGGTGTGGTTCGGGGGCCGATACTTCGGCCCTTGGAATTAGCCCGGCGATCGCCTCCCTAATTAACGGGACCTGTGAGAACTTATCATACGAAACTGTGATGCAATGGCCTCAAGCTCCACTTGGACAGCTTTTGGGTTGTTCAGCTTGATAGATCCCCTACTTCCGTGATACGTTAGCTCATTACATCATTGAGGCGCATTTCCACTAGAGCGACACGACACTGACACAATCACGACGAAGACACAAGGAAGGCGCAGACAATCGTCGATGAGTCGCCCGCCGATGAAGTCGCCACACCACGTGGTCACACTAGGCCGACGACGACGATGACGCCTCAAAAAACAGCTTGTCGTCGTAGCGTAAGGTGTTGAAAGATTTAAAACGCTAGCAAAACTCATCGGCAGACATGTCGTCGGCGTGCCGTCGGGAGATTTGCGACTGAGCGAAAATTTGGCAATGTCTTGGCTCCAAACGACCACAAAGAGGCCAATGTTGGGGGACATAACGATGCCTCCTCCGAGTTCTCCACGGTGTATGAAAAGGCTTCTTACGCACCCCACGCATGTTTTTTCTTTGCTTCCTTTTTGTGTCTAAGCACCATCGTCCCTCGACGCCGCGGATAGTGTTCGGGACTGCGCCATTTAGCTGAAGAAGGATAATGGCAGAGCAGGAAGCATGGCTAAGAATGAGGTGCAGGTGTGCAATGTGCAAGTTTAGTCGGTTTTGCTGCGTATGCCTCCAATGAGACTATAGAATTGGGCCGACGAAAGACTGTGAGCGTGACTAGGCGAGGGTAGAGTCTTCGAAAGACCATCCGCGGACTGTTTGTGTGTCTTTGCAGCGTACATAGGACGACAACACATAAGACATTCCCAAAGACCGTCGGCAGACGAAAATCAGTGTCGTATTTCTTTAGTGTACACGCGCTATTATAATGAAGACTGTGTGCACATTATACAAATGAACTTTATTTTGTTCTAGTTCGTTTGTTGTTTCACTTCCTTCTTTATTATCTTTATTTTTTGTTCTCATGGCAGTTGGATTGCGAGGTCTCCTATTTATTACGTCATTATGCTCTGTGAAATGAAGCGAGAGAGGTTCTTGTACTGAGTGCAGTGGGAAGTTTCAAACCCTAAGTCTATGTACGTCGCTCGGGTCGTGGTAGGTTGCATATGGATACATCTGAGCACGTATTTGGAAAGCATATGCTGCGCGATGCAGTCATTGGCAGTAAGGTCCACCCATCCATGCGTCCATCCTTCTGTCCGTTCGTGAGTCCATTCGTCGTGCGTCCGTCCATCCATGCGTCTGTCTGTTTGTCTGTCTGTCTGTCCGTCCGTTCGTCCATGTGTCATCCGGCTGTCTGTCTGTCTGTCTGTCTGTCCGTTCGTTCATCTGTCCGTCCGATTATTTGTCTGTGTCCGGCTGTCTGTATTTCACTCACACAAGCATCACCTGCTGAGTGAGTCATACAACTGGGTGATTACGAACCATTCACAAAGATACATGCATGGGAAACGCACGGCTTCAGGAGCTTCGCCTCTAAAACAAGCTTCACAGGTCTCTCAGAGACGAGTACAAAAGGACAAGGCCAGTTCGAAGGGATTCCTTCTCACCAAGAAAGAAGAGTTCCTTCGACAGAACATATGCGAGCCCAGTGCTTTCCGGGTAGCGCGCCTTCCCTTCTTCCATGACCACCTAAAATTTCCACGATGTGCCGCCCTGGTGAGCTTACTGAGAACCAGCTATAGTAGAAGAGACCGTCGCGAGGTGTACTATCGGACTGTTTCAACGTGCCCTCGCACACGTCGCGCGTGCTGAAACACATTGTGTACGCCATGCAGCACTATTCTCGGCTTTGCGCGACGTGCGTCGTGCTGTAGGTACTTAGGAACGCGCAAGACCAGCGAAAAATCGGACACCCCGCTGAAAACTACGACGCAGCGGGCGAGCTGTCCGATGTGTAGCACGTCTATGGCGCAAAAAAAAACAGCGTGACCTTTCGACATAGTGCCAAGTGTTGTATGGCATGAACTTAAGGTAGGTAAGTAAGTTCAAATTGCGCTTGCGAAGCTCGACCTTGTGCTCTTCACGAATTATGCGCCTGCTTTGAAGTAAAAATAGTACTTTCTCAGGCAGCATTGGGGTAGCATTCAGCCTAGTGACAGCTGCTTTCAGCGAGAACATCACATTGACGTATAGTTGGTAGCCACAGCTCTTGCATCACACGTATATTGCAGAAGCAGCGTCGCTACTTGCTTTCCTTTATGGTGTGTTCAATGGCTCACGTGAACCCAAAAAATGTTTGTATAAAAGTTTTTTGAAGTAAGTTTTTCAAACTGACGGTGAATTGAGAAATGAATGTCTAAGGCAACCATCACACGAAAAGCCAGTCTAAAGTGGAGGTTAGTGGTGTTATTGGGAATGCAAACATGTCAAAGCGCTCGTTGCACATTGCAGCGGCCGTCTTCTGCACACCGTTCGCAATTTGGCGGTCGGCCATTGTGTAAGCCTGATACTTATATGAAAAAAAAAGAATAATTTTGAACAAGCTGGTCGTAATTGGCTTTGTGTTGGTTCCGTGCTTCACATGCCGTGTGTGGTCAGTAATGTAACGTGGGTAGATAATCATGGTTTTTCTAGCAGTCATCGTCTTGTAGACGGTATGGAACTGTATATATGACAGTGAAATGTAACATTGTATTGACTCAAATGTGAAGCGAGGTTTTTTTCCCTATCAGAGTTTCGCTAGTAAAGTCGACGCTCCCTTGCCAAGTACCGAAATTTTTTTTCTAGCTAGACGTATTGAAATGACACCCCTCGTGTTACAATCAGGGCCGTGATACAATCTAATACATGTAGTGTGTGTACTATATTACGCGATGTTTACGCAAACAAAGTTTTATATGCTTTCTTGAAAGTTTTCGAGACAATCTTTGTCAAGACACTTGTGATATTGAACAGAGGACCAACCCCTATGCATTGATGAAAATTGACGCCGAAGGGAGTCAACTATGGGTGCTCTCGAATAGCTTACCTGTTACTAAAACGTGTTGTGGTTGTGGCTTTAGTAAATACATCAATAACGCCAGTTTGAAGCTTCTTTGTCCTCGTTCGATCATTGCGCATGGCGGCATGGTTCACATTTGTTTGTACGCCTGAATGTTTGCGGCTGCGCTCGACAGAGCGGCGCTCCTTGCCCGCGGAAACTCCAGCGTAGGTACCCCATAGTAGCTCTGGGTAGAGTCGCTCCAACACCGGGAAGAAAGTGCGCCGGCGACGGGCAGCTGCAACCATCTCACATTGATTGCGCAACAGACAGTAAGCACAAGCAACAACGAGAAGACAGGTGAAGCGGCCTCGAGACCAGCGTCCAGAAGAAACGAAGCGATTTACACCCAGGTTACGAAGTCCAGTGTGCAATAGCCGCCCAGAAAAAACGAGCCAGAATGCACTGCCTAAAAATGCTCGTTTGTTTCTCGCAGGGAGCAAATCAGCATATAATGGAGTTACAAATGCCATAGTGGTTGTATAAAATACCTAAAATTCGAAAAGACGCCGCAGGTTGAAAGGGAGAAGAGGAGCTAAGCCTGAAGTATGAAGAGCCAACGAGCAAATACTAGGATTTGAAGAAGTTCAGCGCTGCTCCTGAAATGACACCATAGGGAACTTTCTGTGGCAGCACAGCCAAGGAAGGCTACGAAGCCCAAGCACGCCCTTTCTTACTACGCTGCTGCATGTAGTCAACGAACGCTTACTATGGTATACTGCGTAGCATAATGGAAAACTTAAAAAGAAAAGATGTAAATATATATTCAAGATTGTTCGCATTATTAATAAGAAACATCACCCGCGTACTTTTTTCGTTCTTTCTTGTTTCTAGTTTGCTGGTGCCATTTCACCTTTTTCCTGTCCTGGTAAACAACGATGGCGATGCTCGGTTCCAGCAAGTTCACATCGAAGCTGATTGATATGTGGGGTTTAACGTCCCAAAACCACCACATGATTATGAGAGACGCCGTAGTGGAGGGCTCCCGAAATTTAGACCACTTGGGGTTCTTTAAGGTGCACCTCAATCTGAGCATACGAGCCTACAACATTTCAGCCTCCATCGGAAATGCAGCTGCCCCAGCCGGGATTCGATCCCGCAACCTGCGGGTCGGCAGCAGAGTACCTTAGCCACTAAACCGCCGCGGCGTGGTTCACATTGAAGCTAGTAAGCGAGTATGACTACGTGTTCGTCAGGAGATCTGCATTCATCGAGGAGGTAGAAACCAAGGAGGATTAAAGAAAAATTGGTAGAAACAAAGACTGTGGTGCGTCGTGAAATATTTCGTTTTCCACACATGCAATCACAGATTATTTGGGCGCAATTTATATCATCAGCATATAGCACAATATCTTGTATTTTTTGTCATCTCTTTTACCTAACTATTCTACGGTTGCCCATTCGATGTCGTCGCTGACCATCACGCACTATGCTGGCTGTCATCATTGAAGGATCCCTCAGGCCGCCTCGCACGTTGGGCTCCTGGCTTCCAAGACTACGACATCCGCGTACTGCACCGCAAGGGACACGCCAGCATGCTGACGCCGACGCCCTCTCGCGCTCCGCTCTACCTGAAGACGACGTGCCCTACTCAGTAACCTCAATTGCTGTTCCTGCCATCGATGTTGACATCCTCGATACTGAACAGCGAAAGGATAACTGGATCGCCCCACTGATCGACTTGGTCTCTGATTAGTCCGAAACATCATCCACATGTGACTTGCGTCGTCGAGCTCACCATTTAGCCATCCGTGACGGCCTCCTACACTGACGCAAGTACGACGCCGATGGCCGGCAGTAGTTACTCGGGATACCCCGCACTCTGCGGTAGAATTTGTGAATCCTTCCATTCTGATCCGCAATGCGCGCACTCTGGGGTATTGAAAACCTACCATCGCATTCGACAACGCTACTTCTGGCGCGGGATGTACCGCTACGTGCAGCAGTTTTTTCACTCTTGCCTCGCTTGCCAACGCTGCAAACCATCAGCACACATGTCGCACGCCGGTCTGCCCCCATTCGTTACCTTGCCCTGACCATTCGTCTGGGCGCGTAGGTATCGATTGTATGGACCACTTCCTCTGACGTCGGCTGGTAACCGCTGGGCCATCGTTGCCATTGACCATTTAACGCGGTACGCCGAAACCGCCGCCATCCCGGCTACTGCGTGCGATGTTTCGTCCTTCCTGCTGCACCAATTCATACTGCACCACGGACCACCCCAAGAGCTTCTCATCTTTCGAGGCCGTGTTTTTTTGTCGGAAGTCGTCGAAGCCATTCTGACGGAGTGCTATTCTGTCCACCGCAAAACTACTGCTTTCCACCCGCAGATGAATGGCCTCACCGAACGCTTTCAACACACCCTCGGCGACATGTTTTCGATGTACGTCGCTGCCAACCACGCGAATCGGTACTGAATTCCGTACTGCCCTTCGTCACCTACGCCTACAACACTGCCCCTCAGAGCACGATCGGTTTTTCACCTTCTTGCTGTAAGAAAGGCACCCGTCGGACAACATGGACACGATACTCCCGTACACGCCGGATCCATCTGAGTGTTACTTTTACGGCGCAAGAGCAAGAGCGGCAGAAGAGTATTCGTTATGGCTCCACCGCTTCTGAGCCCACGTTCCTTACTGGTTCTCTTGTATGGGTATCGATCCCGACCTCTGTAGCTGGCCCGTTTCCAACTTACTTCCCAAATACGAAGGCCCCTACTGTGGCATCGATAGCAAAACTCCGGCCAACTATCTGGTCGAACCCGTCGAACAATTTTCGGACATGCGCCGTTACGGGCACGACATCGTCAACGTGGAGCACTTCAAGGCTTATCATGACCCGCTCTTAGTAACAAGCTGTTAGGTCGCCAGGCGGCTCCCTTTTTCGACCCCGGAGTAATTAGCGAAGCCTCCGAACTCTGAAATGGGTCGAACTCTTGAGTACCTTCTAGTGGGGCTACCCAACAAGGACGCCACTCGCACTGTGAGTTCGTGCTTGGCCGTAACTGTCGCCATAGCGTATGACCGCTGGTTGCCGGCTACTAAACGCCTCAACACTACAAGCAGCCGATCGGCAAAAAAACCGTTGAAAACACATCGTACTATTCAGTGATCTACATGTGGCTTTTATGGCAATAAATCATTGCTCGCACGCAGACATTGACTCTCAAACTAAGTTTAGCGTATATTTTATAGGAATATACTGTAAGTTGGCAATATTTATGAAGCATTTGTCAATATCGGTAAATTTATTCGAACAATTCTCTTTACAGCAATGAGCAAGCAAATTGCATTTAAAGTGACCCTGAAAGGATTTTGACGGTTTTTACAAACACGTTTGCCCGGTAGACCAAAACGCAAGGGTAATTTAGAGACCAATTTGAGCTCTCTGAAAACTGTGTAATTTATTACAGCGCCTTAAAGCTGAGAATCACTGAAAATCGCTGCCGATAGCTGCGGCTCGGCCAAGTGCGTTTTCAACCACCCATACGCCAAGGGACATGCTCTGCCTCACTCACATCATCGTTTCCAGGTAATCTGATTGGCTGTGAAACGCGCATCACAGACTGCCCATATACTCCAAGAGTCGCCTTTTTGGATCTTTTGGCAACATGAACATCCTGTAGCCATTTTGCGAGTGCTTTGTGCCCTCTGGCACGCAACGCCCGTGCATTTCGCTTGATAGAAAACCGCGCACGTGTTTCGCTCTGTGAGCCGCGACGAGACGTGGGGAGCCGAATGGCGGCCGCCAATCGGAAAGCGGTACTCACCCCTTCAAAGAGTGGCTCCACTGTCCAAGGGGCACAAGCATCCAGGAACCCTAGGCGACGCACGCTCATTGAGCCATCTAGCTGGTAATGCCGAAAACACGATAGTTCTGTCCGAGATGCCCGTGGCCAGCGGTAAGCAGTGGATATAAATAGCTTGCTGCCTGGCCGTTGAAGGACGTGTTCTTCCATGGCTCAGTTGTTACCGCCCCGCATTCACGTCTCACAGGTTCCACGTTCGATTGCACACGTCGCAGTCTTTCATTGATTTTTTTTCTCTCTTTCGTGTATATATATATATATATATATATATATATATATATATATATATATACTTGACTGACGTCGACACCAGAAGCAAAATACAGCCGGGAGTGTCCCTATAATTGCTATCGCAATAAAATGGCTCAAGGCAGAGGACGAATGTGTGTTTAAAAAAAGTGTTCAAAATTTACAATACTTGGTACTCTACTATAGGAGAGCGGAAAGCCTTCCCAAAGCCTATAACTTCTCCCAAAACCACGTAGTGATTACGATTCATAAAACACAAAACTGTTTAGAAAAAGTGGTTGATGATTTAGAGTACTTAGTACTCTACTATAGGTGACCTGAAAGCCGTCCCGTGGGCCTCCTTGTTTATTTCTGGGGCCGTCCATGGAGCGTTTGAAAACTTCAACGTCGTACTGCAATGAAGCAGGGAATACGATTGTACTGCTGAAGCACCTCAACCAGCAAAGCCCCCAACCACACTCGGGCAAAATTGCAAGTCAAATATGAATAGTTTTTAGACCTTTCTTTGTGATCCTAACACAAAGCACTTCTGTAAAAATTCTTTATTCAGCCTTGACAGGCTTTAGTTGCAGTTTTGACAGAAATGTAAATATATGCCTGAAATTGCTTGCTAAGTCCTTTTTTTGCGAAAAAAATCTCCTGAAGCTTCAAGCAATAGTTCTTTCTGGCTCACGCTTTGCGATCATGTCAAAGTACGTTTTTTCTTGCAGCTGCGGCCCACTCATCGGTTTTTTGCAGAAGTTTAACGCGAAAACCTTCGATGCACCATGAACCGCGAAAATTTACTATCAGCTACCAACAGGGTCAGCCTCAAGATGAGCCATGCAAATAATTATTACGTGAGGGTGTCTTGATATCACGTCCTGATTACCTCACATAATAACAATAATTGTGACGTCAATACTGCGTCAACATGACCTCGTCGCGTCACATGAACGCTTGGTCCTAAGCTTGATGACCACGATGGCAGTGCGAAATTTGGTGACCTATAAGGGTTTCGTTTGCGGAGGCAGGACGAATCTGCATAAGGTGCACAAAGCTTAAGAAAAGATGCGGTAGATGATTGATATATTGGCTAAAAGGAAAAAAAAACTAGCTGTGTTCGCAATCGAGTGATCTCATGGGAATGTATAAAAGTTTTCTTTTACAGCAAAAACTGTTATGAGATCACAACAAGGGCAGTTTTGTCGCCATTTTTTCTAGTGCAGGGTCGCTCGCCGTGTTTCACTCTGGACGACTTTTTCCTTTCAGCCCCTGCACCCTTGACAGCCCCTTACTCGGAACAATTTTATCTCGTATAGCACACTGCCGTCACCTGGCCCGCGTTAACACCGGCCTTTCTTAGAAAACTCGAGCCTCGCTACGACTCGTCTCGCCGTGTTATGACTTCTCCCTTGGGGACGAAGTTTTATGGACTCCACTGCGCGTCCTCGGCTTATGCGACAAATTCATCAGTCGCTTTATTGGGCCTTACACGGTGGTCGAACAGCGCTTTTCTGTCAATTACCACGTTTGTAATCTCAGCTCTAATCCTGATCACCGTTGCGGACGGACAGAAACACTGCATGCATGTCCTTTAAAGTCTTATAAGCGATGCACTGCATGATGCTCTCGCGCGACCAGGTGACCGCTTCCACCGCTAGGGAGAATTAGTGTGAGCGCGACAAGTGAATAACTGTTAATTTCCCTATAGATATCATCATTACTTGTACATATTTGTCATTTGTAACTATCATCATCACAGTGATTTAGCTCGAGCCTGGCTGAATAAGCCAGTTCCTCATAATATTCGTGTTTCCTTAATATATATTTTAACTACAAGGCAATATCTAATAGCAGTGGTATTGATTGATATGTGGGGTTTAACGTCCCAAAACCACTATATGATTATGAGAGACGCCGTAGTGGAGGGCTCCGGAAATTTAGACCACCTGGGGTTCTTTAACGTGCACCCAAATCTGAGCACACGGGCCTACAACATTTCCGCCTCCATCGGAAATGCAGCCGCCGCAGCCGGGATTCGAACCCGTGCCCTGCGGGTCAGCAGCCGAGTACCTTAGCCACTAGACCACCGCGGCGGGGCAATAGCAGTGGTATACCCCCCGCACTTTGTATCACTGCAATACGTCTGCAACGCTCCTGAGCAGCTCAAGTTTTCTTGGACAAGAAATCGTAAAAGAATGCGTGTCAGACATGATATTGCTAGCAAACGCTTTATGGTACTAGATAAGCAGATTATGAAAATCTATTGCAGCTCATGTGCTCAATTATTTCTGCAATTGTCGCCGCACGATGAGTTGGAAGCAATACCGCCAGGAACGTTTTTGCTATTGTACACCCATTAGTTGATGTGGTATTGCAAAAATGGTAATATGCTTGCGCAGAAAATAAAACTGCATGGAAGTATTTGCGTCATCGTGCGGGGGCATCTTAATTAGGTTCTCGCAAGCAGATGGGAACCTTTTACGCAGAAGTCTGAAAGTTACCTCAGTTAGCGGGCCGTGCTCACAGAATTCAGTTATGTTAGGGTTTTATTTATTGACCTTCTATAGCCAAGGGGGCATTGACTTGCACAAGATTTCGGCTGCTCTTACTATTTGAAAGGTGGCGTCGCTCCTATCTGGTATATGGGTAATCGAAGAGGATTTGGAATACATTGATGCCGACTTGATATTAACTAAAACCTAGCTGGACACCAATTCCGAAATATGAAGCTTTTATTGAGCAGTTTGTTCCAGTATACAAAGCCACCGCATGCGGTGCCTCACGAAAAAAAAAAGATATCCGTGAGACCATTGATATACGTGTAGCTGACGAGTACATTTAATAAGTTTTGGAGATAGCCCCACTGCGGTGGTCTAGTGGATAAAGTACCCGGCTGCTGACCCGCCGGTCGCGGGATTTATTCCCGGCTGCGGTGGCTGCATCCTCGATGGAGGCGCAAATGTTGTAGGCCCGTGTGCTCATATTTTGGTGCACGTTAAAGAACCCCAGGTGGTCGACACTTCCGGAGCCCTTCACTACGGCGTCTCTCATAATCATATAGTGGTTTTGGGACGTTAAACCCCACATATCAATCATTTAAATCAACTTTTGGAGATAAGATTGCATCAGGGCAGCCATGTGTGTCCATGTGTGGGTGAAATGTTGGCGGGTCACATATTCGAAATTCCTTCGTGAGCTGGCCGCCGAGTAGAAACGTGATACCCGTTAATTACAAAAGTGTGAAGCAAAATTAACTAACAGTACATTGCTACAGAGCTACCTTAATAAGCAGCCAACATGTTAAACAGCCAACAAATTCCAACAATTTGTTTCAAAATAAAGTCAATGTACCTCGAGTGAGAACTATGAAAATCTTTTTTTATTTATTTATTTTGTTACGTACTGCTGGTCTTCGATGAAGGCCTTAGGCATGATTGCGGTATATATAAATAACACAACACAAACTCAGAAGAAAAAAGATAAAAAATAGGTACATTAGATGATAAATTGCGAAACAGTGACACTGAGAAATATGTAAAAACAAGAAGATCAAACAAACTTTGTTGAAGGAAGCGCTCACAAAGCCCAAACCATCATATTACAATGACCTGTACATCATGGAGCCCATACAAGCATTGATTCCGACATAGAACAAAAAAAAAACATTGAGCATTCATTTGAACATCGCAAAACAAAGAAATATGTGACGTCACATTACGCCCACCAAGCGTCGTATACCACCTACGAAGCGATATTTTTTATCGCACTCATAAAAGAATCAACTTTTTGCTGTGCTACTACATCAGAAGGTAAGGCGTTCCATTCGGCGATTGTCCGCGGAAAGAACGAGCACAGAAAAGTGTACGTGCTTCCCTTCAGCGCGGCCACTTTTTTCGTGTGATAAGGCCGAGTTACGCGTCTGGAGGCAGGTGCTATGAGTTGAGATGGATGAACGCGTAACATTTTGCAATCAAATAAATAAAAAAAGATTTAGCATGTCATGATATCGCCTTGTTTCGGGATCCTCTAGTCCTGTTTTGTGTAGGAGGTGCGACAAGGATGTTTTCCAGCTATAACTGTTGTAAATGAACCTAGCAGATTTTCTTTGAACACCCACCAGCTTCCGTTAATAATAGGCTACCCAGGGATCCCGGTGTTCCACAGCATATCCAATATAGGCCTAACAAACGTCTTGTAGGCTAATTGATTTATTTCTAGTGTTGAATGACCCAGTTTGCGCCGAAGGTGTCCTAATTGTCTGTAGGCTTTTTTAGCAGTAAGCACTACAAGTTAATTTCTGTATAAATAGGAGGCTACGACTACTCCTAAATACTTACAGCGTTGCACAAAGCCTAATGGCTGGTTAATAATGAAATACGTTAATTCGAGTGGTTGCTCCTTCCGGGTTATGGCCATTTCTACAGGTTTTTTTTTGCTATTACCTGTCATTTTCCGTGTACTACACCAGTTCGCGATTGTACCTAATGCTACATTCAGTAGCATCTGATCATTAGGACTAGATATTTCCTGGTATATTACGCAGTCGTCTAGGAACAGCCTATATGTACGCATTTGTCCTGAACAGTACCATTGATGAACAGCAGAGAAAATAGAAGGAGTGAGTGCGGAGCCCTGAGGAACACCAGATGCCACCGGAGCTGAAGGAGAAGTCGTGCCATCAATTATTATGCCTTGCCGCCGTGACGAGAGTACGCAGTAATACAAGCCACAAGGCGATCATTTTTGAGAATTGGCTTCAAATTTAGTATAATCTTGGAGTGGAATGTCTGATCAAGGGCTTTTTTGAAGTTTCAAATTATTATATCTACCCGATTACGTCTCATCATCAACATCAACAACAACAACATCAACATCATCATCATCATCATCAGCCTGACAACGTCCACTACAGGACAAAGGCCTCTTCCATGTTCCGCCAGTCAACTCGGCCTTGTGCTTGCTGCTGCCAATTTATACCCGCAAACTTCTTAATCTCATTTGCCCACCTAGCCTTCTGTCCAGTTAGCTACCCTTACTGATCAGCGGTTATCCTGTCTACGCGCTACATGCCCGGCCATGTCCCTTTTCTTTTCCTGATTTCAACTATGATATTTTTAACCCCCGTTTGTTCCCTAATTCACTCTGCTCTCTACTTTTTTCTTAAGGTTACACCTACCATTTTTTCTTTCCATTGCTCGCTGCGTCATCCTAAATTTAAGCTGAACCCTCTTTGTAAGTCTCCAGGTTACTGCTCCGTAGCTAAGTACCCACAAGATGCAGCTGTTATATACCTTCCTCTTGAGGGATAGTGGCAATCTACATATCATAATTTGAGAGTGCTTGCCAAATGTGCTCCACGCCATTCTTATTCTTCTAGCTACTTCAACCTCGTGGATTGGTTTCTCGGTTATTACCTGCCCTAAGTAGACATGAGTCTTTTACAACTTGAAGTGCACTATTACCTTTCTCGAAGCGCTGCTCTTTTCCGAGGTTGTTGTACATTATTCTTGTTTTCTGTAGATTAATTTTAAGACCCACCTTTCTGCTCTCCTTTTCTAACTCCGTAATCATGCGTTGCAATTCATCCCCTGATTTACTCAGCAATGAAATGTCATAGGCGAAGCGCAAGTTACTAAAGTACTTTTCAAAAAACTCTTATACCTAACTGTTTTCATTCTAGGCCTCTGAAAACCTCCTGTAAGTACGTGGTAAATAGCATTTGGGATATTGTTTTTCCCTGCCTGACACCTTTCTTGATTGGCATTCTATTGCTACCTTTATGAAGCAATATGATAGCAGTTGATCCCCTGTAGATTTCTACCAAGATGTTTATACATACTTCATCGACGCCCTGATTCCACAGTGTCTGCATGACTGCTGATATTTCTACTGAATCAAACGCCTTCTCGTAATCTAAGGTTGTGTATAGTGGTTTGCTATATTCTGAGCATTTCTCTATTACCTTATTCATAATATGAATGTGCTCGATTGTTGAGTAGCCTGTGCAAAATCCTGCTTGTTTTCTTCTGTTCTGTTTCTTTACTCTGTTAATTCTGTTTCTTTACTCTGTTAGCAATTACCTTTGTAGATAGCTTGTATACTACAGAGAGCAAGCTGATCGGCCTGCATTTCTTCAAATGCTCGTCATCTTCTTTCTTAGGTATTAAGATGATGTTAGCATTATTTTAAGACTCTGGTACTCTTCCCGTCAGGAGGCACCTCGTAAACAGGGTGGCTAGTTTTTCTAACACAGTTTGTCTTCCATCGTTCAGCAGATCTGATGTTACCTGGTCCTCACCAGCAGCTTTGCCTCTTTGAATGCTCTCCAAGACTTTTCTGACTTCGTCTATTATTACTGGTGTGGTGTCATCGGGGTTACTGCTAGTTCTTAAAGTAATAATAACGGGGTTCTCCCGGCTACTCTATAGGTCTCTGTACAACTCCTCCGCTATTTTAACTATTCTATTCATAGTGATAGTTATTTTGCCTTCTTTGTCCCTTATTGCATACATCTGGTTTCTGCCTATCCCAAGTTTCCTCTTCGCTGGTTTGATGCTTCTTCCGTTTTTTAGAGCATGCTCAATTCTGTCCATGTTACACCTTCTTACATCGGATACCTTATGCCCATTAATCAACTTAGAAAGCTCTGCCGGTTCTATTTTGTCCGTTGTACTTGAGACTTTCATGCTTTAAGGTTTTTTATAAAGTTCTTCGTCTCCTGGGACAGCTTGCCAGTGTTTGGTCTACGTACCGTGCCCCCAACTTCCACTGCACACTCCATAATAATAGTTGTCAGATTATCATTCATTGCGTCAAAACTAAGGCTGATTTTCTCGATAAGAGCTGAGTACTTCTCCTGAAGTGAGACTGAATTCCTCTACTTTCTCTCTCAGTGCTAGCTCATTGATTGGCTTCTTGCGTATCAGTTTCTGTTGTTACTTCTTCATGTCTAGGCGAATTCGAGACCGCACCATTTTATGGTCACTGCATCGTAATTTGCCAAGCACTTCCACATCCTGCACGATGCCTGGGTGTGCACTCGTTATAAAGTCTATTTCATCCTTATTTTCGCCATTTTTATTGATATGATATATAAGGGGGTGTTGGCGCACAAATATTGTGCCGGCTACTCCTTAGCCCTTGAGTGAATCTTGAACACGTATTCTAAAGTAGAACATACAAATCAGTGCATGGAAAATAGAACACACGGGCACAGATATGCAAAGATGCACGCATACGCACCTATTACAACAAAATGGTAAGGAAATGTTCGAAAGTCAAAGAATTAGGTCTCTGATAACGTCCTTCGTTAACTTTTGGTCCAATGAGCACAAAATATTCGGTCCAACCAGCACAAAACAGCAGAGCACATGCCTGGTCTTTATGAAGATATATTCACTCATGTGTACATAGTAGTCGACACGTCAGTCGCTTCAGTACACACATATGATGGGTGTCACGTGATACTGCGCATAAGAGGTACATTGTTATACGAATGAAAGTTCGTTATTTTTTAGTACTTGTCAGCAATTCTGCTGTCTTGTAAGAAACGTGTTAGTGCTTTTAAAGCGTGCGACTTTAAAACTCCAGTTGGCCACGGGCCGTAAAATATCTTCATGCTAAATGGTCTGCGGTCTAATGCCAACAGTTCTGATTAATTAGGACTGCGTCTCCGCGTGTCACAGTGTGGACAGTCTATGAGAAGGTGACATACGTCTTCATCTATAAATCCACATTCACATTCGGGAGGTTCAACTCTGCTGATTCAGTGCAAAAATATGTTTTGTGTATGTGGTGCCTAGCCTCAATCGGTGAATGAGAGTTTCCAAACTTCTACCTAATGCTAGCGTAATTTGGAATTCAAGAAATGGATCGATGCGATATAAATCACAGCTCTTTGTACCTTGGTCAAACCAAGCAGTTTTGCTCATCCTGAAAGTTGTAGTTCTTAAAATACTACGCTATTCATTTTTCGAAATTGGTAAAGAAACAGAAACGTCTTTACGATGTGCTTGTCGTGCTGCTTCATCGGCAGCTGTGTTTCCAGGCATATTGCAATGGCCAGGTATCCACTGGAATTTGATCTCATGTTGCGCCTTGTTTGCATTGGTGAGCTCTTTCAGAGTTTCGTATATCATACTATCACTAATTACTGTCATGTTTTTACTGGAGAGTGATCCTAATGTGGTCTGTGAGTCACTGGAAAGTACCCAATTTCTCACGTCTGCTGCCGAGTTTATAAACTTTATAGCATACAGAATCACAAAAAGCTCAGCTGTAGTAAATGAAGTCATGCGACTCAATTTAAATGATTCGTGGATATTGAGCTGTGGTATAAAGTGCCGATATTGAAGACGTTGTGATACTTGAGCCATCTGTGTAAATGTGTATGTACCCTGTATACCGCATGTGTATCTGATAAAGCGCTAGTTGATGTGCAGCTTGGATGAACATGTCTCTCTTTCTGATAATGCCATCCGCTGAGAATTCAATGCTTGGTATTGCAACCAGCCATGGAGGATAGTCCATTTCAGAGCTCCAAAGTTCATTTCTTGGTAATATATGTACATTAATCTGCATTTCTTTACGAGTATTCCTTTTATCTATTCGTAAAATCTCCAGTGAAAATGGGTGGTTGTTGTGTTGCGTCTGTAAGCGAAAAAAATGGCGGCATGTTTCGATTGTTCTCATGACTGGAAAGAGTGGTTGTCGAGTCTCTGCTATGACATGGCTGCTAGAAGTCGCTCGTGGAACACATAAACAGACGCGCAGTCCCCTATCTAATACTCTTTGAAGTCGCTCCTCTGATGTGCGGGAAAGGTCGTGTAAGACTGTTGAAAAATACGCACTTTTTGCCGTAATAAAGCATTGTGAACACCGAGCATGGATGATACAGATTCGCCCCATGATGTCCCAGTAATCTTGCGGAGTACATTCACTAGCATATGCACCTCGTTTTCGAGTTTCTCTCTATGAGGTGCCCATGATAGCTGCCTATCAAGTATTACTCCGAGAAACCGATGCTGTGTCACAATCGTTAGTTGTTCACCTTCTAAATTGAGATTGAAGTTTTTTAACTTCTTACGGGTGAAGGGCAATACAGCTGTCTTTGCGTGCGAAAGAACCATTCGTCTTTCTTTTAAGAAGTTGTTAATAATATTTATGCCATCTTGCAATGCAATCTGAATTAGCCGTACATCCGTTCCAGTTGCCCAAATGCACACATCTGTATATAAAGAGTATTTCAACCTAGAAGGGAGTCTTTTAGCTAAATCAGCCATAACAGTTGAAAAGAAATTGGCTAAGTACGCTTCCTTGTGGCACTCCCTGTCTGACATCGTGTTCCACACTTCGCTCGTATGAATGAATATTTTGCGACCTGATAAAATTCAGATATCCACCACAAAGACCTGCCAGACAGACCGAGTTGCAACATACTCAGCAGAATATGAGTGTGGCTGACTGTGTCAAATGCCCTTTTGATGTCTAAGAACAGTGCGACCGTCAAACTACCACAGGCGCGTTCATGCTTCACATACGTTATTATGTCCAGTATTGCATCCATTGTGCATCTCTGTTTCCTAAAACATGAGACGACGACGAAGTGTCTCTTCATAGAACGCTTCTGCTTTCGGCTCCGAGCATTGTTATCAAGTTTTTCGCTTTTTACGGGAGACGCTGCTCCCTGCCCCAAGGCGACGGACGCGGAGTCATCCACTGGTCCGCCCAGCCAGAGGTCTGCTATGGCGAGCTCCTCGGTAAATCAGCGCGCCTGGCCCAGAACCAGTGAGGCCAACGGTGATAGTCACTGCCTCATGGCTGTGGACGCGGAGCCTTCTGCGGCTCTGTCCGGCCATAGACCACCTTTGGCAAGCTCGTCGCGGAAACGAAGCACCTGTTCGAGCACTAGCGAGGACACGGAACTGTACTCGGCCACTGGCGACGACTCGTCGGATGACGACTTCGAGACCGTGAGAAGCAGGAAGGCCAAAAGAAGAAGTATCAAGCCGTCTTCACCAGCAGGGACATTAACGTCTCAGTCAAAAGGAGAACGCTGGCCGCACACCATCCTATTCATGCTCGAGGACTCCACCGTCAACCTTCGAGCAGTAAACAGGCAAGCTCTCTCTATGTACTTTGAGGGGGTAGCACCAAACGACATTAAGGATATCCGGGTGAACACGCGGAAGAATATTCTAGCTGTGGACACAATGACTGCCAGCGCCATAGACAAGCTTCGCAGAGTATCAGATTTGGGAGGCATCAAAGTTCGACCGGTTATTCCAATGGACGGTGCCTGCATGGCGGGAGTAATCTACGACATTGATTTGGCCATAGCAAACTCGGACCTCCCAACTCTCATAAAACCAGCGAACGAAGGAGTTCTCATCGCGAATGTACTTCGCCTCGGAAACACCCGTTGTGTAAAGATAATGTTCAAAGGAGATTCCATTCCGTCGCATGTCAAAGTGGGACACTTCCGACATCCTGTTCGACCATTTGTCCCTAAACCACTCCAGTGCCATAACTGCATGAAAATTGGGCACATCAAGAGTGTATGTACAAACACCACAGTATGCCCCCGATGCGCTGAGCCGCACACTGCAGACGCATGTCGGGCAACAAGTCTGAAGTGCAGAAACTGTGATGGTCCGCATGATGCTGCATCCAAGGAATGCCCTCGGATTAAGAAGGAAATCGCCATTATCAAACAAATGGTTAGGGACAATTCAACCCACAGAGAGGCTGCTGAAAGGGTACGGCGGCGGCGTAGTCGCCGACGGAGGCGTGTAGGACAGAGTGTTGCGCATAACCCACTTCCTCCGAGCACGAGTGAAGTAGTAAGCACAAAGCGAAATGAAGTGGAGAAACTCACAGCTGCGGATGAGTGGCCTACGCTTCCGCGTACGCAGCCTGCAAAGGAGCCTCCTGCGAGGCCTCGCCGCCCTACACCTTCCACCGAGTCTACTTCCGTTGAGGATGTGTCAAGGGTCGATCGACAGATCATCCCGATGTTACGATCCCTCGTCGCTGTCATGGCAGACATACTAAGAAGCCTGGGAACTCCAACCGCTCGAAGCGGGTTACAGGTGTTGGACGCGCTGAGCCCAGTCCTCGCCTCCCTCGCGTAGAGTCATGGCAGGAGATCAACAATCGTTCCGCAAAGACGTCAGAGAAGCATCAGTCATCCAGTGGAACGCAAGAGGACTTAGATCACGGATTTCCGATTTTCGTCAGTACGTGTTTTCTAACCGTTTCCCAATCATCGTAATATGTGAACCGAAATTATCAAACCCGATCAGGCTATCCGGCTACGAATCAATCCCGTCCAAAACCCGAAACGAAAGCAGCAAGGTCATTGTGTATATTCGTCGGGAGCTTACCTACATCATTCAACCTGAGTCGCCTCATGATGAGAACCAATATATTTGCCTGACTGTGAAGCAGAAAACCCTCACCTTCACATTAATAGGTGTCTACTTATCTCCCTCAGCCCGTTTTGATTGCCAAAGACTGGATGACATTCTTTCGAGCGTCCCGGATCCGTGGATAATTATAGGGGACTTCAACGCCCACCACCCAATCTGGGGAAGTTCAAAAGTCAATGCCACGGGCCGGAGGCTGGCTTCATTTGTATCGACTCATGAACTGTCTCTACTTAATGATGGGAGCCCTTCATTTCTGCGAGGATCAACGTACAGCAGCTGTTTGGACTTGACGTTTGTGTCACGTCGCTTCGCCACAAGCGTTAAGTGGTTTTTAGACATCGAGACACATGGTAGCGATCACATCCCCAGTTATCTCACCATCGAAGGCTTTGCTAGCGACCACCCGCCGAAAACCGTACGGAGGATCGATTTTTCAGCATTCACAACCAACATTGAACACGCTTGTGAAAAAGGCTTAACCTCTGGCATTGAGCAAGCGATCAAACAAGCAGCGCAGAGTGCGATGCGCACGCTGGCATATTCTTCAAGGCCCTCAGAAACGGACGTGGAGTTAGAGCGACTCCGTGCGACTCGTCGGCGTGCGGAGCGTAGATATCGACGCACAAAATCCATTCAAGATCTACGGATGGCCAGGCGCATGCAAAAGAAGATCCAGCGTCGTATAGACAAACTGGAGTTTCAACGGTGGGCGAAGTTTTGCGCGAGTCTAGACCCTCGCAAACCGCTTTCTCAAATATGGCGAACCGTGCGAGGCATACGCATATTTCCCCAACAACGTTTTCCGTTTAAAGCCTTGGCCCTTTTCCAAAATAGAAGGGATATCGAGGTAGCGGAAGATTTTTGTAGGAAGATTGCGGGCCCGTCAAATTGCACAGAAGCCCTTACTGCTGATTACACGCCACATTCACTTGACCCGCACCTGGACCTGCCTTTTTCAATGGAAGAACTGAATGTGGCTCTTGCTTCATGCAATCGATCATCATCGCCTGGGCCGGATGGCATATCATACCGCCTATTATGCAATCTCGGTGATCGAGCACGAAGTGCATGCTGGAAGTATTCAATGAGTCTTGGAGAGATGGAACGGTCCCCAGAGAGTGGAAAACAAGCCGGGTGGTTGCACTTCTCAAACCTGGAAAATCGCCTCTAGATCTGACATCATACCGCCCAATAGCGCTGGCTAGTTGCGTAGGGAAGCTGATGGAGCGAATGATCCTTGCCAGACTCGAGTGGTTTCTTGAACGCCATAGAATATATCCAGACGCCATGGCCGGTTTTCGTCGTCTTCGGAGCTCCATTGACAATGTCATTGACCTGGTGACCTACGTACAACACCAGAAAATGAGCAGACGGTTATCTGTCGCACTATTTTTAGATGTCAAAGGAGCATATGACAATGTTTCTCACGAAGCCATACTTGACGCCCTCGAGTCAGTTGGTTTGGGTGGGCGAGTGTACCGCTGGATCCAATGCTACCTACATATGAGATCATTGTTTATGCAAACTGATGATGGGCCGACTTCTGAACATTATACACACCGTGGTGTTCCTCAAGGTGGTGTATTGAGCCCCACACTGTTCAGCCTGGTTCTGATCGGTCTCGTGGAACGCATACCAGATTCTGTGCAGATATCTCTCTATGCAGATGATATTTGTGCCTGGACGTCAGGTGTAACACGTCCTCAGGTACGTGCGAGACTCCAGAAAGCAGCGAATTTAATATCGGCGTACCTTAGAGAACAAGGCCTCGAGATTTCTCCTGAGAAATCGGCGCTGGTCGCGTTCACGCGGAAGGCAATGACGTCATATCCCATCGCCATCGATGGACACAGTGTCTGCTACGCCAGGACCCACAGGTTTTTGGGGGCCACGATCGATCGAAATCTCTGCTGGAGTCCCCATGTGGCCACTCTAAAGAAGCGCCTAACGGCCATCGCACAACTTTTCAAGTTCCTCGGAGGCAAAACGTGGGGCACATCAGTGCACGCGATGTTGCATTTGTACAAAACGCTGTTTCTGGGGTACCTGCGGTATAGCTTGCCGGTTCTGACGAACGCTTGCAAAAGCAGTATACGCACAATAGAAAACGCCCAGGGCCAGGCACTCAGAGTTTGTCTTGGATTACCACGCTGTACATCAACAGCGGAAACCATCGCAATCGCCAAAGATCATCCGGCCACAGTGCACATTACTTTGGAGGTGCTTAGAGCTCATATTAGACACCTTGCTCGCGCCCCTGCCCACCACCTAGCTTCGCTTCCAGAAGATCGACCGAGTGCCTCCTTCTGTAAGAGAGTATTGACTTTCCGTGAGTGCCTTCCAACAGTCTACACGCCTCCGGAACGGATACTAACACCTCCTTGGTGCTTGGACCGACCAAAACTGCGCTTGACAGTGCCGGGGATTCGCAAGAAGGCGGAGCTCTCGGCGCCAGCTTTAAAGCAGATGATTCTACTCATGCTACACGAAGAATACAAAGATCATGTCAAACTTTACACGGATGGCTCGACAACTGTTGGAGGATCTGCAGGAGCTGTGATCTTCCCAGCAAGAGCCGAAACCATCCAGTTCAGAACGTCACACAAGACGACATCGACAGCCGTGGAGCTCGCGGCACTCCGCAGCGCACTCCGCAGGATTGATCGAGAGACACCACAAAAATGGAGCATTTTTACTGATTCGAAACCAGCTCTCCAATGTCTACACAATGCTCTACGTCGTGGGCCTCAAGACCAATTGGCGCTCGAAATACGACAACTGTACCATCACCTAATAGACGAAGGACATGACATATCTTTTCAGTGGTTACCAGGCCATTGCGGCATCATCGGTAACGAGCATGCCGACGATGCAGCTAAGAATGCTCACGAAAATGGAGTGATGGAACCTATTCCACTATCAAGAAGCGACGCAGCAGCAAAGATTAATACGCTTGCGCAGGATGTCGCAAGGTCTATGCGGAATACGCCCGGTTTTTTCCACACCCGTCTTCACCGCCTGGACCCATGCCTACGACTTACTATTCCATCTGGCCTACCCCGATCCGAGACGACTCTTCTCTGCCGCATGTGGCTTGGGGTGTCTTTCACGAACGCCTTTGCCTGCCGCATCGGAATGAGAGACAGCGCTGCATGCGACCATTGCGACAATGACGAAACAATTGAACATATTTTATGTCAGTGCCCCCAGTACAGCTCTCAGCGACAGTCCCTCTCAGCAGTGTTTGCTCGCCTCGACGACCAGCCACTTTCTGAGCAGTCAATCTTGGAATGTCGGAAAGATCGAGCTTCACGCCAGAAAGCAACGAAGGCGCTGATGAAGTTTCTGCGAGCGACCCGCCTCGTTGAACGATTGTGACACTACTGTGTGCGCGTATGTGTGTGTGTGTTTGTGCTTCTCTTCCTCCCTTTCCCATTTCTTTTTCTTACTTTTCTGTCTCCCCTTACCCCTTCCCCAGTGCAGGGTAGCAAACCGGATATGTTTTCTGGTTAACCTCCCTGCCTTTCCGCATTAAATTTTCTCTCTCTCTCTCTTTCCTAAAACATGTTAAGTAGTTGGAGAATACACTGGTTCTGTCGCGCCACCACTGAAGTCGCGCATCAATTATTTTTGCCATTACCTTACATAGACAGCTTGTCAGACTAATTGCGCAGAAGGATTGAAGGCTCAAGGACGTCTTAGCCGGTTTTAAGGTTGGAATGATGCGAGCGAATTTCCAAGACTTGGGTACAATTTCTTGCATCCATAGATTATTGTAAATATCTAAGAGAGTAGTTGTACCTGTTGGCCTAATATTCTTCAACATATTGTACGTAATGCCGTCCGGACCAGAAGCCGATTTTCGACAACATGATGTTATAGCACATTGCAGCTCACTTAACGTAAATACAGGGTCTAATTGAGGATACTGGGCCCAAAAGCAAGCACTAATTTCCTGGCTGGCTAACATGACAGAATTATCAAACAAGGCACATTGTGATGCGGCGGGCCTACTGATAACCTGACAAAATTCATTTGCTACCACATCTCCCCGTTTGTGCAAGGCTACAGCAAGAGCGCGAAATAGGAACCTCTGTGATACAGGGCCACTAAATGCTCGAATTACAAGCCAAATTCTTAGAACAGGTGTGTGGGGAGAGAGCGTACCACAAAAATCACAGCAGTGTCGTTCACCTACATTTTCTAGTCGTGTGCGCATTACACTGTTAATTTTCTGCGCATTTTTGTCTGCTTCTAAACTTCCGCTGCGTCGATAGGCCCTTTCTAAACGTCGTCTGATGGCACTTAGGTGTTCATACTCTTCGTCGACTGCAGCATAGTCTTTTGGAATCGGGACTTTTATTGTACATTTATTCGCATTGTCTTACAGAAATTCAGTAAAGCTTTCAACTGTCGTAAGTTCACTATTTTGGTTTGTTAGGCAGTACCAAAAGCTTTCCAGATCGCCAGTTTGCTGTAGCGCTTGATGTCGCCACTTCACAAGTAGGGGTGATTTATAAGAATGGGGAAATGGTCACTCTCACATGTTTCTACATACGTTGTCCATCCCACACCATTCACTAGATCTTGGGAACACACGGTGACATCGATGCAACTCGAGTAATTATGCCCTCGGAGAAAAGTTGGGGAGCCGTCATTTAAAATTGTCAAATTGCATTTGTCTGCGGCACACTCAACAACGTTCCCACGTGCATCACATCGAGCCCTACCCCAGATTATGTTGTGCGCAATAAAGTATCCACATATAAATGTATACGAATTAGAACTATTGAAGATATTTGTTAGCTCTTCCACCAAAATGCGGCTTGAAGGTTGTAGGTAAAAATTTATCACTGTTATGCCCTGCTCACCAAGGAATACTTTGCAAGCGACGAATTCCGGGAAGTCGGAATCACTTGAGTGAACCTGGTGAGAAGGTAGGTCTTTTCTGACGCACAAATGCACTCTGCTAGGACCACATCGACAAGATGACTTATATATCACGTAGTTGAAGAGGTGGAAATCTTCATTCATTCCTGCCTCTTGGATGCAAAGTATTGGAAAGTTATATTGCAAAAGGAGTTTACGGAAGTCAGCACATTTCCTTCGAAGACTTTTGGCATTCCACTGGTATATGGAGACATATTTATAGCGCTTATTCATATGTTACTTGTCGCAGGTTTGACCCGGATGGCTGACACTATAGTGCTTCCAGAGGCAGCAGGGCTTTTACTTCTGGCAGGTTGTTTGCTTCCGGTAGAGCAGACAGGATTGCCTTAAGTGCTGCGAAAAGCATTGGTAGAATCAATTGCATAACTGATGCAGAGGCACGGTCCCCGTTAAATGCTTCAGTTTCTGAGGCCAGTTGAAAAGAATGTGACGTTTCGATGTTGTAGCTGGGGCGAACACTGGCGTTGTCGGCTCTGCTACTTTCCGGCTGAGGTCACGTGGGCGTTCACAGCTTTGATGCGTGGCTTGGGGTACTTGAATGTACTTCTCGTGAGTGGTCTCTCGGGTGTTCTCTTGGCGGTTCTCTTGGCGTGTTTGTCAGCTGTTGTTGTTGTGCTGTGTACTGAGGTTAATCACGTACAGGATGAACAATCTCAAGGTTTGGAGAAGATTCATTGGAGCGCGGTTTTCTTCCATGGATAAGCTCATGCCGACGCATTTTTGCAGCAGCTTTACTTTGCGGGCAGCCCGAATACGAGGCAGGGTGATTACCTGCACAGTTCTCACACTTAGGCTGAAGAACTGACTTGCACTCCTTATGGTGGTGTTCTTCTGAGCAGATCTTACCCCGGCGTGTGCTGCGGCAACTTTTCGCCGTGTGTCCAAATCGCTGGCAGTTGTAGCACCGAAGCGCTGGACCAAGATATTCTTCCACTGGGTGACTGGTGAATGCTAAGTAGATTCTTCCTGGAATCGGGCGGTCATCTAGAAAATTGGGAATCACTGAGTGAAGTGGACGCGACGTAACTGCTCCACCTTCCTGGCGGTAGTATTTCATTTGCCGCCGCGCCGATATAACCCCTGCATCTCTCAAGTACTCCAGGAGTTGTTCGTCTGAATACCGCAGAGGCACATGCTTTACTTTCCTAACAATCTGAGTGTATGGCTATGGGATGAAATGATTAATTTTCAGGCCGCCTACATTTGAAGCAAGCTTCACATGTGCCAAATTTAGTATTACATTACGCCAATAGATGACGAAGGTATGTGACTGGTGCAAACATGATAATGATGAGATGCGTGCATGTGAGAACATTACTACATGTCACAGTCAATCAAAGTGGACGATTGTGCCAGTTGGTGATACATTATCTAAGCGTACTACGCGGTAGAGAACACGGACAAGGAGCTTGTCCTTGTCTTTTAGATGCGGAGCATCTAATACTCGAGGCTTGTAGTGCGGCGCCGTCCGCAAGCTTCCTCCTCCTTCTTCCACCATCTGTGCATCCCTTCCTCCTCTACACACCGCGCGCGCTTCACTCCTCCATCATCTGTGCACCCTTCCTCCTCTACACACCGCGTGCGCTTCTCCTCTTCACGAACATTCGCTAGCTGTATAATGTAGCGCGCATGCGCCGTCACGCTTCGAGAACATCGGCAGCTGACGCGCACGCATGCGCCGTCGCGCTTCGAGAACATGGGCAGCTCACGCGCGCGCATGCGCCGTTGCGCTTCTCCCCCTTCTCGAACATTCGACAGCTGACGCCCACATGCACCGTCGCCCACCATCTGTGCCGCGCGCGCTTCTCCCCTTCGAGAACATTCTACAATTCTCCTGATCCTCCAGTGGACGCGCATGCGCCGTCGCGCTTCGAGAACATTCAACAGCTGACAGTGCATGCGCCGTCGCGCTGTATATATACTCAAGGTCGGTGCTCGCTCGCTCAGTTGCCGCTCGTCGGTTGGTTTGTACGGCGCGTCGACGTCCAAGGTCGTGGTGAAATGAATTCCAACGAATCCACAAACACAATGATCGACGTCCCTTCGACCAGCGCCGCCCTTTCGCATACGTGTGTATATACGTGTTCACTCATTTAACACCCCCTCCTACAACCACGTTAACCAATTTAGCCATCGACCCAAGTAAGTCGCAATTTAATACCCCATTTCACAACCACGTTAACCAATTTAGCCATCGACCCAAGTAAGTCGCACTTTAACACCCCGTTAACCAATTATATGCTCCGCATCCTCCTCAGTGTTCCCCCGAGGGAAGCTGCGGGCAATTTTTTTTCCCATTCGTGTTTTCTAGCGCGTAGTACACTTAGGTCACAGTCAAGGCGCCAATACATTTCAACGTGACGCAGTGCGCGTGCTCACCGGCGTTCATTTTGTCGCGTCATGCCAGCGTTGCCACGCCAGGCGCCGGTTCTGCCATATACTAGCAGGCACGCACCACTCTGCATTGCTTTGACGTATGCGCGTTCTAGCGAGTACGGTGTCCCTCCGTCACGAAAAGAGGAAGCGGCAGTATTGTCTGCGTAACGAATCGGCACGAAATGCACCATGTCGCATTTCGCGCCTGTTGCCGTCGGGCGGTACCGGCGGACGCTGCGCGCCTGGCGTCAGACCAGAGAGTGCTCGCGTTTTGCTAACGTAGCGTCGATGTGCCCAGCGTGCGCGCGCGTGAACGCTACATTGGAGTATATTGGGCCCTTCGTGATGCGCTCGTAACCATTTTCTAGCTCCACATATAACAAATTTGGTGTTACGTTACGTCAATGGATGACGAAGTATATGACTGGTGCAAACATAATAATCCTGAAACGCGTGCAATGTAAGAACATGACAACATACCACGCTCATAGCGTGCTCGGAGCCGTTTCGCTAGCTCCATATATACTGAATTCGGTATCACGTGACGTGAATAGGTGATGAATGTAAACTACACATCCAAAGAGGAAAATCATGACACGGAAGTCATGTACGGCATCATTTACCTCCACCTCCTTACGTTGTGCTGATTTCAAAGTGACATATGAATATTTCTCATTCGTGCTTCGAATATCATCGATTCCCACTGTACGCGCAGCACGGGAATCTTTTCTGCGTTAGCACTTATTGGGTGACGTTTATGCGTAGCTAGCGCTTTTTCAGGATTCCGCCCCATACGAAAAGTGTTCTTTGTCAACCAAGGACTACAGCTGCACAAAATCTTTCGTTTTTTTGTGTAAGAACTGCGTAATGCATCAAAAAACCAATTCCTTGAATAAACGCCACATTTCTTCAACGGAGCCATCAGTTGATTCGTACAGACTGTGAGAATCACAGAACGAATTACCAAGTGAATCCAGTACATCGACGCATCTGAAAAAAGAGCATTATATTTTCTTTTATTTTTGTTTTGAAAAGGCTGTATTTCTAAAGTTAACGATTCTAAAGGTAAATACCTGGTAAAACAACGAGGTATGTTGTTAATAATAAACGAAGTTTAATGCAGTTAAGAAATTTGAAGTGAACACGTTGGCTTCCTAGGTCTTGGCTTCGTCAATATATACATCTGTACCAGTAAATTAGCGAATGTATCGAAGCACCTTATGATGATATTGGCGAGTGTCATATCGCATAGAATTATTCCAGAAGTATCTCATATCTGTGTCTAAAATAGTTCTTGCCCAATATCTTGTATCTTGTCGCGATACCACTTCAAAGAATCTTTGCCTAGCTCTGGCAAGGTATACCCGAAAACGTTTCGATCTAATCAGGCCCACAAAACTTTCTGTCGCCATCGCGCGCCTGCCTTCATTTGGGATCCAGTCAGTTACTTTTAACGACCGGCACTCATTTTGCCTTCGAGCTACATGCCCTACCCATGTTCATTTTAGGGGCCAAGCTCCTTATAGCGGCACCCGTTCGTCCCCCGTATTATGTAACAGGTATAACATTTTGACCTCAAAGGTAGTGCCGGTGAGAGACTTCTTCTGTGCGCTGTTGAAGAATAAAAATAATGCTCAATGTACATGTCAATGGCTGCTAATGGGGAATGAGAGACAGGGGCATTCGGCTTTTAGTTAACGCGCAGGCTGCGATCACCATTAGCAGCCATTGGCATGTACATTGAGCACTATCTGACACGAAAGGGTTGCTACGTTATACTCGCTGGGTGTAACCTCCTTAGCTTTCGAAAGGTTTAGCGAGCGTTGAGCCACAGTGCCATGAATACAATGAACTTGTATATGCCATGAATGAACTCGATGTGGTTAAAAATGGGAAGTAGATACGAAGCGCAAGCCGTAAGAAAGTAAAAGCCGAATTCTCTTACTCTCATTTCCCATTATCAGCCATTGGCATGTACATTGAGCACTATCTGACTGAAAAAGTTTGCTACGTCATACTTACTGGGCGTAACCTTCTTGATCTTCGAAAGGTATTGCGAGCGTTCGGCCGCAGTGCCATGAATACAGTGAACTAGTATATACCATGAACTCGAGGTGGTTAAAGGTGAGAAGTGGACCCGAAGCGCAAGCCGTAAGAAAGTGTGCGTGTGCCACCTCTTCTTTAGTCCTTGGAATGTCCGCTGAATGGCTGTGCTTCTATATGGGGAATATATGAAGAAAAGATGCGAGATGGTGGTACTTGGAGTGTTGAATAGATGGACGAACGGACACATAGACAGATGCATGAATGGACGCATGAACGGACGCAGGGGCGGCTGCATGGATGAACGCAGGGACGGACGCACGAACAGACACACGCACGGACGGGCTGATGAACGCATGGACGGTCACACTGACGGACGCGTGGACGGACGGAAGCAAGAACGAATGGATGGACGAATTCTTCACCCCACTCTCCATCATTCATTCCGTGGATATGCTGCCATTTTTTTCTTGGTTTCAACTAAGATGTTCTTAACACCCATTAGGGTCCTACCCAATATGATAAAGCACCCACCACTTGAATATTATGAGGTATACGCGTTTTTTTTTCTTTTTTTACTTTTTACAATGACAAGAACTTCGTGTATTAGTCCGCCAGTGGATGATTATGATAAATTTTAGGAGCGAAATGGCCAAGAATACCACAGCTAGAACCTTTTGGGCATGTGTATTTTGAGAAAAACTTATAGAGTCTGAGGTAATCCTTTCCATTGCTGTTGAGAGAATCGTACCTTGAGCTGTATTTAGTATGTTTACACAATTCATGCATAGTCGTTCAATACCCTTCGTGCTTCCGTTTCTATTGTGCACATACATGTACGCCGGGCAGACCCCTTTACTCGAGTGCATGGTGGTTTGGGGCCGCAAGCATTCAAGCATCAAAGAAGAAGACATGTGGGGGACGGAACGTTTACATAAAGCACGATGAGTACTTATTTTCTGCTTACGTACATGGGAGGCCGCAACAAAAGGAAGAAGGCAGGGAGGTTAACCTGAAAGACATCCGGTTGGCTACCTTACACTGGGGGATTAGGGAAGGGGACAAGAAAGATGAGAAAGAGGGGAGAGAGTGAGAAAAAGGAGAGACTGACAGTAATTCCACTGCAGAGTGTAGAACTCAACCGCATGTCAGAGCCGTTCACACAAGCCTGTGTTTCTCAGAAAACACAGCAGGGCTTACACTGCCTTGTTGGCTGTCGAGAGATGTGGACGTTGTTGTAATAGCAACTGCACAGAAAGAGGCCGATCATCCAGTCACCGCATCGCGTTGGCAAGGGCTTGTCTGTCTGAGGCAAATCGAGGACACTGGCACAGCAGGTGTTCAATATTTTCATCGGTGCTGCAAACATCGCACGCTGCATTGTCAGTAATTCCAATTACCGTGGTGTAAGCTTTCGTGAAAGCAACTCCCAGCCAAAGGTGATAGAGAAGCGAAGCTTCACGTCGATGGCTTACGTACATGACGACAAAAAATCTTTATTTACGTACATGACGCCCACAAAATATACTGTCTAAATACATCGTTCAAGGAATACTCCGTAATTACTTGATGTACTTGCCGATTTTGCACGAGAAAGAGTTAGAGATGTCAAGTCACTCTTACACAAATGTAATTGGATCGCGGAGGCCCTTCAGTTTGACACGACATCATGAATCGACTGCTTCTAGGACAATAATTGATATGTGGGGTTTAATGGCCCAAAACCAAAACTAATTAAAGGAGTTTTCTCAATTTGCAGTGTGCAGGATTTCCGCACAGTGCTATGCTTTCATTTCTATTATGCAGTTCGCTGAAAAAAAAACCCACAACGCTTTTCAAACTTACTCACTAAATCGGCCATGTTGTAGTCGACCCTCCTGGGAAAATGTGAGCCGCACGTTTTAGCCCAGCTCAAGGCGTAAAATTTGGAATTAGGTTCAACTTGAGCTCGCCATTCCTAGCCCTTCTCTCGACCAATGATGTCATATATTCAAAATCAACTGCGTAATAATCGCATGAACACAGCTGTTGGCTGGTTTGACCATTGCGAGCTGCATATAGTTATCGCGACAGCTGCGAGATGCCGTCCCATTTTGTAACTTTTTCTGGCACGCACAGCAAATGAGAGCAAGAAAGATGGTTACTAAGCGCTAAAGCGGTCGTGTGTCTGTATCTTTCTTATACTTGTCTTCTGTGCCCACTAAACAAGCTTAGAATATGGAAACGTACCAACTCATCCAGCTGTCAGCTTTGCTGCATGCCGTGACGTGTTCGCGCTGCGCTCTGTAGTGCTAAAATCACACGATTGTGCAATTTAATTAGTGTGCTCATGCTTACTCTTATTAAAAAACGCACTTTGAGAGAAAGAAAGAATTCCGCCATATCCACGAAGTGAATGATGATGAGTGGGCGAAGCTCCGGAGGTAAACCTGGTAAACCATGAATCCTCTGTACATTTTGCCCACTTGATTTTATTACATCGCTCCCCCTAGCGTACGTCGCCGCACTAAATCGAACGATTGCCTTCAACCAATGACACGCGCCATATGTGACATCATTCCTATTTTATAAGATCTCGCGTCTTTCATCAACTACAAGTACCGCTTTCTAGTTTATAACATCTTGCATCTTTTCATCATCAGCTACAAGTACCACCATCTAGTAAACACTACAAGAACTAAACGAGAGGTGGCTACATACAGGAGACGGTACCGCCATCTAGTGAACACTGCAAGAACTAAACTAGAGGTGGCTACATACAGGGGACGGTACCGCCATCTAGTGAACACTGCAAGAACTAAACTAGAGGTGGCTACATACAGGCTACAGGGGACGCACAGCCCACGCCCTAAGGAGCTTCGCCCCTAAAAAAATGGCAGATTCTACCTATATAGTGGAAATCAATATGTGAAGCACGAATGAGAACTGTTGATATGTCACTTTCAAATCAGCACAACGTTACGACGTGGAAGTGAATGATGCCTTACATGACTTCCGTGTCATGATTACTATGTTTGCATGTGTCATTTACCTTCGTCGTCTATTCACGTGACGTGATACCAAATTTAGTATATGTAGAGCTAGCGAAACAGCCACGAGAACATTATGAGCATGGTATGTGGTTATGTTCTTACATGACAGGCGTGTCAGGATTATTGTATTTGCACCAATCATATATTTAGTCATCCATTGACGTCAACGTCACGTAACACCAAATTTGTTATATGTGGAGCTACCAAAACAACCGTGGGTGCACCATGAAGTGCCCAGCATACTCCCATGTAGCGTCGACGCAAGCGCAGGCTGGGCACAGGGACGCTACGTTAACAAAACGCGAGCACTCTACCGTCCGACGCCAGGCGGGACCAACATCTGTCGGCGCGGCCCCGACGGCCATTTCGCGCTGATGCGTTACCCAGACAACACTGCGTCTCCCTTTTTACGTGACGGAGGGACGCCGGACGCGTTGAAACGCGCATGCATCAAAGCAACACAGCGCGGCGCACGCCTGCGAGTATATGGCAGCATAGAGATTCCTTATATACACTTAAGGGAACTCTGGCGCTAGTGTCTATGGGAGCTACAAGGCACGGCGCCTCAGCGAGCGTGGGAATGATGGGTAAACACACATATGTGTACTTCGCACTTCTGGCCGCTTGTGTCCCCGTGTTTGTTCGTGTGGCTTGGAACTGTTTTTTCACAAAACAAAATCAACAAATGTTCAGCAATTGCTCTTAACCACGTTATTCTTTTAGATTTACCTTTCGAAATCACGTCACGAAGTTCAAAAGGTCAAATCTTTCTTTCAAAACAAAACCGAAACACAGCAATAAACGAAGCCGCAAGTACAATTTGTTGCACGTAAGTACGAACACTAGGCAAGTTTGTGTACTACCCATTATTCCCATGGTCACTGAACGATCGCCGCGACAGAGTCCCCTCTAGTTAATTTTAGGAAACTCTATGTATTTAAGAAAAGCTTTAAGCACCGCCGGGCCAGTGAGCACGCACACCGCGTCACATCGCAATGTATTGACACCTTGATTGTGGCATGTAGTCACCATCACATGACACGCATCTCACCATTATCATGTTTGCACCAGTCATATACTTTGTCATCCATTGGCGTCACGTATTACATTATTTGGCATATGTAAAGCTAGCGAAATAGCCTCGAGTGCATCATCAATGTAGCATGTAGTCATGTTGTTATATGACGCGCATGTCACGGTTATCATGTTTGGCTGTGTTATTTACCTATGTCATCCATTCACGTCGCGTAATACCGATTTGGTACATGTGAAGCTAGTGAAACGGCCACGAGCACATCATGAGCGTAGCACGTAATCATGTTCTTACATGACACGCATCTCATGTTTATCATGTTTGCACCAGTATCATACCTTTGTCATCAGTTCACGTCCCGTAATACCGAATTCGGTATAAGTGAAGCTAGCGAAACGGCTACCAGCGCATCGTGAGCGTGGCATGTAGTCATGTTTTTTGCATGATGCGCATATCATGATTGTCATGTTTGCACCCGTCACATATTTTCGTCATCCATTCAGGTACTGTACTACCAAATTTGTTATATGTGGCGCTAGCGAAACGGCATGTAGCCATGTTGTTACATGACATGCATGTCATGAGTTTCATGTTAGGGTCTGTCGAGTGTGTTCGCCATGCAATCATGCGATACCATACCAGTTTTGCACTATGCCATGTGAACGAAACCACCGCAAAGCTGCAGGATTCGAAATGTAAGTCATGACAGCCATAATATACTCATCATGATTTTCATGTTATGACTAGTGTAGTATGTTTTTCATACAGTCATATTATGCCATACCAAGTTTGGTATTGATACCATTATCGAAACGGTGGTGAGAGCTGAAAGTCGTAGTCGGATAGATAGATAGATAGATAGATAGATAGATAGATAGATAGATAGATAGATAGATAGATAGATAGATAGATAGATAGATACGCTCAAAGTTGTGGAAGTTTGAAAAGAAATGCTTCGCATTATAAAATTACCTGAGGCAATGTAGCACGTTGACGTATGAACATAGGTCATCGTCGTTTTCTCCTTCTTCCCTACTTTTTAGCTTTGATCGCGCTGGTGACCATAGAAGAAAGAAAACTCTACAAATGTGGCATAAATCTATATATCTCCTGTGGTATTTGATGGATTCTCCATTTTTTTTGTGGCATTCGATTCGAGAGGCATCAAACATCGTAGTGATGTCATACAGTGGTTACGAACTGAAGTTCTGAAGGGATCCTTTATTAACAAACCCCTCAGAAAGATGCAATCATGCGCTAACTTTTAAGATGAAAGCCATGTACGGGGGTATTTATTCAAATACATCGATTCAGGTCCACGCAACGGTAAAAGTTCACGTGTTGTCGGTGCGTAATGAAATCGTAATGACCCCTGCGAAAAAAGGAGTGCACAAAATAAAACAGGACCTTCTCTTCAGCACTGCTCCCGAAGACCGGTAATTACATCTTGTCCGGGCTAACCCCATAGACAGCCAAGTCATCAGGACATGCGGTTTAACGAAAAAATGCCTAAAAGAAGCGCTGATGCGTTATTCCTCTCCGAGATGTTTCGGTCAGCCGATAATTCATGAGATGAAAAAAAAGCAGATATTGGGAACATCCAGAATATTATTATTTTGTTACCAGCTTGTCCAAAGCTTCAAATGGAGAGTGGCACAGGTTGGATTTTACTTTTTCTGCAATGGAGCTCTCCTATGCACGCTGGCCTTTTAATTAAAGAGCACTAGCCGCCCCTCAAATAGATAAGTAGCTATAGAAATTTCCGACTGAGATGTGAAGTTTCCCGTTCTTTATCGTTTATTTGCGTGCAAATGGGTAGCTTATAGCTGTTTTCATCTGAGAGCCCCAACACTAGGACTAATTAATTTTATTTGCTGCAAGGTATACTTTTGCGATCCAGAGCTTTGAAACACCGAGTTACTGAATTAGGCTTGCAAAGCAGCCCGCGTGATGAAGAAAATTTAACTTTCGCTTGCAGGAACGATGAATGAATGCGATAGCAAGCAATGATACTGTTTTATGAAGTAAAGCTAGCAACTAACACTTATTTAATCCAATGTCAATTGACTCTACAATTCATGCGTTGCTTTAGTTGACATAATGCCGTCACTGCCAGTGTACAGTGGAGCTGACGACACGTAAGAAGATATAAAACACGCAAACAAACAAGGCGCATCGCGTGTGAGCGTGTTTCTAATTTTTGACGTGTTGCTTTCGTCGTAGCAATTAAAAACATGGGTGAAATAAGCAACCAGCCCAAGCGCTCTGTGTATATTTATTATCTCTTAAGTTTTTCTTCGCCGGCTTGATTCGAAGCCGGCCTTTGGCGCTTCCGGAGTTGTACGTTGAAGTGACTGTCATGAACAGGACCCTTCAGTAGCACGCCAGGCTGTATAACCACGATGTCATGCGTGAAAGCGATATTGCGTCATTCCCTTTCGGCAATTACATCAGAGCGTTGCTAGAGTTCATCGAGGGCTGTTATTAAAGGGGCGATACAAAAGAAATTGAAGGGCAATTAATTGCAGGCACAACACAAAAGAGGTACATTTTGCCTATGGGACCATCGACTGCGCCGGGTAAACGAAAAACCTCAACAATGGCCCGTGTAAACTTAACAGTGAAAAAGAAAATAAGCTTAAATAATAGTTGCAACACACAAGTAACACGTGTACAAGAAACCAAGCAGATCACAAAATGAGGACATGTAATGAAATCAATAATTGTATGAGACTAAGAAATGTTTTTCATTTTTTTATTTATTACCCTCAGGGCTTACAAGAAGCGTTACAAAGGGGAGGGGCTACATCAATAGTAGAATAAGGCACGTAAAAACAGGGAAATTAAAAAAAATAAACCAACAGCAAAAAAGGCATATGTTAAGCTAGCGAAACAGCCGAGAGTGCATCATCACTGTGGCATGTAGTCATGTTGTGCTGATTTAGGCCAAATTGAACATGGCTTAAAGAACACGATCAAACAATGTAGTTAGCATGAATAACATATTTCAAAAATAGTGTCTAAATTAGAAAACAAAAGTAATACTTTAAACAATAGAAAACGATTACTATGCAGATGTTCATAATGTTTGTCTGCAAACTACTGCTACACCCGCAGGGCAGCTCTGCGTTGCGGAATGCAGGAGTCACATTTCAAATGTGATGCACTTTTTAGCGAACTACCGCCACTTTGAGCGTATCTATTGTAGCGATCAAGCTATGCCTGGACCCAGCGGTACATTCGCCACGCTGGATTAGTGCCAAAAGGACAGTCTCGCCATGGCTGGACGGAGGAAGCAACAGAGGCCGGCCCCACGAGACGGTGCCTACTGATTGACAGCGGCGCCAACGGGGTGGAATGTCGCCAAAGAGGGTTTTGGAGCCGCCGCTCTATCACCCGCCTGGGCCAGCCACGCATCGTTGGCGCGTTAACCGGCAGACGACGACGGCGCTGGTCAAAGGGCTCTCCCCAGAGGATTCCACGAACCGGGCACCTCTCAAAACATCGGCGCTTGTTTAATCCATTGTCAAGTAGCCGACCGGCTGACTGCCTATGCCCGCCAGGCATTGTCCCGGAGTACGAGACGTAGTGTCGCCAAGACGCCGCGACGCCACAAAGAGGACAACAGGGACGGCGTCTTCCTGAGGGAGACCGCGGCGGCTGCCGCGGATCGCCCCGCTAATTGAGCGAACAAAATCGGCGGACCCTTTGAATTATGCGGCCAGGATCGTGGGCACTCTCGACTAAAGGCTCACACACGACGAGGAAGAGCCCTGCTGGCGCCACCAAAGTGCAGTGTTCACGTGGACCTTGCATGCTCGCCCCCCTCACCTGTGTGTGCGTGATTGGTGGTCGACTCGTAGAGGAGGAGCCCGACAGGGCATAAAACGACGCGGCAGAGTGCTGGACGTCGCTCTGAATGATGTAAAGTTCAACCACTACGCTCGTGGTTTGTGAAACCACTAGTTCTTCTCTTCCCTTCTGTCATCTCGACAACTCCCTGTAAAGATGTAAATAAATCCGTTAAGTTTGCTCAAAGCTCTCCCCTAGTCCTTGGCTCGACGGAGGGACGGCGATCGGCCCCGCTACCCGCAGACTGCGGTCGCCGCGACGCGCAACAACTGGTGGCAGCGGTGGGATGCCATCAGCGAACTCCCTGCATCCATAACACTATCTATCTATCTAGCCGCTTACGGTCGGGTGCTCTTGTGGTCACCCCCTTAATTTGGCGTGAACTAGAATTAACATGGGAGGGTAAGATGGCTCGACGAATATGACGCGCTGGTCAAGAGATGAATAATGTCCGAATCCCGTCACGTACGTCGTCAAACACTTACTGGCAGACAATTGCACATAATCACGGGCGTGTACGTGCCATTGGCAAGTGGGTATGTGTCACAGGTGATTGAAATTTAGTATCTATGCCCAGGAACGACGAAAACACACATGGGCAATTTTAACACGGGGGCGTTCAGGGATACCCGACATCGGTAACCAATGTCAGGGTCCTAGCTAGAATCGAACCCAAGGATTCTGCGTTGCGTGGTAATGTAGCATTTTACCACAGACCTACGCCAGGTCTCGCCACTGTTTTTCAAATAGACGCTATATAGTGTTCGTGAAACTTGGATGGTGGTTGCAGCTCTGCCTACACAATTTTATAAACAGTACATATGTACTCCTTTGATAGAGCCTTCACGTTGGTTTAACGTCAATTGTAGTTAGTTGCCATGCGCTAAAGTTGATTTCTGTTGCAGTGTCCAATGCCAGCATCTTGGCGAGCATCTGCGCTTCATATCAGCTTGTGGGGTCGCCTAACACCCGAGTCATCTAAGAGTCGGCCAACGCTGGCGCACTCGTGAGCCGTGACGTAACAAGGAGCTACCTGTGCGAGCGTCAGTGTTCCAGCGAACGACGTTGTTCCCGGGTCCGCTCCGCATGAAATATCAAAAATTTTAGTTTTCGTCATGAGAAAAATTTGTAGCGGCTTAAAGGTAGGACGAAGATGGCAGTTCCGCTCCTTCCTGTTCTTAATGCCACACGCGCCAGGGTAAAATGTGGCGGTTGCCGGGGGAGGGGGGGATTACAACCAGCGGTTTCTGGGGCTTGTTTCACACTGAAGCATTTCTGCTAGCCCACCTCTCATATCTGTGGAGGCATAATAGACCCTCTGAAGACAATAACTTGTTGGATGTTGGTGTCATAGCCCACTTAATAAACACCTTGCTAAACTAGTTGGTACCAATGAAATGCTTCGATACCAGCTAACCCAGAAAAGGTACTAATGCTACGCATTGATTGATTGATTGATTGATATGTGGGGTTTAACGTCCCAAAACCACCATATGATTATGAGAGACGCCGTAGTTGAGGGCTCCGGAAATTTCGACCACCTGGGGTTCTTTAACGTGCACCCAAATCTGAGCACACGGGCCTACAACATTTCCGCCTCCATCGGAAATGCAGCCGCCGCAGCCGGGATTACCAATGCTACGCAAGACGAAAACAAAAATAAGGGGTGCAAGAGAGTTGCCTGTACCTTTTGTTTCCTTCGCCTTACATAACGTCGTTACCTCTTTGAAAGAAGCTACTTGCAGACGCCTGCGAGTGAAGTCGACTTGCCCATTCCGTGGGGTTGGCCGGAATTTTCCTAATTCTCTTCGTTTGAACCTGTAATGCCTACACTCTGCTTTAACTCTTCTTTTATACGTATAGCAGTCGCATACGTAACCTTCCTTTTAATACACGGGTGCGTTGACGTCTTTAGAGAGTGCTTGACATCCCACTTTCACACGTATGGGTTTCCTAGAACATTGTTTTTTTTCGAACAGTTTGTATAATGTCTACAAATAGTAAACTTTACTCAAATGTGGCCCGAAAATTATTGTCATCGGCAGCATCATCATAGGCCAATTTAGGCCCTCTTCAAGAAGACCTCTTTCCATTTTTGTTTGTCTTGAGGAAGCTGGTCCCAATGGTAGCCAACAGGTACCTTACCTTCTCAAGTATAGACAGCTTCATCAGATGTTGCCTCACGCATGCGCTATCGCGTTTATCGACATGCCATGCCTCAATCATGAGACTCCTTTCTTCATTTTTATGCCGATGCAGAAGTGTGCATTCATTGAATTTGGGCGTGCACGTACACTTACAGCTCTAAAAAAAGTTGAGAAGGTTGAGTCCGCTTAGCGATCTTCTATATGTTCCGATAAACTCTAGTTAATACAGCGGCCCATCTGTGTAAGGTAGAAGCGGTCGCAGCTGAAGGGGGCCTCATCAACTACACTTGTACGGCAGTCAGTGAATTCGCTGGCGTATTTTACGAAAGCAATATCAATCCGCTTTTCGTATTTTACCCGCTCATTCTTTCTGTGCACTGCAGAAAAAACTTTACCTAGCTCATTGTCAGCCGTGAAAACATTAACTGTGAATCTGCTTCTTACATTATTTACCGTGCGAAATACGAAAAGTATGTACGGCACACCTACGACACAATTTCACATATTAAATGGAGGAAGGCTGGACCTTGCAGAAGAGTCGCCTCGGCATAGTGGAATACAAATTATAGACACTTTTTTAACTTTCTGGTACTACTTATGCGAGCACTATTCTCCACAGTTTTCATAACAGCTGTTATTAAAAACGGTAAACCATATATATTGCCTTACGTGTACCCTCATGAAGTTGTATGAGCACAAAGGAGTGATAAAAAAAAATTACACAATGACGTAATGATACGACGTCAACATGACACCACAAATGACGCAAATTCACGAGGTGGCCATAACGTGACATATTTTGACGTGACGCTGTGTGACATAATGCCACACGATGTTGCTGTAGCACACTCCTTTCGGCGCCGAACAAAACTGGAGCGCGCGCGAACACTTGAGATCAAAGGCGGAACTTGGCAGTGGCACGTGAAGCCGCGGCTGTGTTCCCTGCTCGCTTACTCACACCGACATCTTGGTGTGCCACTCTCTTGCATGTGACCTCATCGCGTGGACTCAGGGGCCTCACTTCATGCGCGCGTTCGCTCAGTGAAGACTGCTCAACGCTGGTGGCCAGTCTGTTCTGCTCGAGTTGATGAAACATAAGTGGGCGAATCCACGAATCAAATTGATTGATTGATTGATTGATTGACTGACTGCATGATCGATTGATTGATTGATATGTGGTGTTTTAACGTCTAAAACCACTATATCATTAAGAGAGACGCCGTAGTGAAGGGCTCCTGAAATTTTGACCACGTGGGGTTCTTTAACGTGCATCGAAATCTGAGCACTCGGGCCCACAGCATTTTTGCCTCCATCTAAAATGAAGCCACCGCAGCCGGGACTTAATCCCGCGACCTGTGGGTCAGCAGCCGAGTACCTCAGCCACTAGACCACCGCGGCGGGGCTCCACAAAACAATTTGTACTGACTGCTCTTGCAAAAGGCCCCGCGATACCAATCGCTATTGCTTCATCTATAGCATCTTCTGCTAGATACCGACAGAGAATATTCAAGGCCGCCTTCGTGTGATAAGAAACACGCGAAAAAAAATCTTTTCAATGCGAATCGCACGGCTTCAGATGGGGTTGTTACGCCATATTTTATCAATGCAAAATGCTAAAGCAATATTGTAAAAAACAAGCAAGTGGAACTTATGAGGCCTGTTGCACCGACAAAAATATGCACGTTAGTGTGCCTTTGATATCGCTCTTTACCAAAGAACTTTCATATGTTTTGCATGTATGATACCGCTTTCTTTTTGAGTGCAGTACATTTAAAAACACTTATCCCTTGCTCTATTTACCCCCACATGTATTCATGACTCATGTGCGTATGTATATATGCTCCCTTGCACGGGAGAAAACTTTTGTAGTTAGCCAGCACTTGGTCCATCTCTGTTCTTTGTCTTGTGGTTCACGCTGTTTCTAATTTCCGTGAACACAAAAAACAAGCGCGAACTAAATACTGTGACCACTGGACACTTGCTTCCATTGCTCAACTAAGAAACCAACCAACAAACAAAAAGGATGGTTGAAAAGAGCGCAAAAGGACTAACGTTAATTAACAGCTGTCACAGTTGTGACTTATTCGCGTTTGATCAGTGCGTTGCAAACGTCAACTGTGCCAGCATTTCTTTGTTTAACACTGCTGTGTGCGGAGTGAGCCTTGTGCGTCTTCTGTGGCATATGTCGTTCCAAGCACTGCTTCCCGGCGTTTCACATCGCGGATGGGTACAGAAATAGGACACTTTTAAGCGCACGTCTCGAGAGAAGTTGAAACAAAGATCCAGGACATCGCTTTACACCACGTGTTTTGCACTATCTCGCGCAGGGTGCCGAACACGCCAAAGCGCCTCAGAGATCCGCGTAGCACGAGCGGTAAATGCTCTCACCTTTAGCCTTCCAAAGACCGAGTCGCACGTGGCAGAGCTGTCTGACGCAACAGGCTGTGGAGCGACGGGCCAAAGGTAGAATCCCAAAGGCGCACTTCCACAATTTCCTGCTCAGACATATTTTACTTTGTGGCCTTTATTCATTATATATACATACATTTACATTATAAGGAACATCAGTGTGACGGTGAAACTTCGTCAAGAATGTCGATGTTATAGAAGCTGCAGTAAAAACATAACATAAGTGTCGCCTTTTTCTTTTGTGTTTTTATATATCTGTGTGATAGTTGCGACCGATAAAAGCAGAGGCTGGGCACAAAGCAGTATCGCCAGAATGAGCAGTTGTCGTGAGCTTACAACTGCTTACGATTAAAAAAAAACAGTGTTTGTGCAAATGCTAAGACAGGGATGTAGATAAATGAAGCACTGAAAAAATGAGGACAAGCAAAAATTAGACTACACAGACGAAACGCATCAAACTGAGTTTATTGAACAAAACAAAGCGAAAAGGGGGAGGGGGAACGATTGGTTTATTGATTGATTTTTTTATTGATTGATATGTAGTGTTTAATGGTCAAAGAAAGCATCATATGATTATGAGAGACGTCGTAGTGGAGGGCTCCAGAAAAGTCGACGATCCGGCGTTCATTAACGTGCACTCAGATCAGACCACACAGGCCTACAGAATTTTCGCCTCCATAGAAAATGCAGCCGCGGCAGCCTGGATTCGATCCCACGACCTGCGCATCAGCTGCTAACCGTAGCCTCTAGAACACAGCGGCGGGGCGAGGGGGAAAGAGGTAACGTCCAAAAGAGAGAGCACTGACAGTTTTTGAGGCACCAAGAAGGCGTTATATCGCCCTCCTCTTTCCATGTCTGTGATTCCGTCCCTCGGCCAACTTTTTAATCTTTTCTTTTTCGTATCAATAAATTCAGTTGTTTGATGCGCTTTGTTTGTGTAATTCCTTTTTTTATTCTAAACTTTATAGAGCTGCCTTTACCTGCATATATTCCAACAAACCACCGCACAAGCTTTTCTGAAGACAGTGCTGCTGCTATTGTTGTACGGAGAGGTGGGACTACTTTGCGGCGCTTCATCACACAATCCATGCTCTTTATGCATTTCATGTACCTACGTGGGCATAAACTTCAAGCTTCCAACAATAAAAAAACTGCTGTAAGCGAGCACCACGCTTGTCCGCCTTCCCAATTGGGTGCACAATCGAGCCGTTCTCCAAGTTTGCACTGCCATTTATACGTAGAGCACACACCACATTTTCATTTCTGCCGTCGTGGGAATCGTTTTCAGGCGCCATGAGCAAGTCCCAGCGGAGCCGTCCTAATACGGCTTCGGGATGCGAGTGCCGAGTGGCGAGCTAGAAAAACCGGAAGTGCCGGTACGAATTCTGATCTGTTTGGTCTCCCTTCCTTTTTCTATTTCTTTAGAATATAGCTGAGTTGCGCGGAGAATTATACTCCACGGCGTTCTCGGCTTGAGAGTGGCGATGAGGAACTACTTTAAGCTGCTGGGAGTGAAGTACACTGTCGACTCACACGCCATTCCTTCATCTTTCGAGTGTAACCTGTGTTCCTAGATGCGTTCTTTCTTTCCTTCTTCTTTTCTTCTTTCTTTCTCTCGCTTTCTTTCTTTCTCTTCTTTCTTTCTCTTGTTACTTTGTTTTTTTAACCTCTGATCTGCTGAATGACTTCTTAGGAGCTGTACTACCTCTTCTTTTTTTAAATGTCAAACTATTGCTCGTGTTCTTTCTATTTCATTCCGCATATTCACGGTTGTCAATATTTTCTCACAAAACTAGTGTTGATAGTCGGCGCTGCACTGTGATAAAAAAAGAAAAAAAGACAGCAAGTCTGACTCTCTTCACAAAAATTCTGGCGTTTGATATATATTACTTTCTTAAGAGAGACAGATCAATTATCTTCTGAGGATACACCTCCCTAAAATACAATAAATTACCAAGAGTGTTAACGTGCCTCTTTTGCTTCAGTCATATACGTGTTCAGCATGGACTCTGAAACAAGGGCCAGAAATATTCTTGAGCATGGGCAAAACAATAACTATTTCGCTCGTAATAAGAACGACACTATTTATTTATTTTTACGATGAGTCAATCTTATCATTGGAGACAGGTGCATAATAGTGTCATCAATCTTTTTTGTGCTTAGAAAAGAAATGTATCTACTGTTTAGGTCTTTTTGGATGAATTCTTCATTCGCTTTCTTCCATTTAGAGGCCACAATGGAGTCGGCACCATGATTGTCAGTTCTGCTGCTGCACTTTCTTGTTTGATTCCTTTTTTTTGTCGTTATAAACGTTCGGCCAAAATTTGGCGTTCCATCTCCTTCATCTCCTTTTCTACATGTCCTAAGTTCCCAGCTATCTTGAATCGACTGACATCCGAATCAAGGCAAGCTCAGCAGACCACAGTTGTGTCCTTTTAATTGCGGATTTGAAGATATGGCAAACGAAAATGTATTGAAATGAACCAATGTACCCTTTACGCGTCAGTCAACCAGGAACCAAGAGACTTCAAAAATTACGCGTCGCATGTTCTAAGAATCGGGCCATAACGAGAAATGTTTACCTGTGGGAATTTAGAGGTTTTAAATTACTCTACGAGTCAGCCAGCACCGCTCATACCCAAGGCAGTGAGTGTTGAAGCCTACAATATTTAGAGTGAGGCAAAGAGGGACGGCTTTATCCTCACCCATAGTCGAGTACCTAGGAGGTGTACTTATGAATTCCCACGGGACGGCTCTCTGCTCTCCCTTAGTAGAGTATACCTAGTACTCTAAATCGTTACCCGACTTTTCCAAACTCAGAAATCAGCGCATGATATCCGCATGGCGTGACACCATCTCACCGAAAAACCTCACAGGGTCCATTACTCAATGGTCTAAGAGGATTGGCAGGCGAACACCTACTTCATATTTTTCTTTTCGTCCAAGAGATCGCCTTCTGCGACAACTACAAATCTTTCTGCCCATACCGTCGTGCTTCACTACCTCCTGGATGAGAGGAATCGCGAGCGTTCTGCATCTCACCCGGTTTTGCATTGCCTCCATGATCGGCCCACCGATGACGGAGGCGCCACGATGACATCACGAATTGGGTCAATCTGTGAAGGCACTATGACGTCTTATGTTTACGTCATCACTTTAATACGATCTTTTGCACCACTTGTGTTGACAACAACGTTCAAGTTCCGCGTTTGACGAGCAATCTAAGGCTTTCCATCTTAAGAAACTCCATACACTACCAATCGGTATCAAGTCTGCCGCTTTAGGGCACTCGCTTTCAAATTACCAATGTTGCAGTGGTCATGGTTCTCGTCTGCTGTCTTGATGGTCGCGGATTCCGTTCCCGTCCCGTGCGGCGATTGCATTCGATGGAGGCGAAATGCTGGCGACTGGTGTATTGTGTGATGTAACTGCAGGTTAAACAACACGACATGGTCACCGTTCTCGAAGCCAGCGCGGACCACAAATGGCACAAGTGGCATAAGGTGGATGAAAGCGATCGTCGGCAGCTGACTCGGGTACACCGCCTGTGTCCGGTGCAGATGTACCTGAGGTTCACAATCTTTCTTCCAGTCTTTCCCGAAAATTCCTAACTTCCTCACGGTGTTCAAGCACGTATTTAACTACGATGTTTCCAAATAAGGCAGGACACACGTATTATTACTCGCGAAAAGAAGCAATGCCAAAAACCTGCCCGCGCCTTTCCAAATAACAGAATTGGCGTGTAAGTCGCGTCACTCCTGATGCCTTCCTCCAACTCGATGACGTGCTGTCCTTTCGGCTACTCGCTCCCGTTTTTACCTTAGCACGTGCACACCTTTTTTTTCCTCTGCATTTACTTTAGGCCCAATTCCAACGCAGCAGCCTGCGAAAGCCCGTTACTATCGATTTCGAGAAAGTTTCGAAGCGAAAAGGGGCGAAAGTGCCCACGTAGCTGCAAGCAAACAAAAAAAAATACCTTGAAAAACGAGAGAAAAAGAAACTCAGTTCGTGCAGTTCCAGCGTACGCGACTTCCCGGAAACGAGGAATTATTTCCCCTGCTTCCGCTTCCGAGCCACGTATCTCCATTACCACCGCACGTACATCCTCTTTCCCGCCCCCCATTTTTTCCTTTTTATTCGACTTTTTCTTACTCCGAGTACGTCCTGCCGCAGAGTTGGCGGTTATCTTTCAAAAGCTTGCTGTGCCATTTTCTTTGATCTCTTTGCTCACCGCCGACTTTGCAGCTTCGGCAAGCCATCTTTCAAGCCGGATCGTGAGCAGACTCGAGGAAGAGCCAGTAATGACCTTTCTAGCGCCGAAGCCACGAGCGGTATGAAACCGGAATTCCAGCAGTTTTTGACTTGGCTTGGAATCGACTGCCTTTGACATGCGTTATATTGGCTTTCACACAAGACCTCTCCATCTCCCAGGCTTCTTTGAAGGTATATACGTTTTTTTTATTTGTCTGCTCTGAAATGTTTGAGTTTTCAAAGTACGAGAACGAAGTCGCATTTTTTTTCGTAAAGCTAAACCAAGCCCACATAGGCTGCTTTTATTGAAGTTCAATTTTTTTTCTTTGCGTGAGTGAGACGTGTACAAAGCTATGGTTTCATGATATATTTGGTAAGCGAGAATGTTTACATTTCCTTTAAACCCGAAGCATTTGCTTGAGTACTGCAAGTACTTTGCCATCTGTTTATCTATCTATCTATCTCCACTACGGCCCTCCACTACGGCCCTCCACTACGGCGTCTCTCTCATAATGATATGGTGGTTTGGGATGTTAAATCACACATATCAAGCTGCTGTTCGACGTATATTGTGCGCGCGAATTCGGACATGTATTTTGCGCCACTTCATAATGTCTCGCTCAATAAAAAAAAATGACAGATCCCACTCACAGTGGGAATGGTTGATTGATTGATATGTGGGGTTTAACGTTCCAAAACCACTCTATGATTATGAGAGACGCCGTAGTGGAGGGCTCCGGAAATTTAGACCACCTGGGGTTCTTTAACGTGCACCCAAATCTGAGCACACGGGCCTACAACATTTCCACCTCCATTGGAAATGCAGCCGCCGCAGCCGGGATTCGAACCCGCGCCCTGCGGGTCAGCAGCCGAGTACCTTAGCCACTAGACCACCGTGGCGGGGCTCACAGTGGGAATGGATGATATGCGTAGCACGAATGAGGAAGTGTCAAATGTCAGGTAAAAATTAGCACTACGTTATGAAGTGGAGGTATATTATGCCGTACAGAATTTCCATGTCATATATATCATGTTTGAACGTGGCATTTACCTTCATCATCAATTCACGCCACCTGATACCTAATTTGATATATGTGGAACTAGCGAAATGGCCACGAGCGTGTAATGAGCGTAGCATGCAGTCAAGTTTTACATGACACGCATATAATGATTATCATGTTCGGACGTGTCATTTAACTTCGTCGTCTATTGACGTCATGCAATACCAATTTGGCATATGAGACTAGAGAAACAACCGCGAGCGAATCGTGAGCGTGGCTTGTAGTCGTACTGCTACATGACACGCATCTCATGATTATCATGTTTGACCAGTCACATACCTTCGTCGTCCATTCACGCCCCGTAATACCAGACTTGGTATATGAAGCTAGCGAAACGGTGGGGAGATCATCATGAAGGACCCAATATTCTGCGACCTAACGTTGACGCGCGCACGCAGTGCGCAGCGACGCTACGCTAGCAACACACGAACTCTCTAAGTTTGACGCCAGCCACGAACAGCGTCTGTCGGCGCAGCCCAGCGGCAACTGGTGGGAAAGGCGACATGCTGCATTTCGTATCGACGACGTTACCCGGAATGCACCGCGTCTGCCTAGCTTCGTGATGTAGGAACGCCGGGCGTGCCCAAATGCACATGCGTCAAAGTGTGATCGCGTGCCTGCAAATATATGCCAGGCAGATCGGCGCCTGGCGTAGCATCGCCGGCATGACGCGACTAAACGAACGCTGGATCACACGCGCGCCCGGTCACGTCTCAGTGTATTGGCGCCTGGAGTGTGGCATGTAGTCATGCTCTTACATGACACGCATCTCATAATGATTGTGTCTGCAGCAGTCGCATTACTTCGTCATCCAATCTAGTGACGTAATACCAAATTTGGCATAGCGGAATGACCCCGAGCACATCATAAGTGGGGCATAAAGTCATATTGTTACAGGGGGAAAGAAGACGAAGTTTTTCCTGAGTGGAACGCTGGTTTCAGTCTCTGTTATTTTTTCTCGTTTTCTTTGGTGCTTGTGGAAGACGCCGCTATTCTGCCTGCGGAAAAGGACATAGAATCACCAGGGCCTCCACCCATACGTTCCACGTCGTCTGTGGCCACTCTAAGAAAGCGCTCCGGCCACCCAAGTGACGTCGACAGTGAGGACACGCTGATGTACTCTACGGCCAGTGATGAGAGCTCCGATGAAAGTGACTTTGTGACCCTGGCAAGAGACAAGGCGAAGAGGAGGCTGCTTACGACATCTCCTTTCCAAAGTAAGGCCACCACGAATATTCAAGAGCCACTGGTTCACACTATTTTGTTTGTCCCGCTGAATGCCGCTGACAGCATGAACCGACTTAATCGCCAGGTCACGTCTATGCCACTTGAGGCGCTCGTTCCGGGACAAATAACAGACGTGAGAATCAATGGCCGCAAGAACGTTCTGGCGATAGACGTTACGCAACGTACTGCTCCCGACGTATTGACCAAGGTGAATGTGCTCGGGAACATCAACGTACGTTTTTTATTACCAGATGGCAAGGACTCTAGGGCAGGCGTTATCTACGACGTCGACACTTCTATCAGCGATATTGATTTTCCCACTCTAATCAAACCAGTGACGAAAACTACTATAATCTTGCAAGCCCGCCGTTTTGGGAACTCGCGATGCGTGAAACTAGTTTTCAAGGGTGACAGTCTCCCAACTCAAGTAAGAGTTGTTGATTTTCGACACACAGTACGGCCGTTTGCGCCGAAACCTCTTCAGTGTCGGAAGTGCTGTAAAATAGGACACGTGAGTGCTGTTTGCACAAGTTCTGCTGTGTGCTCCCGATGCTCTGAGTCGCACAACACAGAAGCCTGCCAAGCAGAACATCGCAAATGCGGCAATTTCCAAAGTCCTCACGAGGCGTCATCAAAGCAGTGCCCAAATGTGAAGAAGGAGATGCAAGTGCTGAGGCAGACGGCCTGAGACGGTTCCACCCACACGGAGGCTGCTGCCAAAGTGCGACGTCGGCGTTCGCGCCATAGGAAAACTCCTAGGATATGCTCTGCCAAGGCCAGGGATACACCGCTACCCCATATCACGCTCTCACCACCACAAGCATCAACAAGTGCCAACAACAAGCATGCTCAGAAAGACGCAAGAAACATTGACCCTGACGCGTGGCCAGCGCTGGCGTCAGTGACAAAGCCAGTAGAGCAGCAGCATTGCCCACTGAAAGCTACTTCAGAGTGAGTAAGTCATGACAGTCAAGATACCGAAATAATAGACGTGATTAAGACCCTCCTGAAGACAATGCGAGTACTCCTGAATATTATTCAAACTCCGGCTGCCCACAGCGCTCTTCAAATATTGGACGGTTTCAATCCGGTGCAATCAAATCTAGAGAAGCACCATGGCTCTTTCTCTGCAGCCCTTCCGTAAACAAGTGAAAGAGGCATCGATTTTCCAATGGAATGCCCGAGGTCTTAAACCCCGCATTCCGGATTTTCGACCATATGTTTTCAAGAATCAGTTTAGTAATTTGTGAACCACGTCTTCACAATGCTATACGACTTTTTAAATACGAGGCTTTCAGATCTGCGACCTGTAACGAAACCAGTAAGGTCATTGTTTACATCAGGTGCGAACTCACATATATTGAGCATCCAGTAACACCGGACGACAGCAATCAATACATGTGCCTGAGGGTTAAGCGTAAGAAGGTGAACTTCAAGCTAGTGGCAGTATATATTTCGCCTTCAGGCCGCTTTGACCCAGCAAGATTAGGCGCCATTATATTAGCGATACCTGGGCCATGGATTATTACCGGTGATTTGAACGCTCATCACCCCCTGTGGGGAAGCCAGAAGATGTACCGTCGGGAAAGAGATGTGTCCTCATTTGCATCTGACCACCAACTATATTGGTTGAATGACGGCACTCCAACGTTTTTACGGGGTCTGACATATAGTACCTGTCTCGACCTAACTTTTGTGTCAAGTAGCCTTAGTACCAAGGTGCAGTGGTTTGCGGACAATGAAACGCATGGCAGTGACCACATTCCCACCTATATAAAAATCAAGGCGCTAAGCAAGTCGCAAATCGCGCCCACTTCACGGATAGACTGGTCAAAGTACAGATCATCCACAGAAAAGCAATGCGAGAGAAACCAAGAAGGTTCTCTTGAAAGCCTAGAAGGTATAATGAAGGCCGCTATCCAAGAGGCAACGTTTAATTGTGGACCTTTGCCAGATTTTCGCAAATATGAGGTGGAGTTGGAGCGACTTCGCGCAATCCGTCGTCGCGCCGAACGACGTTATAGGCTCACGAAATCCATCTACGACTTAAGGGAAGCAATACGTCTACAAAAAAAGATTCAACGTCATATCAATTCACTACAATCGCTACGATGGAAGTCACTATGTGAGTCGCTCGTTCCCCACAAACCCCTTTCGCAAATATGGAGGATAATCCGCGGCCTACGAGCATTGCCACAACAGCATCACCGGTTCAAATGCCTTGCTGTCCACCAAGGCCGGCGTGAAATTGATGTAGCCGAAGACTTCTGTGCCAGGGTTGCAAACAAGGGGTCCGGGATCAACATGGGTAACCTACGAAACGCGCTGGTGTCCAGAGACACTCGGATGGAGAATATGCTTTCTCTAGAGGAGCTTCAGGCAGCATTGGCACCATGCAAGCGCTCGTCATCGCCTGGACCCGATGGAGTCACTTACATGGCCCTTGCTAACCTAGGACGAGCAGCTCAGCATGCCCTTCTAGCTGTATACAATGACTCGTGGAGCAACGGTTTGGTTTCTCCTTCGTGGACGTGCAGCCGCCTTGTGCCCCTGCTCAAACCAGGCAAATTGCCTCTGAACATGGCCTCCTATCGCCCCATCGCGCTTGCCAGAAGTTTTGGAAAGGTAATGGAGAGAATGGTGCTGACTCACCTGGAGTGGTACTTGGAACATAACAATTATATACCCCGATGCTTTGACCGGCTTTCGACGTGGATGGTCTTCCATAGACAATGTTGTTGATTTTGTCGCATCTTTACAACAGCAGAAAAGCCTAAAGCGTTTATCAGCGGCACTTTTCTTGGATATTAAGGCTGCATACGACAATGTACTACATGAAACCATCCTGGACGCCTTGGGCAGCATTAGATTGGGAGGCCGCGTTTACCAATGGATGTACAGCTATTTGAAGGACAGAACCTTCTTCGTTCAGACAGAAGATGGCGCAACAAGGCAACATCATACTTATCGCGGTGTACCTCAAGGTGGGGTCCTAAGCCCCATACTTTTCAACCTTGCGCTCATCGGCCTCGTTGACGTCCTGCCACACTCCGTACATCTGTCGATATACGCGGACGACATCTGCATCTGGGCATCAGGGGTCACGTGTGTACACGTACGGGCCAGGCTTCAGACTGTGGCTACACTGACGTCAAACTACCTTCAAGGACGAGGACTGGAGCTGTCATCTTAGAAATGCTCACTGGTTGCGTTTACGCGCAAGACAATGACGCCATACCGCATCAGAATTAATGGACACATAATCAGCTGTCAATAGACTCACCATTTCCTCGGAGTAATAATAGATCGTGATTTGTCTTGGAGCCCTCATATCGCTTACATGAAGAAGAAACTGACCATAATCACCCTCGTCCTAATGTTTCTTGCGGGAAAATCATTGGGTGCATCGGTACGAGCCATGCTTCAACTGTATGCTGCACTTTTTCTTGGCTTCATGCGCTACAGCCTACCTGTGCTTGGCAAGACCTGCATAACAAACGTACACGTGCTACAGTCATTACAAGCTCAAGCACTGAGATTATGCCTCGGGCTGCTGAGATGCGCAAACTCAGCAGCGACTGTCGCAATCGCTCATGAACACCCTATCACAACCTACATTCGTGTCGATGCTTTAAGAACGCACATAAGACATGCCACCCGGATTCAATCGCATCACCTCGCCTCCCTTCCAACTTTCAGGCTACGCTCTGCGTTCTGCTCTATTATTGCCCCACATCGCAAGGTGATTCCCACGAACTTCACGCACGCAGCAAGACCGTCGTTACCATTGTGGTGTCTACATCCACTGGAAGCCCTGATAACCATCCCCGGAATGCAAAAGAAGAAAACTTTGTCAAATTTGGCCCTAAAACAAACAACATTACTGTTTCTGGAAGAGAAACACAGTGAACGCATTCACATTTACACGGATGGGTCGGTCACTTCAGCAAGTTCACCAGGCGCAGTGGTAATTCCGGAGAAATCCATCACGATAAAGCTCAGGACCTCGCATCTGACATCATCCACGGCTACAGAACTCACCGCCATTCGTGCCGCTCTGGAGTTCCTAGTTCAAGAACCGCAACAGACATGGTCAATATTCTCCGACTTCAAAGCAGCTCTGCAGGGCATTGCCTCGCCATATCGTCATGGAGCAAACGAACAGCTGATTGCTGAAATACGACTGCTTCATCACCGGGCTATAGAGAAACAACATGACACAGCGTATCAATGAATACCAGGCCACCGCAGCATTGATGGAAACGACCATGCAGATGAAGCAGCCCGAACTGCTCTTGATGATGCCCCTTGTGTAGCTATACCATTATGAAGAACGGACGCTGCTGCAAGGCTTTGATCACTTGCACGAGAACTGACACTCGCTCAGTGGAATTCACCGGCATTCACCAACGTCCGCCTTCATAATTTGGACCCACACCTACAGCTCCGTCTTCCATCAGGAATAATCAGAGCAGAGGAGACACTTTTGTGCCGTCTGTGGATTGGGATGGCCTTCACGAATTCTTATTCGTTTCGAATCGGAACGGCCAGAAGCCCGACTTGTGACAACTGTGGCTGCGCAGAGACTTTCTCGCATCTTTTCTGCGAGTGTCCCCGCTTCAGCGTGCCAAGAAAAAAACTGTCAAAAGCTTTAGATAGAATAGACAATCGCCAACTGTCGGAAGAAAGGGTACTAGGACATTGGCTGTGACTGTCCTCTGCACGCAAGGCATTGAGAGCGTTGTTGCGCTTTCTGCGGGCAAGTGGTCTTAGAGACAGACTGTAAACAGCGTCGTGGATCGTCTGATGACCTTCCCTATCCTTTTTTACGTCTCTTTTCTCTCATCCTTTATCCCCCTTACCCCCTTCCACAGTACAGGGTAGCCAGCCGGTCTGAGAACTGGTTAACCTCCCTGTCCTTCCTAATTTATTCCTCCTCCTCGTCCTCCTCCATATTGTTACATGACATGCATCTTATGATTATCATGTTTGCAACACTCGCATACCTTCGTCAGTCATTTACGTCCCGCAATACTAAATAAGATGTATGTGAAGCTAGCGAAACGGCCGCAAGGCCATCATGAGTGTGGCATGTAGTCATGTGGTCACATGACACGCATCTCATGATTATCGTGTTTGCACCAGTCACACACCTTCATCATTCATTCACGTCCCGTAATCCCGAAGGGTATATATGAAGCTAGCGAAAGGGCAACAAGGGCATCATCCACGTGACGTGTGCCAATGAGTCATGACTTACATGACATGCATGCCATGATTTGTATGTTAGGGTCTGTCACTTGTTTTAGCCAAGCAGTCATGTCATGCCATACAAGTTTTGCAAGATATCACGTGAAGCAAACCACCGCAATAGCATCAAGACCGAGAAATGTAAATTATGACATTCAAGACAAAAAATTTCTGACATTCATGTTATGACTGGTAATTTATGTTCGTTATACAATCAAGCTATGTCCCACCAAATTTGGTTTTGATACCATTAACGAAGCGGCCGGGAGAATTAAAAGACTGGCAGATCCCACGTACAGTGGGAATTGATTATATTCGAAGCACGTATGACAAAGGTTAATATGTCCGTTTAAAATCAGCACTACGCAACGAGGGGAAAGTAAATGATGCCACACATGACTTCCGTGTCATGATTATTATATTTGCATGTGTTCTTTACCTTCGTCAATTATTCACGTGACGTGATACTAAATTTTGTATATGTGGAGCTAGCGAAACGGCCGCGAGAATGCTATGAGCGTGGTATGTTGTCACGTTCTTACATAACGCGCGTCTCAAGATTATCATGTTTGCACCAGTCATATATTTCGTCATGCATTGACATCACGTAAAAGCAAATTTGGTATACGTGGAGCTAGCAAAACGGCCGCGAGCGCATCATGAAGGGCTCAATATACTTTAATGTAGCTTTGACGTGCGCGCACGCTGGGCCCAGCGACGGTATAAGTTAGCCAAACGCGAGCACTCTATAGTCTGACACCAGCGCGACCATCATCCGTCATTGCGGCCCGATGGCAACAGGCGCGAAATGCGACAAGCTGCACTTCGCGCCGATGGGTTGCACAGACAGCACTGAGTCTGGCTCTTTCCGTGACGTAAGGACGCCCAACGCGCTGAAACGCGAATGCGTCAAAGCAACGCAGCGCGTCGCGCGTTATGGCAGGACCCGCGTCTTGGCTGGCAACGCCGGCGTGGCGCGACGAAATGAACGCCGGCTAAAGGTATTGGCGCCCTAACTGTGGCATGTATTCATGTTCTCACATGACACGAATCTCATGATTATCTTGTTTGCACCAGTAACATACGTTCATCATCCATGGGTGTCACGTAATACAAAATTTGGCCTACGGGAAGCTATCGAAACGGCCACGAGCGCATCATGAGTGTGGCATGTAGTCATGTTGTTACATGACGTGCATGTCGTGATTATCATGCTTGGATGGGTCATTTATCAATGTCGTCTATTCGCGTTGCGTAACATGGAGTTTGGTACATATTGCCACGTTCCATTTCCCAAGTTTTCTTGTCGTACTAAAACACTACACAATTCTCAGCGCAAACTGCGCCTGCAGTTTCGAGAAGCTTCAGGACTGTGGTAGATCATTTCGATAAGGTCACGCCCACTCCGCGAACTGTACACATTATTCTGGAACACTCGTCACCGCCCGCGATAACGCTAGAACATTCGATTGCAAGAGTATAAATGCCAACACATTTTGCCGCTTGTCAGTATTTGATCGACGGCCGACGCTCCGCTCACTCCTATCTGTGCAACACTCCTACTGTAATCGGACTCTCCGTTTACCGGGCACAGGTTCACCCAAATAAATCGCTAAATCCCAACATAAAGTCTCCTGTCTTCGGCCACGTCACGACCCCGTGACAATATGAAGCTAGCAAAATGGCCGCGACCGCATCATCAACGTAGAATGTTGTTACATGACACGCATCTCATATTTATCATATTTGCACCAGAATCATACCTTCGCAATCCATTCATGTCCTGTAATACCATATTTGTTATAAGTGAACTAGCGAAATGGCTGCCACCGCATCATGAGCGTGGCATGTAGTGTTTACATTACACACATTTCATGATTATTATGTTTGCACCAGTCACGTACCTTCATCATCCATTCACGTACAGCAATACCAAATTTGGTATGTTTGACGCTAGCGAGATGGCCGCCAGGGCATCATGCGCGTGACATGCAGTCGTGTTATTACATGACCCGCATGTCATGATTTTTATGTTACGGTCTGTCACTCGTGTTTGCCATGCAATCTTGTCATATCATACCAGTTTTGCAACACGCAATGTGAATGCAACCACCGCAAGAGCTGCAGGACAATGAAATGTAAGTCATGACATTAACATACACATCATGAATTATGTGTTATGACTAGTTAAATATGTTCTCCCTACAGTCATTTTATGCCATACCAAGTTTGGCATCAACACCATTATCGGAACGGCCAGGATAGCTAAAAAATTGACAGATCACACGTACAGTGGTAATCGATGATATGCGAAGCATGAAAGAGAAATGTTCATATGTCACTATAAATTCAGAACAACGTTACGAGGTGGAAGTAACTGATGCCGTAGATGACTTCGGTCACATGATTATTACGTTGGCATGTGTAGTTTATCTTCGTCATCTATTCACGTCACGTGATACCAAATTTAGTATATTTTATGCAAGCGATGTGGCCGCGTGCACGCTATGAGCGTGTTGTTTTATCAAGTTCTTACATGACACGCGTGTCAGAAATATTGTGTTTGCACCAGTCATATAGTCATCCATCTCCGTCACGTAACACCAAATTTGGTATATGTGGAGCTAGCAAAACGGCCGCTAGCGCATTATGAAGGGCGCAATATACTCATATGTAGCACGGACGCGCGCGTACGCTGGGCACAGCGACGCTACGTAAGCGAAATGCGAGCACTCTGTAGTCTGACGCCAGGCGCGACCAGCGTCCGTCGGTGCGGCCCGGCGGCAAACGGTGCGAAAGGCGATATGTTGCATTTCGCGCCGATGCGTTACCCAGACAACACTGCGTCTCCCTCTTTCCGTGATGGAGGGACGCCGGACGCGATCAATTGCGCATTCGTCAAAGCAACGCAGCGCGGCGTGCGCCTGCGAGTATATGGCACGGCCGGTGCCTGGCGTGGAAACGCCGGCGTGACGCCTCGAATTGAACGCCGGCGAACACGTTCACCGAGTCACGTCGAAATGTATTGGCACCTTGACGGTGGCAGGTAGTCATGTTCTGTCATGACACGCATCTCATGATTCTCATATTTGTATTAGTCACGTACCTTCGTCATCTATTGGCGTCACGTAATACCAAATTTGGCATATGTGAAGCCGGCGAAACGACCGCGAGCCCGTCATCAGTGTGGCATGTATTCATTTTGTTACATGACACGCATGTCGTCATTATCATGTTTGCATGTGTTATTTACCTATGTCGTCTGTTCACGTCACGTAATAACGAGTTTGTACGAGTGAAGCTAGCGAAACGGCCGCGAGCGCATCGTGAGCATAGCATGTAGTCATGTTGTTACATGACATGCATCTCGTGTTTTTTATTTATTTTAATTTTTAACTTACAGATACTGCAGGCCCTTCTCGCGCCAATGCAGGAGTGAAAACAAAGAAATACGTTCACAGAAATTCGACATACAACTTGACAAAACATCAGCGTTGCTTGACGTAACCTTAAAACGTACAACACACATAAGGGGAGGCGTAAATATGCCTACACAATCACGTGTAAGCATACCATACGGTATGCATGGGGTAAAAGAACACAATGATAATGTCTTCCAGTTTTAACCAAAGCTTATATTACAAATATGGTGAAAAAACTCCTCTAATGACCCAGAGTTGACCGTCTCTTCAGGTAACATATTCCAATAATAAATTGCTCGAGAAAACAAAGAAAACCTATGCAAATTAATGTGTCTATTCGGTTTCCTAATAGTCTTACCGTGATGATTTCTCGCTGATAGTTGGAAAGGCTCTTGGATGTAGTGTTTCCGCGACATATTGAAGTGACCATAGTAAAGCTGTTACAGCAATTTTAATTTAGATATGACCCTTCGCTGATAAAGTGTTTGAAGGTTTGCCCTATTATGTAAAGTGGTTACACTCAAGTGATAGTTTATCATGTTTGCACCAGTATCATACCTTTTTCATTGATTCACGTTTCGTAATACCAAATTTGGTATAAGTGAAGCTAGCGAGACGCCCACCAGCGCATCAAGAGCGTGGCATGTAGTCATGTTACATGACACGCACCTCATGATTATCATGTTTCCACCAGTCACATACCTTTGTAATCCCTTCACGTACTGTAATACCAAATTTGGTATATGTGACGCTAACGAAACGGCCGCGAGCAACTCATGAGTTCGGCATGCATTCATGTCGTTACATGACACGCATGTCGTGATTATCATGTTTGGATGTATCAACCTATGTCGTCCATTCGCGCCGCGTTATACCGAGTTCGGTACATGTGAAGCTAGCCAAATGGCCGTAAGCGCATCCTGAGCGTGACACGTAGTTATGTCGTTACATGACACGCCTGTCATGATTTTCATGTTAGGGTCTGTCGCTTGTGCTCGCTGTGCAATCATACCCTACCATACTAGTTTTGCAACATGCCATGGGAACGAAACCACCTTAAGAGCTGCAGGAACATGAAAGGTAAACCATGACATTCATGGCATACATATCATAATTTTCATGTCATGACTAGTCAAATATGTTCATCATACAGTCATGTTCTGCCATACCAAGTTTGGTGTCGATATAATTATCAAAACGACCGGAAGAGCTAAATCTCGTAGGCGGCTTGATAGATAGATAGATAGATAGATAGATAGATAGATAGATAGATAGATAGATAGATAGATAGATAGATAGATAGATAGATAGATAGATAGATAGACAGGCAGACAGACAGACAGACAGACAGGCAGATAGATAGATAGATAGATAGATAGATAGATAGATAGATAGATAGATAGATAGATAGATAGATAGATAGATAGATAGATAGATAGATAGATAGATAGATAGATAGATAGATACGCTCAATGTCGCCACAGTTCGCTAAGAAATGTTTCGCATTTAAAAATTGGCATGTCCCGCGTACAGTGGGAATAGATGATATGCGAAGCACGAATGTGGAAGGTTGATATGCCTCTTTTAAATCACTACAAGCTAACAAGTGGAAGTAAATTATGCCGTACATGACTTCCGTGTCATGATTATCACGTTTGGATGTGTCATTTACTTTCGTCATCCATTCAGGTCATGTGGTGCCAAATTTAGTATGTTTAGAGCTAGCGAAACGGCCGAACACGCTATGAGCGTGGTATGTTGTCATATTCTTAGATGACACGCATGTCATGGTTGCCATGTTTGCTCTAGTCATATACTTTAGTTATACAATCATGTCACGTGCCACCGAATTTGGTATATGTGAAGCTAGCGAAGCGGCCTCGAGTGCATCATGAAGAGCTTGATAAACTCCAACGTAACGTTGGCTTGCGCGCACGCTGGGCACAGTGACGCTGCTTTACCAAAATGCGAGCACTTTATAATCTGACCCCAACCGCTGGCGGCGCGACCAGCGTCCATCTGCGCGGCCCGACGGCAAGCGGTGCAAAATGCGACATTCTGAATTTGGCGCCGTTGCGTTACCCAGACAGCACTGCGTCTTTTCGAGACAGAGGGACGCCGGACGCGTTGAAACGCGCATGTGTCGAAGCAACGCAGCGTCCGCCTGCGAGTACATGGCAGGACCGGCGCCTGGCGTGGCGATGCCGGCGTGACGCGACGAAAGGAACGCCGGCACGAACGCACACGGAGTCACATCGAAGTGTATTCGCGCCCTGACTGTGGCATGTCGTCATGTTCTAACATGACACGCATTTCATTATTATCATGTTTGCACCAGTCACATACCTTCGTCATCCATCAACGTCACGTAATACCAAGTTTGACTTATATGAAGCTAGCGAAACGGTCATGAGCACATCATGACTGTGACATGAGTCATGTTCGTAAACGACACGCATGTCATGATTATCATGTTTGGATGTTTCATTTACCTATATCGTCCGTTCGCGTCACGTAATACTGAATGCGGTATATTCGAAGCTAGTGAAACGGTCGCGAGAACATCATGAGCGTTGCATGTAGCGATGTTGTGGCATTACACGCATCTCTTGTTTATCATGTTTGCACCAGTCTCATACGTTCTTCATGCATTAACGTCCCGTAATACCGAATTTCATATAAGTGAAGCTAGCAAAACGGTCGCCAGTGCATAATGAGCGTGGCATGTAGTCATGTTGTTACATGAGATGCATGTCATGATTCTCAAGTTTGCACCACTCAGAAAGCTTCGTTATTCATTCACGACCGTAATACCAAATTTCGTATATGATCAATATGTGGGGTTTAACGTCCCAAACCACCATATGATTATGAGAGACGCTGTAGTGAAGGGCTCCGAAAATTTCGATCACCAGAGGTTCTTTAACGTGCACCCAAATCTGAGCACACGGGCCTACAACATTTCCGCCTCGATCGGAAATGCAGCGACCACAGCCGGAATTTGAACCCGCGAGATGCGGGTCAGCAGCCGAGTACCTTAGCCACTAGACCACCGTGGCGGGGCAAAATTTGGTAATATGTGACGCTAGCGAAACGGCCGAGAGCGCTTCATGAGCGTGGCAGGTAGTCATGTTGTTACGTGACACTTAAGTCATGATTTTCACGTGAGGGTCTGTCACTTGTGTTCGTCATGCATTCATGTCATACCGTACCAGTTTTGGAAAATTTCATGTGAACGAAACCAGCGCAAGAGCAGCAAGACCATAACATGGTAATCATGACATTCCTGATATACACGTCATGATTTTCTTGTTATGACTAGTCAAATATGCTTGTCATATAGTCATGCTGCACGTGCCATACTAAGTTTGGTATTGATACCATTATCTAAACAGCCAGGAGAACTAAATATCGTAGATAGATAGATAGATAGATAGATAGATAGATAGATAGATAGATGTAAGACGAAAATAGTTTTCATTTTTTTTGTCTTTCACCATGCAGCCAATAGTGCCGTTCACCGCACGTGGCGTTTCTCTGTCGCGAGAAACGCGGTATGCGTTTCTAGCTCTATTAGCAAGTATGCACGATAAAAAATTGGCAAATCCCACGTACAGTGAGAGTCAATGAAATGCGAAGCACGAATGAGAAATGTTGACAGGTAACTTTAATATTAGCACAACGTTACGAGACGGAGGTAAATGATGGCGTACATGACTTTTGTGTCATAACTATTCATGTTTGGATGCGTTGTTCACCTTCGTCATCTATTCACGTAACGTTAAACCAAAATAAAGAAATATGGAGCTAGCGAAACGGCCGCGAGCACGCTAAGAGCGTGGTATATTGTCACGTTCTTACATGACAGGCGTGCCAGGTTTATCATGTTTGCAACAGTCATATGTTTTGTCCTCCATATACGTCACGTACCACCAAATTTGGTGTATGTGGAGCTAGCAAAACGGCCGCGAGCGCATCATGAAAGGCCCAATATACTCTAATGTAGCGTAGACGCGCTTGCACACTGGGCACAGCGACGGTACGTTAGCAAAACGCGAGCACTCTATGGTTTGACGCCAGGCTCGACCAGCGCGCGTCGGCGCGGCCCGACGGCAACCGGCGCGAAATGCGACATGCTGCATTTCACGCCGATGCTTTATCCTGACAACACTGCGTCTCTCTCTTTCGTGACGGAGGGCCGCCGAACGAGCTGAAACGCGCATGAGGGAAAGCAACGCAGCGTGCGCCTGGGAGTATATATGGTAGGACCGGCGCCTTACGTGGCAACGCCAACGTGACGCGACGAAACGAACGCCGACGAGCACGCGCACCGCGTCATGTCGAAATGTATTGGCCCCTTGACTGTGGCGTGTAGTCATGTTCTCACATGACACGCACCTCATGATTATCAAGTTTGCACCAGTCGCATACTTTCGTCATCCACTGGCGTCACGTATTACAAAATTTGGCATATTCGAAGCTAGCTAAACGGCCGCCAGTGCATCATGAACGTGGCATGTAGTCATGTTGTTACATGACACGCATCTCATGATTATCATGTTTGCACCAGTCACAGACTTTCATCATCCATTTACGTACTGTATGTAATACGAAATTTGGTAAATGTGACGGTAGCAAAATGGCCGCAAGAGCATCATGAGCGTGGCATGTAGTCGTGTTGTTACCTGACACGCATGTCGTGATTTTTATGTTAGGGTCGGTCGCTTGTGTTCGCTATGCAATCATGCCTTATCATACCAGTTTTGCGACATGTCATGTGAACGAAACCACAGCAAGAGCTGCAGGACCATGAATTTTGAATCATGACATTCATAACATACATATTATGATTTTCATGTTATGACTCGTAAAATATGTTCTTCATACAGGTATATTATGCCATGTAATGTTTGATATCAATAGCATTATCGAAACGGCCAGGAGAGCTAAAAGTCGTAAGGGGCTTGATATATAAATAGATACACCCGAAGTCGCCGAAGTTCGCTAAGAAATGCTTCGCATTTGAAAGTATTATAAAGTGAGCAAAACAAACAGAGTTCTCTGCCTGGCGCTGCCGTTTCACAGCGGCGTCTCAAGCCCACATTTCCAAATGTTCTTGAGAGGGGCCAAGCCACTGAACAGTGGAGAGTGAGGTGGGAGCGGACGGAAAAGTGGGGTGCAGGGAAGAGAAAGACAGAGCAAGCAGCGAGAGAAGTAGCGGCAAGCCACTGTATCTACCATCTTCGACACTCTCTCTCATCACATGCTTTGGTTGCTAGGTGTGAGGTTAGCTGTTGCTATGGGAGAAAGAGTGAGAGCGGCACCGCGGTCAATGCTGGATGTTTGACAAAGCTCGACAAAGGAATGCACACGCATACAAAAAGAAAACACAATCTTCTTCCGTCCACATGCTCCGCATAACATCGATTCCCAAGGTGCGTGGCATCTGCCAGATTTTTGCTACCTTGGCTACTTCCTAGGCTACTCATCATCGTCAGCCTGACAGCGCCCACTATAGGGTAAAGGCCTCTCTTCCACGTTCCGCCAGTCAACACGGTCCTGCGCTTGCTGCTGCCACTTTATATCCGCAAACTTCCTAATCGCATCTGCCCACGCAACTCTCTGTCCCTCCTTCACCCGCTTGCCTTTTCCTGGAATCCAGTCTGTGATCCTCAATGATCAGTGGTTATGTTGCTTTCGCACTGCGCGCCCTGCTTGTGACTACTTTTTATTCGTGATTTCAGCTATGATCGAACAGCAGTTTTTCCCCTGATACACTCTGCTCTTTTCTTGTCATTTGGGTTTACTCCTATCATTTTCTGTTCCGTTGCAGGCTGCGTCGTTCTTAACTTCAATTAAATCCTCTTTGTAACCTTTAAGGCTTCTTTCTGCTCCGTTGTTATATACTGGTAAGTTGTTATGTACCTTTCTTTTGAGGGATTTTGGCAACCTACCATTCATGATTCGAGAATGCTTACCGAATGTGCTCCATCCTCTTCATATTCTTCTAGTTCTTTCAATTTCGTGGCTTTTGGATGCACGTTAAGGAATCCCACGTGGTCGAAATTTCCGGAGCCCTCCACTACGGCGTCTCTCATAATCATATGGTGGTTTTGGGACGTTAAACCCCACATATCAATCAATCAATCAATTTCGTGGCTTGGCTCCGCGGTTACTACTTGTCCTAATAGACGTTCCCTTCTACAACTTAGGTGCACTGCTACCCATCTGGAAGCGCTGTTCTCTTCCAAGGTCTTTGTACATTACTTTTGTTTTCTGCAGATTAATTTTAAGACTTACCTTTCTGTTATCCTTGTCTTGATTCGGTAAGTATAAATTGCTATTCGTGCCCTGAGTTACTCAGCAATGCAGAGTCATCGGCGATGCACACGTTTCTAAGGTACATTCTATCAACTCGTATCCCTCACTCTTCCCATTCTGGGCCTCTTATGACCTCCGCTAAGCACATGGTAATTACCATTAGGGAGATCGTATCCCCTGTCTTACACCCTTCTTTATTAGTATTGTGTCACTTTCTTGGGCTACTACTCGTCAAAAGGTAAAAACTGGAATAGCGAAGGGTGCTGATCAACTGGCTGTGCTGCGAAAGAAAGGGGCAACACAAGTTGTCAAGGCGGTTTGTATGACCAACTGCATAAGAAACATAAATAAGCCATCGAGCGACACCGGATCCAGTGAACAGAGTGGCAGGCATTGAGAGCGCGCCTCCTGCATGATGAACAATGGAAGCTGCAGGATCGAAGGCCCACCAACGGTGGCTGTGGAGCGAAGGCCAGCAGTTGCTGACGATCCACGCACCGCGTACGTGTGCTTGCTTATGGCGAGCACGTCTGGCCATCGACCGGCTGACTCATAGAATCGCCAAATGCCCGTCAGATCCACAACACCAGACCGGAAAGGGCTTTTTTGCTCATAGATGGGAGGGACCCTTGAAGCTTCCGCTTGTCAAAGTCTGGTGTTTCGGTACGGCAGCACGGCCATCTCAGCTGTCCCGCAGCCTCATAAACACGAAAAACAGCTTTATAGCAAGGGTGTTCAGAATACAGCTAGCAATCGTAAATGAAAACACTTTGACAAAAAACTATCTGGCTTGGAGGAACATTTGTGTCACCCCCTGAAGAAGTGACCGATCCAGCCGCGGAATTTTGAGCTCTCTACAAACTTGGCTAAAGCCATTTCCAGCTCCTGAAGTTATCTGCATCCAATCGTTGCCATAGGTAACGGATGCTATGGTGGCTTTAATAGAAGCTTCCAAAAAACCAAGTTACCTATTATTACGAAAGAAATTTTTATGGCCTGCACTGATTACTTGAACGTGACCGCAATCCTTATGTTAGACTAAAAAACGCACAGGAAGTTGTGTGCCATATAGTGATGTTGTGGTTTCTCTGATACCTCGAAAACGGCGCAAAAGAATTTGATGGAAAAGAACAAGGATAAATGAATGGAAAAAAACTTTATGGTGATTGCCTGCAAGGGACTCAGATTCTGGTGTCTTTTTCCTTCCGCTACACGCAGCACACAACGCTGGCTGTTTCATCAGCAGTGCGTCATTCTTGACACTTTAGAGAGGTTAGAGTGGTAGTGAGAAACGAACCTTGTAATATACTGCAAATAAGCAAGTCCTGTAATTGATAGATTTTTAGTGCCTATTTCACTAATACTTCTTAGTCAATTTTTCAATGATGCCTCCTTACTTACAAAGTCTAGTGGCGAGCATGAGAGGTCGTTATTATCAGGATGTCGAACACAACAAGATACTAGCGTACCATTCAGTTTCTGATTGCTGCGTTTCGGCTCCATATAGAATTTGTACCTGTTTCTAAAAATAAAAATATACAATAGTTCTTAAATAAATTCACAACAGCTTCTCTATCGTTGTATAGTGCCTAATCTACTCGGTTGCAGACCCGCATATCGCAGGATCAAATTCGAGCAGCAGCGGCTGCATTTTTTGATGGAGGCGAAAACGCTGCAGGCGTGTGCTCAGATTTGGGTCAACGTTAAGGAACCCAAAATGTTCGAAATTTCCGAAACCCTCTACTATGGCGTCTCTGATAATCATATGGTGGTCTTGAGACGTTAAGTCCCACATATCAATCAATCAATACATCCACAGCACTGAACCTCGCAATGTTTTGTAAGAGCACATTATGCTAGAAATAACCACAATATATATACTGACAGTTTCTAGCAATGAAATTCATACCAGTAAAGAAGTCGGCAGTCTTGGTCAGTAAGAATGTATTTATTTTTACTATATATATTTATTTATGTATTTAATTACAATAGACAGTGTATCGGAATTTTATTTCCACGCATCTTTTGGAAATTTTTTTCATGGCCCAGGACAATCCCGAGATATTTCTGGTTTAGATGAACTTTCAGCCAATGATGATAATCAACTTCTCACTTTTCGGCATATAACTACAGGCCAGGTGGGCAACTACAAAAAATTTACGCGCAGAAATATCATTAAATTCTGCTTCTGATATACAATGCCTTTTTAGAAGCATGGTGCTTGCATCAGCTCCAAGTCAACCACCCTCTGCATATGTTCATACTTCTGCCACGGAACTGAATCACTGCAACAGCACTTACGTCCTCAAAATTCGGTTTCTCTTGTCCGTATACTCCTACAGTGTCATCTGTTCATCCATCCTGTAATGCTAAAGATGCTCTATCTGCGACGGTGGTCTCGTGGCTGATGCGGTGAACTCCTGTCGTGGCGCGGTATTCAATTTTGGTCGTGACGAACGAATTTCGATAGAGACAAGTTGCTGGAGCCTTTTGTGCTTACATTTAGTATCCGTTCACGAACAACACATAGCAGAAAATTACGGTAACATGCACTATTTCACCTCGAATAAAGACATCTTGAATTTGAACGTAACACCCACACAGTTGCCATTATTGATGAAAACCATTGCTGTCTGCAATAATTTTATGGCGCTAAAATCTGTTGTTGTTGCCAGTTTCGCCATTTTTCTCAGAGTGAGAAGGCACGTGCGAATAGCTATCACTTTACTTGCTAAGAGGTAATCTGCCTTTGGAAGTCCAGCCTGTTAAACCTTGAGCTTTTGAGCAGCGGAATTTGTGATATAAACCTCCATGCGGCATATGCAGTCTGAGAGCGTCTTTTAACGCATTTCGAAGACCAAAAAAAGCCGTATTACTTCTTTTATTTTCTTTCGAAGGCTTTTTCCTCGGTATAGTGATTGCGATGCCTTACTACTTGTTGTTGCTTACTGCTTTTTTTTCATCCCAAAAGTTAGTAAGGGATACACACCATAGTGGAGGGATCCACATAATTTCTACCAACTGGGATCCCATGGAGTGCAGTGGCGTCGCGTGGTATATACGCCTCTAGCGAATCACCTCCATCAAAACGGTACCATCGAGGCCGAGATCGAAGGTCTGTCTTTCGGATTAGGAGCTCTGCGCGCTAACAACCAAGTCACCAATAGGTGGCCGAAGAACTCTTGTTCTTGTTGGCTAGCATTACGGCATGTGGACAGAAAACTTTTTGGATAAGATGGCGTTGTATTTTAGTATAGTTCCTCACTGTGAAAATCACGAAAAAGACAATGTGTAAGCAGTTCCAGCAGGTAACGGGAGGCGCATGCAACTATTATGATCGAAAGGTGCAATAACTATGTATGTAGACGATGTATTTTGAAAGTATGATGAACTAGACAACAACACATTTATTAGGAGCGCCACAACTAAGTTATTAATGTCATGACAATGGCCTTTTATTTATATTTACTAGACATAAACGCATAAAACAAGGTCGAAGAGAGTGTCGGCGCCACGAGTGTGTATGCTTCGCAATAGTGATCACAAAGAATTCAGATATGGTATATATAACACAGTTCGGAAGCACATTGGAATGACCCCTGAAGTCCGCTTATAGCTCGTCCGTCCAAGTTCGAAAAATTCGGGTGTGTTGACGCGCAGTTAGTTTTCGTCCTGCGCATTAACAACATAGCGACAATACTACTAAAGATCCTTGCACTTCAAGACCACCAACTAACATGATCGACTAAAAGACAGTGACTTTGAAACCTGCACTCCGTTGGCAACCCCTGTAAGGAAACATTCATCTTGACCAGGAATTAGACTCAGAGTTACAGAAAATAAGAGCGCTTGATTTCATCAAAAAAAAGAAGCATGTCCCAAAAGAAACATTTGACGTAGTAGTTTAAGACAAATGACAGAAAGTTTTCACCGCTGTTTCTCAATTTCTTTGGCGTAAAATAAAGGGTAACGAATGGTTATGAAGTAGCCTAATAATATTAATATAATATTTCGTTTTTACATGCAAAAACCACGATATAGTGATGACACATGCCATAGCGAAGGGTGCCAGAAATTTTGACCATAGGGTGTCTTTGAAGTACCCTGTAATCACACAGTACACGAGTCTCTAGCACGTCACCTTGATTGTAAAATGACCGCCGCGGCCGGCATCAAACTTGTAACTTACGTGTAGGCAGCCGACCACCGCAGCCCCCATACCACGAGCTATAGATATTGGTTAGCCTGAGGCGACCTTCTGCGAATAGGGGGAATGGTGTCTTCTAACCACCTGTGCTATTTATCATTTTGTGTTTTGCTTACTCATCTTTTTTTTCTATTATTTTTATCGCTTCATATATGATGAACTGGCGTGGAGTTATTGATGGCTCAATAGAAGAACGGGGCGCGCAGAAGCAATAGCAGTCTTCAGAGAGTAAGACCGGCGGGTAATTGTGTTGGCCAGTCCGGACCGATGTAATTCAATACTGCTTCGGCACGATCTGAGAACCCGATGTGCCGAGCACAAAGGCTGCTCCCTGCCCACGAGAGCCCGGAGCGTTCAGCGCAGCTCTATAGAAGTGTGACTTCTCGGTTTATTCGTGAGCAGGGTCTGTAATGAGGCCCCTCGAAGACCCTCGGCTCGCCCATCTGACGCCAACAGTTGACTTCCTAACGAGTTGTAGGTGTTCGCAAACTGCGCAGATGTTCGGACACTCGAGGCCATCGTATTACGAAGGGATCGCGCTACAACTTCTTAGAGTCTCTCAACGAGGGCGTGTCGTAGTACAAAGACTATTGTTAAGCTTTTCTGCTTCTTCTTGAACGTTACTTTATCAAAAACTTACACTCCTCAATATACGTTTCTTGTATGTAAAGATGGCGCGCCCTGAGCCCCGGCCAATGCTTGTTTACATTGGCCAAACTCATATTCGAAAGAAAATTAACCGATTCAGTTTCATATATCCCTGGTATCCAAAGTGATTGTATCGGCGCTACTTCTGAACTAAAATGTAGACAGCAAAACAGTTTACTCCAAACTCCAATGTTTTTATTTTGTTTAAATAGATCAGTCTGGAGGTAAAGGGAAAATATTTGCTATCGTTTAATAATCAATGAAAAGGAAATTACAAGTGGTACATGCTATGCCTTGATCATTATAGCTTGATAAAGCCTCAGAAGGGCTTCGGTCATGTAGGTAAAAAAATTAAGCCTAGGAATTACTTTCAAGTCATGTAAATTAGCAACACTCTCAGGTTAGTATTATTGAGTGGCAGAACCATAGAACCACGCCATACGTGAAAACCTGTGAATCGCGCTATGAATGGCTCACTAAAGCCCTTCAAATAGAAATCACACGGGCATGATTAATTATCTTTATCAACAACAGCGTCAATAACGCGTGCAGAGGCGCAGATGTGCGATTGTCATTAAAGGGGCGCTGCGACACTACTTGAGCATGTATATTTCTTCGGTTCTTCTGGTGCTGTGGAACGCGACGATATCGTTGCGCAAACGGCGACGTCGAAATCGACGCTGTTATAATTTAAATTTACGGGCCAAAGTACATTGATTTCAGACTATGGCGACATACATCTGCTATTTTTGTTATGGAAGTGACGTCGTGTCATGTGCCGTGACGACAAACACCGTTCGCTTTTGATTGGCTTGACGCGAGAAATTGCATGCACTACTCATATGGTGGCAGCTGGGACATTCGAGTGAATGCTAAAAACAGCAATAACCTTTTTTATACTTACTCAGAAAGAAATAATTCCTCTTTAGAAATGACGTATTTTCAGAACAACAAACCTGCAAACGAGGCTATGGCATGCTGGTAACAAAAAATGGAAACGTATGCCGCGCTTTTAGCGAGCCAAAAATGCAACAGGTGGTGGGCGCCGGCGTTTTTGTAGAACGCGCCTTGCACGCAACGGAGAAGTGGCCCCACCCAAAGCGTATGTGTGTTTCTTACTAAGTGTGAGCATGGGAGCAGCTGCTAGTCGACGCACGTGGTTTGTAGTAACCATGCTAACGCCGTTAAATAAAGCGATAGGGAGGTATTGTTTGAAAGCCACCATGAAGTGACATTTCCGGAACGTCTTTATCAGACGCGCCCTATCATTCGAAGCAGTCTTTCACATCAGCAGGTGAGTGAAATGTGAAATAGAACGTTTTAGGGGCGAAGCTTCTTACAGCGGCACCCGTTCGTCCCTCGTAGTCGTAGTCAAAGTCATAGTGTGTAACCCGTCTTACTCTTTGACCTCCAAGGTGGTGCCGGTGAGAGATTTCTCTTGCGCGTTGTTGAACAATAAAAAAAATTCGCAGCGTCCGCGTTAACTAAACACTGAATTCTTCTGTCTCTCATTCCACATTATCAGCCATTGGCATGTTCCAGTAGGAAACGTTAGTAAAAGTAGAAGTGTTGAAAGCCGACTTCTGCTGTCTCTCATTCCCAGTAGCAGCCATTGTTTACCTCCAAGGTAGTGCCTGGTGAGATTTCTCCTGTGCGTGATTAAACAATAAAAATTTTTGTTCGAAACGCCAGTGATTGATCAAATAAACCAACGAAAGACGCCAGATATTTTCTAAAAGCAAAACAAAAAGATGCCAGATATTTCTAAAGCAAAACAAAAAGAAGACGCCAGATGCTTAACAAAAGACGCCAGGTGTTTTCTGAAGCTATGGTTTTATAATCAAAACCATATCGATACAGGTTTGTAGTTGCCGATGCTCGTTTCCGTCGGTGTGTGCTCGTATGGATAAGGATTCCGAAAGGCTGGCGCGCAGGGCAGCAGCGGCGCGCGCTCGCAGACAGGACCCTGAAGTGAGAGCACGCTTGACAGAAGCGTGCCGGGAAGCTGCGCGATGTCGCCACCAAGATCCTGCTGTACGGGAACAAGAAGTTACATCAGCAAGGCAGCGTCGGCAAGATCCCACCGTACGTGAACAAAAAGCTGCAGCGGCACGTCAGCGTCGGCAAGAGCCTTCCGTACGGGAACGAGAGGCCACATCAGCAAGGCAGTGTCGGCAAGATCCTGCTGTATTGGAACAAGAAGCCAAATCAGCAAGGCAGCATCGGCAAGATCCCGCCGTACGTGAACAAGAAGCTGAAGCGGCACGTCAGCGTCAGCAAGATCCTGCTGTACGGGAACAAGAAGCCACATCAACAAGGCAACGTCCGCAAGATCCCGCCGTACGTGAACAGGAAGCTGCCGCGGCACGTCAGCGTCGGCAAGATCCTTCTGTTCGGGAACGAGAGGCTGAGGCAGCACGTCAACGTCGCGAAGCAGATCTTGAAAACGTTCGACAATGGGAAGCGGCGAGGAAGCGCACATATCGCCAGGCGAATTAACGGGAGAAAATTTCACGGTATTAATTCCAGGAGCTTCGCCCAATCTCATCATCATTCACCTCGTAGATCTGTCGTCAATTTTTTTCATCGTCGTCTTCTCAAGTTTTGAACTTTGAGAACTCATAACTTCACTTTCCGTACACCACTTTCTATCATTCTTCTTGCATTCTTCTTATTATTAATGGCTACGCTCGTTTCGGTGCTAAATAATACTGTCCTAAAAATGTCGCAGCGTCCCTTTAATGACATGTAGCGCTTGCCTTCACGCCATAAAGTAAAACGCTTTTGTCGCAGAGGAGACTTCGCAGCTGTATATCTTCGAGAGCTGTAAAGGGCAAATTAACATTCGTACAAAGATTCTTTTCGTTGCCACATGGTTTAGGTGCCCACCGAGAGTTGAAGCTCGGCTCGCGATTTGCAAGCACGTCGATGCGACAGGGTTTGCTTATTCAATAGATCTCTACCGGTGAAGGCGACGCGCAATTTTTACTGACAATTATTTCAATCTAGACACTCGCAGTGTTGCTTTTATACTTGTGTATAATTAACACCAATTTAATAAAGTGAACTATTCCCGTCTTACCAAATTGGTTGGATTGTATTGAAGGCTACGTGTTTCTTGTTCGTGGTGTCTCTTTTTGTCTTTTTCGAAGCTCTTTTCTTCATTGTTTACGTTAGGAGTTCCTGAAATGTATGTACTTTCATGGGTGTTATAGACTGGAACATCATGTACGCCGGCACTCCACATATTAAAGCAGAAAGGTGGTGAAGTACTTTTCACGCAAACACAGAGACTACATCACTATGTGTTAGGGTAGTCACTATAATTCTGATACGTATAATGTTCAATTGAGGCCTTGGTCTCGAAGTGTAAAGGAAGGTTTGTTCCATCTTGTTCACAAAAACGCAATGGTGTCTTCAAATTTACAAACCACTTTTCTCAAACAATCTCTTGCGTTAAATTGTTGGCCCCGAAGCTTCTTGATAACGCTTGAAGATCGGTTCAGTGTTCTTCCCCGTGGACGGCTGCAAATTGCGCTAGACGTGGTAGCAACATGTCAATTCGTGCCTGAAGGTTGAATTTTAATATGGTTCACCAGTACGCAAGGGTAAACTTGTGTCCACCAAACTATACTCCTTCGTTATCCGGTGCATGTCAACCTCATTTTGTTTATTTTTCTTTGCTTTAACTTGCACTTTATGTATAAAAATGCAGCATGGAGAATTTTCAAGGAACTCATTGTATATCTCTTTTCTGACTCTAAGAATAACATTAATACTGATTGCCGGTGTTCCACGTCCTAAACCATGATACGACTACAAGGAATGCCGTAATGTCGGGCTCCAGAAATATCAACCGAGGGGTGTTCTGTTACGTGCACCAAAGTACTGCTACACAACATAGAGACAGCTGCGGGCTCGCAGCTCTACTCTGCTTCTTTTTCGCCTCTTTTAGATGCGAAGCGTCTTAGGTTTGAGCTCAATGCAGTGTGCTGCGTGATCGCTCTTTCTGTACTTGCGCATCCTTTCCCGCTCCCTCGTCTCTCCTACGCCAACCTCTCTCGCCTGGGATAAATGACGCAGACAGTGCCCCTCCTCTGCCGCGACATATTCTTGAGAGCCAAATACTGGCCCGAAAGAGGATGATGCCATTCCTCCCTAAACTCAACCGCCGCTGTGAATCTAGGGATTGGAGACGAATACTGATGAACACATACCCCAACATACACACAACGCAAAATCCGCCCATGTCAATTTCATGACCGCTCCCCTTGTGCGGCGACACACCGACACTCCCGCACATCACTTCGACTTGCCGAAAAAGACCACCTGAGGGAAACGCGGCCTTCATCACACGAAACGAATTTGAAAGGTCGTAGGAGGGGCGACTGACCCGGCAGGACCTGGGAAGTTAGCAGGCAACTTTGGACCAGACCAAGCGAGCCGCTCGGGACAGTGGGGCAAGGGCCCCACCCACGAAAACCTTAGTTTGCCGTTTAATTGAAAAGTATGTTTATTTCTCCTTCTCACTGCGGCTTCTGAGATCTCATTGCGAATGCGCGCACCCTCCCTCTGCTCTCCAGCACTTCCTTTTTTTTGCCTCGCAATGCCGAAACAGGCACCATCTGCTATAGTCTACGCTTACTCCCCCTCTCTCTTCTACGCATCCCTCCCCACCATAGATCTTCCTAAATATACCCTAGAGGGAACTCTCCCGCTAGTGTCTATACGAGCTTCAACGCATGGCGCTTCAGCGAGCATCGGAATGGTGGGTAGTACACGGAGTTGTCTAATATTCGTACTTCTGGCTCCTTCTCTGTTCGTGTAGCTTAGAGCTGTTTTTTTCACGAAACAAAATTGTATTCAGCAGTTGCGCTTTGCCACCTTATTCATTCCAGCTTACCTTTTCAAATCGGGTCACGATTTTCAAAAAGATTTGCTCTTTTCTTCGAAACAAAACCGTAACTCAGCAATCAACGAAGGCACAAGCACGATTCGCCGCACGCAGCTATGAAGATATAGGCAAATCCGTGTACTACCAATCATTCGCATAGTCGCTGAACGAGCGCAGCGCCAGAGTCCCCTTTAGCTAAATATAGGAAACTATGTTCCCCGCGGCATTCGTGCCTCCCTTGCACATGCGTGCCTCTTCTGCCAACTTTCCAACCAAGAAGGTTCTTTAACGTGTCCCCCTTTCTCTCTTCGCAACGCCGACGAAGGCAGAATCTGCTAGGGAGAGGCTTGATAAGCAGAAAAAAAGAAAATTGGCGCGGTATCTGCGTGCTTCGTGAGCAAAGGTCATCGAAAGACAATAGTCTTCTGTCTTGAGAGAGAGAATAAAGCGTTCATTTGACGTTCTGCGCGAGAAAATTGGTAAATAAGTGTTGCGTGGGGCGTCGATGCCTTCTAGCAGAAATTTGAAGAAACGAAGTTTTTCTACAACGCAAAGTAAGTGGTAGTTGGCAGCAGCTTGTGTTTTTAGTAAAACGTAGGAAACACCCGTTTATTCGGCCATAGCGTCACATTGCTAGCGCCACGTAGGATGCTTTTCGGTCTTTATAACTGCGCGTCTATGCATTTAGGCAATAAATTGACACACTACCTTATGACTCAGTACTAAGGAGGAAGAAGACGACGAAGCTAAGTGTGCAGCTAACCCTACTCTCGATCTTCTATTTTTTTCTTGTTTTGTGTTATTTTTGTCGTTCTCGCGAAGACGTCTGCGGCATCAAGAAGATTTTACCCTCACTGGGCCCATTCCGAGATGGCGTGACCGGAAGAAGGGTCTGATTCCGGGACTTTGGCCACGGCCCAGCCATGCAAGTGTCCAGTACAGACGCCTGGCGCATCCCACACGCCATCGAAATGACCAGACCAAAGAGCTGGTGAACGTAACTGTGGCGACACCAATGAACCTACAATGGACGACGACGCATCCACAGTAGTGGGACTCTAGGAGAAGGTAGACGATTGGTCGGACATGGAGGATGACAACTTCAATATGGTAAGTCACCGCAAAAGCAGAACTATGGGTATTCCGGTGATTATATCACGTGTAGAGAGCGAAAAAGACAAAACAGGTGAACTCTATTGCTTTACATTCTGCGGTGACAACAGTCATTGACACTGAGCCAGTTCGGAGTTATTTCACTGCTCAAGGTTCGCTACTGCTTGACGTGGCCGCTGAAGATCAAGTAATTCAGGTGTGGCAAGCTGTGTCGTGTAGAATTCCTAATGCCTACCTGCGAAACACCACCTGCTTGATAAAAGGAGTCCCGAAGTGGTACACAGAGGCGGATCTTCTCGGATACACGAAACCCCAGGGCGTGATACACATCAGGAGCATTGTTAGAAGAGAAGTTTCTTCTACGAATGAGTGAAAATTTAGACCCTTGGACGCTGTGGTAATTGCGTTTACTCCAAACACCAGGCGAACTCAGACTATTACCCTTGGCTTCACTCGACATGAAACCGCTGAATACATGGAGTCACCACCGAGGTGCTTTAAATGCCAACGTTTTGGTCACGTGGCGAAATTATGCAAAGGAAAGCTGCGATGCCAACGCTGTGGAGGTCCACATGACTTAAAAATTTGCAAGGCGTACTTTAAATACGCAAGCTGCAATAGTGACCATCCCGCCAGTTATACTGAATGCCAATTCCGAGTGAGTGCACTGCATAGACGAAACGCCTTTCTTTCGGGGCCTAACCAACTAAACAAACTGCTGCCTGCTCCGTAGCTCAATCACCTGAGAATTTTTCTCCATTCGTGAAAGAAAGAATAACAACTAGTCCAAAGGATGTACGTGATGAGCAATCAGAAGAAGGCTTCCTGAAAGCACCGGGCAATGCGAGTCAAGCAAAACAAGGAGCCATGCCAACTGAGTCTACTTAGAACATTTCTACACAAGCTACCTATGCCATAGTACTGAGACAAGAATTTGAGTAGAAGACAAAGGGACATGAGGAAAATATCCACGACACCGTGGAGATTGTCCGTGTTTTGTTTGCCGCTCTACGTTCTCACCTAGGGAAAATGCCAACAGCTACGCCGAAGACCATGCTGCAGGCCGTGCTGGCTCTAGAATCAGTGCTGCTTGGTTGTTTCGGGCAGAACCAGCAGTAGGACGCCGAAGGCCAAGCCAGAGTGCACGTTAAATCGCCGAAAAGTGTCTTTCATAATGCAGTAAAATTGTGCCGGTATTTTTACTCGCATGAATGAACTACACCTGTTTTTATGAGCATATCATACTTCGATCTTGGCTCTGTCAGAAGCCGGATTACCAAGACAAAGATCAATCGCTGGATACGTCACTCACAAGAACCCCACCATAACGACTTTCCCCGATGGAAGCGCCGCTGTGTATATACGAAGAGAGATACCACACGTAGCTCTCAATGTGGCGGACTTGTGTACAGATGTAGAAGTTTGTGCGATCAGGGCACAGATAGGAAACCACAAAGTCAGCATTGCATCGGTGTATGCGTCTCCTCACAGGAAACGTTCCATCGAAAAGTTTTTAAAAGACCTGTGTCATCGTTGCCCATTTCCGCGCATCATTTGTGGTGATTTCATTGCGCATCACACGTCATGGGGGTACAAGAGTTCGGATGCACGTGGACGTTGTCTGGGAAAGGCTATTGATAAGCTAGACCTATGCGTTGCGAATGATGGCGAATGATGTAACATTCTTTAGGCCTACAGCTTGCATAAGTATTATTGACTTGACGTTGCATTCAAGTGACGTTCAACTCATGTGTTGTACAGCTTCGGAAAGAAAGGGCAGTGATCATTTCGCTGTATTGATAAATGTTGCTGGCTACCATTTGATGGTAGCTAAACCGTGCAACGTAACTGATTGAGATCACTACCGAGAGCATCTAGATCAGCTCTCAGGGGATATGTTTCAGGATATGCTGGCGAGCAAAGCAGCTGCAATCACTATACTTGAGCTACCTGCACATTTTCCAGCCCCAGACTTAAAGCTTCGTAATTTGTGTGCGGCTAGAAGAAGGGCAGAGAAAAGTCTTTTGCGAAGAGGTGGTGAACCTGCTAGCAAAACTCAGTTCAAGAGACCTAATGCATCAATGTGGCGATACAGCAACAAACTTCGGAGGAAACAATGGGCAACGCTTTGTGAGAGTTTAAGTGTATATACTCCGCTGTCAAGAATATGGCGAGGAGTAAATAATGTTGGAAACACTCCCGAGCCTTTGAGACCGTTTATTGCCCTCGCGTTATTTAAGGATGCATCAGTGCTGCCTCTAGCCGAATAATTAGCTGACGTGTATGTAATTGGAAGAAAAAGTGAACTACCTTACCCACTTCTGCCTCATTCTACATCTGCCATCGACGCACCTTTTACGCTGCGGGAACTTACGTCAGCCATAACTTGTCTTCGCCGACGCTGTGCTTCTGGACCTGACGGAATTACAAACCAAATGATCTCAAATCTGTCTGCAGAATTTAAGAGCAGGCTTCTCATGGATTTCAACTATATTTGGGAGTCGGGAAACATTCCTCAAGCCTGGAAAATGGCCTGGGTCGTGCCAGTGCTGAAGCCAGGTAAGGACAAAACAGAACTGGCATCATACATACCAGTATCACTAACTTCGTGCGTATCGAGGCTGATGGAGAAGCTGGCCTGTGTTCGGCTGACATGGTGGATGGAGAATCACAAGGGCCTTCCATCATATATGACTGGGTTTCGGCAACGGTTGAGTGCACAGGACATCTTGGGCTTGGTGAGTCACATAGAACACCAGTGAGCTTACGGCTTTTCAACTTTGGCAATATTCCTGGACGTTTTAAAGCATACGACTACGTGTTCCAAGGTGCGACAATTTTTTGGTCTTGCATCTATGAGAATAACGGGGCATTTTTACGCTTTGTTCAGGCGCTTCTTATGATCGGTCGATGCAGGTGAAGTTAGGGACAGGGCTCAGTAGCTCAATGAAAATCACCAGAGGTGTGCCCCAGGGCAGTGTCCTGTTTCCAATGTTGTTCAATGTGGCCAAGGCTGGTTTACCTATTGCCCTCAAGACTGTGAGCATGGCAGTACAAATATCAATTTATGGCGACGACATATGCATCTGGCAGTTTGGGTATTAGCACGGGAGCAGCTTTTCTGGCTGTCTGGAGTGGGCACGGGACCAATGCATCGCATTGGAGTGACCAATGCGATGCCTAGTTTTTGCAAAATAATTCCGAGAAATTTTGGCGCGTCGTTAACCCAGCTGACAGCTCTCGCATTACTCTGACACAAACGGTGAACCTATACCTCATGAAGAATGTCATTGTATGCTAAACAAAGTGTTTTCTGATGCATTCTGCAACAATCCCACTTCTTGTCTACCCAGTTTTAAAAGCCACGACTACATACCGATGTACCCTCTGCAGATTGACCCTAATGGAATAATTAAATTAATTGATTCCCTTAGAGTTTCTTACAGTTCCGGTGTAGATGGCATTAATTCCAAATTCCTGAAAAGTACTAAAGAAAATTGTTCTATTATCCTAGCGAAGCTTTTTGAACAATTCTTAGAACAAAGTAAAATTCCTGCTGATTGGGAAGTAGGGAAGGTGGTTCCAGCCTTTAATTCTGAAGACAGACAGTCTCCCTTTAATTACAGGCCAATATCTATCAGTAGTATACCATGTAAAGTTTTAGAATACATCATTTACTCTCATGTTGCCAACTTTCTCGAATCCAATTCATTTTTGGACCCTGCACAGCATGGATTCCAGAAGTATTTTTCGTGTGAAACCCAGTTAGTTTTGTTTACTCACAAACTTCACTCTATTCTTGACAACCATTCATTTGCTGATAGCAATTATTTCGATTTTGCTAAAGCATTCGACAAAGTTCCACATGCGTTACTCCTATTCAAGCTAAGAAATATTATCTCAATACTGGCATACTGAATTAAATTGAGTGTTTTCTACTACATCGCCAACAATTTGTAACAGCTAATGACACCAATTGATCTCTAACCCCGGTTATCTCAGGTGTACCCCGGGGCACCGTCCTTGGGCCGCTACTTGTTCTTATTTATATCAATGATCTGCCCAAATGTATGTCATCTTCAATACATTTATTTGCTGACGAATGTGTTCTTTTTCGGGAAATTATTAATGAGAGTGACATACAAGCACTCCAATCTGACCTTATTGCGATATCCCATTGGTGCAATAAGTGGCAGATGGTTCTCAACACTACAAAGTGCAAATCAATGCAAGTTTCTCGCATCACTTCTAACGCACACTCGTATTACCTTGATGGTAACACTCTTGAAGCGGTTACATCTTATAAATACTTGGGCATTCATATCACTACTGACCTATCTTGGAATCTTCACATTGAAAGCATCACCAACAAAGCCAACCGCAATGCTTGGCTACATAAGACGAAATTTTCATTCCGCCCCTTCTTCGGTAAAACTACTACTTTTCAGATCTCTTGTACGTTCACAACTCGACTATGTATCACCAATATGGGATCCATGTACTGAAATTCTTAGTCATCCACTCGAAATGATTCAAAATAACGCCGCACGTTTCATTTTTTCTAACTATAAGTGAGCAGCCAGCGTATCCGGAATGAAAAGTAACTTGGGTCTAACATCTCTGATGTCACGTCGCAAAATTGCACGGTTGTGCTTATTCCATAAAGTATTCTCGCACAATATGCTTCGCCATGCTTTACTTACTCCACCTTCATACATATCCTCGCGTTTAGATCATGTTCATAAAGTTGGCGTTCCCTCTTCCAACACTAAGGCCTTCTTTCATTCCTTCATTCCCCATACCTCTAGTGACTGAAATCACCTTCCTTCTAACATTGCTACAATTTGCAACCCAGATATGTTTCGCACCACTGTGTCTAATATTAAATTTTAGGCCATTTGATTCTGTATAACGTTACATTGATATCTGTAAAAAATCACTGGTCCAATGTATGTATTTTTTTGAATGCCAAAAAATTATCACCTATGCCAGCCTCAGCCGTATTTTTTTCGTCGCAACAGGAATATTGCGACCTTGTATTTGTAGAGGTTATAGAGACTTCTGTTCTGCTGTTTGTACTGCAGTTTTCTGACTTGCTGTATTGTATTCACCCACTCCCCTCTTCAATGCAATTGCCTTGAGGGTATTCGAAGTAAAAATAAAAAACACCAATTGGAAGTGATTGGCCAAAGAGTTCTACTCTTCGCACAAACCTATCTTGAATCATTGGACTAACAATATCTGCCGAAAAGTCTCAATTCATGCTATTCCCAGGTATGCGAAGACGAGAAACAAGGATAAAAGTATTACTTCCTGATGCATCAATTAAACAAGTTAGGTACATGAGATTCCTTGGAGTCACACTAGACACCAGGATGAATTGGCGAGTGGCAGTAGACAAGACAATGTCAGCGCTGTCACCGCGTGTAAAGATTCTTCGAAGGATGGCAGGAACAAGCTGGGGGGGCACCCGAGATCAATGATAAAATTACACGAGGCAGTAATTGTCAATCGTGTGGTTTTCCTATTGCCTCTGATCTCTCCGAGTGAGTCACAGTACAAACGGCTGGAAAAACTTCATCGTAAACGCCTCAGAGTAGCTTTGGGAAGGCCAAAGTTTGCAGCGAACATAAAGGTGCTTCATGAAGCTCGTCTTTCACCGTTACGTCTTCTCGCCTCTCAACGACTGCTGACACAGCTTTGCCGACTTGGCGAATCGAGCCCAGGACGAGCACTACTCAGTCGCCTTCGGTGACGCACGGAATCGCACGCTTTCGTGGCTCTCGACACCCTTCGCCATCCTATCATCAATTTCCCCAAACAAAGACAACTTCGACGAGATTCACCTTGGTCACATGAGGATATCGACTTTCAGGTGACGATTCCACGGATGCACAGCAAGTGTTCCACACCCACAGCAGAAGTAGGTTCTTTGGTACTTGAATATATTGAAGAAAAGTACGCCGATCATTTGAAAGTTTTCAATGATGGATCAGTCGACATAGTGCGCTGAGCAAGCGCTGCAGCGTTTGTAATCCCGTCTCTATAGGCATCCTGGCCAACGCGACTAGTGTGCGTTGTTTCATCGACAGCACGCAAAAGCGAAGCAATTGAGGCAGCCCTGCAGAAACTGAAGTTTTGTAGGGAGCAACAAGTCATGATGTTTTCGGACAGTAAGCCTGCATTGCCGCGGCTAAAACATGGATTTCATTTGGATCGATGCACTCAAAGATCACTGAGAATCTCTAAAGACCTGCATGGCATTGGTATAAACATTAAGTTTCAATAGATTCTATCACATGTGGGTATAGTGGGTAATGAGGCCACTGACAGACTTGCCCGGAGTGCTCTGGAGCTTACACCAACGAAAAAGGCTCCCAAAGAATATCAGCGTATCTTACGAGAAGCTGTCAATAGGCATTTTCACTTGTTATGGCTGACTCCTCACCAGCAATGTGTGACATAAGGGCCATCAAGGGAAAAAGCCTGCTTGCTTCATCGCATTCGAACGCGATCAGCGCGTACACCAGCATGGCTCCACAAGATCAGACTCTCAGCGACGCCCTTGTGCCCAAAGTGCAAGGAAAACGGTGATATAGAACACTATTTAATTAAATGCCATGAGAGTGGGAGCGGCGGCACTACAGCAGCAATGTCGTTGAAACATGCGTGGCTTATCTTGCAGATGGTGCCGCTCGTGCACAGTGCTCCAGCATCGACCGACAAAGTCCCGGCCCTGCCCAGATTATCCCCGACAGCATCCCGTGACGTCATCGGGGCCAACCTATGGAACTGGAAGACTTCGGTGACGTCACCACGCGAAGAAGGCATAAAACCTCGTCCGCTTCAGCGGCACCTCAGTGGGAGCGGCGGCACTACAGCAGCAATGTCGCTGAAACATGCGTGGCTTATCTTGCAGGTTGGTTATTATGCTCCTGCATCTTACTATCGTTCCTGCAATCTTTTTTGATTGTGCTGCCGCTCCCAGCGAATTGTTTTGACATTTTGTTCAAGTTGTGGTAAGAATGGGTGCTAATGCTTTCCGGGACATTGAACTCAATCCCGGACCAACTGTTGAGGAAATGCTAGAGACAATCTTAAAGACACAAACTCAAATACAAGCTAGGCTAACTCAGACAGAAGAAAAATTGGAACCTTTGTCTGAATATGCTGCTAAGATAAATAACCTTGACATTGCTGTTGAAAGCCTCCAGCGCACGATTGAACAACAGCAAGAAAGGTTAAACGAATTGGAAGACAGGGCTAGAAGAAATAATCTTCTTGTTTTTGGTGTCACTGAGGCGGATAAGGAAACACAACAGGACATTGAAGAGAAAGTATTAAAAAACATATTCTCAACGCGCCTTGGTGTTACAGTGTCCTCAGTAGAAAGAATTCACCACATTGTTCAGAAGAAAAGCAAACAGTACAGACCAGTAATTGTAAGATTTTATAACCACAATGAAAAGATGGCCATCTTTAGGAGCTGCAAAAAATTGAGAGGTACTAATATCAAAGTCTCTGACGACTACTCAAAATAAACTTTAGAAGAAAGGAAGTCCCTTTGGCGCTCTGCTCTTGATGATAGGCGCAATGGTGCGAAGGTGAAGCTTGTTCGAGATAAGCTTTACATCGATGACGCTGCTTATACATGGGATTCCCGTTTCAATACACGCGTGAAAGTTAAGAACGCTCAACGCGAAGCACGCCGCCCGGTCTGAAAAAAGAAGCAGTGCGACATAAAGCTGATAAACGTGAACGCACGAAGCGTTTTGAACAATACAGAAGAACTAGAATTGTTGACACTAATTTATAACCCTGACTTCGTGGCTGTAACAGAAACTTGGCTAACAGAGGATGTTGCAGATAGGGATGTTTTTCCCATTTCATTTCATGTACTGCGTAATGACAGACTAACCCGAGGCGGAGGCGTTGCTTTACTGATTAAGAAAACTCTTCGGTACGAATTATTGTCGCCCATTAAAGACTGTGAGAACGTGTGGCGCAAATTATTTATGGGAGATATCACGATACTTTTAGGGGTTCTCTATAGGCCCTCCGGAATTTCAGTTGATATTTTTGAGAAATTGGATGTATACTTGCTAACAATGACAAACAAACGAAGCAGAGTAATAATCTCAGGCGATTTTAATTTACCAGGTGTTGACTGGAATGCACGAGTTGCTGGGCCGCTTAACAGGCCTCTTGCATAAAATCTGCTTGACATCATGATCAAGTACGATTTGGCTCAGGTAGTTGACAAGCCCACTCGAGTTCAAGGACAAACCGAGACATTGTTGGACTTACTATTTTGTCACAGGAAGTGTTTGATTATGAAATAAGTATCGAAGATGGAATCTCGGATCATAAGGTGGTTGCAGGAACTCTTAAACCAAATAAAAAATTAGAAAAAATAACCAGAGTAAAGGTGTACAATTTTCAGGCCGCAGATGATACCTCAATTCTTGATTACTTAGAAATGGCTTTTGACGCTATCCCGCCTACAGATGACGTAAATGACCTCTGGGAATACTTTAAGGAGGTAGTAAACGACTGTTTGTCACGTTTTGTCACATTTTGTTCCCCAAAGAGAAAAGAGAACTGCAAAAGCTAACCCATGGATTACCAGAAGTATCATTCACCTAAAACGGCGACTATGTCGCGCCCGTCAGAAAATACCAAGAAACTCGTCTGTTATTGCTCACATTAGTGCTCATGTACGAAGAGAAGTCAAGCAATCTAAAAGTAATTTTCTAACTAATATATTGTCTGAATACATATCCAACTCTCCCCAGAAATTTTGGCGGTACCTGTCTAGTTCGCAGTCTGAAATAACTGGGCTTTCTATAGACGGGACCTCCTATAGCGAACCGATTCAGATTGCCGAAGCACTCAATCATTACTTCAGTACTGTTTTTCCTCCAAGTATTGATCATTCAAAAAAAGGCTGTACGTTCGATTATACTAGTTCCAATCTTCTTACCGTATCTAAAGAGGGCGTAATGGCATTACTGCTTGAATTGGATCATAAAAGATCACCTGGTCCGGATATGATTCCCAACGAATTTTTGAGGCGCTACTCTGATTGGGTTTCTAGATTCTTAGTTAAAATTTTTAATTTATCTTTGTGTACTGTCACTGTTCCCATTGATTGGTTTCTAGCAAGAGTTGCGCCCATTTTCAAAGCTGGTGACCGCCTTAATGTTTGTAATTACCGTCCAATTTCTATCACATACACGGCGTGCAAAGCAATAGAACATATAATTTCAAAATATATAGTTCAATATATGGAAAACAATAATCTGTTTTATAATAAGCAACACGGTTTTAGAAAAGGCCTTTCAATCGTCACTCAGCTTTTTGAATCTGTTCATGCTTTCGCTACAGGGATAAACTCAAAAGAACAAGTCGATGTCATAGCAATTGATTTCTCTAAGGTCTTTGATAGAGTATGTCACCAGAAACTTATTCAAAAAATGTTAATACTTGGTATTGATCCCGCAATTGTAAGATGGGTTGAAGCGTACTTGCGCAATAGGTTGTAGTTTGATGAAATAAGTGACGCACGTTCTTTTCTTTTACGCGTATCCTCTGGTGTGCCACAAGGTTTCGTGTTGGGACCTCTACTTTTTTTAATTTATGTGAATGATATTGCAACGGTTGTGCCTCCTTTTGTTGATGTAAGGTTATATGCAGATGATTGTCTCTTGTTTTGTCATGTGAAGAGTGTTTCTGATCAAATGCTCCTCAATGATGCTCTTCGATGTTTTGACAACTGGTGTGAAAAATGGGACATGAAAATTAATTTTGATAAAACTGTTTGCATGACAATTTCAAATAAAAAATCCCCATTAACTATAAATACACAATAAACAATAGAGAAATTAAGAGTTCTAATGAGTTTAAATACTTAGGTGTTACTACATTCAGCAGTTTAAAGTGGGACAATCATATTGACAACATTACAGGACTGGCGAAGCGAAAGCTGGGTTTTCTGAGAAGGAAACTCCGTAATGCAACGCCCTCTGTTAAATTGTTGGCGTATAAGACTATTGTTAGACCAACGCTGGAGTACGCAGCTATCATCTGGGATCCGCATACTAAAACTGAAATTAACAAACATGAACGAGTACAAAGATTGGCCGCGAGGTTTATTTATTCAAATTACATGAGAACACAGTCTGTATCACTTTTGCTTGCTAGGGCTGACCTTCAATCGTTAGCTACACGTAGAAAAATAGCTCGATTAAAATTTATTTATGACCTGTATCATAAGAACTACAAGCTAGATCCCAGTGTATACCTGCGCCCCCCAGGACGAGTGTCGGCTCGTACCAATCGCTCATTTTCTGTCCAAGCTTATGTACGGCGGGTGGATGTATTTAAGTTTTCGTTTCTGGTGCGATCTATTGTTGACTGGAATTCGCTTCCTCCCGAGGTACTTAGAGGATGTAGATCCTCACAGGATTTTCAACGACAGCTGGACTTGTTTTTTGCCTAACATTGTTTGTGTATTGTTCACCTGTTCACCTCCCACCCCTGCTACAGCCCGCAAGGGCTAGAAGTATTGTAAATTAATACAACTAAATAAATAAATAAGAAGGAACGGCAAGGTTTATTTGAGGAACTGCAACAGTTAGGCTCGCCATGTGACAGCGTAACTGATGTCGTGTTTCCTCGTAATGTTCATCGATCTTCAGGAAACAGCTGTGTCACGACTTCTCTTGAAATTTTTGATTGCTACAGACCTCACATGTGACTGGTGATAAGTGACAGTTATGTTTGGGGTATAGTGCAGCGAGGTAGAGTACCGGCACAATGCTGCACGTGAAATTGCACAAAGGCCACCGTCGTATGCAGGCTTACGCTGCGCTATGCACGATTATTATTTTAAAAGCCTGCTCGTGCTTAGTGAAGAAAACAAAGGACATTAGCTAAAATTAGGAAAGAGAAAACCAGGTTGACAATTGCCTGCAAATTATGCAAGGCTAGATCCGTTGGCTACCTACAATATCCTTAACCTTAACCTTCTGTACTGATGTTGCGTCAAAATATGTCTGTGCGCTGTAAAAGTGATAATGTGAGCACGTATGACCACAAAAACCAGACGAAGATGGCTGGTCGCTTTGAAATGGGTTAAACTTTCGCCGTTTTACTGAACCGGGTGACCGAAGCAGAAAGACAGACACACACCGACAGGCCAAAATATCTGAGTTGAAGTATCCCAAAAATTACTATCGCCTCTGAAAGCATGCTACTTGCGCGGCACAGCCATTCATCTGGCCACACCCTATGTACAGACACTATCATGACCCCCAGGGTTGTATGCAGGCTATAGAGTGAGAGGTGTCAGTGTTGAGAAAGGTGTGCCGTACAAGCCAGTGCGGCACATTATCATGACGCTGGCCGGTGGCGCCTCGTCCTCTGCGCGAGAATCTGTGGGGTGGATACATGAGGCCACGAGTGCGTTCAACCATCAACGAGTCACGACACATTCACACTTGCGGGTTGCGCGGGCAGCGCCGGTGCGCGTTCATCGCGCGCTTGCAGAAACGCGTTCTTCAGCCATCTGTGCTCACCGTGTTTTTCGGTAACAGTGCTGATGCGGTAGTGCTTCTGTCGGCTGCGAGCACCGTCGGTGTGTCGTCGCGATAGAAAGCTGCGTTTCCGGCACGCCGTAGCTCACACGTCCCCCTCGAGCCCCCATAAGGGTAGTGCCGGAGGGAGATTTCTTCTGTGCGTTGTCGAAGAATAAAAATTCGCAACGTGCGCGTTACCTAAAAGCGGCCTTCGGATCTCTGCGTTCAATCGGATTACTCTAACTCTCATTATGCATTAGCAGCGATTGGCATGTTCCAACAGGAAACACACCTGCGCGGCGCCGCGATGAGCACCAGCGTCAACGCCACCACCAGGGTAATGCCGCGTTCACACTTGGGAAGTGAAGAGAAAACGAAAATGCCAGAGCGGCCGGGAAACCACGACCGCACGCGTCGTTGTTGTTCACGTTCGTTCTGCCCTATCCCGCCACCGCTGCCTCCGCTATCTTGACAATAATACGATTTTACCTGCTTTCTGAGAACTAAAGTTTGTATTCTAATTATCGACACAAAGTAGTGAAAAGAAGCAGCTCGCACATTTTCAAACGTTGTTTCGGGAGATACACCAGCAGACGTGACACCAGCGAACGCACCGGCAGCGGCGGCGTGGCTTCAGCTGGCTGTACACAAAAGCGAGACATGTTGGGGCATGCTGACTCGCTGCCGCTGCACCTTCTACTTCCAGAGTTCTCGGCGATTGTAATCCAAATCAGGCTCTCGATGAACGCGGCCTAGTTGAGGCCTTGAGCTTCGTTCTGCTGCACAGGTAATTTGCGATTTGAGCCGATGCAGGCCACCGCCGACGCCTGTGCCGCCATGTTGAATCTGCGGACGGCTGGTTAGTGTGGTTTGATTTAGCGCAGCCAAGGCTGTGAAGCGGAAACCTGATCCGGTTTCACGTAGCGGGAAAATCGGTATCGGAGGGTTTCTTGCGCGCCGGCCCCGGTGCGTGGTTTTCCGGGTGTTTAGGCGGCGAAACGAGCCAGTTTCCGGAGAGTATCGACGGTTTCTCTCTCTTCGAGGCCAAGTGTGTACGCGCCAAAAGTGTTAAGGCCTGACCCCACGTATTCGTCACAGTGCGTCGCCATGCGTCTCTATGACGCGGCGTTGTGACCTTTCTCATATGTAGAGAGTGAGGGAGAGAGCACGTGGCATCGCGTAGCCGTGCGCCCGCTCTCTCTATAGGGACAGATTGCGGCACCGCGTCAAAAAGCATCACGCTGACGTGCTGCGACGCATGCGCGAAGTCTAGAGTTACCACGGAAGAAGGAGGAAGGAAAGGTAAGGAGAGGGCATGCCCGGCCAGCGCAGGGCGTAAGAAATGTGGCGGAAATTACGTCACGCACGGTCATATTCACTGGGCACAATGGCGGCGTTTTGTTATTGTTGATGTAGTGTGGTGCGGCACCGTTCAGGCGGTCCAGCGGTGGTGTGCGCGTTTCCATGGGCCTCGCACCTAACCGCGGCGTACTGCAGGTGTTCGACAGCATCCATTCTTTGTGCCGCTTTGTTAGCTACGCGATTTTCCTCCAGTGGTGGTTGTAACAAGGTGTCTGAACTATAAACCACGGAACAAACTCTGAATTCGCAACGTCCGTCAAAATTATGCTGAAAAGCCATCATAGAAGATAACGACTGTGCTCAAGAACTCGTTCAATGAATGCCTCGCAGGTTAGTGACAGTTATGTGGTGTTGCTTCTTATGACAACGGACGATGCATTTGCGGTCCACAGTCCCTTAGTAAAACTGTAATCTAATCTTGCTTTTCGTGTTCATGTACAGTTACCGGTTGGCGGTTTGCACTGAGCTGTGTTCCAGATAAGGAAGACAGAAACAAGCACCTTCTCTTTATTTTCCTTCAATGACTAGTCACTTATCCTAGAGACATCTTTCCTCGCATTTGGCTGGCTTTCCCAGCCGTCCTTGGCGGCTGTGTCGACGCGTGAAGCTTCCCGCAGACCCTTTCTCTCGCATTCCTTCGGCTAACTTGCCCACCTTTCGCCCTAACGCGATCCTGGTCTCCGTTCTCCGCAGCTACTAGTGCGCGTGAATCACACTGGAGACGTGTTCTCACGCACTTTCGGGTGGTCTTCGCTGCTTTTGTCCTAATGAAATCATGGTATTTGGGATATCCGTAGGAACCAGTGCGCGTCAGACAAAATAGGGGCGAAAACAAAAAGGCCGGCGCAATATCAACGGGCTGCCACGCACACAAGCTCCACCGACGGCGACATTACCAGCCTAATTACGGACTTCCGGGTTTATTACAGGTAAGACATTTTTTCTATTTTTGTTGATGTGCCTAGCCCACAGCCTGACCGGAAATTTCATAAATCCCAAAGAGAAGCGTAAAAGGGGAAAAAAGTGAACTGAAAGAAGCTGTACAAATTTCGGTGCCTGGTTCGTCGTGCGGCAATGTCCGAAATATCTTTATTTTTACAAAGAAGACATAAAAGAAAGCTTAACGTGCAACTTGCCGTGTTTATCGTAAACGCAGGCAGTGCAAGAGTACAACAGCCATACGCAGAGATTTCGTCAACCGTATCGCGGCAAGATAGCGTGTTGAAATCCGTTCCATTGGTTTCGGATAGCACCGGCGCACGCGGCGCGCAGGCCACGTGCTTTGTGAGACAGAGAGGGAGTCGCGCCTTCTGCTTCGCATTCATATGTAAACAAGAGAGGAGAATTTGCCCAGTCAATTAGGGCGACTTCCGGCTTCATCACGGCTTCACAACGAGGGACGTGAGGGCTTCTCCTCACCTTTTCTTCCTCCGTGAGAGTAATACCCCTGTCACACGGCCACCACTAAACTCCGCTGAACACCGTCAACGTAAATCTCCCCTAGGTGGTTCGACGGAGAAGTCGTTGTGGCAGTGTCACGCGGCAATAAAAATGTTGTAACAGTTGGCGCGAGGGGACTCAGCTGGCGCTCTTTGATTTTCGGAAAAGTTGTGAATCCTCATTCTGGGGTTTTTACAAAAAAAACACTATTAAGGAGGTAAGAGGCTAACAAACCATAAAAATATTTTCAAATAAACACGAATTCGCTAAATGTAGCGATGTTGCTAGTGACGCTGGCCACATTGTGCTTTTAGTTGTTTTGTTGCCTGTGTTCATGTTTGTGTACGAAAGTTCTTGTGCTTTCTTGCCTCGTGAGCGCACATTTTGTGTTCTTCAGCCATGAGTGACACAGCGACGACCACAACCACACGCATGGACGAAATATTTTTCAATGGCGCCGGCCGGCCTGACTCGCGAGGCACCCCGTGCGAGGCACGGAGTGTAGAGCATTGGTGCTGAGATTAAGGGAACTCTGGCGGGCGTAAATATATGTAAACAAACACGCGTTGTGATTGAGTACTACAACGAAAGAACGTTTAAGATCGCCAAAATATATTATTCTTTTACTGCGGCCACTTAGTGCTCGAAATTTTTCTCTGAATTCTAGACTGCTGGAGACGAGAGTACCTCGTTTCGCTGCGAAGGGAGATCGTTGAACGTCCTTTGCGAAACGCTCCGTTCACCTTCGTTGGGTAAGGGTGGCCGTGTGACACGGACCGCATCTTCGTTGTCGTAAGGACGAGGGAGTTAAACGGTCTTCGTGGGTGCCCGTGTGACAGGGGTATTACTGTATATGCTACCTTTAGGTAGCCGAGTTGCGCCAAGGTACGCCATCTTAGTTTCATATGTCTTGCGGGAAAGCAACTCACCACCCGCGTTGGAGCAGCGCGCACGCTTAACACATTGCTTTATTTATTTTTTTGTTTTCTTTCCTTTCTAATTTTTACGAAGGTACGAGACAAACTGTGTTTCTCTGGTCACGCCTAGAAGCCTTGTTTTTATGTTTACGTTTTTGGTAAGTAATGAAATAAACGTGCGTCAGCTCATTGAACCAGTGGTACAAATGTACATTTATAGTAGGCAACACAATAGCTTCGGCTTGTTTTGCACTGTTTGTCCCATTTTTAATTTCCCATTTTCTCAATTAATTTTCGCTCTTGATTGCCATCGAGCCAGGGATGAAACAATTTCATCGCGTAGGGTTCATTCATTAACTGTGTGAGTTAACCAGCTAAAGCTCTGTAGTTTTCAACTGAATCGAGCTGGATAGCGATTGAGATGGCCATGCGATGCCCGCGTTAAGCGCGCATCTAGTATTACGCTCATATTCCAATCGCGGCTCGCGACAACTGATGAGAATTGTCGGATGTGATGTAGTACCTTAAAAATGCGAGCATAGCAGACGACAGTACCACATCATTTAGAAGATGAGAAGAATGAAGAGGCATTGCAGCGCGCCCATTGAAAAAAGAAGAGGAGACACTCGCGGAGAACGAAGCCGTTCGGACGCCGGCAAGACGACGCAAGGGAGCCTAGGGCGAACCCGCAACTACGCGCGAGGTTCGAAAGGCCGGGTTCCTGTCTTCGAGCCATTGACGTCCTCGGGGCACGGCGTGTCGGCGTGGCCAAGCACGAGTTCTCGGAGAGTGGTCCTGTGGAGATCTCCGGTACGGCGAGCGCCCTCGAAAGACCTGAGCTGCTGACCACGTTCACCGAGCTGACGTCGCTGACAGTGTGCGGCTACGCCTGGACCTGGTAATGCCCTCTACAATGGTATGCTGACCTGGCACCCAAGCGGCAACAGCATCCGAGCACGCAACGGATCCCATTTCAAGGCACCGGGCTACGGCACAGACTGTTAGACTATTTACTCTTTTCTTTTGTGTGTGAACAGCGTGCGTGTACAATTTATAGTACTGTATGTGCAATAGTTTTTTGTTCGTCCAATATAACTCCCCTTTGTTTTCCTCACTGATGTGGTACTGATGTGGTACTGGATGTGGTACTGATGATGTGGTACTGTCGTCTGCTATGCTCGCATTTTTAAGGTACTACATCACATCGTTCAACAACCCTGTCGTGTCCAACAGTCTTTTCGCTTAAGGTTTCAAAGCTGCATTCAATTCACGCACTAGCAGCTACACCTTGCCGATTCAAATATTTCTAGTTTAAATTCTCCCTTTATTTTTAGCGTTTCACCCGCCAGACTAATTTGAACGTATGCAGCTGACACATGCTGCCCAACTCTCCACGTATGTTGTATTCACTACAGCATCCGTGGTTAATACAGATAGAGCAAGTTTTACACTGCCGTGGACAGATTAAAAAAAACAAAACGCCAAGCGCATGGGCGTCAGTAGAGAAGTGGAAAAGGGGCCCTTGCCCCCATCAAGCCACAACAGCACTTGCCCTCATCCAAGCTAGAGCAGTGCTCTCGTTCTCCCTAAATCGCGATTCAACAATGGTTTGCGCCCTCAAGAGAAAATCTTGCAGACGACCAATGGCCAAGCGTTTATTCCTTCCGAATGAACACTAATATTTCTAAAGCAACACCCACAGCACCCGCGTCTAATCGCATGAGTTCTAAGTAGTACTATTCAACACAGAATGCATTTGCTGCCACACTTTTCGTGACCAACAGGCAGCACGGCTACGTTACCGAAGACGCGCGGCGAGAATGACAACAACCGTTGTCAACCCCGCTTGATCTGCCTAGAATCTACGTATAGCGCTGGCTTCTCCGCGGTGCAAATGAACCACTGATGACCACGTGATGGCGGTCGGCGAATAGGGGCGCTGAACTCCTGTAGGCGGAGCGAGCAGCACCCGGAAAACAGTGGCGCAACTCTGCTACCTAAAGGTAGCACATAGAGTAACTATAGTGAAGTCAGGCCTTCAGCGGCCACTGTTTTGCATCTACAGGGGGTTCCCTTTAGCGGGAGTTGGCGTAATTTTTTCTTCGCCGCTTCTCTAGCTCTCAAAGCCGTGGTCCCGCTCTTCACTACAGTACACAGTACAGTAGTACACATACACAGTAGTACACAGTACAGTACTGTGTGCTGCCTCCATCTAAACGCGACAAGCTTTCTTGATAGGGCATTGTTGCTGCTACTTCTACACTAGTTGGTTCTTTTCGTACTTGTGTTGCGTGGAAGCTCTTGGCATACACACGCTCGCAATGCAGTCCCACACCAAGTGCCATCCGTGACACACCATCGTTGATTCGGCAGATAGATCAGCTACTCTCGGCGTATTCCCCCAGCCTGCGACAGCAAAGAGTACGTCACCGTTTAGGCAGATGCTTAGCGAGTTATCCAATCACTGCGGGGAGATCCTCATGACAAGCCTTTTTCCAGACACATTTATTTAGTCAAGAGCACACTCATAACATGCGTATTTCATATAGCGCCCATAACCGTATAGATATCGCAAGATAGTTCTATGTAGGTAGCCAGCGCAAGTGCTCAGCTGCCTGGCTGAAGTCAGGAAATTTAGTCCCGCAAGGACGGGGTGAGTGCAGATGTTGAAAGCGGGAATGGCTAGGGAGGAGTAGAGGGTTGTTTACGATGTACCTGATCAATCAATCATAAACAATGTAGTTCCTATTCTTCATATATGAGTAATTTCTGAGTGGCACTTCATCTGAGATCAAAATTAGAGAAACACGCGAATTCCATCGTCAAAATTGACGGATGCCTGAATACAGATCGAAAAAGGTCAGTTGTTAGTCTCGCGATCATGCATCAACACAATCTCACATGTTAGTCTCACTGTCATGTTTCAACACATGCTGAAGAACGTGAAATGTCATCACAACGAAAAATGCTGGAGTATTTGTCACTTGCCTGACCACGGCGTTCTTAGTTAATATTAGGCGAAAAAGTAATGTGAAAAGCATTCGGCAGAGTTACAAAGATTTTATTCAACGTGAAGCCGCGGAACGCGTGTTGAGATTCCTGAGGTAACAGGCCTTATCAGGGTTCCTTTTTTATTGTATGTAGCTCAGCGACCAGATCCAGAACACCGATACGAAACGAGTGCGGTTGATTTTATTCTTCACCCTGGTCCAGTCTACATGCTAATAACATGCAATGCTAACTTGTAAAAGCTTTCACGCAGTAGGAGGGAGGAGAATATACATGAAAGAAAAGCAGGGACGTCGTCCAGGGCTCAGAAAGGTTTGCTACCTTGCTATATAGAGGTGGGGAACATAGAAAAGTTCGGAAGTTGCCTTTACTTTCAATGTCAGCCTGAAAACATATGTACTTTTGTAGCCCCCACGTAAATGCGTGATAAAATGTGTTAGTTAAGTTAATAAAGCGAAAAAAATCTGTGACCTCCACGATACAGGTTGTGGTTGCGAAGCATGCCTCGATGAACGTGCTTTTTTTCTGCCGATGAGCGCTCCACCCTGGAACATACCGCACCCCACTTTCGCTTCTACGCCCAGATGACCGCCCCGTGCTGGGGCAATATTGCGTGCTCGTCGGTGAGCTCTCCCCTATACATATTTGATGCGTTCCCAGGCATTACCGCGCGCAGTGGACAGGTCGTGTATTAGCGCACTTCACTAACCAGGGCCTACTCGATAATGAAGATGAGGAGGTTTTTTGCAGAACTACGAGCGGTGATATGCAAAGTGGGCATCTCTGCTCAGTGGCAGCGGGTAGTGAAGGAACCCGGAGTGCGCCAGTCAAGCTGGGATAGGAGCCGTCCGAGAAACGCTGCTGCGGACGTGACCGTGGGGGCGGACGGGTCGCGAGTACCCGTCATATTTGCATAATCATCTCTTAGTGCTGGTCATAACGCATATAAAGTACCGAGTGGAAAGAGAGAGTGCTATCACCGATGGCGTGCCCGAGCCCGTACTGGCGTCAGAGCTTCGCGCTATGGCGCAGCGCGCATACGTTGCAACAACCTGAAGCAGAAAGAGCAACCGACACATTTACTGAAAAGGCTGAAAAAGACGAGCTCGCTAGAATGCACAACAAGAAAAGGGAAGTTGAAGTAAATGATGGACGTAACACTCTAATGGCCCCCGGTATGTCGCCCCACGCCACGCTTTAGGAAAATGTGCGAGAGAAGTTGAAAGCCTGGTGTCCCGAGAAAAGCCCGGCTTATTAAAGCAGGTCAAGAAAACCACCTGTAATCTTTTTTGTTTGCCTTTTGTTCTTTGACTCTCTTGAAAAAAAAAAGAAAAGAAACTGGGGAATTCGTGCAGCTTTCCTAATATTCCTCATATAAGTGCTTCGACAATATATGTTTCAACAGTATTTCGGGCAAAGACATGCTGTTGGTGAAAAGGAAACCATAAATAAACATAAAGCTCCCAGTTCAGTAATAAAAATGGCGAACAGGACAGTATATCCATAATTATTTTTTACATACGATAATTTATGCTTGCGAAGCTAAACACAACGACTTTGTGTGTATTGAGTAAGATATGCTGTATTGAAGTCATTGCGAAATGAAACTCTGGAAGAAATTTGCAGTAGCCTTGTTCGACGTCATCGAAAGATATGGTATTACTGCCAAACAGAGCGGAAGACAGAGAAGGATGTTTATTCACTTTGTTTATTTTTTACAGTATCTGTTGCGTTGGCGTATATAAATACGCCTGATTACCTCTTTTGCCTTGCAATGCCTTCCAGGTTGAAATAGAAATTTATTTATTTATTTATTTATTTATTTGTTTATTTATTTATTTATTATAACTTCAAGACTCAGGGGGTGTTACAGGGAGGATAGTACATCATTAACACAGCAGAAATGGTAATGATAGCAAAAGAGAAAATACAACATAACCCGATATTATTAAGAATGAAAAATAAAAGAAACCAATAAAAACAAAGAAGAGTAGAATGCAGGCACACCATAAAGTGTTCCGAAAGCGCAGACTTGCACGGCCATTTGTCCTCACGGCCACTATAAAGGGAGGAAGGTGGTTCCAGTTCCTGGTTGTCTTCAGTTCGGGAGAAAAGATTGCAAAACGTCGTTGGTGCCCGTGGCAAGAAAGAATGACTGCCTTGTTCGGGTGGTCAACACGGGATCAAATGTATGCAGGTTTCGAGAATAATTCCTCCATAAGTACTTTATTAGAGAAGAAAATTTCGTGAAATAGTGACAGACAAAAAATGGCAGCATATCCACGGGATGAATGATGGAAAGTGGGGCGAAGCATCCGTCCGTCCATTCGTTCTTGCTTCCGTCCATCCATGCGTCCGTCTGCGTGACCGTCCATGTGTCCATCCGCCCGCTTGTGCGTGCGTCTGTTCGTGTGTCCGCACGTTCATCCGTGCGTCCGTCCCTGCGTTCGTCCATGCATCGACCCCTGCGTCCGTCCATGCGTCCATCCATCCGTGCAGCCATCCGTGCGTCAGTCCATGCATGTGTCTGTGTGTCCGTTCGTCCATCTAGTCAACACTCCAAGTACCACCATCTCGCATCCCTTCATCATATATTTCGCATATAGAAGCACCGCCATCCAGCGGTCATTCCAAGGACTAAACGAGAGGTGGCACACGCACACTTTCTTACGGCTTGCGTTTCGTGTATATTTCCCACCTTTTAACCACCTCGAGATCATGGTATACACTAGTTCACTGAATTCATGGCACAGCGGCCCAACGCTCGCTTAACCTTTCTAAAACCAAGGGGGTTACGCCCAGCGAGTGTAACGTAGCAACCCTTTCTTGTCAGATAGTGCTCATTGTACATGCCAATGGCTACTAATGGGGAATGAAAGACAGGAGAATTTGGCTTTTAGTTTACGTGCACGCTGCGATTTTTTTTGTTTGTTCAACAACGCACAGGATAAATCTCCCACCAGCACCACCTATCGGGTCAAAGCGTAACGAATGTTACGTACTACGACGAGGAACGAATGGGTGCCGCTTCAAGGAGCTTCGCCCCTAAAAATGCTCTTCTATTGGCCAGATCAGGAAGCTGTAGAGTAGTTTTAATTACAGGTACGCTAGCGCTAGCACCACAGGTTTCACGAATGATGCGAGCTCAGCTGTTTCAGACAGCTTGTAAAACTTTAATTAACACTGAGCTGGGTTTAAATGAAAGACGCGTACTCTAGTTTGGTTTCACTAATGTTTTCTACAGCTGCAATGTAAGGCGTGTTGCTACTAGCAGAAAACTTCTGTGGAGGTGACCAAGGAGAAGGTTAGCCTTGTTATTAATGTAGATAATGTAAGAGTACCACGATAGATTGTTTGTTGCGTAAATACCAACGTATTTCTAGCTACTAAGCTGCTCTAAATTAGTTCCAATTATTTGGTAGTTGAAAGCCTAGGAATGATAGAATAGCGTGTGTTTGCCATGCTTTTACACTTAGTGCGTCAAGATCTATTAACCACGATCTTAGTAGAGTCTCAGACTGATTGCACAAGAGACACGAATAAAATCAGCTTGGAGCAGTAAGCTCTCGTCTTCTTTAGTTATTCGGCGGTACAGAACGTAGTCATCCGCAAACAGTTTTATGGACAACTTAAGATTATTCGCTACATAACTGACGTAAACTAAAAAACCAAAGGACCAGAAACGGAACATTGCAGTCCGCCAGATACAACTGAAAAGAGACTTAATGAACAGTCGCTAGCGGTAGCATATTGAGTGTCGTTCGTAAGAAGGCATTAAATTCAATTCTGAGTGTTCGGGTCAATATTCAGTGCGCGAAGTTTTGAATAGTAGAATAGTGAACTTGAACATACATATTCTAGTTCGGCATAGTAGCAGTAGTGGGTGTGAAACTTTATTATAGGCTTTCGCGAATTAAAAAAAATGCAGTCAAGTAGTGTTTCGTTATCTAGTGTGGAGATGACGTCATATGTAAAAGATAAAAGCTGGGTTTTGCCCGAATGATGCCTACAAAAGGCGTGTTAGAACTTGCTGAAAAATACGTTGGTTTAAAACAATATCAGAAGGTTAGAGTAGATTATGTACTTGAGCATCTTACAGAGAATGCTTGTTAAAAAACGGTTGGCAGTTCAAGGGAATGTGTTGGTTTCCTAATTTAAAGACGGGAATAACCTTCCCCACCTTCCAGTTAGTTGGCGAAGTGGCACACAGTAGAGACTGCTTACAAATGTGTGACCAAAAATTGGAACAGTAAAGTTCAGAGTTTGTTAGAAATTTTGTGTTCATTTCATCATTGCCAAAAGCAGAGGACTGCATAAGTTGCCAGATTAAGTTAACAATTCTTTCAAATTGTATAGTTATAAAATACATTCGGAAAAACCCGCTGTGATATTCCAGTGGTACCAAAACTGCAAACAAATGCAAAAACATTGCGAAAAGACTTCGTTAAAAACAGAACAACAGTCTTCATTGCGCATCGTGCGTCCATTGAAATAAGTAAGTGATATGATGGCTTGTTTTATTAGATTGAGAGTTTTCGAAAACATGTATGGGTTACTAGACAACAATGAGGCAAGCTTAGTGTTAAAATAGTCTCACCTGGCATTTTTGATGGACAAGTGATATGCAGAAAGAGCATCGCGATAAGATAGCCATTGAAAGACATTGCTGCCGAGCTTAGCCAAGCCGAAGAGGCGTTTCTTTCTAATAGTAAGTCTCTCCAGCTTTACTGGGAAACATAGTGTTCTCTGATTTTTTATATATTTAAGCGGCACAATTTTTTGACAAATGAAGAAAGTTTGTCTCAAAAACGACAACAATTTGCCTCGGCTGATGGGTCAAACAAAACCTGGCATACAGCTTTCAGTTAACTGTTCGAGTTCCAAGCTTATCCCCTTTCTTTTTGTTTATTATAGTCTTGGTAACCTCCGTTTAGCGTGAAATTTCAATACTGAAACTTAGTTGTAGTCATTAACACCAGGAAAGCAAGTTAGCTCGTTTAGTAAGTTTGGTGTCGTATCTAGGGTTAAATTCATTACATTGGCATACGTAATGGCTCTTTTTCTTGTTTCCGTGACCCTTTGAGTTAAGTTCGAGTCCAAACGTAAATTAGCACATGATTTATTTTCGGCTATCACTTCTTGTACAGTAGGACAGGTACCTAACTAGTCAATTTTTGAAAAGTTGGTCTTCCAAAAGAAACTGTTGAGAATGCGCAAATTGTACAACTGCGAAATTAACACTTCATGCAATTCATTACAAAAATCGAGGGCCGCGTTGGGTGGCCTGTAGCATAAACGGAACAGAGCACTCTGATGACGCACAGGAATATTTGCACAAGAAAGTTATCATGAAGTATTTGCTGGTAACATGTGTGACTCTAGGTCATCGGCTAGCACTATAAGCACACCTTTCCCTTTCACGCGAATACTATACACACCAATAGATGGTGTACATATTGTTACAGTCAAACAGTTCTCCACTGGGTACATTGGGTTAAAACCATGTTTCGGTGAGCGCCACGACGTCAGCGTAGTAGCACGAATAAATGACAGCATATAATGTATCTAATCTGTTATGATTCTGACATTTGATAGTCGGAAGGATGGGCTAGCCAGAACAGGGGTCGCATGAATCGATATTCGGTCAAAGACAAGCAGGGCCCTGTACCTGCAGACGTAGAATCCGACGAAGAGTCACCTCTACTTTCATCTCTGTCGGATTCCAGTTCACAGATGCTACTAGCTGAAAACGAATGCACGAAGTGCTTTTTGTTTATATAAAGTCTGTTATAACGAACTGAGGACTGCTGTTTGCTAGTTTTCCATATTCAAAATAGCTGTTTGGGCACACTTCTCGAAATTGCACAGAAGTCTTCGTCAACTGATACGCCACAAGCTTTTAGTTCGACTCTCGCTACCAAGATGATCTCGCGTAGCTTGAAAGATGCGAATTTCATTATGGCGGGAAGGCACTTTCCTGGCGCGCCCTTCCCCATTCTGTGCGCGCGAGATATTCGTTCGTCATCTCAACTCAGGTTAACATTGAACTCTGTATGAATAATACTGCGTTCTTTTTTATCCACACTGGGCCCGTGTTTCAGATGCAGTGTGTTCAATGCCGTGTAATTTCAGATTATCATAGCGGTAGCGCTCTTTCAGTTTGTTGAGGCGTTCACCCAGCGCTGCCAGTTTCAGCACTACGCTTCTACTTGAACTTTCACCACTGAAACACATATTACTCTCGACCAGAGAAAGCCTGTTGTGAATGTGAAAATTTTTTTCTTCGGGTGAATTCTGCGGTTCCTTGACAACGTTTAGAAAAGTGATAACCTCGCTGTGCTTCGTGTTCAGACATTTATGAAAGATTTTATCAAAGAAAGATGTTCATTGTGTTCTTCGCTAGTCTCCCGTTGATTCTGCTCTGTTTTAACTGTTATGCTGTGGAGAGGTTGAGGTCAAATTTGCCTCGGCTACTCCATATCACGAAGTTCTGCAGCGACAAAAAAAAGAGAATAATACAGAACGGTAACCAAAAATTAACAATACGGAAAAGAAAAAAAAACATTATAGCACACTGAAACGAGTTCAAATATCATGCCAATACACAGTTTTCTTAGAGCAGTTCGCAGTCATAAGCTCTTTACACGCACACCTTCCTTTTCTACTGTCCGTTTATGCATAAACACATTTTATATATATCCATGTCTGGCTGTCTATCATCGGTGCTCTTTCAGCAGCCCAGGAATCAATTCCCCATCACCTGCTAGAAACAATAACTCCACTACATCTACGAACTCTCAACCAAAAGAGGACAACAAATGCGGACATGAAAGTGCTGGCAAACAACGCTTGCTGGTCCTTTTAAGCGCAGCAAAAAGGGAGAGCTTACACGCACGATAAAGCAGAATGGTGATTGAGGCGGCTGCGTCACTGCTTTACTTCTACGCCCACTAAGCTGTGACAGGTGCTTCCAGCTGATTAAAATGCGGTCCTGTGATGCGTACAGCGACGTTAAAGACCGGGCTGGAGCGAGAACATACCGCGATTCTTGACGAGCTGACGCAAGACCATCGCAAGACGCCGAGTGCAAAAAAGAACGCCCAACGAAAAACGAGCTGTCACATCGGGCCGGTGGTTGCTCGGCACCTGTGCTGTTTTGCGGACGCTTATCAAAGCCTGCATCATATAAGAGAATGGCAATTGAGGTGCCTGCCTCACTCTTGTACTTCCACGCCCACTAGAATAGAAAAGAAACTGAATTGAAAAATTGGCGGCTAATTAGGCGATTGTTTGGGAAACTTCATTAAACCCGAAAATTGATTTTCGCTGGCAACAATTCACATATCGCCATAATTGTCAACGTCTTGATGTCGTCTCGTGACTTACCACCACTTGGCGACGTCGTCACATCTCGTCTACACTAGGATATATGTTGGCCTATCGCGGAGGCAGGGTACGTTCAGTGCACAAGCGTGGGATACGTCTGATCCTGGAGGCCATGTAATAATTATTCCAGCTCAAGCCAAGCGCAAGCCAAGACGTTTGATCCTCACCACCAGAAGATAAGGGTGCGCGAGAGATCGTCCACTCCTCCTCTCCGCAGGCCAATGTACGCGTGAAGAGGAGAGCCACAGCGCGCTAATTGGGCCATCTTGCTAATAAGGCTGAAAACACAATAGTCCCCCCACCCCGAGATGCCCGCCAACAGCGGTAAGTTGTAGATATAAATTGTTTGCCGTTTGAATTTTGAAGGCGGTACCCCTCGGTGGCTCAGTGGTTAAGGCCTCGCATTCGCGACGCGGAGGTTGTGCGGTCGAATCCGCGCGCTGGAGTTTTTTTTTTAATATATGCGTTTCAACATACGTATACATATCCAGTGCATAACGCCGGCGGCGAAATACAGCCAAGTGTGTCCATATAATTGTATTCGCAAAAAAAATGGCGGATCTTAAGCTTCGCCTTTAAGAGTTGAACGCGATAGTGAAATCTGGCCCCTAGTGCATCCTTTAGCCGCTAAGTGCATACATATTATTATTATTTTTATTATTACTATGTTCTGTTACAAACAAACGAGCAAACAAACTCACACACCACACGCAAATGTGCGCGTGCGTAAGCGCGACGTATCAACAGTAATGCAGTGACTGTGTAGTGTGGCCCTTTCCCTTTGCTAGAACGGTGCCCTTCTGTAGTCGCATGGCCTCCGAGATCGCAAACCGCGCCGCGCCCCGCCATATTGGAGGACATGGTAGTCGAGACATGTTTTTCACATTGCCTCACAGATGGCACACACACACGCACGCACGCACGCACGCACGCGTGCGCGCGCGCACATGTAGGTTTTTGTAGGCACATGTAGGCTCATGTAGGTTTTTGATCTAAAGCAAGAGTCACACAACTTCCAATGTACACGCCCCACGCTTTCCATCTCGGAGGCCATAAAGAGTCTCAAAATGCCTCGCAGATGGCAGCACATTATCCAGCGTTTGCTGTTTGCTTGATGAACGCCTCTGGAAAGACATGATATGCTGTCCGCTACATGAACATAGTTGTCCAGTTTTAGAGCTGTTTTAAAGTTCCCGTGTGTTTTTAGCGGTGATGGATGCACTATCCCGACCTTTTTTAATATAGTTTGATGCTTTCCCAATCGCGCCTACAAATAGCCGAATAGGCTCGCTCTCGCAGTCAAATCCGTGGAACAAAATGCGTTAAGGAGACTCCTTCCACTACATGACAATTATGTAGTGTTTTTTCCCGAAGCAGCTGCAGTAACATCGTGTCTTTGCTTTCCACGCGAACGAGCCGACCGAATGGGACAAAAATTTTATTCTTTATTTTGTTTGCTTCTTTCTCAATTTTTCGCTCACGGATTATTTTTCGCTCACAACCAACGGCGCCGATGGTGACGGCGAAATTTTCGCGACACGAGCTCTCTAACGCTATTGCGTTAAAACACGTTAGCTCAAAGACTTTTCAGAGGTGGCGGGAAAAACCCAATACATCGGCTTAAGGGAATAAAAAGAAGAAGTTTACTTTTGCGTCGAATCGTCTAGAACAAATACGTCAGAGATTTAAAAACAGACGCTTTCGAAAGGACCAGTCATGCGCAGAAAAATTGCAAGGAGGTAAAATTCTATCTCACTTACTTATTGCACTTAATTTGCAACCAAGTACTACAAAAAATGTCTGGCGATTTCTCATCAGTTCATTTTTTTATATATATACGAAAACAGCACAATAAGTCGAACAGCTTTTTTTGCGCAGTGCGTGGTTCCTCCGCGAAGCAATAAAAGGCAGCGCTCCTAATGGCGCCACTGCACGGCACGTTGGAGCGAGGCTCTCTATAAATTATTCCTCAGAGATGGCCCCACAAGTGCGCAGCAATTGCCCAGAAACGGGTCCGTGATTAGAGCCACCCGCGTTCGGCACAGGGGCGAGAGTGCGCGGAAGTCTTTCAGCGCGTGTTTTGTATTCACCAGTTGTTTTCTACGCGCATTGAGGTGACGAAACATCCGTTCGTGCAGCTTCAGTTCCTGCGAGGAAAATGAATAAATTATTCCGCAAGCGTGTCAGTACGCCCGCTGTCTTGAGAAAGAAAAAGATAACGCGTAGTTATTGCTTAAGCGAGTAGTTCTCAGCCATCGATTTTTTGGTAACCTCTTGTGGAATGGTGGAATTGATGAGAGACACCTTGCAGCTAGAAAGAAAAAAAAGGGGGAGAACATTTATACCTTCACACGACCCCCTCGGAATTTTTTTATGTACGAAAGAGGGGACGTTCATGTCATTACCGAAGCGCTGGTCTTGTATTATCCCACTTTTTTTCACGCATATCGTAGTAATCTAACATGAATGAATTGTGGCAAATTTTCTGTGACAAGATTAGAGAGCTGTGACAAGATTAGAGTGGATATGCACGTACCTCAGAAGTGTCTAAAATCCAGAAAAAGATACAAACCCTGGTTCAACTCTGAGATACGCAAACCTGTTAAAAAAACAGGTAATGTCCACAAAAACTTCTTTGAAACAGAACAGTAGTAAATGAAACAAAGTTCAAAAGTGTAAACAAGGACATTAAGTTAAAACTGAAGCAGGCAAAATTCGTCTGTATTAACAAGCTAAACATAGACATGACGTGCATTTCAAAATTCTTTCGGAAGTACGCCAAGAACAACAGAAAAGATGACACAGCTCTCACTGACTTCTTTACTGAGGAAAAACTATAACGGATGACTTGGAGAAAGCTGGAGCCTTTAACGCCTACTTTAAGTCAGTGTTTGAAAAAGGGCTGAACACTAACCAATGATATAGTCTGAAAAAATTGGTAAAGAAATGCTGGAAACGGAACTCGACTTTACTGGTTTAGATATTCTGCTGCGTACTCTGGACATGTACTTAAAAAGTGTCACGTTATTGTTGTACAATATTTATGCATAATCCACAAGTTGTGTTTAGACACCAGTGTGGTTCCAAAGAATTGAAAACAGGAAATGTGGTTCGTGTGCACAAGGTAGGAAGCAAAAAAAAAGTACAAAATTATCGTCCTATATCATTGGTTTCAACCTGTTGCGTGTTGTTAGAACTCATTATTTATAGCGCGTTGTTCAAAGTTCTCGAATGTGGGGTTTGACGTCCCAAAACCACTATATGATTACGAGAGACGCATTGCTCACTCCCAGCATGGATTTCGCCAGAGTCGTTCATTCATGGCCCAAATTACTGAATTTCAGCACAAAACATTCATGGTGCTTGATCATGACAACGTTGTTGTTGCATTGTTTCTCGATTTTCGCAAAGCATGTCGTACGGTCTCACATAATCTGCTAAAAATTAAACTTGCCTCATTGAATAATATTGCCAAGCTGAAAACCTGGCTCCAGTATTACTTAAGCGGTCGTAAACAGTGGGTTTTCTTAAATTCAAATATGTCTTCATAGGTAAACGAAAGTTCAGGTGTGCCACGAGGCAGCGTTCCAGGTCTGCTATTCTTAGTTTATATGAATGATATAGCAGATAACATAAAATCTAGCATACATTTATTCGCAGGTGACTGCGTCATCGACCGTCACATCACTTTAATCACAGACACAAGATGACTTGAACACAGTAACAGGTTGGTGCTCCACACTGAACATGTGCCTAAATATCTCCAAGTGCAACCACGTCAGGTTTGCAAAAAACATTCTATAAATCCAGGGCACCTGCTTGTAAATATTTACTAATTTATTTAACAAAATCATTCCAATAGAACAGACATATAGGCCAATTGATCTTGAGCCTAGTAGTCACGTTAAAGACCCCCAGGTGGTCAAAATTTCCGGAGCCCTCCACTACGGCGTCTCTCATAATCATATGGTGGTTTTGGGACGTTAAACCCCACAAAACTAATCTTGAAGCCTAGTAGAATGTTGCTTTGTTATTCGCAGAAACTTTTATTGAGCAACACAATTGGTAAAAACGGTCCATTTTCTGCATGGAAAGTTCATACTGGAATATGCTTGTTTTATCAGTCATCCAGCTGAAAAGTATTTTGCACAAACAATAGAAAAAGTTCAAAATCAGACAGCCCGCTTTTACTTCAAAATTCACGACCCATTTTCTAGTATATCAAAAATAAAGGACACAATGGGCTGAGAAACTCTACAATTCAGAAGACGGAAACTTCGACTGAAACATCTGCATAGTATATACTATAACCTAGCTGGAATTGAGAAGTCAGAATACCTACTAGCACCAACATATTATTCCACAAGATGCCAACACCCACACAATGTACTAGAATACGCATTCAAAACCCCAAATTTCGCCAACTCCTTCTTTTTAAAAACAATTTGAGACTGGAATGAACTTCCCTAAAATATCGTTAGGTTATATACAACAGCGCTTTTTTTTTCGTCGTTGTGACATTATGACATGCCTATTCACTTTTAGTACCTGTTTGCCACGTGCCATACTGTATGAAATTATTTTTGATTGCGTGGTGTGATTATTATATGTTGGTATATATTCCAGAATGTTTAGGGTGTACTATCGCAAAAGTGTTAGCAAACGTATTGGACTTTGTATGTATACCGCCCTGCAGTAAATGCACGACGGCGTTGCAGGAACTGTGTAAATGAAATAAAAAATAAAAAAATTGGCAGATCCAACGGACAATGAGAATCGATGATATGCGAAGCATGATTGAGAAGTGCTGATATGTTACTTTAAAATCAGCACAACGTTACGAGGTGAAGGTGAATGATGCCTTACATGATTCCGTCTCATGACTATTAAGTTTGAATGTGCCATTTACTTTCGTCTTCAATTCACGTCACGTGATACCAAAGTTGGTATATGTGGAGCTAGAAAAATGGCCGAGAGCACATAACGAAGGGTGTGATATACTCCAACGTAGCATTGACGCACGCGCACGCTGGGCACAGCGAAGCAACGTTAGCAAAACGCGAGCACTCGAAAGTCTGATGCCAGGCGCGACCAGCGTCTGTCCATACGGCCCAACGGCAACCGGCGCGAAATGCGACATTCTGCATTTCGCACCGATGGGTTACCAAGACAGCACTGCCTCTCCTTTTCGTGATGGAGGGATGCTGGACGCGCCGAAACGCGCATGCGTCAAAGGAACGCAGCGTGGCGCGCGCCTGCACGTATATGGCAGGACCGGTGCCTGGCCTGGCAACGCCGGCGTGACACGACGAAGTGAACGCTAGTAAGCACGCGCACCGCGTCACGTCAAAATATATTGGCACCATGACTATGGCATGTAGTCATGTTCTCACAAGACGCGCATCTCATGATAATCATGTTTGCACCAGTCACATACTTTAGTCAACCATTTACGTCACGTAATACCAAGTTTGGCACATGTGAAGCTAGTGAAACAGGCGTGAGCGCATCATCAATGTGGCATGTAGTCATGTTGTTACATGACATGCATGTCGGGATTATCAAGTTTGAATGCGTCATTTACCTAAGTCGTTCATTCGCGTAGCCTAATAGCGAGATTGGTACATGTGAAGCTAGCGCAACGGCCGTGAGCGCATCATGAGCGTAGCATATAGTCGTGTTGTTACATGACACGCATCTCATGTTATGATGTTTGCACCAGTCAGATACCTTTGTCATCCATTCACTTACCGTAGTACCAAGTTTGGTATATGTGACGCTAGCGAAACGGCCATGAGAACATTATGAGCATGGCATGTAGTGATGTTGTTACATGACACGCATGTCATGATTTTAATGTAAGGGTCTGTCGCTTGTGTTCGCCATGCAATCATGTCATAACATACCAGTTCTGAAACATGCCATGTGAACAAATCCACTGCAAGAGCAGCAGGACCATGAAATGTAAATCATGAGATTCATCACACACATGTCAAGATTTTCATGTTATGACTAGTCAAACATGCTCGTCATACAGTCATATTATGCCACGCCAAGTTTGGTATCGATACCATTATCTAAACGGCCAGGAGAGCTAAAAGTCGTAGGTGGATAGATAGATAGATAGATAGATAGATAGATAGATAGATAGATAGATAGATAGATAGATAGATACGCTGAAAGTCGCTGAAGTTTGCTAAGAAATGATTCGCCTTTGAAAATGTTCTATGACCTTACTCTCCCTCCAAAGCGAATAAATATTGATTGGCTGAATCTTGAGTATGGGTGGCTGGGTACGTGTACACATGGTGCAGAGCAGTGTTCGTGCTCAGAAAAAGCCGATGGGCAAGGCGCTGTATGAAAATTATGTGGTCACTTGATCATGTGAGTAGGAGAGGTGATGGGTCAACCAATCCAGAAGCGCGAAAAGCACGAGAAACATAATGAAAACCGCATTGCCCCTGTGGCCTACGTTCGCCAGACGACGCATAACCTTAAAAATGTCGCATCCAGATGAGATGTGGAAGGGGTTTTTACGACTTTCAAGAATCTGCGCAACATTTGCGCACGTGTCAAGCATATTCAGGGCAACGGGCACAATGAAACAAAAAGGTAAATGTGGTGAAAAACACGGAAACACCTTCGTTCCCTTTGCCATAGAAGTAGTGTACAAGATTCCTCTGTCAAGCAGTAATATTTTTATTAGGCAGACTGGGATACAATTTAATTGTAAATTGCGGGAACTTAAGAGGAAAGAGAGAAAAAAGGACTTTATTTCAATATCCAGTGTACCACAAGTGCAAAACTACTGACCAACTATCAAACCTGGTAGCTCATTGCATCAATTCCAGCCCCTGTTTCCTCAGTATTAATGTCAGACCACGTTTGAAAAGACAAAAGTGTAAGATAGGCACAGTGACATGAAGAAAAGACTAGTCCCAGAGACGTACCGTATTAACTAAGATGGAGAGAACTAGATCAGCCAGTCTTATGTCCCCTTAAGTTACTAAGAAACTGCCCAGTTCCTATCTACAAGTTGTAGATAGATTATAGTACTTCTTGTGTTTTTTTATTTTGCTCATAATTACTTTCCTTCGCGCACGTTGTTACACGTTCACGCATGTATCCTACGCAATGGACCTTCAGTTGAGCGTCAGCGTCATTCGTATGTTTTTCATATTTCGTTAAGTATTCGGCGCTGTCAATTATATACGTTACGGGATAACACCTGCGTCATCACAACTGAAAACAAAGTTGTTAACGCGATTGAATTTGGAATGCTCGAGTGTTCCGATTACTGCACGCACACTCAATATAACTAAAGGAACAGTATGTGGGAACTCTGCAACTCGAGGTAACACATTTTCACTAATAGCTTACTGACCCGTCTGATATCGTTGTGAACAAAGCTGCCATGCAGGAGTCTTCAGAAACCTAAAAATGTACTTGTCGTAGTTCATGTTGTTCTCTGGTTTAACATTACGGAAAATATTTTCGCTTTACTGACAGTATCCACACTGACGCTTACCAGCATTGAAGCAAGCGTCATCCACTGGAGCACGTGCCTACAGGAGGCAGTGGCCCATTATACCGTCATAACTTATTTGCTAGCGCAGACTGCCGTACGGAAAAGACAGAGAACGTCGCCAGCGCTGGCTGTGTGCCAGTGAACGCGAGAAAAAAGTATTACGATGTATAAGTATCAGTTTGTTCACCTTTCAGTATTACTCTAGTAGCACCATGTGAATTATTACATATAATTGGGTTAAACGCAAAAGTCAGTAGATGCATTGTCCGCTTGTCTGTACGTTTCAAGAAAACTTTGTGCCTTTCATTATCTTTCATCAAAATTACGTCACCTTTGTGTCGATCAGAATAAGCAACTTCTGGTAATTTATTTTCACAGAGTGAAATGACTGATTATTTTTTTCCGAAAGTTGCTGTAAGCCAGAAAAAGTTGACACTATGCTTTGATCATGGTGGTCAGCCTTGTTGACTAATAAATCATGACATTTGAAAAGAGGAGTGCGTTAGCAAGAAACTTTTTCGGGGTCTGAGGTCCCCCGTAACTCGCTCTACCAACTTCAAACCTACCACGTCTGGTCTTCCAGTTCTGATTTGCGCCAAGGACACAACACTTCCGGTTAGGAATGCTGTGGGCCTCCAGACTTCCGGCCACATCGCAGATTCTTCCATCACTGACGCTCGCGTTTACTTTTTTTGTGGCGCTGCAGCCTGTGTCAAAATCGCGGATCTCTTTTATCATCATAATCAGTTGCTGCGACTGCAACCCCCCTTCTCTTTTTTTTCTTCAGTCGGTAATCTCGTTTCCGACTGCGGGTCTATTTTATTTCCGCTCACTCGTTTATCCGCCGACGGGATCTTCAATTTTCTTGATAGCCTGACCCCGTTCCGCTCCTCTCTTTCTTGGCGCTCTTTCCATAACCTGGCGATGTTGGTTCGTCGAGCGACTCTGACAGCGAAATAAAAGTAAAATCAAATCCCCACCTTATGATCAATAGCCGTCAGTGCGGCGCAGTCCAGCTCATCATTTTTCTTCCATTATTGGCGTCACTGATGCGCATCTGCGGCCCTCCGTTTCCACATTTCCAGGCGTTGTTCTTTTCATGTTTAATGTATTCTGTGAGTAGAACCTACGTGTTTTTTTGCGTTAACGTCAGCGTTTCTCCAGAGTCGTTCTGACGCCTTTCTAACCGGTTTCTTTAGTAGTCCATCAGCGTTCACTCGTGTTTTTCAAGCAAAACTTGGTATAAGTGACCGAATTCAGTGGTAGCGTTGCAGTACGAGAAAACCAGGCGCAGAATGCGGCTGGTTTAATGTAAGAGAGCATGCTTACCGAGTGGTGTCAAGGACGCTTTTCAGGGCATGGAGGAAGAGAGAACAAATGGCACCACACACACAAACGTGTATATATAATGTCAAAGGCAAATACAGAAATAACACATATACACAATGCATTAATATTGAGAACTGATGGATCGATGAGTGGAGGGATGGATGCGTGGATAAACTTTGTTGGGTCCATCGAAACTTGCTTTTGCACGTTGCGGGTCGCTTTCAAGTAGGAACTGAAAGACCACGTCTTTCTGCGGCGTCTTGGGCCCGTTGGACTGCCCATAACTGTTGTTTCAGTCTGGAGCTGGTAATGGTATAATCTCCCATTTAAACGGCGTGATGGCTTCGCCACAGCATTACGCGAGGCACCGCCAGAGAACATGATCCAAGTTAGCTATATCCGCCCAGAAAAAGCAAGTATTGGTTGGCTCTATTTCGGGATATATCATGTGAAATAGCGTAGGGTTAGGGTATACTCGTCCTGAAGTAGCCTGTGTGTCAGAGCCTGACGTGCCAATTTTATGTGTGGCGGAACGTGTTGTCTCTGCACCAGGTGAAAATAATTTGTCAGCTCGTTATACGAATTGAGCGGGTCCCAAGTCTTCAAAACCTATGCGCCATGGTCTTCGGTAGCTGCGCGCGCTTCGCTAGCTGCTGCTGCTGAAAAACATTTATTTACAGATGTTATTTACAGGAAGGGTGAGAACGGTCCTTAAGGGGCCACCCCGTACAAACACTAGGTGAGCTCCCTCTTACGGGAGCCCATCGGCGTTGGCTGCGGCCCGGGCACGCTCTACCAGGGCTCGTTGGGCCGTAAGGTCAGAGCAGCCGAGCAGGGCTGCCTCCCAGTCCTCCCGCGAAGGGTTGGGTAGTGGGGTGAGGTTTCGAGTTTTTTTGGCATGCCCACACCATGTGGAAAATGTCAGAGGAATTTTCTTCACAATGCGGGCACTTCCCCGTGCAAGCGGGGTCAAAGTGTTTTATGATTGCCGGGCACAATAGAGTTTTAGTATAAAGGCGAAGGAGGATTCGCTCCTCCGCGTTCGTGAGGCCCTTACAGGGTTTCGGATAGACGTTATGGCCGGATTGATAAAATTGTGTGACCTCCTTAAAGGTGTAGGCGGGATTGGGTTCGAGTTACGGATCGGTAGGGGACGAGGATGAAGCCCGGAGAGTGAGCGCGCGGGCGGTGGCATCGGCCGTCTCATTACCATCGAGGCCCATGTGAGCCGGAGCCCATATGATTGTTCGGTGCGCGGGGGCACCTAGGTAGCTGCTGTTCTGCAAAATTTTATAGGCATGGTATGGAATGTATCCCTGTTCAATATTGCGACAGGCACCCCTTGAGTCGGTGATGATGACCCTCGAGTCCTGATCTGCGGCGGCTATTGCGATGGCGATCTCCTCCGCGTGCGTAATGTTATGTGCACGGAATGTGAGTTCGTTTACAACGGTGTTTTGGTGGACGACCGCAGCCGTGTACCAACCACCGTGGTGCGAGCTGGAGGCGTCCACGTAGAATACTCCGAATTTGTGGCCGTAGTGTCGAGCCAAGGCTTCCACCCGCGCGAGGCGTCGGTCACTGTAGTCGTCTCGGGTCATGTTAGCCGGAAGAGGGCGCACGTGCAAGGGGTATCGCCAAACTTCTGGAATCCGTACGCGCTCTTCTAGCGCTGGCACACCTATGTGGGCTGACTTAGTGACATCAGGCGGGGCTCTCTCACCCCGTACCATGTGATTTGGGAACTAGACGAGTGTGTGAGGCTCGACCTGCTTGTCTCGAAGGATATGCAATTCCGGCTTCGAGACCCTGGGAAAGTGCTCTGACTGCCTATGTCGAGCCGCTGTAAATTGTAGACCCCTTGTTGACCAGCAAGGGCAACGCAATCGCTACTTGCTCCACAAATTCAGCTACCATCATCTGGACCATTGTCGAGCTATTGATTCGGCCTCGTGGTTGATTCTCTCTGCCATGTACAGAGCCGTCCACTCACAGTATGAACTCGGCATAACGTGGCTTCGCTCCGCGGGGCGCCAGCGCTAGCGGTGTGGCAGCGCATCGAAGCTTATCGACACAGGCGCACAAGAGACTAGAGGCGGGGCTTCGTTTTGATTGGAGGTGAGAGAGTGCGCCGTGTCTGTTTTGCCGTGAAGCAAGCCTAAAGAACCTGAGAAACATTGAACGTTGCAGGAAAGCAGGCTTAGCTCAGCGTAGCGTGTTGTGTAGTCACGATATTTGAGGCGTGGGTGATCCCTCTTGTATCAGTGCCAGAATACTGGTTTATTGTATACATAGTTGCAAACTCTTGAGTATTGGTTTCGCTTGGCTTGTGGTGTTTTAGTCCGTGAAAGAATTTCACAGCTGAGCAATGCTCTGAGAAGTTGCTATATATTACCTGCAAATATTTACCGTTGCTTGAAATTACGTGCGCAGCAGTGTTTCTGCATTTACTCCGCATTTAAACACGGCACGTGCTGCCGTGATCGAACTTGTGTCTCCCGACTAATTTTAGCTCGGCTGTCGACGAATAAGCCTCCGCAGCCGAGCATTCTGACGGCTCTGCACATTCTTCAAGTATCGAGATTCATAAATATAAGACATTTCTTTTTGCGTGATTTTCTGAAGCTTTGGAATACTGTAAAGGGCAAAAAACATGAAGTTTGCATACAGGAGGACACCAAGTTCATTGCTTGTGTGCTGCGTTTTACAAAGTTAGCAACTATCAGTAGCGGGTAGATTCCCCTCCAGCTCCAATACCCGTATCCATCCTATTGGGGAGGCTGCTGTATAGGGACCGCCAAATATTTGTGTCGGCTCTGCTTTGCTACCACTCCTCTTGGACAATGGCCCAAAGCGCATCCGCTGGGACGACACGGATTTGGCGGTGAACGAGCGCAAGCTTCATGTTCCTCCACACATTTACATTGATGTTTCAGTATGGTGGCTGTAGAGGCCACTCAAGAAGTGCCACATCGCGCCTCTTTAAATAATGAGCAATTTTTTAAAATTATGTATAGGGGAGTTATTATGCTGGAGGATGAAACTGTTCTCTGGCAATGGTCCCCCAACAAGATATGGGAGCACCACGTCGTCTGAGAGCCCGCAGTAGGCGTCTGCCGTGAGACGGCTTTCAAATCTGACAAGGGGTCCCAGTCTTTGAGCAGCAACGGCGTCATGTTAGGCCAGCCAATCAAAATAATCTCAGTAAAGCAAAGTCTTGTGACTTGAGATTCAACAGCTTTTTGATCGGGAAGACGGCACAGATAACTAGAGAATCATGTCATCCTTGTATCCTTATCGCCAGGGGATAAGAATGTATGATGCCCATTCGAACCACAACCGACCCGCTCAGCGTGATCTTGAAAGACACGAGTGACGGCCCAGCCGAACGTTTTGGCCGGCTTTTTTTTTCTCGTGTAAAGACAGTCAAGGTGAAAAGAAAAAAATGAACTGGACACCGCAGATGCTTACGCCATCGCGTCAATTTCCCTGTTTGTGTTCTTATATATGAGTGGCTCAGGTTTTGGCTCGTGGTTCGTGGCAACGTTCGTGGTTTCTCAGGTGCTCTAAGTTTGCTTCGCGGCACAACAGGCACGGTGTGCTCCCGCACTTTCAATTGGAACGAAGCCCTACCTCCATGCTCGTGCGCCTGCGTCGGTAAGCTTTGATTCGCAGCCACACCGCTAGCGCTGGGGCCCCGCGGAGCGATGCCACGCGGCGTGGTGTTCTTACTAAGAGTAGATGACTCTGTACACCCACTTTCGCTTTCCTTCAGGATACAGGGCCACATCGACAAAAAAATCATTAGAAATCAGTCTAAACAATAGAAAGTCATAAGAAAGTTATTAGAAAGTCATTTGAAATCAGTCTAAACAAACGCCGTGTTCTCACGTTGCGCTAGATCGCAGTGTTAGATGTGGCATATCTTACACCTCGCTCGAGCCACTGGTGTAAGATGGCATGTCTTAAAACTGGGGCCTTAGGGAGCAGTCATGGCTGTGTTTCTCCTTTTCTGGATAAAAGAACCAGTAGTACTGTTGGAAGCTGTGGGTCATCTATAGGTCACGGTTGGAGGCGTGCTGTTGTCAATATTCCTCGTGTGTTGGCGCTGATCTGATGCATCCGACAGTATTGGCCGCGTGATGTTATCGTGCTATCAGACCGGGGCAACGCGTATTCTGGCTTCTTCTGACTCGGTACCTCAGTCTTTTCTTTTTAAGCATTTTTTTCTCTTCATGCGAGAACGTGCCGGAAATTATCTTCAAAAGTGGCCAACTGTCTTCCTTCGGTGCGAATGTTTGCGAATTTTTCATGCAGCTTATCATCGTCCCTTGAGGCGTTGAGTATACATAATCGCAGTGACCCTCATAGGTGCGATGGCCGCGTGCGTATACATATGCGCCCTATTCCAATAACTGATGCTCTTGCGATTAAGGTTTTGTAGGCGAGCAGCAGTTCTTGATATGGGGCTCTTTTGTCGAAGTAGCCTGTCATTTAGGGTTGTCGCGTTTTCTTGTTGTTCGAATATGAATGCGTGGCGTCACGTTGCGGCGACGTCGCCCGATTGTAAGTCATTAGGCACAATGTAATTGTACGTAGGTGCCCCCTCCCATCATGACGGTAAACAGTCATTGCCATTTCGCGTTCACCAGTAAGGGAAGGAGCCAGGCAAGAAAGGGTTCGCGCGTGCTTCACCAACTTCATTTTTATTGTAAAAAGTAAAAAAGAAAGAAAGAAAGCAAGAAATAAATAAATAAATAAATAAATAAATAAAGAAGGAAAGAATACATGTAATGGGTCAGACACAAACGAGCCAAGCCTCACTCATTTTTCTCCATTCGGAGACTTCTTTCTGAATTGTATCACTACTCAGCCTTCCATTTTCAGCGACCATTTGTGCCTTTTGCTTTCCGATACCCACCATGTCCAGCGTGCTTATTTTGTTTACACGATGCCTTTGTGTTTTTCTTACTGCCAAACATTGCCTTCTCTCCTCATCTGTCTTGAAGGGGGCGGCATATTGCGTTGTGTTCGAAGGCCCTCCGGCCGCGTTATTTCACGGCACTGGAAACATTAGTCAGCACCACACGGGAAAGCCCACTTTGAGGAAGACAGTCGACGTGTTCGCGTTCCAGAAAACAACTTGTAGGTACCTAGCGGTACAGCCCGGCCCACAAGAAAATAAACGTTCGTCCATAAACGTGAACTGAAATGTACTTCCGCCAGCGTGTTTGTGTCGGTACGTCTAAGTTTATTGAGTGGGTCGATTGAAGCATTAAACTGTGAAAGTGAATCAATACAAAGGAAGCACCCAACATTGCAAAAAAATAAACGTTAAAGCTCGTATTATTTTATGAACTTACGTCTTTCAATGGCCGCAAAGAGGATTTCATTGTTGACCCAGTAATCCATGTAAACCCTGTTTTCACGTTATTTTCTATTGTTTTCAAGAAACCGTAATAAAAATGCTTTAATACCTTGTAGACAAAGGCTTTCTATGTGAATTTTAGTGTTTCAGAACCAGGTTGCGAAACTTCAAGAAAGTGTTTTACAAAATACTTATGACGTTCCTTTCAGCTGTCGGTATCTATTCCTCCTTATTTTCGTGACGTAAGAAGTCAAACAGTAGTATGTTTGTTGGCGCAAATTACAAGGTAGTCATAAAGTTCAACAGAGCTAGATAGAAATATTCAGTGGCTACAAAATATGGAGTATTGTGTACTAACGATTCCTAGCGGTATACAACCGTGCATTCGTATATGTAGCTGGCAGTGCCTGTTTACCATGTGGTAATTGCAGTAGTAACACACCAGCTGGAAAGTGCATATGCGTGAAAACAACTGTAATGTGTGAAACGTGTACGTTAGCACACGGTAACACTTTCCATAATGTATAGAAACAGGGTGCGCCACGACGGCGTCTAGCGCGTCGGGCTAAGGGTGGCTCGCTTTTAAGAAATATTTTTGGCCCGGCCAACGCAATCCTGAACGCCGTTGTTGTCAAGCTTATGCACTCTTCTTACAGCAATATGGAAAAGCTTTAGTTAGTCAACAAATCTCTCAGCCAAAGCATTTTAGCCGATCGTGGCCTCATTATTTTGAGCCGCCTGAAGAGATCGCGCCATCTGACGGCGAAATGCGCAAACAAACTAGAAAATGGTGAACTATGAAGGTGTTTTCTACCCTGTTGAAGACGATTGGCAATTTAAGTTGGCCTTCATATAAGTTCAAATTTCAGCTTGCATTTTCTGACAGCTCCGAGGAACTTGTGGAAGCAGCATGGTCAGTCACAGACATGGGATGGCTGTTGCGACGGGTTCACCGTTGTCTTTAACGTTGGCTCTTCGCCACTTTCGCAACTTTTCTACTTCACCCTGGCGAGATAAGCATGCATTGCATCCACCAGCCGAAACTGTTAGGATTAAATAAATATTTTATTGTTTTGTTTTCTATACTGCACTATTCAATTTCTGGCTTTCGTCAACTTTCACGTCACTCGAAGAGCGTATTGCTCGGTTAGGTTTAGGGGTTGCGCCTTTTTGGCCAAATAAAATTATTGTACAATTTTTCCAAGTAATCATAATAACTGGCCCATCACAGGAATACCTAAGAAGAAAAAGCACCATTACATTCCTATCACCAATTATCACCGGAGTGGGCCTTAAATAGGGATGAAATGAAAGGAGCACGAAGGGGTGTCGAAGAGAGCGCTGCGTCTCGGGAGCATGCAGCAACTGCGAACATTCATCAAAAGCACGCTTTCTAGGAAAACATCAGTAGATGTTTCCTACCCCTGTACATGTTGTGCCCCCACCACTTGCTTATCGTTAAGGAGGCAGGCAGCACCGAAACCACTTCGCTTGCTGGAACGAACGGGCTGCTTTCACCTGCATTTTGTAAAAACATGCAAGGTCATATCTCAATAGCATCAAAGCCTTACTTCTTATAACATACCAATTTCTCGCTAGCACAGTCATTACTTCACACTCTCGGCTATAGCGGATTTTTTTTTCATTCTGTTGATTCCCTCATTCTTGTCTTTTAGCTTAATTAGTGCGAAAATACAATGTTTGCTGCAATAAATGAACCTAACAATACATGTTTGCCTAACAATAGGCGTTCGTAAACGACAAATTTATTGTAACGCGGGGCTAATCTAGTGCGCTGAAAGTGTTCAACGCTAAGAAGCAAGCATGATGACTAAAAGGCGACAAGGCGAGCACCTTCGCCTATGCTACCTTAGCAACTGACCAGCTTTTATTTAATTTGAATATCTATGGTTCGCACAACATACTACGCGCTTGATCCTATATAGCTTTCAATGACCGTAAACAAACATTTTCCTTTGTTAGCTTTCATGATAAGTTGAAACCAAAACATATGCGGCCACTCCAGAATCAAATGAACAGGTATAAAATGCAAGGTAACTAGCGCGATTAGCATTTAGAGCCATGTTAAGCTTGATGAAAGTTAAACACAGCCACAAAGTTTGCTACTGTATTTACTAGAGTGAACTCTGGCAGGGTGGTTGGTCAGCCATGACGCGTAGTACGTGGAGTCGCCTAGCCTTAAGGCTTGCGGGCCTCTAAAGCACTTGCGTCTTTGTTTATTTTTGTATTTTGCTTTTGAATGAATAAAAAAAATAACAGATCGTTGTGAACTTCTCCAGTCTATTTGAATTCGCGAGCTTAACCTTTTACTGCCCAGTGTCGTGAATGGGCAACATACCGAAAAACTTCGAACAAGCAATTCACGGAATACGTGCCGCATTTAATTCTGGCAGTGAATTACTCACAGGGAACGTGTCATTCAGCAGGAAAAATACAGCGCTATCTCGTGTAATGTATTTTGTTCTAGAAGAAATTGTGTTGTGTAGCTGAGGGCGGAAAGTGCGAACCCGTGCAAAAGTTCTCGTGTCTTCGTTCTTTCTCGCCTTATTTAAGCAAACCTTATAGCTTCAATAATTTTGCACATTTGGTGCGTACGCGCCAAATACGTGGCACACGACATGATGCGTAGTTCTCAAATACGTTTTCTTTTGTGAAGTACTTGCTTCTTTGACATATGGAGAATTTGCAACATACATAAAAGTATGCATTAATTGATTCGTGGGGTTTAACGTTCCAAAACTACGATATGATTATGAGAGACGCCATTGTGGAAGACTCTATGAATTTCCGCCACCTGGGGTTCTTTAACGTGCACTCAAATCTGAGCACAAGGGCCTACAACATTTCCGCCTCCATCGAAAATGCAGCCGCGGCAGCCGGGATTCGATCTCGCGACCTGCGGGTCAGCAACCGAGTACCTTAGCCACCAGACCACCGCGGCGGGGCAATAAAAACATGAAATAAAGGTGCGTTTTAGATAATTTAACTGTGGAATTGTTTAAAGGTTGCTCTTCAAAGCTCAAAAATGAAAACTACTTTTATTTTCCTTGGCAGTTTCATAATTCGGGCATCAAATGGTTAAAACGTTCGAGCTGATGAAGCGCGTTACTGCTGAACAATTGCTGAACTTCGCCTCGCGGCAAAGCGCATTCCGGCCACATTCTGCCAAACGGTGTCGAAAGAGCAGACTTTAGAGAAATCCGTGTGCTACCAATCATTCTCACACTGGCTCATGCGCCGTGCTCCCATACACACCAGCGCCAGAATTTTCTCTAGTGTGATTATCGGAATCTCTATGAACACGGGGTCTCTTATTAAGGAGTGCTGTATAGAACCACATTCACTTAGCGCGTAAAATTTCGTACTAATGCTTCATAGGCTTTAACGTGCTTGAACCACGATATAATTATGAGAGACACTGCATTGGAGGGCTTCGGGAAGTTGGACACCTTGGGTTTTTCAGCGTGCACCTAAATCGAAGTACAAGTGCGTAAAAGTAAAATTTATTTCTCTATTCATAGCTGGTGTATAGAGATAGATAAGGTACACTTCGAATACGTAGTCTATTTCCAGTGACACTAACCTTATGTTTAAGACACCAAATCTAATCAACTGAATTGTGCAATACAGGATGCTGCTAAACAAATTGCCTAGCAGACATGTTGCATTACACGGTATAGCAATAGCGTACCGGCTAAAAAGTGTAATATGCGTGAACATTACGTTAGTGTGCTGGGTGTCTACATTACCACGTGGAAACATTTTTTATGGTGAACATGTATGGAGTGCACTGCGACAGGGTCTAGCGCGTCGTGTGCATTGTGGCTATGCATGTGCACTCTTCAGCCAGTACAATATCAAAACCTTTCTGTCTTTTGTTCTTTACTATTTTACTATTTTTGCTGGGCACGCTGTGCAGCAGCATTCTTTATCGCGGAATTCAATCCAGTAAGATTTTTTTATCAACTGTTGCGCAGGAAGCTGACTACACGAATAAATCACCAAAATAAAAAAAGATATTATTGAAGTAACAAGTACGGAAGCTATAATCAGGCCTACAGTTTTTATCGGTACGGCATGTTTTAGGGGAATAATAGCCACACCCCGACCACTCAGAGGCCTGAACTGTTTTGAGAAGAGATTGAATCGGGAAGAGGAGTGCCCGAGGAGAGCCTCAATCGTTTTATGGAAGCAATTTTCTCCGCTCTGAGGTTCTCTGGGGAATTCCTCAGCGGAACCTCAGAGAACACCTTTGTCTGCGAGCGCACTCGAAGATATCGATAATAACAATCACGGCCGGAAAGTAGGTCTTTTCCCCCGACGTTTTAAATAGTTTCGCCCGCGGCACTCCGCTGGCGCATTGTCTGGCTCCTATAATGAGTAACCCTTTTCGTTTTAACTTCCATGAGGGAATCGGGCCTTTAAATAGGGTTTGAGGAGGATTGCATCGGTAAAGCTCCACAGCAACTTTCTATGACGTATTGGGTGCTTCAGGGCTGAAGGGCTTAATGGCTACCAAATGGCAAGTAATTTGGGCCCGCCGTTACGAAAGGATGAAGTGTGTATGTTTTCATCATGTTAGAATGAAAGATCATTACTTCCTCTGAGAATCTGGTGAGGTATTAGCCGAAATGACTTAGTGGTGTTGGTGCTAAGCGTTTGACCTGAAAGACATTAAGATTCATACCGGTTACGGCGTCATGATTGCGATGGAGGCAAAGTACTAAGGGCGCATGTACTGCGCGATGGCGGAGCATGTAAAAGATTACCAGATGGTCGTAGGCGGAGCCTTCGGATATAATGTCTCATTTAGTCCAGACAGTTGCTTTGGGACGTTCCAGCCATAAGGCAGCGCAGGGTTATTCAAAAAGGGGTGAGGGGGGAGGTAAGAAAAGGTGGTACGTCACAGCGCCCCATTTCAAGATAATCATTGTATGAAGAAGACTTTGCGTTTGTTAGTGGACTAGGGAGACGGGGCCACCTCCCCGGGGCCTCCTCCTCCCTTCCCCCCCACCACGTACCCCTATGCTTAAAGCCCATATAACAAGTACCCGACCAATGTGATCAGGTGTCGCCTGCAGGCCATCTTGCAGGCTGTACGAGAAGTCTACCTTCCTCGCTCAAGCCAACATGAGTTTACCATGTACAGGAAGACTCTCAGTGAGCGCACAATAAGATATTGATAAGCATACCGGGGTTTTACATCCCGAAACGACGATGTGACTGATATAGATGCCACATTGGAGGGCTTCGTATATAGCGTGCAGTAAATTCTAAGTACACGGTCATTTAGTGTTCTGCCCCCGTAGAAATGCTAGCACGGGAACTGTTATTTGATTTTCGCGACCTTCGGCTCGGCATAAAAGGACTTTAATGAATATGTCACGGCAGCGTATTGAAACATCTATGTAAATACGGGCCCCAAGACTGTCGGTAGACTTTCCACATACATTGCCAAGGCCTTGTCTAAACTGACGATGCATTGTGATTTCTCGCCGTACTCTATTTGCTCTATCTCAGCAGAAGCTGCATGTCCTACAGCAGAAAGTGCTTGCACATACGGTGTAGCAAAACAAAAACAAAAATGTCCTTTGCTCATATGTACTAAATTTTTTTTTCGCATGCCTCAGATGCACTGAAGGGTATTGAACTTGATACAACCACCATTTAAAACGCTTACTATCACCTTCTAGAATTGCGCCTATCTTTCTGAACACTTTGAGTAGAGCTTTACTAACTCACATATTTCGATGATGCCGGACGTAGTATTCCAAAGTCTCTGTACCGACGAGCATCGAGAAATGCGGTGCTAGAAGGTGCACCACTCTCACGCGTACTTGTGTGCGCCCCTCTTCCCCCCACACACATTCCTCCCCTTCAATAATTCGTGTTTCCTCTATCATCAGCGTGATGGTGATAAGCGCACTCTTATAAGGCAATCTCACCTTTCATTGAGGTCATTTGTGACTTCGCGTTGTCACGTTTCATTGCTATCAGCATATGAAGGCATAATCGTCACTGTTTTCTGTAGCAAGGGAACTGTTCCGTTGATAAGTATCAGGATGCAGGTTCAATTCCTAGCATGGAACAATAAAAGTGTGAGGAGGGAGCATTGCGCAGCGTGACACATTTATTTATTTATTTATTTATTTATTTATTTACTTATTTATTTGTTACAGTACTGCCGGTCTGATCTTCAGACCTTAGGCAGGAGTGGGTACAATGAGTACAAAAAAAGGGTTACAATAAACACATATGAAGCATTGCGGCGATAATAACAGCAAAAGAAGAAGAGTACTACGAGTTCATACAAGCACAGCAGCAAGATATTTAAATAACTAGTGAAAACATGAATACGTAAACATAAGGGAAGAAAAGCGTCAGGGCTCATGTAAAACTATGTCAGAGCTATGTCCCATGGACTGAAGGGCCTGTAGATAGGATGATAGCGACGGGCATTCCACCACAGCTGAAGGGAGGGAATTCCAATTGGTTGCAGTTCGCGTGAAAAAAGAATACTGGAAAATGTTGGTGTGACGAGAGAAATCGCTTCCTTTGTTATTATGAAGGAGGTTGAATTCTCTTTCATAGTAAGGGTTTATAGCCATGGTTAAATGCAGAAATGCCTGACGAAAGCCTCGGCTGCTTCGTGCAGTATGGCATCAGAAAATATAGGCACACAAGTGAAAATGAGATATTAATTGCAAAGTCAGTTGTACTTGCAAATGTAATACAATACTGCCCTTAAGGACGCAAAAGGGACAAGACACAAACAACGAAAACTCTGAACTAATAAATGAAGGGGAAAAATTGACCGGCTGGGCTGGCGCCCTGTGGTGTTGGCAATACAAGTGGTGGAAGAAAAAAAAACATCACGCCATGCCACGATCTTAGCATGTCATGATGACGTTACCATTCACCAAACATTTCATACTGCATTATATTATTATCATGCCTTCACTGTAGGTAACATTATACAACATCGCGCGATGACGTCGTTACCAGAAACTACAACTTGTTCAAAGGTGGGTGGATCATAGAGGCTGTATAAAACCAGGTAAGGTGTTTCCGATACTGGAGACAGCGTAAAAACACGATTCTTAAAAAAAATAAACCTAGTGGTGGTTTGGGGGGCAAGGCTGATACCTCGACTGAACAGAAAAATGAGATGCCTTTTGCCACCAAGACGTCTTGGTTTAATACATTTTTCCTACGTAATTTTTGGAGTCAGGGGACATAAACACTCCGCTATAGGCTCATGTCATTAGCAGCTGCCATCACAAATAAGTAAAAACAAACAATAGTAGCACGCGAGATATTTGGCTAATGGTATTGAAAGAAGTTGGCGTCCTGACAAAGACACAATAGTAGAGTTTAGAATAGAACAAGAGTCATCAGCACAAATAATCATAGCATGTCATCATTTACCAAGAATCCGTACCAACTTACTTTTTTCTGACGTTCCAAGAAATAAAAGCACTCTTTTGACTAAGCGAACCAAAAAACGACTTTTCTGAGGCGATATAGACGAGCTCTCCCAATGGGAAGGTCATTCCGGAACCATAATACCTCGTAACCAATAAAATCGCAACCGGACCAGAGTGAAGGCGCCTTATGGAAGTGAGTAAACAGCCCACGGGGCCCATTCGCCTACACGGAAGCAATCGCTTCTGTCTCGTCATCGCGCGGAAAGATATAGCGGCTGTCATCAGCGCCAAGGAGACCACACACCGCTTTACCCCCCTTTTCCCCCACAGGACCCCGCAAAGCGTGGCTCTGATTGGACGCTTCCGCTGTCGACGTCACTGGTGTCAGCTGCAGGGAACCGCTACTTAGCCGTTGGCGGATTAATGATCGCCAGTCTTCGCGTCGGGTCGTTCCGGGAGTTCCCGAAGAGCCGCAGGGTTTGAGCGCGAGTCTGTCGCCGAAACCTGCCAAGACGCTAGAGGAGGTAAACGATGCCACCTCTGTGAATGTCTCGCGGCACAAAGTTTTTTAAGAAAAAAAACTAAAATGCTGCAAACAAGTATGACGCTGGTTTCATAAAGCACTACCGGTATGACAGTTCATTCAGCCGTTAGTGCGTATGATGGATAGTACTAAGATTAACTTCAGTGGAGTGCACAGGAGCGAGTTTTCGTATTCGTGCGTGAAAGACTTTCTATGTAGTTTAACTTGACGTCGTGATTTCGTAAACCATTCTTACGTGCGCAGGAGCGAGCTGTTTGCGTGTATACAGAACCACTGTTTCTGTAGAACAAGAAGAAAAACTGTAAGCGACTGAAACCCTTAAACTTGGCTTTGCATAGTGGACTCTCTCTGAGCATTCGTGTTAACTCTTGTATTCCTCGAGCTGACTTTATGTTCCGTTACACAATCAAAGCGAGTTTCTGAGGCCTTGTAAAAAGGAGCGTGGAATTGACATCTGCTCCGCAAGGTGCCTTTGTCATCCAAGCACTCACAAAGGTTCAATTAACTCAACCAATAAGCTTCTTTATTTCAATTAATGGGAAATTTACCCTTATTCTAATAAACGCATGTACATAAATTCTGTGTACGAAGTATAACAATTACCTTCCGGCAAATCAGTTCTGCGAAATACCGCTAGGAGGCGGAAAGGCTTAAGAATGGGGTATTAACAGCCATCCGTTTGTAGAACAAAGCTAGAAAGAAATCCACACAAATCTTTCAGAAAGAAAGCTTCGCAGCAGACGAAAGATTCGTCCAAGTTTAGGTATATAAGCCGGGGTCAATGCCTTTTCAAGGTGGTAACTCTACCAATTGAGCTAACCAAAATAGAGCTAATCGATTTCTTTTTAAACACCTAACCTAAACCAAACTCATTCAGTTCGCAGCAGTTTCATCTGTATGACACGTTTTCTCATGATTCAATAGGTTGGAAACATATGCTTGACCGCAAGAGCTTGAAGAGAAAGAACAGGGTCACTGCTTCGATGTGCCATTACAATTATTCAGTGTCATAGCATATATTGGAAAAAGTTTTAAAGCGACAACTAAGTTTACGTAGAGCTCGCCTTGATTCTCCTGCATGCTGAAAACCACTACATAAGGCTTCTTACAGTAACTATACTGCAAAAAACTTAAGCACCAACGTATCGAAATGGCCTTGCAGGGAATTTCATTTCTTAATGCTCTTAAACATAATAAAAGAAAGCAATAAGTATACCATGTTATGACTGGCCCACCCGAAGCTCTGTGTGAGGTACGTCCTTATCGCCTCTTTCAGGAAAGGGGAAGAAGGTAGAAAGAGAGGGGAAAGAAGCAAAGTGAAGGATGGCCAAGGGGGGAGCGCCATAAGGTCGTGCGTAGGCCGGACCTCGAATGATTGCATTTGGGTCGCGTCGTCCTCCAGGCTGCCTGCTTCCCCCCTCCCACTGCGCCAAACGCGTTTAGCGGCTATTTGTCAAAGCTGTCGGACCCGTGTGCTCAGCCCGGGACCACATCCTTTTCCGCTTTGCGGACGTCCTCGCACGCGGGCACCCTTCTTCATTTCTTGGAGGAGCTAACGGGCCACCATTTCGCTGCCGTCAACAACCGTGCCGTCTTTAACTGTAAACAAGTCAAATTTGCTTCCCTTCCTCTCGCATCGTTTTATTCCTCTTTTTCGTAATGCGTTGCCAACATTGGTGAATGTAGCGCCAAACTCATGCGAAGCCAAGACATTTTCAATATGATATATTGTCAACGGAACACAAATGAAATGTGAATGATACACACAATTTACGTGTTATGTTAGTTACCGCAATAGATATCTGTAAAATCAACCAAGAGTACCGCTGTTAATTTATAGATCCCTCGTCTGTATATAGCTGATCCCCAACGTATGTTCGGAAACCAATAAATCGGAATCCGGATTAGATGAATAAGTTAGGGCCATCCAACCATATGAAAACGGGTGAATAGCGGAGCGTACAAGTAGACTCCTATCGCGGTTAATAGTGGTTTATTATCTGTGGTTTCGCGTCCCCAAACCACTATATGACTATGAGAGACGCCGTAATGAAGGGCTTCAGCGATTTTCACCATCTGGCGTTCTCTAACGTGCACCGACATTACGTATTACACGGGCCTCTACCATGACGTCCTCATCGAAGTGCGACCGCCACAGCGGGGATTGAACTCCCGATTTTCGGGTCAGCAGCCTAGCAACGCGATCCGTACACCACAGAAGTGTATACACTCTGTCTCTGTAGCCGTTCCTTCTAAGTGCGCCAGATACTCCTCGGGCGTTCTCACAACGAATAGTAGACCCTTATTCGACGCGTCCATACTCGTGGGTGAGCAGCGTGCTCTTTCCATGAACGCAGCCATGGCAGGGAGCGAAAAGACATTCGTGCTCTCTTTAACAACTGTGAATTCGAAACAAGCTTGCGGTAGATGTGCAAGAGGTACATAATGACCAAATCCCGGAATAGGCGCGCAGGCGCGTGAGCGCCTACGTAACAGGACATCTATACGCACTTTGACCACGCCCTGGGGAGGTGCTTGTGCAAAGCAAAGCTTGGGCTGGCACGAATTAACGACATATATATCACGCATGCCCAACACACGCCTCTCGCACGCCCCTCGCGCTATCTCGCCTCTGATGACGAAAGTGCGCGGATGTTACTGAGCTCCAAGGATGCCCGACGGTATATAATTTGTACAAATGGCTGGCAGTTTAATAGCTCTAATACGTATGCCACGTGGCTTTGTGGCTACCATCGCACGCTGCGGAGCGAAAGGTCGCTTGTTCGACGCTCCGCTGAAATATCGTTCGCTGTCTCCTTTTCTTGGCAATCGGTTAATGTATTTACAACGTCACATCTGTGACGAAAATACGCCAGTGGAGCCTTGGTGCACCCCGGCAGAAAAAAACTTTCAAGTTAAAATATAAATAATTTATTCCCACTTGCTTCGTGGTTTTCAAAATATGCCCATTCTGAATAAACACAACGTTTCCAGCGACTGTCGATCCCCAAAGGCTCCCTGAAACGCACGAACTGTAATGTTGCTCAACTTCCTCGTTATCCCCTCTTGAATGACCTGGACAAAGCCGGGGTCCCGTTTTTCTATAACCAGTTTCAGTCAGGGTAAAAGAATAAGTTTGAACTACAGACACCTGGACAGTAAGATGGCTGGGGACATTGTGGGGGGGGGCACGTTTTTGTGAAAGACCATGACAGCAAAGGTAGTGTGGCTCGTCACATTGTCGTGACTTGTTGCTATTCTTCCACTTGCTCTCTTCTATCCCGAACTCATTTTGTTCACTCAGAAACACGTTATCCACCATGCTACCATTCCATAAGCGGTGCTCATCACTTCATCGGTCTCATCCGTACTTTTTACCACTTTGACGGAAAACATTCCTATGCATTGTTGGTCTAATTAGGGATGCATTGTCGAGATAACCAGGCATCGGGGAAGGGGTTCACTGTAACCTTGGTGTGGACTTCGTGAAAGTTGGAAGAACACTGAAAACTGGTGCGCTGATATCTAAGCTCGCCTATTGTCAATTCAGCCCAATACCTTCCCCCTCCTTGACGTTTACGCGAGAAAAACCAAGTCATGCTATGTTTAGGCAGAAACCTCACTTCATAATCACCCAGATTCGTTATTTTAGTCCATTCTAGACTATATGCAAGCTTTGACATTTATTTGCTTGTCTTGACTGTCGTCAGTAAATTTTTCGCACTGGCTGAGCGAACTTGGAAGGTACTGCTCATTTTTTCTTCTAGTCATGAAACTTGTCCCGGTGTGTGTAGCTTGGCTTGGCGTGCAGTCAACGCACGTGATTCATGCAGCTGCGAAGTAAATTTGTATATCTCCATGAATCGAGTGACTGGGAACCGCTAATTATCCGCTCAGGTGGTATTTTTTTTCCTCGGATTTTGAACTGATGGCGAAGCCGTGTGGTGTGAACCTCCGCCTCGTGACGTTTTTAATGAGGTAGCTTTATGAGTAGACACCAGTGGCCACAGCAAGCACATAAACACTGTAATTGGAAGAACGCGGGACCAGCGTTCGCCCCGTCGTAGTTGTGGTCCGGCTGCTTTTACTGCTACAACTACTGACAACAACAACAACAACAACAACAACAACAACAACAACAACAACAACAACAAAAACAACAAGAATTAGGTCTGGAACCACACACTACGAGACGCCGTAGCAGATATTTTTACCCTCTGGTATTCCTCAACGCGGACACAGACCCCTCGCGTTTTGCCTCTATCGAAGGGTGGCCACCACGGCCGAAATTCGTTCCCGTGATATTCGGGTCGGCAGTTCGTTACAACAACCACAAAAACACCTTCTTCTTCTTGTCCTCCGCAGGTGGCACAAACCAACGAGAGGTATTTGCCGTGTACACCGCGGTGGCACATCTCCTTCTTCTCAATAAGCAATTTCTTTCCTCTCTTACTGTCACTGATAACGAGAATGTATATCGCTACGGTGATTTGAATCTGTATGGGCTACGTCCCTTGGTCATAGCTGTTAAAATGATTTGAAAACACGACAGAAATACTGTAAGTCATGTTTAAACGCATCAACCACATTTTCAACACGTGTAGTGGAAATTGACCATGATATCTGCCATGTGTTGCCATGTCAAGTTTCATGCATTAAACTGGAGCAACTTTCGCGGCGCTTGATGAACGTCCCTCCCGCTGTCCCACATTCACTATTCTATACAACATATGGAAGAAACGTTGTTGGGCTTAACAGCATTACACAGTTCCTGTCTCAAAATTGTATTCATTCAATCCAGGCAAATGACCGTACACGTTCGTCTTGCAAATAGCGTGACTCACGTAGAGCCAGGGCATATAACCCATAGTTTCGTTTTACGACATCGCGCACCGTTTCAAACTGACCCTTACTTGGCACTGTGTCATGTTTTCTTGTGCCCTATGTCGAATACAATTTACCCTTATTTTACAAATTGCCTTAGCTTAAAGCCCACTGAAAACTTTAATAACAAACTACATAATTCGTCCCCCACTGCCAAACAATGCGTTCCCTATATGCTCCAGCAATACCTGCGCCTGCTTCTGGGGCCACCACGAAGTCGATCACGATAACCCCGGCCCCAGGTAAGTAACCTCGAGTAAGCAGCGATGGCGTTAGGTTAAGGGATCAGCCTCGTGTGCAAGAGATCAGTGATTCGAAATCCAGTGCCACGTAATTCTCCACCGAGTTAAAAGAACTATCCACGTGATGATGGAATTTCATTAACAGGCCAGGGGTGCGGCCTAATCAGTGACCTCCGCCGGTAACGCACTCCCTCACCAGAGAAGGATTGGCTACCCTGGTGCCGTAGTATTTGGCCACTACCTCCCACATGCACACGCCAAATACTGCTCGGCCCGTAACCCCCAGCGGCTAAGAAGCAACTGACCATGGCTGCGGTCTGATCTGCGAGGCAGAAGAGGATGCTAAGAATCTCTCGGTCTGGAATGGTCGCCATTAGAGCCCGCGATCGGTAACGTTTAAAGCTAGAACCTTATCTACAGATGCACGTCTAGCTGTGCTGTTCGAGGAGCTAGATGGTGTCAAATTGGATCTATTAGGGCTAGTGGGGCTAGGAGGTCTCATGAGGCCTATACAGTGCTACAGTATAGACTTGTCCTTTGCTATTGCGGCTTGGCTTAGAGAAGATAAGTGGGGTTGGGGTTCTTTATTACACAAACAGAGCTGGTAACCTAGAGGAATACTGTAGCATTGCTGAAAGGGTGATAGGTATCGTAATTAAACTCAATAAGAGGTACAACATGAGGGTGGTACAGGCCTACACGCCTACATCGAGCCATGATGACGTATTAGTTGAAAGCTTCTATGAAGACGTGAAGTCGGCAATTGGTAAGGTAAAAACATAGCATACTATACTATATAATGGGCGACTTCAATGCCAAGGCAGGAAAGATCTAGGCTGGAGACCAGGCATTAGGTGATTTTGGCATCGGTACTAGAAATAGAAGAGGGGAAATATTATTATAATTCACAAAACGCAATATTTACGGATCCTGAATACCTTCAACCGAAAACAAGCGAACTGTTAGTCGGCATGAAGGAGCCCTAATGGTGAAAGTAGGAACCAAATAGCCATTATACTGAGAACACACAATAGCATCGTGCATGATGTGGAAGTGATCACCAAGGCACGACGCATTGATCATAAAATGGCAAGGTCTCGAAATTTCCTAGACTTGAAGAAGGAACGACCGAAACTGATGCTCATGAAGGCAATCAAAGCACAAGAATTTAGTCTCGCTTCAGAACAGCTACTCGTCTCTTATTGAGGAGACCATCTTTAGCGTTGACACGGACGGAAAGAAGCAACAAAAGGGAGAAGGCAGGGAAATTAACCAGAAAGACATCCGGTTGGCTACCCTACACTGGAGGATTAGAGAAGGGGACAAGAAAGATGAGAAACAGGGAAAATAAGGAAAAGAAAAAAGGAGAGACTGACAGTAATTCCACTGCAGTGTGTAGAACTCAACCGCATGTCAGAGGCGATCACTCAAATCCATCTTTCTCAAGAAACACAGCAAGGCTTTCACTGCCTTGTGGACTTTCACTGCCTTGTGGACTTTCCCTGCCTTGTGGGCTGTCGAGGGTTGTGGACGTTGCTGTAATACCACCTCCACAGAAAGAGGCCGATCATCCAGTCGCCGCATTGCGTTGGCAAGTACTTGTCTGTCTGAGGCAAACCGAGGACAGTGGTACAGCAGGTGTTAGATATTTTCATTGGTGCCGCGAAAATAGCATGTCACGCTGTCCGTTATTCCAATTAACGTGGTATAAGCTTTCGTGAAAGCAACTCCCAGCCAAGGGCGATAGAGCAGCGAAGCTTCACGTCGATGTAGGCCAGTTGGAGGCCGGAGTTGTAGTGAAGGGTCAAGCTCGTGCAGTCTTGTAGGTCGTATGCTTGGTGTGTTGCACTCAGTCAGTGTGAGACTGCGGGCCAGTTGACGAATCTGCGTCGCCGCGTCCGCTTTTGAAAGCGAAATCGGAACGCCGTTTCTTTATGTGACGTGCAAGCAGCATGATCTGCAGAATCATTTCCGCTTATACCACAATGCCCAGGTAACCGTTGAAAGACAATGTTGTGGCCTTTCTGTATTAAGAAGCGGTCAAGTTGCACTGTTTGGTAGGTCAACTGGTCGTGGCATCCGCATCGGAGAACTGACCGCAGGCACTGTAACGCTGTCTTTGATTCAGAAAACACGGCCAATTTACCGGGTTTTTCTCCAGAATTAATGAGTTTCAGTGGACTACGCAGAGCCTCGAGTTCTGTCGTAGTAAACCTTGTCGCATGTGAAGACTCAAAACGCCGAGTTACCCCAAGTGATAGTATACCCACTGTTCCACCTGAATTAGATGGCGTAGTCGAGCCATCCGTGTAAATGTGCACGTGGTTACAGCAGTTTTGTTCTAGTAGGAATAGACTCAGTTGTTTCAGGGCATCTGCTGGTAAGTCCGATTTTCTCCCCATTCCTCGAATCATTAAGTGAAATTGCGGCTGGCTCAAGCTCTAAGGAAGGATCAGTGGCTTTGATGCGGTGTATACGCCTCAGTAAACGATGAACGATGCTTGCAGACAGTGGCACCGTATGTCGTGCGGTGTCTTTTAGTAGCGAGGCTCGCCAGGTGGCGGGAAGGGGCCCTTGCATAATGCTTGAGGTGCATGCGCATTTTCTGGGTAATAATATGCGTCTTGATTGAGTGATCTTGAGGGATGAAAGTGGTTTCAGCCGTCGAAGCACTGCGGGTAATTCAAGGCATATCTCAAGTGCTTGGGCTTGAATGCGCTGAATTGTGCGCAGGTTGGTCTTGCTGGTGCTAGATATTGCAGGTAAGCTGTACCATAAGAATGCGATAAACAGCACTCTATACAGTTGTACCATGAATGGTATGGACACTCCCCAATTCTTCCCTGCAAGGAATTTGAAATGTGACCTGTTGCAATTAGCCGCTTTTTCACATAGTTAACGTGTTGAGTCCACATGTTTCTGTCTATTATGACTCCTAAGAACCTGTGGCTTCTGCTGAACGATATGTGTTCTTCATTAATAGACATGCTGTAAGCAGACATTTGCTTCCACGGGAATGCTACCACTGCACATTTTTCGCAGGAGACCTCGAGACCTTGTTTACGAAGGTAGCATGACGTTAGTGTAGCAGCCTTCTGAAGGCGGGCGCGAACCTGAGGCCTTGTCACACCTGATCTCCAAATACAGATGTCATCAACGTAGATACAAAGCCCTACAGTGCTAGATAGGTGCTCTACAAGTCCAATGAGAGTTATATTGAAAAGTGTAGGGCTTAGCACTTCTTTCTGAGGAACGCCTCGGCTGCTGTAATAATCAGGTGTTGGGCCATTCGCTTTCATCACGTAGAATTATCTCAGCTGTAAGTAGCTGTACATCCACATATATATCTTGTCACCAAGACCTACTGTTTCCCAATCACTAAGGATGGCTTTATGGATAGCGTTGACACAATCAGTGATAACCGTACAATTATCAATCTGGAGTGTGCAGTGAAAGTTCGAGGTACGGAAGTTTGACAGCACGCTAGCAAGCTGTCGAAGAAGACGAAGAGTCTCATTTAGAAACGTCAAAGCATGGAAGCCTCAAACGCAACAGACAAAATAGAACTGGCGGAGCTTTTCAAGTTGATTGTTAAGCGTAAGGTATCAGATGTAAGAAGGTGTAACATGGAGAGTTTTGAACATGCTCTAAAGAATGGAGAAAGTGTCAAAGCGGTAAAGAGGAAACTTTGATTGGCTAGACCAGATGTATGCACAAATGAACCACGATGGCAAAATTACTACCAATATGAATAAGATAGTTATTATAGCGAAGCAGTTTCAGGGAGATTTGTACAGTAGCCGCGACAACCATAAATATATAGTAAGAATTAACTGTAACCCAGATGACATCCCGCCAGTTATGACAGAAGAACTCAAAGTCTTGAAGAGAATGTAAAGAGGCCAAGCTGCTGGCGAGGATTAGGGAACTTCAGATCTGCAGAAAGACGGAAAACAGATAGCGTTAGGAAAACTAGCCACCCTGTTTATGAAGTTCTGGCTCACGGGGAGGGTACCAGAATCTGGGAAAAATGCTAACACCATCTCAAGCCATAAAAAAGGGGACGACAAAGACTTGAAGAATTACAGGGCAATCTATGTCACATTAACGCAAGGTAGGCTGGCAACTATAGTAGCCAGCCTCTGAGAAGGACAACGAAGTAGTTCTGTGTGCGGGTGCTCTGGTTTTCGCGTCTCTGGCCGTTGGGTTACCAAAGTAAACACCCCTGTTTTGTATCTGCGCACCTGTGTCTTTGTGAAATTTTCTGGTGGAGGTGATGGATACGGTAGATAATACGGTCCCCTAAGAGCACCCCTGACGCAAGTCCATCAAGTAGCTCAGCTGAGCTTACCCCTGTGCGCGTACGTTCCAGCCGTCGTCTCCAGGGACTCGAGCCACAGCATGGTTTGCTGCCTGAACGTCAGAGGACTATGAATCAAACACCGGCTAATGTCACCGCGCCAGCAACAGCGCACCTGGTTATCAACCAGCCCAGGACGCCGAAGACATTTCACGAAGCTGCTTTGAATACGCCGACGACTGGCTCGAGCATTTCGACTGGGTCGCCGTCATCAACGATTGGACCCCAGAGCGTAAGCTACGCTATGTGTACTGCTTCCTGAAGGACTCCAAGAAAACGTGGTTTGAGAACCATGAAGCAGCGCTTACGTCATGGGATGAGTTTCACCGGCAGTTCCTCAAGGCCTTTGCCCGAGACGACAGGAAAGAGACAGCGGAGAGTGCTATAGAGGCAAGAGTGCAAGGCCCTAACGAAAGGGTGACTACTTACATAGAGCACATGGATCGGCTTTTCAGGAGTGCGGAACCCTCTACATCCGAATCCAAGAAAGTTCGCCACCTAATGCGTGGTGTCAAAGAAGAGATTTTTGCCGGCCTAATTTGAAACCCGCCTGCGACACTTGCGGAGTTCCATGAGGACGCCACTGCCATGGTGAGGGCCCTTCAACAGCGTGCCAGGCAGTATAACCGTGGTGTACAACCAAGTGAGGTAACTTCTATCACTCTCGGCAATGACATCGGCGCGTTCCGAGAGATTGTCACAGCTCTCATTAAGGAAGAGCTACAAAAGATGCAGGCAACTGCTTCACCTGTAGAGCAGTTCCCCATTGCGGAGATGGTACGCGCCAAGCTACGGCAAGCCGTTCACGATCCCCAACCGTCCGAGGCACCACAACAGAGGGACTGCGTCGAGATGAGTTACGCGGAAGCAGTGTGACGTCCTCCATCGTGCAGTTCAACCAGCGTATTTTACCCCAATGAGCGACATGCTCAGCAAATGCAGGTAGGCTTCCGTCCTCGTACACGCCGTTGATCGCCGAAGCAAGACCAAGAAAGAGTGACATCTGCCGTACACCCGACCACAGGCCCCTTTGTTTCCACTGCGGGGAAGCCGGAGGCGTCTACCGAACATGTCCATACCGTCGTGTGTGTCTCCGTGGATTTTCGCCTAATGCCCCTGATCCAAGACCTGGCGAGCGACCTCTGGAAATAGAGAGTTTCATCTCGAATCGTCGCAATATGAACATCGGTCGCAAAGGCCTCGCTCGTCGTCGCCTGCTCGCTACAGGTCACCGAGCCCAGCCTATTCACGCGGCGCTCCGAGACGCAGTTCATCCAGTCCTGCAAGTCGGGAAAACTGAGTTCAGCGACCGCTGGAGGTGAGGCCGCTGACACTGACTCTACGAAAGATGCTCTACTACGACGATAGCGACGGCAGCAAGAAGATGTACAAAGGCAGTCAAACGTGGTACGAAGAGTGGTGACATCAAATATTGCAGTAACTGTGGACGACGAAGAAGTAATGGCACTAATTCACACTGAAGCAGACACTTCCGTTATGAGCAAGGGTCTTGCCTGCAGGCTGAAGAAGGTTTCCACCCAGTGGGCTGGGTCACATATACGTACGGCAGGAGGACATGTTCTCACTCCGGTAGGATGGTGCACAGCGCGAGTCAGTATTCACGGATTTACGTACCTCGAAGATTTTGTAATACTGCCGAGTGGCTCGAGGGACCTCATTCTCGGACTGCACTTTCTGCGTGATGATGGAGCCGTGAATAATTTGCAAGAGTCGCATGTGACGTTTTCTACGGCACACGCTTTAGCTCACAACCCTCACGGTAGTTACGTAAATGCTTCGAGAATTGTTGACGATGACGTCACGTTACCGTCGTAGAGTAGCGTGTTGACCTTGGTAACCTGCGACGTTTTTGATGAATTCAACGACTATGAAGGTACTGCAGAGACAAATATCCCGCTGCTGCTCAAACGAAACATCTGCATAGCCCGATGCCTTGTTCCGTTAGCGAATAAATGCTCTCGAATTCTGCTGACCAACTTCAGCAATGAGTTTCAGCACGTTCATAGAGGCACTACTGTCGCTTTCTTCAGTGAAATCGCCGACTTTTCCGATATCGGCACATTGGATACGACTTCACCGCATGCAAAAGCTTGTGCTGACCTGGGAAGCCGCATTCACGTTAATCCAGACTTGCCAGATTCACGAAAAAAGCGGCTGCTGAACCTTCTGAGGGAATTCTCAGACTGCTTCTCCACAGCATCGAAAGTTCAGCGTACCACCGTTCCAAAACTCCGCATTGTTACCGAGGAGTCGGCGCAGCCTCTTCGCCAACATTCATACCATGTGCCCTCGAAGGAAAGAGAGGTGATTAAGCGTCAAGTTCAAGAAATGCTAAATGATGACGTCATTCAACCCTCGACAAGTCCGTGGGCGTCACCTGTTTTCTTAGTAAAGAAAAAAGACAACACACTACGCTTCTGCGTTGACTATCGAATGCTTAACAAAGTCACAAAACGCGACGTTTACCCCCTGCCATGAATTGATGACGCCTTAGACCGTCTACGCCACGCCCAGTTCTTTACATCATTAGATCTCAAGTCAGAATACTGGCAAATTGAAGTTGACGAGGGCCACCGTGAGAAAACCGCGTTCATGACTCCTGACGGGCTCTGCGAATTTAAAGTGCTCCCTTTCGGTCTCTGTTCCACTCACGCCACATTTCATCGCATGATGGACACTGTACTAGCTGCACTAAAGTGGCAGACGTGTCTTGTATACTTGGATGGTGTTGTGTTTTCAAGCACGTTTGACGAGCATCTTTCAAGGCTAAAAAGTGTCCTCACTGCAATAAGGAGAGTGAACCTTACTATCAAGCCCGAAAAGTGCTAATTCGGCTATCAGGAACTCAAGTTTTTCGGCCACGTGGTGAGTCCGGGGGGTGTTCGACCAGATCCGGAGAAGTTGGCTGCCGTAGCCGATTTCCCTCGTCCTGGAGACAAGAAGGATGTTCAGCGATTTCTTGGACTCTGTGCCTACTACCGCCGTTTTGTCGAAGAATTTTCAAAAACTGCGGAACCTCTTAAAAGACTGACACGGCCAGATGTGCCTTTCGTATGGATGGAAGAACAAGAACAAGCCTTCGTAGAGCTACCCAACCGACTGCAGACAGCTCCAGTGCTGGCACATTTTGACGACACTGCCGACATCAAGATCCACACAGACGCCAGCAACGTATGAATCGGAGCCATTCTAGTTCAATGGTAGAACGGTGCAGAGCGTGTGATCGCTTACGCGAGCCGCAGTCTCACAAAAGCAAAGGCTAATTACTCTACCACCGAAAAAGAGTGCCGAGCAGTCGTTTGGGCCATTAGCTAGTTTCGACCCTACCTATACGGCCGGCCATTTAGAGCGGTCAGTGACCACCATTCGCTCTGTTGGCTTGCCGATCTACGAGATCCATCAGGCCGCCTTGCCCACTGGAGCCTCCGCCTTAAAGAGTACGGCATAACGGTGGTCTACCGATCAGGACATAAGCATAGAGATGCTGACTGCCTGTATTGTGCTCCTATTTCCCCGACGTCATCTGACACTGAACAAGATTTACCGTTTCTTGGCATCGTCGATGTGGTGCGGATGGTTGAGCTTCAAGTTGAGCACACTGAGCTACTTCCTGTCATCCAGCATCTTCAAGGAGAAGACGTTATCGTTCCACGCCGGCTCTCGCATGGTTTAACAACGTATTGCCTGCGGAACAATGTTCTCTACATGAGAAATCTTGAGAGCAGCCAGGAAACTTTCGTCCTTGCCGTTCCAACGGCACTACGTGAGAAAGTTTTGCAAGCATGCCACGCCAATCCTTTGGCCGGTCACTTAGGCTAGGACATTAGCGTGCATCCGACAGAAGTACTACTGGCCACAGCTGTATTCGTCCGTTCAGCACTATGTCCGCACCTGCCGTGACTGTCAGAGGCGTAAAGTTCCACCCGCAAAGCCCGCCAGTTTCCTCCAACCTCTAGATCCACCTCGAGCACCATTTCAGCAAGTAGGAATGGATCTTCTTGGTCCCTTCCCTACGTCATCCTCAGAAAATAAGTGGATAATTGTCGCGACCGACTATCTGACTCGCTATGCAGAAACCAAAGCTGTGCCTAAGGGAACTGCAGTTGAAGTCGCCAGATTCTTTGTCCACGACATTGTTTTGCGCCATGGTGCACCTGCTGTTCTCATAACTGATCGCGGAGCAGCATTTACGGCAGAGTTATTGCAACAAGTCACCAAGCTGACGTACACCAACCACCGAAAAACAACAGCTTATCATCCCCAAACGAACGGCTTGACGGAAAGGTTAAACAAAACATTGGCCGACATGCTATCTATGTATGATGATGTAGAGCACAAAATGTGGGATGAAATTTTGCCGTACGTCACGTTTGCTTATACAACCGCTGTGCAAGAGACCACAGACCTAACACCATTCGAGCTTGTTTTTGACCGTCGCGTCACAACACCGTTAGACGCTATGCTCCCCGTAAACCAGGACACCAGCGGAAATGACAGCGTTGACGACTTCGTCGAGAAAGCCGAGAAGCCCGCCAGCTTGCACGGAACCGCATTTGCGCGCAGCAAGATATCGACGCTCGCCGTTAAAACCAAGGCCGAAGGAACGTTCACTATCAACCAGGTGACTATGTATGGGTGTGGACACCAGTTAGGCATCGTGGGCTTTCGGAGAAGCTATTGCAAAGCTACTTTGGCCCTTACAAAGTTGTGCGCTGCCTCAGTGACGTGAATTACGAGGTAGTTCCCCAAAGCTCCGACACCAGCTTAAACCGAAGACAACGACGCCCAGAAGTAGTTCATGTAGTACGGATGAAACCGTACCTCACCCGCGAGTTATGAACACTTCTAACTTCTTCTTTATTATCTACAACAGCGTGGGCTTATTTTTTTTCTTCGTTGAGGAGATCATTTTTTTTCATAGCCACCTCTAGCATATCAGTCAATCCACCGGGACGGTCGCTCTAGAAAGGAGGAATCAACGCAAGGTAGGTTGGCAACTATAGTAGCCAGCCTCTGAGGAGGACAACGAAGTAGTTCTGTGTGCGGGTGCTCTGGTGTTCACGTCTCTGGCCCTTGGGTTACCAAAGTAAACGCCCCTGTTTTGTACCTGCGTACCAGTGTCTTTGTGACAATATACAAGCTATTTGAAAAGCAACTTGCTAATACAATTAAGCAAGTAGAATCAATCAACCGAACAATATGGACAATTTGAGACAGGCTACTCAACAATCGACCACATTCATACTATATATCAGGTGACAGAGAAATGCTTAGAGTACACTTAACCACCATACATAGGCCTCATGGATTACGAGAAAGCATTTGATTTAGTAAATATATCACCAGTCATGCTGACACATAGGAATCAGGATGTCGATGAAAAATATATAAGCATCCTGAAAGAAATCTGCAGCGAATGAACTGTGACTATAAAGCTCCATTAAGAAAGTGACAGATTACCAATAAAGAAGGGTGAGAGACAATGGGATACGATCTGCCTAATGCTCTTTACCACGTGCTTACAGGAGGTTTCAGAGGGCTAGAATGGTAAGAGTAAAGAATAGGAGTTGATGGAGAGTATGTTAGGAACCTGCACTTCGCCGATGAATTTGCATTGCTGAGTAATCCAGGAGACGAACTGCAATTACTGAATTGAACGATGAGAACAGAAAAGTAGTTCCCTAAAATTAATCGGCAAAGAAGGAAAGTATTGTACAACAACTTCTAAAGAGAACAGCACTCTAAAATAGGAGTGCACTTGAAGTTGTAAATAGTACGTATATTTAAGACAGCTAGTAACCACACAGACGAATCACGAGATAGCAGCAACTAGGAGAATAGCAGTAGGGTGGAGCACATTCGGCAAGCATTTTGAAATCATGACTGCTAGATTGCCACTATTCCTCAAGAGGAAGGTATATAACAGCTGCATCTTCCCGGTACTTACCTACGGAGCAGAAAGCTGGAGGCTTCCAAAAAGAGTTCAGCCTAAATTGAAGACAATGTGGTGAGCGATGGAAAGAAAAATATAGGTGTAATAAGAGATAAGAACAGAGCAGAAAGGGTCAGGGATACCATTGTTGAAACGAAGAAGAATAAAGAGACATTAGCCGGGAACCCAGCGTATCCGCTGGTCATTAAGAGTAACTGGCTGAATTCCAGGAAAAGGCAAGCGGGTGCGGTGGAGAAAAGAAGTTGGTTGGGCAGATGAGATTAGAAAGTTTGCGTGTATAAAGTGGCAGCAGTGAGCACAGGAGCGAGTGGACTAGCGAAACATGGGAGAGGCCTTTGTCGTGCACTGGGAGTAGTCAGGCAGATGTTGGCTTATATTCCATAAATATATCCTCCCCACACACCTGTGGTTTTAAAGAGTGAAAACTTGACAATAAAACTGCAAGAGTTAGGGGAGGATCAAATAAAACAAGAGTTTGAACAAAGTAAATATAAATTTTCGTTAAAGTCGTTACCATTAAACATAAATGCGAAAACTTTCTTTTGGATTTAAGGCATGTGCTACATAAATATGTTCATGTTGCCACAGTTCGAAACTTTCATACAAAAAGAAATAAAAAAAAGCACCAGGTGTCCAAATTAACCCACAAATGCGGGGCAAACGGGACAGTGTGAAAAAAATTCATCCCATTGGTTGTTCCAATAGAACAACTCGATATTCACTCCGTGTGCCCTCACGCAGCCCTCATAGGCCCAGGTATTGCAATCCACGCACCGAATCCAGGCAGACCCCCAGCTCTCTGTTGCTTCGACGTCCTTGCAGATGAAACACCAACAGTTGTAAATGCGAAGCATTTTTTAGCGAACTTCGGCGACATTAAGCGTATCTATCTATCTATCTATCTATCTATCTATCTATCTATCTATCTATCTATCTATCTAGCCACCTCCGACTTTTAGCTTCCTAGGCCGTTTAGATAATGATATCAATGCCAAACTTGGTATGGCCTAACATGACTGTATGAGGAGCATGTATGATTAGTCATAAAATGAAAATCATGACATGTATGTCATGAATGTCAAAATAAACATTTCATGGTCTTGCTGCTCTTGCGGTGGTCTCGTTCACATGACATGTTGGAAAACTGGTATGGTATGACATGATTACATGGCAAACACAGGCGACAGACCCTAACTTGGAAATCATGACATGCATGTCATGGAAGTCATGAGTCATGACTACACGCCACGCTCATGATGCGCTCGCAGCCATTTCGCTAGCTTCACATATACCAAATTCGGCGTTACGTGATGCGAATGGATGACGAAGGTATGTGACTGGTGCAAACATGATAATCATGAGATGCGTGTAATGTGTTATTATGACTACAAGCTACACTCATGATACTCTCGCAGTCGTTTCCCTAGCTTCACATACACCAAATGTGGTATTACGGGACGTAAATGGACGACGAAGGAATGTGACTGGTGCAAGCATGATAATCAGGTGATGCGTGTCATGTAACAACATGACTACATGCTGCACTGATGATGTGCTCGCGGCCATCTCGCCAGCTTGACATGTACCAAATTCAGTATTACGTGACGCGAGCGGACGATATATGGAAACGGCATGTCCAAGCATGGTTATCATGACATGCGCGTCATGTACCAACATGACTACATGCCGCACTCATGATGCGCTCGGGGCCGCTTCGCTAGATTCACATATGCCAAATTTTGTAATGCGTCACGTGAACGAATGGCGAAGATATGGGACTAGTGGAAACATAATAATTATGATATGCGTGTCATGTAAGAGCAAGACTACATGCCACACTCAAGGTGCCAATACACTTAGACGTGACCCGGTGCGCGTGTGCCCCAGCGTTCGTTTCGTCGCGTCATGTCGGCGATGCCACGCCAGGCGCCAATCTGCCTGGCATATACTCGCAGGCACGCGCCACACTGCATTGCATTGACGCATGCGCGTTTGAGCATGCCCGGCGTCCCTTCGTCATGAAGCTAGGCAGACGCGGTGTATTCTTGGTAACGTCGTAGGTGTGGAATGCAGCATGTCGCATTTCGCACCAGTTGACGCCGGGCTGCGCCGACAGGCGCTGGTCGAGTTTGTCGTCAGACTATAAAGTGCTCGCGTTTTGCTAGTGTAGCGTCGCTGCGCTCAGTGTGCGCTCGTCAACGTTACGTCACAGTATATTGGGCCGTCACCCCCGGAAAATCTTTTCAGGCCTGCGCCCAGCAATCTGACGTCATTTCCGGCCGGCCGACTCTCGGGGAAGCCACAGCGGCAGCGAGCGCAGTGCGGGCGGCGGTGGTGACGGTTCGGCGGCGTGGTGTTGACGGTGTTTCGCGTTTGTTGCTTTCCGTTGTTGTTTTGCGGCAATTTCGTTTCCGCGCGTGATGCTGGAGTGATGCGACAATGCCGAATAAGTGTTGTGTACCCGGATGCACCGGCAACTACAAAACAGGAAAGAAGATACAAGTGTTTTCCTTCCCTAAAGACGCCGACGCTCTCAAACAATGGCTACGCGCCATTCCTAGGAAGGACTTCGTGCCGACTTCGTGCACTAAGGTAAGAATTTGAGATGCTCCTGTTCTTAGCTTGTCGTTGCTTGTTCGGGTAGAAATCACCTATGATGGGAAATACTTGAGCGTGTGGCCGCCGGGCCTCGCGAAGCGCTGACGCCATGGCAGCGTTCGCAGCAAGGATGGTCAGCTGCGCTTTGTTCACTAACAGTGCCGTGGTGTCGTCCATTCTTGCAAGCTCTCGGTGGAAGCGCTTCGTGGAGTGCGGTGACATCACGCTCCCGTGTTTCCTTTCATGTTGCTTGTACCGCTTAGCGCAGCGCTTTTATTTAGATGCTTGCGAAACGTAGGTAGACTTTGTTTTAGCTACACGGACTGTAAACACGGTCATGCAAACGGGAGCGCATTTTTTTCTTTTGAGAAGTGGCGTCTCAGACGTTCTTGAAACGTTTGTGCAGGTGTGCGCGGATCATTTCGACGCTTCATGCATCGAGAAGACGACATCGTACACGGATCCAAGGACAGGGAGAGTTATTGAAGTTGCACTCCCAGTACCACGGTTGCGTCCTGGATCTGTCCCAACGGTATTTCCCGGCTGTCCGTCCTACCTATCAGTACGAGACCAGAGCACGAGAGAAACCCCTGACGCCAAGAGGAGCCGACAAGAAGCCTCCCAACTCGCCCGTGCTGTAGAAGAGTCGCTGGCGTCATATGAAGCGGAGCAAGAACGAGACCGGTTTTCGTCTCTCGAAGAACTAAGGGCTCGCCTGCAAGGGGTGTCAGTGTCTCCGAAGTGCACTGTGATTCATAAAGAAGAGTGCTCCATGTTTTTGAACATTATCGACTATCGTGAACCTTGTTTGAATGCGTCATTGACCGTGTTTGCAAACCTTGAAGTCTTTGCCTGCTATCAAAGTTGCAAACTGTGCAGCAAATATAATGCTCAACAACTTGTGCAAGCAAAGGAACGATATTTTACGCATTGAAAAAGATCAGAAGGCGAAAAATAGAAAGGCCCGAATTTTTCTTGGAAAGTAATTTTCCAAGAGTCGCGTCTTTCTCTTCACATTTATTCTTGTGAAACTGCACAGAGTGTATTTGATTGCATGTCATGACTTGATTTCCTTGGTATACTTCTGCCTTATGTAAAATGAGCCTTGTTTCCAGTTTTGTATCTCTTTACAAGTTGTTAGCTTTTAAAAGTGCTGTACTTTTTATTTTCTTTTAACTCGAACTGCCTCGGTGCCTACTGTAGCAGTTGTACAGTCCGTTTTGGTACCTAAGCTGTGTACACTTTCCTTGTGCACTCTGTGTACAGACATGTTGTGCACTGTAATTTGTTTTTTCTTAGATTTTTGTTTGATTTTTTCCCTAGGACATGCACCTACCTGTGGCAGTACAATTACTTTTCTTTCTGTCATTTATCATGCTGTGGACCACAATTTAGTCACCAGTGTTCTTATGTATTGTATTTTTTGGCAAGTGTTTGAACCTGATACCTTGTGTTGCTACTGCTACTATGATGAACGAATGGTATGTTTTCCTCTAACCTACAATTTAAATGAAAGTGTGCTTTTTCTGTTCCAAAGCTCGGGGATGTTTTTGCTGTTACAATCTGTTTTGTTTTGAGTTTTATGTGGCAAGATATTGTGTTTTGTACTTTTGGCATATTTTCAGCATTAAGGGCAACATCTTGTGTTGCCTGTCGTCTGCCTGGACCGAGAACAATGCGCACTGTGATATTTGTACAGACGGCGTCTGGCTGTGATAAATAAATATGCATTATTCCATTCACGATATTCATTATTTCTTGATACCTTGATAAGTTCCCCAACCGCGGTGGCTCAGTGGCTAAGGCGTAGCGCTGCTGAGCACTAGGGCGCGGTTTCGATACCCGGCTGCGGCGGCCGCATTTCTGATGGAGGCGAAAAGCAAAAACGCCCGTGTGTACGAGATTTCGGCCCACAATAAAGATTCCCAGGTAGTCAAACTTGATCCTGAGCCCTCCCCTACGGCGCGCTTCATCGCCTGCGTTGCGTCGGCGCGTTAAACCATACAGTCAATCGATACCTTGATAAATCGTGCGGACATGGTGTCAAGGCACCTCGCCCGAGTCGGTAGGCGTGAAGGGCGCTTCGCGGCTGGCGCAGCCACCCAGCGAAGGGCGGCCGGCCGGCCGGCGCGATGTGACGTCGTCGACGTCACGTCACGTGACGCGCAGGCCTGAAAAGCTTCCGGGGGTGACGATTGGGCCCATCATGATGCTCTCCCCGCCGTTTCGCTAGCTTCACATATTCCAAATATGGTATTACGGGACGTGAATTAAAGACGAAGGTATGTGAGTGGTGCAGACATAATACATAAGAAGCGTGTTATGCAACAACACGACCACATGCCACGCTCATGATGCGCTTGCGGTAGTTTCTCTAGCTTCACGTATACCAAATTGGTATTGCCTGACTTCAATAGACGGTGAAGTTAAATGACACGTCAGAACATGATAATCATGATATGCTTGTCATGTAAAACATGACTACATGCTACACCCACGGCCGTTTCGCTAACTCCACATATACCATATTTGGTATCAGGTGACGTGAATAGATGATGAAGGTAAATGACACGTCCCGACATATCATTTATCACATGAAAGTTATACACGGCATAATTTACCTCCGCCTCGTAACGTTGTTCTCATTTTAAACTGGCATATAAACCTTTCTCATTCGTGTATCGTATATCATCGATTCCCACTGTAAGTGGGATCTGCCAATTTATTTCTTTGTGCTAGTGTTGCCTTTCTCTAACGCTTTCACCTCATCAATAATTATTGAATTCTAAATGTGTTCTGACGCCCGTTTTTCACCTTCTTTTACCGTTTTCGTGCATGCCTTCATGGGAATTTCATGAATTCCATCTTTGTCAGCCGGGCTTTGAGAGGTGATAAATTTGTTATTTTTTTAGCACGTTGTTTTCAAAATTGTGTGTAAAAATTTCACCAAAACTTGATTCTCAATTGTCTTTAGTAATGGCTTGAGGTGGAGATTCTTTTAATTTTTCATGCGCCGCTTCACCGCATCCGCGGAACAACCTCGACGCAGCACGAATAGAGTGAGTGCTGTCGTCAACAACAAACAGTGTTTTTTTTGTCTTTTTCCTTCTGGGATGCTCTATATCGCAATATCTTGTATGTCCGAACCATCCCAAACAAAGAATAAAATTATATATTCAGTGTAAGTAAGTCGTTCACCTAATGAAACACTCTCCAACGTATGTTGATGCCTTTTTGTGCCGTTTTCACCCCCTGACGTGCCTGAATGAAATAAAATTCCACTTCGGTTCCGGGCAGCCCATGAGCTAAACTTTTTGTGGTAAGTAGCTTGAAGCATAACGTAGCAAAATAAAAAAAAACTAGGTTGTTGTACTGATCCCAGAGTAGCTTTCAAAATAGATCCAAAATTTTGGTTGAGCACTTTCACCTTTTTTTGATGGGGCACTGACACGCGGCCACTAGCGAAGTAATTTTTCCCGCACGAACTTCGCGAGCAATCATCAACTTTTACAGAATAAAGGGTGGCATTAGCAACACTTATCGCTGGAAAAGAGAAACCAAAAATTTTTTCTCTGTATTAGCTACAGAGGCCGGCCAAATCAAAACGTCGCGTTTTCCCCGTGTCTCAATGTACCCCACACTACCTTAACGAAAGCGATCACAGACACGAAAGACGGTTCACTTGCAAAACAATTAGATAGGCATGAAATAATCTCTTGAAAAACATGCACGCTTGTGCGAGAGTCCAGACAAAAGCCAAGCAAGTGCCAGAAATAGTGGGAAACTTGTGCTGACCAAATAAAAATATAACAATATTTTGAAAATATGTATATCTATTCACCTTAGCGCATATTCCATGGAGAGATGAACAGATTGTAGTAGACCCCCACAGGTACTTCTTTTTCGCCGGCGTTAAGGTTTCGAAAGTGAAATAGCACAAAGTAGGACGCTATAAGCAAACTGGGTGGATTTTAAAACAACTCCCAAGTTTTCACCAAGATAACTATGTCCCGAATGATGTGTTAAAGTTACACTAATGCACTTCTCCCGCTGCATTGATGCTAGCCCCCTTCCGAATCTCCCTCCCCAGCCTATCAATAACTTTGTCAAGAATTAGGCCCCAGAGAAGATAGCAGACCACCCGCTCTACCGACAGTGGATCAGGTGGCGTGCGCCGTTACCCTCATCCCTCAGAAGCGTGACGTGCGAAGTAAGGTTGTCATTCATCACACACACACACACACACACACACACACACATATATATATATGTATATATATATATATATATATATATATATATATATCGTGAGAGAGAGCGAGAGAGAGAATCGGCTGCAGCTAAGTGGCACCCTGTACACCGCCTTCGTGGCGGAGGATACGAGAGGGTTTGAAAATAAATTGCTTGTGTGTGATAGAGTAACACACTCTCTCACAGCCTAGTGAACGCTTTTTCTAAACACATGCTAGAGGAAACGTAAGTACCGACGACAATCCGACAATTTGTGCGCACACCACTTCTTCGTCTTCTTCTTACTGGCGCTCAAAAAGGAGTAAGCTCTATACACTTACATCTCTCCACAATAACACCTTGTATGAGAACCCAGGCTTTTTAACACGTGGTTGAAGGCTGCATAGAATACGCACTGAAATCCTCAAATCCTAAGCAGACGGAAGAGCATTGGAAGACGGTGCTGGTCGGTCCACTCTAACAGTGAAGATCACCTAAAAATTGCCGCAAAGAACCAAGCCATGGCGCAACTCAAGGCATTATGGTCTAAGAACTTGAAAAAATGTAAGCTTTCGCATCTTGACATTCCATCTTAATACCTATGGTTCGCAGAACGAAAAAAAAACAGAAACGCGTCGTGGACACAAGCTTCTGTCTGTCTACATCGTACCTGTTTGTCTGCTCCCTTCAGTGCGCTATCGATGTTAAAATTAGGTACTCAGGATGGCTTTGGCTAAACTGTGTTCTGGTACTCACCGTAGGAGGCTTAATAATGATAGATACCAAAGCCGTCAGTGAAATGATTGAATTGCGTTGATGTCACTGACAGGAACTTCTGCCCACAAGTAGGCGCCTAGTATAAGCGCGTTCCTGTTTGTATACATGTTTATTTGAGAGAATTGAAACAAATATGAACTTTTCACTCTTCTTAGGGTAATTTCGCCAATTTGAAGTGGTGTTACGTCACACAGGAGGCCTTCTGGGGTGTTTCATAACTCGTCAGATGCTGATTCAGTACATTTTTTCAATGCTGTCAGTATAGAATGTCTACGACACTTGCGAGAAACGGAACGCATCCTTAGGTGTTGAAAATCGATGAGGCCAGCCTTCAAAGACACGTACACAAATACAGAAGTATTTACGACCACACATGTACGTGCACACTTCTTTGAAGGTTGGGTTGGTCGATTTTCCAAGCTCTTTTCAAACAGACACAACAAGACTCTTTTAACCTTAGGTATATCATCAAATAAGAATACTTGTTCCTCTCGCAGAGAAACAGATGTCGTACGAGGCTGCTGCGGCCACGGCCGTCGTCCAGAAATGAAAGTTTGGCAGTCATGGTCACGTCAGCGCGAAAGGGCCAGCCGTAAAATAGTCAAAGGAAGTCACTAGAACATCTGAAGGCGCACGTATGAAGACCGGAAAAAATTCATCTACGAATAACGTTAGCTGAATTACCGGGAAATTCAGCGTTCTTTGGAGCAGTTATAGCAGGAAGAACGTCTGGGCTCTTTTCAGTTCAGTCAGCAGCTGTTAGCCGATGATAGCAGAATATTGATGATTGATATTTGCGGTTTAACGTCCCAAAATCACAATATGATTATGAGAAACGCCGTGTTGAAGGTATCTGGAAATTTCGACCACCAGTGGTTCTTAAAAGTGCACTCAAATCTGAGAATACGGGCCTACAGCATCTCCGTCTCCACCGGAAATGCAGCTGCCACAGCCGCGATTCGATCCCGCGACCTGCGGGTCCGCAGCCGAGTATCTTAGCCACAAGACCACCACGGCGGGGATGATAGCAGGAGAAGTAACCTATGAAATATTTCGCTATAAATGGAAGTATGTTTATTTATTTCTTTCGTGTGATTTGTTTCACCCCTGAAAAAGTGTTCACACACAAAAACTTGGAGGCACTGCAATATTTGTAAACGTCTCGATTGCATCTGATTATTTTAATAACATTGTGCGCGTTACGCGAGCAGCCGAGTATTATTCTTATTAACGCGCTTATAAATATAAACATATATTCTACGTCCAGAAACCAGGATATGACTATGAGAGTCATCACAGTAGAGAGTTCTGGAAATTTCGACCGTCTGGTGCTGTTTAACGTGCACTTATTTCAACAGCACACGGGCATCAAGCATTTTACATCCATGAAAATGGGACCACCACGGCCAAGTTCAAACCCACGACATTCGGGTCAGACGTCGAGCCCCACAGCCCCATCGTGGTGGACGTACTAATTGTTATTGTACAGCGAGTGTTCTACGTACTTCTAATCGCTCTCTTCTTGGCTGCATGCTCTCGCAATAAAAACGTTTCTTCTCTACCGTCTTGTGTAGTGTGGCTTTCACCATCACCGGAAGGTGATGGCGAAAAGGAAGCTGATGGTAACCCAAGAACCGAGGAAATGACTGGCGCTGACTTTAACTTATTTGGCGTCATCTTCTACGCATAATATTTCGTTTTACCTTCAATTTAGTTCGCCATCCTGCAAATATGCTGCTTAGTCAAACGTACCTTTTTTTTCTTTTAAAGCACTACGAATGTGCCCAAGAAAATGCGCAATGAGGAAACAATTCGATTCTGCCTGCTCCCAGTAAAAACGCTACAATACTGCAGAAGGTTAAGGAAACAGCTGTAAACAGCGATTTGCCAAACACTGCACCACTCTACCCTTCATTTCTCCCAATATCTTAAAAGCATGATGAATGTACCGTCTGTAAGCCCTTGTTCAAGAATGAATGAATAATACGATGTCTAAGACAGGTATAATACGAGCATAACATAGCGAAGCCGACGCAAGTTGAAAAGGGCTGTCCTCATACATGCTAAGCTCTGTTTTTGATGCTTGCTCTATCGCCTTACGCACCCTCTTTTATAGGTTGTTGATTCATGACTTTTCCTTGACTTTTTTCATGTCGGCCACGGGATAAGAGGCAGAGGATCGCTGAGCGGATCAGCAGGAAAATGGGAACTCATTCGTCGTCCCCGGAATCCCTAAGCCTGCGCATTTTTCTTTTTCGTGTTTTGCTACGCGGTCCTTGTTGACGTTCCTTCTTCGCTAGCGTGCAATTTCTGCCCAGTGTATACCAGAGTGTTACCGGGCGAATGGTGTTTGGGCTTCTGCTTGCTTTATGTCCCAGTGCCATTCGCGTGGACCCAAGCTTCTATCTTGTCCTGGGAAGAAGACCACAGTCGTTGCAGTGAAAGGCACTCTTGATGGCGGCTGCAGCGGGAAAGTCATCGCTATCCGGTTTTACGAGCCGCGCCGTCGACACGAAGGATAACTACCTCAGAGCTTCAGGAATGCCGCTGCTGCTCTACAGCGATGGTCTCAAAGCAGCCCCAATCACCCCTGGTCGGTGGCCGTGTTGCAGTGCGACATGTTTTTCGTGCTTATATTGCGCAGCTCTTCACGCCTTCACCACTGAACCAGCCTCTGCGCAAGTCAGCCAAAAAACAAAAAAACTTGCTCGCCTTCTGACTACGCCAGTAGACATGCGTCTTGCGCATGCTTTGAATCAAAGGTCACAGAAGCGCTGCATTGAGCTGTGCTAAAACCCTGCAAATGCTTAAGCAAGCTAATCAGACGCTACAGCCGGCCCTGCAGTGGCCTCTCAGTGCACGTCGCTGTAGTTTACGCAGTGTTAGCTTTGGTTCCACACGAACGCAGTCACATGCCATCGAAATAGGCTCAGAGCATCATACCAGCATGCTATATTTTTTATCTCCTTGGCAAACAAATAAAAAGCATAGCTCAAAAGGACACAAAAATAGGTACTTCAGACTGGCACCGGTTCTCTGAACCTGTTTGTATTGTGAGGTTTTGGGACAGTGCTTTCTTTTTCAGAAGTCGTCAACCAGTTACCGCAAAAGAACGTTTTCGTACACCATGTTTCTCCCACAATGGATTTTTTTTTCACAGCAAGCCAAGAATAACAGATCCATTACATTTGTAAGTCTCATTTCTGGGACCACTTGCAAATTACGGATTCTTATTTTATCTCTAAAGCAAAACATTAGGGCCAGTCTCGTGAACACTTGTGTCCTTGTGTCTTTTTCCACCACAATTTAGTCGTCAAAAGCTCAGGCATAAATTATCCTACTCCACCGCCACCCTCAACCGAAAAAAAAAACACCAGGCCTGCGCGCAACGCCCAGCAGAGTCACAGCAATAGGTGGAACCGCGACCCTTCACGGCCTTTTTTAAAAGCACTTTGGGTAACTGCTACAAGTGAACTTGCAGTGTGCTGATTACACAATAAATCATCGTAATTTTGGTGTACTGGGGAGGCATTCAATAAGCCATGCTTCATCATTCTTAGGTGAAGTGTGGTACCTACTACACAGTTGGCAGAATTTTGTTTTCTTGCAATTTGTGATGCCCTTGTGGACGACAATAAAGAATTATGCCCCAAGCTTAAGTAATGAGGTTGGCGCACATGACGGTTCAATCGTTATGCAATTCACATAGTTCGACACCTGGTTGTTTCTTGGCTGTTCATAAACACTTTATTACTCATACAAACACTGTTTTTTCCGAGATCAAGCCTACTTATAGTGTCAGTTTGAGCCAGAGCACCTATAGCACCAGCGTGGCTCAGTCGTACAACACTGCGCTGGCACACAGGGAACACAGGTTAGAATGTCGTCGTGCCTTTGGCGTTTTTAAATGGGTAGCATTTCTTAGCGAACTTCAGCGACTTTGAGCGTATCTATCTATCTATCTATCTATCTATCTATCTATCTATCTATCTATCTATCTATCTATCTATCTATCTATCTATCTACTTATTTATCTATCTATCTATCTATCTATCTATCTATCTACCTATCTATCTATCCATCTACCTATTTATCTAGCCGCCTACGACTTTAGCTCTCCTGGCCGTTTCAATATGGTATTGATACGAAACTTGGTATGGCATAACATGACTGTATGAAGAACATATTTCACTAGTTATAACATTAAAATCATGATATCTCACTCATGAATGTCATGATTTACATATCATGGTCCTGCTACTTTCGCGGTGGTTTCGTTCACATGGCATGTTGCAAAGCTGGTATGGTATAACATGGTTGCATGGCGAACACAAGCGACAGACTCTAACATGAAAATCATGGCATGCGTGTGATGTAACAACATGACTACGCTACACGCTCATGTTGTTCTCGCGGCCCTTTCGCTGGCGTCACGTATATTAAATTTGGTATTTCAGTACGTGAATGGATGATGAAGGTATGTGACTGGTGCAAACATGATAATCATGAGATGCGTGTAATGTAACAATATGACTACATGCCACGCTCATGATGCACCGGTGGCTGTTTCGCTAAGTTCACTTATGCCAAATTTGGTATTACGGGACTTGAATGAATGACGAAGGTATTATACTGGTGCTAACATGATAAACATGAGATGCTTGTCATGTAACAACATGACTACATGCTACGCTCATGATGCGCTCGCGGCCTTTTCGATAGCTTCACATGTACCAAACTCGGTTTAAAGTGACGCGAAGGAACGACATAGGTAAAGGTCAAATACAAACAGGATAATCACGACGTGCGTGTCATGTAACAACATGACTGCATGCCACACTCATAATACGCTTGCGGCCATTTCGCTAGCTTCACATATGCCAAATTTGGTATTACGGGATGTCAATGGATGACGAAGGTATACGTGACTGGTGCATACATGATAACAATGAGATGCGTGTCATGTGAGAACATGACTACATGCCACAGTCAAGGCACCAATACAATTCGACGGGACGTGGTGCGCGTGCTTGCCAGCGTTCATTTCGTCGGGTTCCGCACTGCCAGGCACCGGTCCTGCCATATACTCGCAGTTGCCTGCCGTGCTGCGTTGTTTTGATGCTCGCGTGTTTCAGCGCGTCTGGCATCCCTCCATCACGAAAAGAGGGAGACGCATTGTTGTTATGGTAATGCATCGGTGCGAAATGCAGCATATTGCATTTCGCGTCGGTTGCAGTTGGGCCGCGCCTACGGACGCTTGTCGAGCCGGCCGCGCCCGGCGTCAGTCTAAAGAGTGCTCACGTTTCGCCAACGTAGCGTCGCTGGGCCCAGCGCGCGCGCGCGTAAATTTTACGTTGTAGTATATTTGGCCCTTCATGATGCGCTCGCAGCCGTTTCGCTAGCCCCACTTATACCAAATTTGCTGTTACGTGACGTCAATGAATGACGAAAGTATATGACTGGTGCAAACATTATAATCCTGAAACGCGTGTCATGCAAGAACATGAGAACATGCCACGCTGATAGCGTTTCCACGGTCGTTTGGCTCCCTCCACATATACTAAATTTGGTATCACGTGACGTGAATAGGTGACGAAGGTAAACAGCTCATCCAAACATTATAATCATGACACGGAGGGCATGTACAGCATCATTTCCTTCCACCTCGTAACGTTGTACTGATTTTTAAGTGACATGTCAACCTTTCTGATTCGTGCTTCGCATAACATCAATTCCCACTGTACGTGGGATCTGCCTTTTTTTTATTTGTTTGCTTGAAACTCAGTGTCAAACTGACCCTAGGCAGGCTTCACTTGGGGAACAGAATTGCGTTAATATGAGTAAAATAGCATTTTAAAACAACAAACGAAAAACTAAGCATCACATAGTGCAGATTTTGTAACGAGTGGATCTTCGAATGCACCAACTCGTTAAAAGAGCATCAGGCAGAATTCTTTGTCGTCAGCCGTATCTTCGGGAAATCACACTAAATCCCTGTGTTTAGAGAAATTTATTCTCACAGACAGTGAACATCAATTACAATCCAACAGAACATTGCGACAAAACACAACATCCACAGACACACCAAAAGTTGTTACAAAAAGTTATGTTTACATATGTAAATGGAACACAACATACACAACTACACTTTCAATTGACCGTTTAGAAAAAGCTGTTAACGATTTAAAGTACTTGGTACTCTACTATAGGATCCAGATGGAAAGCACCTCAACTACGATAGACTTTTCAGTTGACCACACTTCTGTCTAAGAACGACATAACGAGGACCTTGAAGCTACTGCAAAATTTCAATGATCTAGGACGTGGTGGGTGCCCTGCAACTGTGCTCGTTTCAGTTGTCTAAAAATTGTTCAACAAAGACTCATGAAAGGCCACGCTTTCAGCTTTTGCTGTGGCTACGCTGGGCAATCCGTGGTGTCTTCGTGGCCTTTTAATCCAACATGCTGCTAGAAGAAGTTCTTTATAATAGTGAACAATATAAAAGCACAAATAATATACCTATACAAGTACAACAACAACGACAAGACAAAAACTACATCCCTATTCGCCATGTGTCAGTGCGAGCTCATCGATACGTCTTTCAATAGCGCATGTAGCAGATTTATGCGCTTGAAAGCTGTTTTTCAGAAAGAGTAACAAAGCATGAAAATACATGCTTTTATGCAATGTAATATGATCATGAGACTCATACAATTATAAGCGGTATATGCTTGTTCGCACCAGAGAATAGCACTGGTCACACGACCACGTTTGCCGCGAAGTGACTGGTCACAAATGGTTGCAAATATACACTTTTGCCGAAAAGTCACTGCTTTGTATCAGTTTCTCGCCGCAATGTGCGGTGAGCAACTGTGCTCGCTGCACATTGCGTATCAGTTGTGCGGCCGCATGGCAAAGTTTAGAACCAATTATACGGGCCAGAATGCAAGGCGAAGTTGTTTCTTGGTGGCGATGGGTATAAGTACCACGAAATCGCTAATGGTCTCCCGACTAGAACACCTCGTAGAGATTAACTAGCTTTAACTGTGACAGCGTCTACCACAGGGCATTGACGTTAAGACCAAGATGTTGCGAACTGCAGCACAATAGAAAGAAAAAAGACAGATAGTTATTGCGATTACCTTCGCAGGTGACGGCAAACGTCATATAAACAGCGTAGAAAATACGGTTTTCAGAGTACCATTATATCATGCCTGTATTTATGCCTGTATTTATGCCTGTATTTATGTGTGTCATACCATAGCGTGAACGTCCTAGATCTAGACAGTTTTGTTTGCTGTGCAAGCAGCCCGATGCGTAAGGCAGCGAGATACCACGATGCGTAACCAGTGCAGGCCTTACAGACTGATGTCACTCGGCTGACCTCAATAGCCAAATGTTAACGCATTTACCTTGATAGGTTGACATGTGGGGTGTAACGTGCCAAAACCTCCATATGATTATGAGAAACGCCGTAGCGCAGGGCTCCGGAAATGTCGACCACCTGGGGTTCTTTAACGTTCACCCACATCTGAGCGCGCGTGCCTAGAGAATTTTTGCCTCCACCGAAAATGCAGCCGCCGCAGCCGGGATTCAAACCTGAGACCTGCGGTTCAGCAGCTGAGTACCTTACTTACTAGACCACCCCGGCGGGACTAGCGTACTTACTTTACCGTATCTAACTACTGAGACACCAGGATATCCAAAACTGAGGTATGCAACCTTACTAACGCTGCTAATACTGCATGCGGCATACTAATCTGTGCTCTTTTAGTATCAGTCAGGCGTTCTGACACGATGTACAAGATCTTGCCTATGAGCACTATATGAGCGGTGTGCGTGAGCTTGCTGCAGGCTACGTGAAAGGCCGTAGAAGAATAGAAGCAAGCCCTTCATTGACCATCCGGTTGTTATTATATGATGCGTGAATGCAGTGCTTGCGCTAACACAGGTTACAGCAGTGAAACTGAAAACAAGGCACAATGGCAGAGCCGGCATGAACACCGTTTAAATTACAAACAAAGGTACCAAATTTTCCTTCCCTTGCCTTCATAGTTTGCCCCCCAAAAATGGCAATGGTTTACCAACCAGAACAAACATGCACATTGGCAAGGGAAATTATTTTTACGCTCGCTCAGCTCAATAGGTAACGGAAGAGCCAACATATACCCAGCAGTGATTAGCACCTAGTGTCGTTTTCATCAGAAGGGGAGTTGCTGGTCAGTTAGATAAGAAAAAAACAGGGGCGTAGACAGGAATGTTTTTTTTTAGTGGTGCACATCTTTGATCCGAAGTGGGCGCTGGCTGGCAGCTGTGGTCGAGAGAAATGTTGGGCTATGCTGCCATGGGAAAATCTTAAATGTTTAGGGTGAAGGGGGGGTCATGAGCCCACTGTGCCATCTCCTGGCTATGCGACTGAAAAGTCATTAACGCCATATTTTAGACATCGCTTCAAGTGTAAAAAAAAAGAGTAGTGAAGCGCTCTACGTGCGTCCTTCCTTTTGTTTTTGTTTTCTGTCCCATCTCGGTTTCAGGGGGCGGAAACTCCATTTATAAACTTCTCATCTATTCGCTCTCGGCTGCGGCAGCACCGCTTTAAACATTGACGGTTGTCGGGCATCTTCCTAGAAATAAATCATGAACAGAAAACTTATTTCACGACATCACTAGTGGCAACCGAGAATAGAGCAAAAGGATGAAAAATTGAGAGGATGAGGGTTACCGTAGAAGCCTTCCTTTCCCATTACGAACGCATGCGCAATGCGCTCGTGCCTTCTTTCAGGTCCGCTGACTGTTTGGGTGATGCGACTATTTTGTTTACCTTTCTTTTTAGGGGCGAAGCTCCTTAGGGCGTGGGCTGTGCGTCCCCTGTACCCTGTATGTAGCCACCTCTAGTTTAGTTCTTGCAGTGTTCACTAGATGGCGGTACCGTCCCCTGTATGTAGCCACCTCTAGTTTAGTTCTTGCAGTGTTCACTAGATAGCGGTACCGTCTCCTGTATGTAGCCACCTCTCGTTTAGTTCTTGTAGTGTTTACTAGATGGTGTTACTTGTAGCTGATGATGAAAAGATGCAAGATGTTATAAACTAGAAAGCGGTACTTGTAGTTGATGAAAGACGCGAGATCTTATAAAATAGGAATGATGTCACATATGGCGCGTGTCATTGGTTGAAGGCAATCGTTCGATTTAGTGCGGCGACGTACGCTAGGGGGAGCGATGTAATAAAATCGAGTGGGCAAAATGTACAGAGGATTCATGGTTTACCAGGTTTACCTCCGGAGCTTCGCCCACTCATAATCATTCACTTCGTGGATATGGCGGAATTTTTTTTAAATTTAGTTCCTGTTTTCTGAAGAGGCAATAGTCAAGCTGATTGACTCTCAGTAAGACGAAACTCAAGAGGTAAAAATGAAATGATTTTTTTACAGCAAGTTTTGTATAAAAAACAGACATACACGTAGTGCGAAAGTGTCAATCCACAGCAACATCTTTATCCTAAAGCTGGCATACGGACATAGTCAGCAAACATCGAGAAAAGAATATCCGAACCAATGCACAAACTATCAACAATCACGAGTACGACACGTCGTATTTGACTCAACCACATTTGTTATGAGGGGGCGCATAATTTTCTTACTGAATTTGAGTACCGAACGAGGCTTAAGTTCAGAAGCATGCAGAGGCTTGAAGCTTCAAGAAGTTTTTCAAGAAAGAACGTCGCTGGAAACAGTGTTTTCGCAAGTTGACTTATTTTCGTCAGGGCAACAGCATTGCCTTGGCGTAGAAAAGTTCACTTGTCAAAACGCTGGTTCCATCGACATTCTCTGTAATAATATTTAGAAGTGTTTAGTCGTATAGGTGTACTTGAGTTACACTATTAGAAGAAAAGGCTGAAAAAATTTTAAACCACGGCTACAAGAATATCATCAGCAGAAATTTTATCAGCACGAATTTCATCAGCAGCCTGTAATTGCTTGCCAATATTTGAACTACATGCCAAACGTAAAGGAAAGTAACGCTACGTAGCCGAGCCAACTCGAATTCAAGCCTTTCAATAAACGCATTTTCCCAACAGTAGCTTGACTGCCATCTTTACCAATTAGCCAAGTGACTCTGCTCTTCTATAAGTTTACTCAGGCTTCCAGAGAACTGGTTTTACGAATATGTACCCATGCAAAATCAGTCTGCTCAAATAATAAATCCTAATTCTTGTGCTCCCTCTTTGCCTTTAGGAAATGCCGAAAACCTTCACGGAAATGAAAATTCTCGGGTTAGCCCATCGCAGAGCCGCGGAAAACATGTCTTACCCAATTGTGACATTTTCGATGAATACATGGATGACTTGTTCTGCATTGCTCACTGCGGCTTTCGTTTTCTGCCCACCACAACTTGCTCTTTTTATCTTTCCCGTAGTTCACAGGCCAACTGAGCGAGATAACTGAGTGCGATCCAACTTCTAATATCGCTGAGCGAGGGTCGTGAAGGCACAGAGGCAAGCGCTGTGAACGCAAGTCAATCACTTCCCGCGCTTTGCCTGATATAAAATTTACAAATTAAGGAACGAGAAAATAAATAGAAACAAAAGAGAAGTCTTTTAAAGAGACCCTGAACACTTTATGAGCATGGTCAGAGAAAGCTGCTGATCGGTAGTATAGAGGCTTCCGAGAACACGCAAGCCAAATAAAATAGCGCAGCACACGGCGTTGGATTCAGAAAAAGATTACATAAATAAAACGACAGTTAAGCCTGCTTTTTCTTCCCTCGTCGAATGATGGAAGACGCTCAAAAATTACTCGTAGAAGGCCATCTAACAGCCATTGGCTGATTTGAACATGGCGCGCTCGGTCGTTACACAGATCGCCACGGAAAGCCGTGACTGATTCCAGAGTTTGCCTGTCTTTGTGACTAAACAAAATGATCATGTCACATTAAACAGTAAAAGGATTTTGTAGAAGCGTTTCATATCAGAAGGTGTGCTGATAAATGCGTAAGCAGCCCATCCATTGCGCTAACTTACAAGGAATTCGTCTTTTTGAAGCATAATTGACTTCTACATTCTGCTGCACGTTGTAGATGCTCCTTATGTAAAAAATTAGTGTCATGGTGTGTTATCGTTCTTTCTTCTGCTTTTCATTCACACATGCGCTCTTGAGCCACCCTGGGGTATACATTTCATGTATTTTTTTTCTTCGATAAACTGAGTTGTGAGTTTGCGCTTCTTTGTCTCGTAGCCTTCCGTTCTACCATCCACTGTGTGCGCACCGAAATGTTGCCACGAATGTCGTCAAACCAATTCTCATTACATTATATTTCTAGTTTCTTGATGTCACCTTTTTTTAGGTGGGTTTAAAACCCCACTATAACATTCGCGAATGGGTCCAATGAGTGTTTGGTTTCCTTAGGAGCAAAACTGGGCGTAAGGTGTAAATAACCTAAACTCTTCAGGGCTTTGTGGCGTGTGACATCTATAAGTTTTGATTATGATAAATTTTGTGTCATGCGGATACTAAGGTACTTAAACTTGGATACCGTACAATGACTAACATTGTTAAAAATTGTAGTCAATTGTTAGCACGCGTCAACGTCTGCTAAATGGCACAATGGCCATCTTGGAGAAGGCATTATTCATTTGCCAAGATATGGACGAGCTACAAAAATTACAAAATGAGTTGTTAAGAATGGCATGATCCAGTGGAGGTTTAAAAGTATGATACAGGACGCAGTCATCTGCAAAAAGGCGTATTTTCACAAAAATGTGCAACGGTAGGTCATTGATATAAAGCAGGAATAAGAGGGTTCCTAGCACAGAACCCCGGGAAATTCCTGATGGAATTGGCATCGAAGGCGAGTTAGTAGAGTTGAAGCTCACATAATGTTAACGCTGCAAAAGAAAGTAAGATACCCAGCCAACCAATGGTTCATTCTTCAGTTTAACAAACAATTTGTGCAATAATTTAGGGTGTGATACAGTGTTGAAGGACTTGGAAAAAATAATTATTGTAGTATCAACCTGATCACCTACTTCTAAAGAACTTTTGATGTCATGAACAAATTCTGTCAGCTGAGTAATGGTGCTAAGACCACGTTTGAAACCATGCAAGGACATATAATGTTTCCGCTTTTAGAAAACATCATGGGTAGTGGAGCGACGTGTTAGTCTACTATTTTTATCTGTTGCATTCAAGAGCACTGCTCAAATGGGTATTAGCTATGAACTAACCAGCTCCGTTGATCACCATTGCCGTGCCTACGCAATCCATCTTTTTTTTTTTGAAGGAGCATATGCTTGGCCATGCTGGGCATTCAGGTTCACTTGTATAGCGCTCAATAAAATGCACTGGCCATAACGAAGGACACAACGCTGTGTCCGTGGCGTTTCTTTTAATATTTACTCTTATTGTGCGCCACAAAACAGCTATCTTTCTCTTCCCACCCCGCATTCTTTCAAGCCCCTTTCAAGGCAGCAAGCCGGAAATCCGTCTGAATGAGCTCCCGAACTTTCGTATCATCGCTTTCTCCCTCTTTCTCTCGGCTGTTCGATCTTGCTATTTCATCCGAATCCATGTATGTATACTTCGCCGAAATGAAAGAAGTTCGCGGTGCCGAAGAGCGTCTCAAGATAGACGCCGACACGAAGAAGCACTCAACTAATGCTCTCGAAAGGCAATGGCGTCTCGACATTCCTGCCGGGGTTCGCTAACATCAAGAAGTTCCCAGCACTCTCCAGTAAGCCACGTGGACTTAGCAGCTGCAGGCTCCAGATGAATCCGGAGTTAGAGGCAGAGGAAGTAGCTGGGCCACCGGCGATGTACATACTGCAGTGAAACAAATGTTATCACAAAGAAAAGGACGACAACTAACATCTTGACGTGACCCAAGAGGATGAAAGGATCAGTGGTGAATATCCAGGGTTCGGTTGCTAATGCGTCCGAAAGGAAAAGCGCAGATAGTAGGCTCGGGGATAAGCTCATGCCACCCTCTCCCTTTAGTTACACTGCCCCGGCACTAGATCACACTAGTGCCAGGGCCGTGTGCCGTTTGTCTAATGCATACAACACATTGTACAAGGCAATTGCCTATAGCATGTAGGCCAAGTGCCATCTGGGCATGCTGGTGTATTTTAATGACGCTGCTAATAACGCTGCTTATTCCACGCATACATATAAAGTGTGTTTCCTAAAACATTCTGTTGGCATTCGGTGCTCCGCCCTGTCCTCTTAGGGGCTTAGCCGTGCTCTCTCATGGACAGCAGAAATTAGTTTTTTTTCTTTCTTCCTCTGAACTACTGTCATCACTGTGATCTTTCCTAGTCTACGTTCCTTCTGCGTTTTTGTAATCAAGTCTTGCATATAGGTAAATGGTGTATTAAAAGGACCAAATACGGCACCAAGGTGATCAATTATGCTTTGGTCAAGTAGCACTATGATCTAGTAGGCTGTAGTCAACGATAAGGTCACACTCCTGGCCCACTTAGGCAATTTCATCATCACGCGGTTTTTCTTCTCAATCTGGTCAGCAATTTTGTGGCACCCAGATTTGAACCACATACCTAATCAATCCGAGGCTGATCCTCTACCTCTATTAGCCACAGCTTCTTGCACAGAAAGAACGCAGTGGTGATATCTCTATCATACTCAATTGCTTCTGTAGAAAAAAAAGTTGAACCTTTGGAGTAATCGCTTTTTGAAGGACTATGTAAGCGCCCATGATTTATGCGCATACCACAAACGTGACCTTGTTTTAGGTGGACAATTTTAATACGCACCTTAAGAAATACGCGAAGACGAATTGAGCAGTTTGCACAAAATGTCTAGCCGAGCTTTATTAGGTAAGTGCTGTTGAAATAAGTGACCCCATATTATGTTATGTTCTAGAAATAGGCAAATGTTACGGTCTCATTATTCAGCGAAATTGAAATATTCGACTACTGACCCGAAGGTTTCGGAATCGAATGCCAGCCGCAACAGCCGCACTTTCTATGGCACGGATAATGCTTGAGAATCAAGAGCTTAAATTGAAGTGCACGATAAAAACCCCAGATGGTCGAATTTCTGGAGCCATTTACTGTAACATCTCTCATATCATGCTGAAGTTTTGGGACGTTAATGCTCAATAATTAAAGAAATGAAATACTGAGCAATATTTTCATAAGAAAAACAGATTTAGTTAGGTGTGTAATTTTTCATAGCTATTAAATAATTCAGATTGTCTTCCACCAACGATGAAACTGTTGGTTGATGACGAGGAAACATGCATGTTCTGTAATATTACTTCGGTTATCTTCTGAAGATTGTGCTTGGTCACCATTTGTAGAATATCATAGAACAATGGGAAACTATCATATGCAGGAACACGGTGCCTGGGAAAGAAATTATTCTGGGCCACAAATAATAAATTATTCAGAAATAAAATTCCATGGCACACAAAAAATATTTCTCGGGAACCTCATGAAAATAAACACTCAGGAAGTCTTTCAGCAATTTTTGTAGCGAAAATACAAATATAATATAGCAATTTTTAAAACCAAGAATTAGCTTCAAAGGACAGTTAGTGAGACCAACTCTTAAGATATAGCAGGTTACGATGCGCGTGACAATAATTATAGTCCTGAAAAGGACAGCGTTTCGACTATACAGAGTACAAATTCATCGGCTGACGCAGCCGACACGGTGGGACAATCTGATGGGTTACCCTTACTTTTTCCATTTCACGGTGAAAGGTGGGTTGATATCACCACAAAAGCTTAAATGTTGTGGCGTAGTTGGCCCCCATTGCCGCCACAGGAACACGTAATCACAATCGCACAGATTGAGTGAAACAAAAGAAGAAAATATTATCCTTGATTGCATAAGACTTGAACTTACGCCTTATGTATGGTAGTCGAGTATCACACCGCAGAACCATACAATCTGACTAGGATAACGATCGGACTATATCTTGCTTCTTATCACTTGCAGAGGACTCGGCCATCACACTCCACCGTCATCAGCCACAGCATCAACAAGTGCACAAACTTGTTTTACAAATGTGTATAGAATGTACAAAGTTTTTTCCAAAAAGGACGACGAATGACACGATAGATGCATCCGAAGTTAAAAAAAAAGAAACGCCAGGCCTGCGCGGCACGCAGAGCACTGGCGGTTTCTTGCCCTAAAGGGTAGTTCTAAATGTCCATCGATTTCATGACCAGGAGACCTGAAGTATCGAAGCCTGTAGTTCAATGATGAAAGCGTATTCGTTTTTTGCGTCGTATTGTCACCACATTTCGCATCCACGCTGGCACACTGTGTGCAAGTGAGGTACATAGATACGATGCCAAGGCTGCCTTTTAAATTCGTGTTAGCCTGTCCTGTGATCTAAAAAACGACATCTTCTCAAAGGGCCGTCTTCTCTGAGGAAATGCAAAACACCAGCATTGTGCCTGGGTGGCGTCACTGGTTGAAAGGCGCTCGCGCAGGTGCTGCGGTGAGCACTGAAAGATTCGTTTAAAGCCATGGCTGGCATAGGTCTTGTCGTTTCTTCAGATATGAGACGGGTGCTGGACCAAAGCTGGCACACGTTTCGCCTTGACTACCATGGCCTTGCGATCGGTGGAGTGCACGCAAGAGGTTCCTGCGGACGTCGAAGCTGCCAAAGATCAAGTCAATGCACATTATCGTGGTTGGTAGCTTCCGTTCCGCCAGCACGCACTGCAGCGAGTGCATGTCACGCAAGTAATCGACAAGCCAATCTCCCCCTCTTCCGCTGACGTCAACGTTAAAATATCCCGCGACTATTGGAGGCGCACATAACCTCACATCACCGCAACCCCTCAGCATCTCCTCTAGAAGGCGCTAACCATAATATTTTGGCAGTTTTCGAGTGAGGTACAGCGTGAAGATCGCGGCGTCACCGACGCGCACGCACGACAACGCATTCAGAACTGGAGCGTCTTCGAGATGTTCCAAATCGTTCTTCCGGGTCGCCTCCAGATCAGCCGGCAGAGCATGGTGCTTGCGAGCGGGCGCTTCAGCGGAGGGCGCGTGGCGATTTCGAGACGTTGTGGACAATGGCGACGTCAAAGATTCACCGCTGTTGGCCTTCCGCTGCCGAAGCTTGCGTTCGGCTTACCTGGCTCGCGCCTCGTCAGTGCTGCAGGCGCGCGTCGCCATTTGCGAACGCGATCATCTCTGCTAACGCTCGCAATACCGCCGACGGCCGGGTTACGACGAATTGCTTCGCCGCATGTTTCGGCAGCTTCGCTTTCGGATGTCCTCTCCATCTCAGATAAATGAGCTGAAAGAGTATTCACTCGACGTGCGCTCAAACGCTGCGAGCAGTGGAGAGGGAGAAGCGAGAGAGAGGTGACACGAGGTGAGCGTGCAGTAGGTGAGGGAGAGAGTGACGTCACCAAGCACTACGAGGGAAGGCGTGACCAACTCGGCACCGTCCCAACACCTGCCGCGAGGAGAGCATGGTGAGGCTCGTGGGCACGGAGACACGAACGGAGAGCGTTACACAGGTTCGTCAAAGAACTGCTTTGCGTCTAAGATTGGTTCTTGCTTCACTATCGTCCAATTAGAGATGTGCGTGGCTGCTATCGCCGCCACCACCAGTTTTGACTCTCACTGTTTACATCGCCACCGAAGTCTCTCGAGTCCTTAGCCACCACCACTACCGTGCAAAATTTGCGGCGAACTACCGTTTCTTTTTTATTTCAGCCTAAGCGCGGAATATGGCATAAAAACATGTCACTTGAGTTTCTTTTCAATAGCTTTGGGATTTCTGAGTCGATTCCGGTGCCTTGACCACTCCCACTTCGTTTTCCGTGTTTGCATGCTAAGTATATATTAGCGCCCTAAAACAGCGTCTGATGATGCACAATCGACTGTGTAAATCGCTCTTGGCATTTCTCGTTTTTTTATTGCGATAGATATTGTAAGGACACTCTCGACTAGATTTTGCCGCCTGCGTCACCATCCCTCACCATATATATATATATATATATATATATATATATATATATATATATATATATATATACGAAAACAAAAGAAAGAAAAATACATCAGAAAAAGACACTGGCGCGGGGAATCGACTAGAACGCGCGTGCTAGGCCTTAACCACTGCGCCATGAAGAGGCACTACTTTCAGCGTTCAAACGGTAAGCACTCTTTGGATCCTACAGACGCACTTGCTGGGTACTCACTACACCATAAATCATCATAATTTTTGTGTAGTAGACTGGCATTCACTGTACACTATTCTGCGTTATTCTACGTACGAGCGTGGAATCCGCTACACACTTGTTAGAAATATTGTGCAATATATTTATGCAGTGGCTGTTGACGATGAACAATAACGCTGGAAGTGGGTATGACTCAAAGTTATTAGGTGAACCAGAACAAGATTTTGTAATGAAATGTATCATTAGACGACCCATTCTTTACGCGATTCTAATTGTGTGACGCCTGGTTGTTCCTTCGATGTTCTAAGACGCTTTATTACTCATCATGACAGATTATGACTTCAAGTTACACGCGCTAGCAGATACTTATGCCCTCCGGATGGTTTGATTTGATTTGATTTGTGGGGTTTAACGTCCCAAAACCACCATATGATTATGAGAGACGCCGTAGTGGAGGGCTCCGGAAATTTTGACCACCTGGGGTTCTTTAACGTGCACCCAAATCTGAGCACACGGGCCTCGACATTTCCGCCTCCATCGGAATCCGGATGGTTTGTGGCACACGAGCCTGCGCAGCCCAGCTGCGCGTGACCATTGTTGGAAAAAAGAAGAACGTGGAGAAAGAAGCAGAATTGAATCCTCGGGACTGCTAGGAAAATTCGTTCTAGCTGGGTTATTATTCTCGGGCAAAAGTTCGCCCTGCCTACGTTAGTCTATTAAAAATATTCATTGAACTGTGCGTTACAAATTTGGTGAAGCTGCTGGGTATGATGACAATCCCCTACCGAGTGACGGAGCACAGTCGAGAACCACAGCCATTTGGGCCCAATGAGCTGACGCCTGTTCATCAGCGCTGAAGTAATGATCTACGTGGTGAGAGTCCTGAATTTTCACCTTTATCGACTTCTTTTAGAACCTCAACTGCTGTGATTGGGTACGCAACCGACAGACAGCTCAGGTCACTCCAGCCAACATTGTAGAGAACCAGCCGATGCTACCAAGACTTTCCACGGCTAAAGCCACAAGGACGCGGACAACGGGCTTGAACACTTTGAACGCGTCGCAAAGGCTAGCAGATATGGGGAAAATCGCAAACTTGAAAGTATTTACTTCGTGCTAGAAGATAGCGCACGAACGTGTTATGAAAACCACGAAGCTGCCTTCTGGTCGTGGGATGACTTTCGACGGGAGCTGCTCGCTGCTTTCCCGAACACAGACCGCAAAGAGAGAGCTGAAGCTGCACTCAAGACAAGAAATCAGCACAATAGTGAAAGTGCCGCCATGTATGTGAAAGATATATCTCGCCTATTCCGCCGAGTCGATCCAAATATAAGTGAAGACAGGGAGCTGCGTCATCTGATGCGAGGCGTGAAGTGAGAACCCTTTGCGGGACTGATTCGGAGCCCGTCACCCACCGTCACCGAGTTTCGTTCCGAGGCGACTACGATGGAAAGGACACTACAACAGTGAGCAAGGTTATACAATGGTGATGCAATCATCTCTTTCACTGACATGGTGCCACCCGTATTCCATAACACCATAAAAGCACTGTGCGAGCTAGTGCGTTATGTTGTGCGAGAAGAGCTCCGGAAGCAGCACCCTGAGCAGAACGCTCCAATGCTGTCGTCTCTGGCCGACGTGATCTGTGAGGAGGTCCGGCAGGTGGTACGCGAAACTTCGAGCAACGCACTACCAGAACCACCACTACAACAGCAGACGAGAATGGCGTATGCCGATGTGCTACTGCTAGGATCTCGGGCACGTGCAGACGTCGCGGTGGCCACACCTATGCAGTACCCGATGCCGCTGAGCACCCTGCAGCCAACGCCCGAGAGGAGACTCACGAAAAGCGATCTCTGGCGCACTCCCGACGGAATACCGTTTCCATACCACTGTGGGGAGCCTGGTCACCTCTACCGAACGTGCCACTACCGCCAGGCAGGACCACGTGGCTTTCCTGTCAATGCACCTCGACCACGAATTGGTGCGTTTCCCTTCGAAATCGAAGCATACCTGTAAAGTTGTCAAAGCTCAAGTGGCTTCCAACGACACCAACCTCGAGCAACGACCATAAGTCACCTAGCCCCTGACCTTCAGCAAGCTCCACAAGGTCTCGTTCCCCAAGCCCGCGTCGGGAAAACTAGAGTCAGCTACCTGTGGAGGCAAGGCCGCTGTCGACGCTGATGCAGAAAAACCTCCATCGCTGACTTTGAACGACGACCGACTAAGAAACAGGTGCTTCGATAGTAAAGTTGCTTCCGATTTACGTGTGTTCTTTGACAGCTACGAAGTCATCGAACTGGTAGATACAGGCGCAGATTATATTGTTATGAGTAGCCAACTTTCTAAAATACTGAAAAAAGTGCTGACTCCTTGGAAGGAACCTCAAGTTCGCACAGCAGGAGGGCACCTCATCGACCCAACTGGAATATGCAAAGCAAGAATCGGAATACGGGGTTTTACGTAAATCGCCCGTTTTAATGTGCTGCCGGGATGCTCAAGAGAATTTATTATCGGCATAGATTTCTTAAAAGCTAATGGCGCTGTAATTTAACTTTCGGGAATCTTCCATCTCATGCTCGTCTAGGCACGTGATTGCTACCTTTGAAACGGAAGAAAACGTATATGACCTTTGTATTGCAGAAGACGGTGTCATGGTGCTGCCAACATTGAGCATATCTATCGCAGTAACCAACAAAGCATTCAGTAAATTCGAAATATTTGCTGACAACACTGCCCTAATACTCCAAAAAGGATTTGCATGGCAAGAGGCCTTGTTAAGTTACGTGAAGGATGTACGAATGTTCTACTCACAAACTTTGGAAATGAGGTACAGCATGTTGCAAAGGGAACCATCATCACCAGTCTGAATGATTTCGTCCAGGTTACGGAGCTGCGCACTTTTGAAACAAATTAGTCTGATTTGCAAGACATGGAGTCTGTCCTTGAAACCATCCACATCAAAACGGGGCTACTACCAAGTCAAAAAGAGCAAATAGAGGGTCTTGTAAGAGAAATCGCGAAACATTTCTTGTTGTCATCTGAAGTTCTACGCCCTCCTATCTCCCCCCATTGCATTATTGTCGACGAGTCAGTGAGGCCAACATACCACTATCCCTACCGAGTGTCACCAAGAGAAAGAGAAGATATTGGTAATCAGGGTAAAGAAAGGCTCAAGGATGACGTAATCTAGCCTTTATCAAGTCCATTGGCGTCACCTATTGTTCTTGCGGAAAAAAAAAGACCAAGCCCTACGTATATTCAGTGATTACCGGAAGCGCAACGCCGTCACCAAACGGGATTTTTATTCTCTTCTAAAAATCGACGACACTCTGGATAGGCTGCGAAACGCCAGGTATTGTTCCTCACTGGATCTTAAAAGTGGATATGGGGAAATAAAAGTCCGGAAAACAGATTGCGAAAGGCCAGCGTTTGTAACAACAGACGGTTTATTTGAGTTAAAAGTACTCCCTTTCGGCCTTTGTTCATCACCCACCACATTCCAACGAATGATGGACACAGTTTTTTGCGGCCTAAAATGGCAGTCGTGCCTGGTTTATCTCGACGACGTTGTAGTCTTCTTTGCAATCTTCGAGCGACATTTGTAAAGGCTCCGGGTTGTGCTCGCTGCTATCAAGTCGGAGGACTTGACCATAAAACCACAGAAATTTCGTTTAGGCTTCCGCGAGCTCCTTTTCTTGGCCATGTCATCAGTGCAGAAGGCGTCCGCCCAGACCCTAAAATAACTGAGGCCGTAGCGAAATTTCCTAAGCCGACAGACAAGAAGGCTGTTAGGCGATTTTTGGGTCTCTGTGCTTATTATCAACGGTTTGTTAAAAATTTTTCACAAATCGCTGAACCACTGACGTGGCTGACGAAAGATAAAATGCATTTCATGGTTTGCCAAACAAAATGATGTCTGAAATAAACAACGAAAGTGTCTTCAAGGCCATCCTGTTCTGGCGCATTTTGACGAGGAAGCGGAAACCAATATCCACACAGATTCAAGCAGTTAAGGTCTTGGGACCGTGCTCATCCTATGGCAAAACGGACAAGAACGAGTCATTGCGTATGCGAGTCGCACTCTGTTGCAAGCTGAGATGAACTAGAGAGCGACCAAGAGAAAATGTCTTGCGGTAGTATGGGCTATCAGCAAGTTTCGACCATATTTTTATAGTAGGCTTTTTCGAGCTGTAAGCGACCATCATTCGCTATGCTGGCTGGCTAATCTCAAGGACCCATGTGGACGGCTTGCACGATGAAGCCTGTGATTACAGGAGTACGATGCCACGCTTATGTATCAATCAGGTCGCAAGCACAGTGACGAGGATTGCTTGTCACGTGCTTCGATTCAACCTGCTGCTTCTGCTTCCACCGAGGAAGGTGAAGATTTTGTTTTCTTGGGAGCTGTTACACCGTCAAAAATGGCACATCATCAGCAGTCCGACCCTGAGCTACTCCTCTTGATCAATTACCTACAAAGACAGTATGTCGATGTTTCACGACCTTTTTCCCGCGGCTTGTCATCGTTTGTCCTACGAAACAACATCCTGTATAAAACGAACTTTGACAACAATACAGCGACATTCCTGCTTGTCGGTCTTCACTTCTGCGACCAGATATTTTGGAAGCTTGCCATGACGATCCATCAGCTGGGTATTTAGCAGTAAACAGAACGATAGCCCGCATCCGCTCTAAATACTACTGGCTGAAGTTGCTCAGCTCTTAAGACACTATGTCAGAACTACTTGCCGGGACTGCCAAAAATTTAAAACCCCACCGCTAAAACCAGAAGGTCTCCTTCAACCGATAGAACCACCAGAGGCCCCACCAACACAAGTGAGAATTGACTTACTGGGCCCATTTCCTACGTCGTCATCGGGAAAACAGTGGATAACATTTGCGACCAACTATCTAACCCGATATGCCCAGGCACATTTTCCGCAGGAAACCTCGAGGCCTTGTTCACGAAGATAGCATGACGTCGTTGTAGCAGCCTTCTGAAGGCGGGTGCGAAGATGAGGCCTTTTCACACCTGATGTCCAAATGCAGATGTCATCAGCATAGACAGAAAGTTCTACAGTGCTAGGTAGCTGCTCGACTAGAACAATGAGAGTTAGGTTGAAAAAGGTAGGGCTTAGCACTCCTCCCTGAGGAACTCCTCGGCTGCTGTAATAATCAGGTGTTGGGCCATTCGCTGTCATCACGTAAAATGATCTCAGCTGTAAGTAGCTGTACACCCACATATATATCTTGCCACCAAGACCAACTGTTTCCAAAGCACTAAGGATGGCTTCATGGGTGACATTGTCGTAAGCCCCCTTAACGTCTAGAAACAGGGCGGCGCACAGTCTCTTACAGGCTTTCTGGTGTTGAACATATGTCACCAGATCAACAACGTTGTCGATTGACGAATGGCCGCGCCTGAATCCGGTCATAGATACTGGATAGATTTTGTAGTGCTCTAAATACCACTCCATTCGTGTTGAATCATTCGTTCCACCGTTTTTCCCACACAACTGGCAAGTGCGATAGGACGATATGAGGCAATATCCAAAGGAGATTTACCAGCCTTTAGAAGTGTAATGAGGCGACTTGACTTCCATGCCTGGGGAACCGTACCAGTCTGCCAGGAATCGTTGTATAGGCGTAAGAGTGCCTTCCGAGCTTCGTCTCCATGATAACAAAGGGCACGATAGGTAATGCCGTCAGGACCGCGTGCTGAAGAACGTCTGCACAGAGCCAGTGCCGCCTCTTGCTCATCCATAGAAAACTGGCCTTCCATACGGGGATCACGTGAGGGCGGTAGGTTGTCAAATGTTCCCGTTCTTGATACTGTGAAATTGAAATCACCGGCAATTCTTCTACAGAAAGATTCTGCGACGTCAATCTCTCTGCATCGAAGGTGAAGTGCCAGAGATGTAAACGGGTGTCGCTGACCCAAGGTTGTGCTCAGACCCCTGACAGTTCGCCATATCAGTGAGAGGGGCTTTCGTGGATCCAACGACTCGCAAAAGGATGTCCAACGTCACCTAGCCAGTTTATCCATGTGCCACTGCATTTTCTTTTGAATGCGTCTAGCCAGCCTCAAACCATCCATGCACTTTGTCCGTCGGTACTTTCGTTCTGCACGACGGCGTATTGCGCGAAGTTTCTCAAGCTCGATGTCGAAATCAGTGCGCTTGTGACTAGTCAAATGTGTATGCGTGGTATTCTGCAGGACATACTTTATTGAGTCCTCTAGGTTATATGATGAGCCGTCGGTACGGCAGTCTTCCATTAACATTTTGAATTTCGGCCAATCGGTGTACTTGAGGCCTCTTGAGAACTTGGAGCTGGTGAAACCTTCTATACACAGGTAAGTTGGTATATGGTCGCTGCCCCGCGTTTCCAGATCCGAAAACCAGTGCACTTTCCTGGTAAGTGAGCGAGAAACCAATGTAAGGTCCAGGCAGCTGCTATAGGCTGATCCGCGTAAATATGTAGGGCTTCCATCGTTACAAACGCAGAGTTCGTGCTCCGAGGCTAAGGACACCAATTTTCTTCCTCTAGAGTTGCCCCGGAGCCTCCCCATAGGAAATGGTGGGCATTGAAGTCGCAAGTGATCACCCATGGCCTTCGAGTCAATGTCAGAATACCGCGTAAGCGCTCGCAGTCAAGCTTGATGGAGATAAGTAAGCTCCGATAATCGTGAAAGCAACCTTATCCTTCTTCACAGTAAGGCACACATACTGATTCCCTTCATCAGGCGAGACTCTGTGGTGAACGCAAGTGAGGTCATGGCGCATGAATACAATAACTTTGCTGCAGTCTCTGTGAGTGGAGGACATAAAGCACTCATATCCTGACAGCTTGATTGAAGCACACAGGTTGGGTTCACAAATCACGATAATGGGGAAGCGGTTCACAAATACAAACTGTCTAAAGTCAGACATGCGCGACTTCAGTCCTCTGGCGTTCCACTGAAAGACAGATGCATTCTTGACTTCCGCTCGAAATGACGGTGCCTCGCTGGCCATGGTTTTACCTTAGAGCTGCAAGCACCGGAATCAGGGTGTCCAGCACGTGCAGTGCGGTCTGCGCAGCCGAAGTCTTCATATTACTCAGTAGGGCACGCTTGGTACTCATCAGCGATTGCAGCAAGCTTATCACTTGATCTTCATTCATCGCATCACTGGTTTGAGGGGTCGTCGAGGGCGGCGGGATTTGATGAAGCTCCGAAGTAGGTTAACGTCGTGGAAGAGAGGGCCACTGTTCGGAAGGTGCGACTGCTGTCCCTTTCTTCTGTTTGGCAGTATCCGTCTTCAGTGAGCTCGGTGTTTGTGGGTCAGCCTCTTTGATAGAGGATGAGATCTCTCTATCGGTAGAGCCGTTTTTTCGTGATGGTCTTCGCTGTGCGTTGAATTGCCCCGCACCATACGCCTGAGTACCGCGTGCTCGTTTCGCACCCGCGGGCAATCTTTGGATGAGGCCTCAAGAGCGCCGTGGCAGTTTGGACATCGTAGCATGGTGGCACTGCAGGCGTGTTTTGAGTGAGACTCAGCGCACTGCGGACACACAACTTTGTTCTCACAGACACCTTTTACGTGTCCCATCTTGAAGCACTTGTAGCATTGCAGTGGCTTCGGTATGTAAGGACGCACTGAGTGGCGAACATGACCAACTTTGACATACGAGGGAAGGCTGTCTCCCTCGAACACAAGCCTCAAGCAGCGTGAGTTGCCGAGTCTGGTAGTGTGCGTGATGCGGGTGCCTTCAGTCGCTGGCTTTATTAGTATTGGCCGATCATTAGCTGAGATGGAAAGATCCACATCATAAATGACGCCTACAGTGCCATTACAACCTGTAGTGACCATTGACCGAACTTTCATGTTGCCGATTTCTGTTATGTGCCGAAGGCTTTGCAGTGCGCTACGGTGCATAACGTCTGCAGCAAGGACATTCTTTCGTGCATTGATTCTCACGTCTTTGATCTCATTCGGCGCGGTTTCCTCGAGAAGCACAGAAAGAACTTGCCTGTTGAGGAGTCGCAAGTTAGATGCAGGGTCTTCGGGCATAAACAGCATGGTGTGCGGCCACCGCTGTGGGGCAGTCTTAACGGTGGAAACACTTGTTGACGATGCCGTCCGCAGCAGTCTTCATTTTGTAGATCGATTCATGACGACCGTGAAGTCATCATCCGATGACTCAAAGCCGTCCGAATACAAATCGGTTGCCTCACTGTCGGTGTCGCTCGACGCGTTGCTACGCTTCCTGGACGACGAAGTCCGGCGCGACGGTTGCACGCCTGGAACATTCTCAGGTGTGTCCTGAAGCATCACCGCAAAGGAGGGAGCGGCAGCTCTCAGGATTTCCAGGAAAACAAATTGAAAATACTGAGACACGGGCACAAGCGTTCTGTGGGAGAATCATTTCGTCGTCGTCCGCCACACAAACCAAAAGGCGCCGACCTGATGAATTGAATAATTATATTGACGCACACCAGTCATAAGAAAACGACGGCATATCATTCTAAAGCGAATGTTCTTACCGAACGACTGAACAGAACGCTGGCTGATATGTTGTCAATATACGTGGATATAAAACACCGTACTTGGGATAAAGTATTACCCTATGCAACATTCGCCTATAAAACCGCGATGCAAGAGATGCAACACGGATGACGCCATTCCAACTTGTTTTTGGCCGGACGATAACGACACCTTTAGATGCATTGTACCTATTGACGAGACGTCCGAGAATGACTACGATGTTCACGGCTGCATACAAAGAGCAGAAGAAGCCAGACAGCTGGCACGATATTGCATTCTCTAACAGCAGAAAACCGACGCGCATCTATACAGTCTGCGAAGAAGGGACATCCAGTACGCACCAGGAGACAGAGTATGGGTGTGGATTCCTGTACGAATACGTGGCCTATCAGAAAAACTGCTTCTCCGCTATTTCGTTCTGTACAGAGTGCTCCGCCGCGTCGGCTCGCTCAACTACGAAGTTATGCCAGAGGAACAGGATATTTCATCATGACGCCGGCATCGCAAGGAAACGGCACAAGTTGTGAGCATGAAACCGTATCACGACCGGCAATGAAACGTCGAGGACACAACGTTGTTTGACGTTAACTGTATCCACGACGAGGTGTTATAGCTACCATGCAACCTGTTCGGCACAAGCATCGGTACGATGCACTCTGGAAAGGGGGGCAATGACACAATGTGACTTCAAGTTATGCGTGCTAGCCGATACTTATGCCCTCCGGATGGTTTGCGGCGCACGAGCCTGTGGTGCCCAGCTGCGCACGAGCCGAGTTGGAAAAAAGAAGAACGTGGAGAAAGAAGCAGAAGTGAAACCCCAAGACTGCTAAGAGATTCCATTCTAATTGTGTTATTATTCTCGGGCACAAGTTCGCCCTGCCTACTTTAGTCTATTAAAAGTGTTCATTGAACTGTGCGTTACATTATTAGCGTGATTCCTTTCTCGACATCAGGCCTGCCTATGGCTTATTTTGAAGAGAGTTTCAAGTGCCGGCGTGGCTTAGTGTAGAATTTTGTATGCCATAACACGACTGTATGACGAGCATAACTGACAAGTCATAACACAAAAATCATGGCATGTATATCCCGATTCTCACGATTTGCATTTAATGGTCCTGCTTGTGTTGTGGTGTTTTCGTTCACATGACATCTTAAACTGGTATAAGTGACAAACCCTAACGTGGAAATCATGACATGCATGTCATGTAAAGCATGGCTACACGTCACACTCATGGTGCGCTCGCGGTAGTTTCCCTAGCTACACATATACCACTTTTGGTATTACCGGACGTGAATGGATGATGAAGGTATATGGCTGGTGGAAACATAACTATAACATGCGTGTCATGTAATACATGACTACATGCAACGCTCATAGTGAAGTCGCGGCCGTGTCGCTAGCTTCACATATACAAAATTTGGTGTTACGTGACGTAAGCGTATGATGAAGATATATGTTTGGTACGAACGTGATAATCATGCTATGTGTGTCATGTAGGAACATGACAGCAAACCACGCTTATGATAAGCTGACGGTCGTTTCGCTAGCTTCAAATTTACCAAATTGGGTGTTACTTGACATAAATGAACGACGAAGGTAAATAACACGTCCACACGTGATAGTCATAATATGCGTGTCATTTAAAACATGTCCACATGCTAAGCTCATAGCGTGCTCGCGTCCGTTTCGTTAGCTTCACAAATACTGAAATTGGTCTCACGTGACGTGAAAAGATACCGAAGGTAAATGACATGACCAAAATAGATAATCATGGCACGAGTATCAAGTAAAACATGTCCACATGCTACGCTCATAGCGTGCTCGCGCTTGTTTCACTAGCTTCACATATACTAAACTACGTATTTTGTGACGTGAATGCACGACGAGCACAAATGCCAGGCGCGAACACAATAATCATGTCATGGAAGGGATGTAAGGCATACTTTACGTCCACCTCGTCACCTTCTGCTACTTTCAAAGTGACATATCAACCTTCCTGAATCACGTTTCTCATTTCATCAATTGCTCCTGTACGCGGGATCTTGCAAGCTTTTTTTTTTCACATTTGTTGCGATATCGCTTGTGGACACCAGCGGCAGCGGCGGCGGAAAACAACGGCACCACACGTTACCTGTGTTCTGATCTCATAACAGCCTAAAATGTAATAATAATCGTAAATGTTTAATGTTTTTGTGGTCGAGATTAGCCAATCTGGGGAGAAAGCTAACAAGCAGCTTGACTAGCACCGTACCTACTCTACCGTATGAAAGTTAATTTCGGCGAGTGCTCACAGCAGTGCAAATTAAAATCCTTATTAGCAGGCTAAAAAAGCAGAAATTGAGAATTAATGAAAGATTGTAGCAACGGATTCTCAGTGACAATGCAAAGCATATCCATATTAACTAAAAACAATAGGTACACGTTTCAAGCACTTGTAATACTAAATTAAACATTGAATTTCGTAGAACTTGAGATTCACAAGAGGTAAACTTCGAAATACCCGATTTCCTAAAAGAAATACCCTCCGCATTGGAATAAAAATAAACTCTGAACACATAGAGTTCTAGTTATAACATTCATGCAAATCAGCAAAAAAGGAATGAAAGAAGCAGGAAAACTGTCAGAAAGAAATGGCATTTCCAATCGACAAGTTTTGATGTATCAAAACGTTTTTGAATAAATTTGACGCGCATGGTCAGATAATGAAAGTTTTGTTATCTGTAAATAAACGCTACATTCAAGCGGTTTTTTAATAGGTCCTATATTGTGTGGGTCGGGCATAACGCTTAAACGCTTGCGTCTACTGAATACATGCCTATTTTCAAATGGATTAGATTTGAGTGTGAAAGGGAGGAAATGTCGAGAGAGTAGCAAGAAAAAAAGTCAAACAAATTTTTGAAAGGCTATTTATGCTCGGAGTTGGGTGGTCTCGCCACACCTAGTAGCCCTGAACTCGAGCTGATAAGCCAAGCCTTTTTCGTAAGCTGTAGCATGTCATGGGCATTTGTGCTTGTGATCTGAACCTCCCGCTGGTGATTAAACAAGCGTTCTTGGTAAATTATCGTTACATTTCTAGACCATGTTGTGAAGAGTGTTTACCAGGTCTGTTGCTTATGTTCCGGCTCCGCCGTGGTGGTCTAGTGGCTAATGTACTCGGCTGCATACCCGCAGGTGGCGGGTTCGTATCCCGGCTGCGGCAGCTGCATTTCCGATGGAGGCGGAAATGTTGTAGGCCCGTGTGCTCAGATTTGGGTGCACGTTAAAGAACCCCATGTGGTCGAAATTACCGGAGCCCTCCACTGCGGTGCCTCTCATAATCATATGGTAGTTTTGGGACGTTAAACACCACATATCAATCAATCAATCAATCAATCAATCAGTCAATTCTTATGTTCTAGCATACACAGCACGCAGCTGAGCACCATGGAGATAAGTGCTTACTTGAAGTCAGTGCGGTATGATGGCTTCTCTGTTTACAACTATTCGTCTTAAATGGAGCATAGAGATAAATAATGCTATTCGATGAGCACCATATAATTTTCCAAGTAAGACAGGCCGGGTGCAGACTTTGCTGTGCAAGAAGCTGTTTCTCTTTTTATTCGTTGTTGGCTTGGTGACAAACTCAATCAGAGTACGGAATTTGAGAATATTGGAAACTAGCTGGTATTCATCCCCAGACCTCAGTGGAAATGTTGGTGCAAATTACGAGTATGAAAACTCGACTAAGTGCTTGTAGCTGCTGTTACAATGAGGTTTACTGTATTAACGAATTAGTTGGTTTGTAATAGAACTTACGCTTGCATTGTTTGCAAGATCGTGAACTTTTCCTTTCAGAACAAAGTACTCATGTAATTTTTTAAAATGGCGTTTGGCCAAAAAAAAAGTCCCATCGTAACTTGATACTCAGCACCAGCACGTTTGCTGCCGTAGAGGCTGGCTCACGCTTATTCCAAGCCCCGAGCCGTTACACCGAGAATCTGGGAGGAAAACTTTACGACCGCACTTTTTCGCAGTCGTAGAGTTTGGGCGAGAATCGGGGGATCACTTTCCAATCTCCCCGAGCGGCCTTCCGGCGCCATTTTTCTTCTTTAGAAGCCGGGCAAGACATGTTTTCGTTGCCTTTTTTTATTTTGCATTATCTGAAGGCCCAACAACACAAATCAAGACACACTGCTACGCCTTTGAAGCAAGCTGTGACTCTCTTGGTATATATAGTTTTTCTTTTTCCGCTTCCCAAGGTCCGCTCCCGACTGTTGAAGAGCAGCCATAACTCGTGTGCTCCTGTTTTTGTTGTGAAATGTTTCATGTCTTTACTTCTGTACTAAAATGCCAGCGAACGTTTCACTTTGTTATCTTGCCATAAAATAAAAAAAAGTTTATGGCACGTTGCTGTGCGTGTAATCTTCAAGCGTATGTGAGTATAACGGAGCTCAAATGCACACCAACTTTACACCCCTTATCTGCGGCTTCCTGTAAAAGGCCGGGTGGTTTACAGTTTTTTTTATGCTACTTTCCAGTACTTGTTGGGTGTAATTCATTTTCTAACCATACTGGCTAACCGCATATCCACTGTTGTCTTCGTTTACGTTGGACGTTTTCAATGCCTCTAAATCTGAGCCCTTTAGTGCTCTCAATAAAATTGTGCAGACCGTGTGCTTTGATGCATATCCAACGTTTGTAATACTGATGGCCTTCATGCACGTCTTTATATTGCCGCGCACGCGACTCTTGCTACTTTTCATGCAACTGGTGCAATACACGAATATGTATTTGCCTTGTGGAAGTCACGCTCGTATGTCTAGAAACCTTACACGCTGTTTTAGAATCTAGTGGTTTTGGGACGTTAAACCCCACATATCAATCAATCAATGTTTTAGAATCTTTTAATAAGCTTGATTGCTCAGGCATGAGCAGTTTATTCTTGAATGAACTCGACAGCCAGCAATCATGGTCGACTGTGCGATGCCACATGTATAAATTCTGCTGTGCCTCATGATAGATGAGATTACTTGATGACCGATGGTAGTTCTCGTTGATATCAGTGCACACTTTGAATTTCTCGAACTTCGTTCCTTTCACACTCCAGGCACAAGGGTTTCATGAAGCGCTAATCTTGAACGTGCTGAGGTTCTGCTTTCGTAAAAGCCATGACCACGTTAAAATATGTTGTCTTTTTTGTGGTATTTATTCGTTATAGCACTTTCCTTCTTACATTGATTGAAGCTTTCTTTTATATGATCGAACACATTGTGTCATATTTGAAGTCTTGTGCACGGATCCTGCACCTGTTCAGTCAGGCATTTGACAAGGTTCTCTGCCGAAGCCTTTGCTATAGTTGAGCATATACCCGGGGAAATCAGGCCCTATGCTGACAATTGCCTAATCTATCGCAGCATTCAGAATCCAAGTGACCAGGTCCTACTTTATAATCACTTTGCTGAAACTGAACTGTGGTGCACAGATTATCGAATTAAAACTCCCGTAAAATTCCATCCGTTGACTCTGGAAAAAAAACGACAGCCATTTTTTTTTTTCATATTGCATAGGCAGCAACTATCTCGTGGTTGTCAGAAGATATAAATACTTTAAGAGGACAAAGACTTGCAATCTGCGAATGCATATTGAAAGGTTTTAGGAAAGCTATGTGAAAAATTGGTTAATTAAAAGGAGATGTTTGTTATAATAACCTCAGAGTTTGCGGGGAAAGGGCCACACTGCAACATATGCTTTGGGAGTGGGCTGAAAAAGTCAACGTCACTGCCGCGGCTCCCTTCGCGATGCATATTAGGCAGGGACGAACTCCGAGGCCAATTGCTGCTGCCACCACCGCGCGAGGGCAGGGGCCGGCTTGCACCGCGGCGGCGGTCATTGTTGCTGATCGGCGGCGTCAGCGGCGCTGCCGCTGGGAGGCGGCACTCACAAGCGACGAGCTGGCCGACCAGCTTTGGGCCGTCCGACAAGCTGAAGATGCCGCCAGGATGCATGGACTTCGAGCGGTCACCTGAGGCACCGCCATCATAATCAACGGAGAGAGGGAAGGGACAGGGGTAATCCCCTCTTCCCTCACCTCACCCGATAAAACTGCCGGACTTTAAATAAAGTCAATTCATTCATTGAAAGGAGATTTGTAACATCACGGACGGCACTGCCGTCAGCCATCAAATCCATTGAGTGTCAGCTCTATATGCCTTCTGTAGGTAGCAGAGTGGAGCTACTGTTTTCCAAGTACCAGAGCACTATCATTCGTCAAGTACAGTCACGTCAAACTCCGTGCTGCCGAGGAAAGGCCAAATCGCCGCTAGTACCAGAGCTCCGGAGGCGGGGTGCTTCCTTATTGAACAGCCAATAGAACCACTGTGGGTTTATCACGTGCTTCTACCACGTCACTGAGCAGCCTCAATTTGCAGGGGTGCGTCTTTTCTACTGCAGCGCATCTCTGCTAGCTTAAAATTAGCAGTTCATTTCTTTTACCGGTACAGCCGTGACCCATTGCCCGAACGAATGGTCGTGTTCTTGCATGTCTTTTTGACACTGCACATTTGCGTTTCCAGCATGTGCGTCAAGGAAATCACAGATTTTACAAAACAGTGCCCCGGGAAGTGCCGTTCGTGATGCCAGTGTTCTAGTCACGATGACAAGCATAGGTTTCTCATTTGTACAAAAAGATGCACGGTGGGGTTTGGGTGGGATGAAATCTCAGTACATTAAGACCAGACGTGACGTGCGAGAAATGTATCTGTCCCCCTTGAGATCAAAATTTTAGGCGTGGTAGCACATTTCTTCTAAGATTGCACAAGATGCATAGAATGCAATGGAGTCACTCATTAGCACTGCTGAGTTACCTGTGTCTGCGGAGGGGAGGGGGATATAGCAAGCTATCTAGCCCATATTCCGTGCTTATAGACCCCAAAATAATGATTTCTGGCACAACTATCGACAGTCATTATTTACATAATACACTAACGGATCATCCTCCTCTATTCGAAGAGTCCTGTCGGCTGTGACAATTATTGTCAAATCCGAGTTATATATGGGACACGGCAGAACGCACCAGAAAGATCAAACAAGGACTGATGGTATTCTCATAGTCAACCAGACTGCACATATTTTCAAAATTTACGACATAGGGCGTGTTAACCAAGTGCTTGCTGCGCTTCTGCCTTGTTTGTAGTAAATTCTAGTGAATTGCGATTTGGGAGCGCTTTCCTTCAATCTCAACAGTCCCGGCCATCTGGTAGAACTAATGAGAATGTCAACGACGCTGTTTCGCAGTGCAGGTTCAAAAACCCGTTATTTAAAAAACACTCTGTGTATACCTCTGGTGTCATCGTACGTGCTGTAGTTATGACGCCCGTACTGCAGCCATCAGTGGCGCCACCTCTTTTACGCCACTCAGGATACTCATATCAATGCCGAATTTTTTAATTACTCTTATTTTGCAATTATCCACTCGCTGAGGGTATGATTTAAAATAAATCGTTTTGTTTATAAACACTAAATTCTCCATGTACACTTATAAAATATTTAGGTTTTAACGTGCTAGGACAACGATGCGATTACCGGGTTCACCGCAGTGAAGGAATCCGGAAATTTCAGGCACCTGGCGTTCTTCAAATTGTATTGATATTGCTCAGTACGTTGACGTTCAGTATTTCGCCTCTATCGAAATGCATCAGTTGGGACCTGGATTGAAGTCATGACCATCGAATCATTCATGTTGGCTTCACAGCCATTGCAATCTGTCACTCTGATCAGTTATATTGATGAGACCCATCGCATTCTGCAACGTTCCAATATTTCATTTTTCCCAATGTCATCAAAAGCAAATCGCTAACGATAATTCCACAGATGAGCGTAAAGCCCCAATGAAAAGCCGTAGCCATAAAAGGCGATTGAAAGCCTCGAATTGATCACTAGTACAGGCAAGATAGTAGTCCATCTATGATGTCTTTTTTGGTTTTTATATTAAACCTCCATGCACACAGACTCGGGACAAGGCCAACTGGGAGGCGAACGCTTTGAATCGCAGAACGTGCCCCAGTTCCAGTCTGGGACGAATAGCATTTGGGACAGAATTGAATTAGGTGCCAGCGTACTGGTGCGCACAGAAGAGAGAGAAGTCATTAATCATCCGAATCTTGTATCTGACTCTCTTTTGTACCACCAGAGACGTTCCTAGTACTCCCGAAAAAATATTAATCTACATATGCCAAAGTCTGCCTTTCTAAAGCAGAAGACGACAGACAGGAAGCAGAAAGGGTGCGGGATACCATGTTTTTGAAGGACTCAGACTACAGCAGCAAAAAGGCGTACGGCAGGAAGCCACCGAGTTGAGGCTGCATTACGCACGCCAAGGAGCCTTCCAGCGGGCGTATTATTATGCGCCGAGGCGTCTCGAGCCGAGAAGCAAGCTTCGGGCCGAAAAAAAAAAGTCAGGACAAAGAGTTCGCCTAGTTTGTCGACATAGCTTCTGCCCTGGAACACTAAAAGAACAACAGTGCAAACGGGATCGAGAAAGTATAAAAAAAGTGTACTCCTTTCAACTGTATTCTGGGATACAGTGCGGGACATTCGTCAAAAGCAAACATTCCGACGACGGGTTCTTGCTTCACCACTAAGTGAGAGCAAGACGTGAAGAGGTGGTGTGTAAGTGATGGTAGGAAGAGCACAGAACACGGACTGCATTGGACGCCGACAGAAGCTAGAACTCATTATTCTACACGTGGGTATCGCACAAAAGAAGGGGACGTTAACAAGCACATCTGTAAGTTCCCGCACCCCTTCACGCCTGTGTTTGTGAAGTGTTCAGTTCTTTTTATTTCCGAGAAAAGAATGAAGAAGAAACCACTCTGCCTTACCAAAGAGCAGGCGAGGGAAAAGTTTTTGTTTTTTGCAGAAAGCAGTTTGCTCCTGCTAGAAAGGGGCCGTCCAATGAGAACCGAGACGGTGATCTTTCGGTGGCGGTCGATAGTTAGCTAACGCAATTTATAGCGTGGCTCAAAGAAGCCCCTGCCTTCTCGGACGCCGGCAGGATTTCTTGCCCTTCCTTGAAACGAGGGTTCTTGTTCATCAAATCGGGCCTCCATCAGATTCTAGTGTGCTCTCAGATCAAACAGACTGCCTATGTTTTTGGATGCCGTTTTTTGTGCCGAGTTGGCAACTCGATTACACCTGATTGCGTAACAATCCAGTGCGCTTCTACCCAACAAACCTCTCGTGGAATGCTTAAATCTTAACTCTTTCTTTGTTTGTTTTTCTGCAATTGATGACCTCATTGAAGCTCTGCTCAAGAAGCAATGAAAAAAAACAGTAGTGACCACAGGAATTTGGCAACTAAAATGGGGTCGAAAGAATATTCACCGGAATTGTATAAAAGAGCGATGTGCTTCGTGTGGTGCGATACTTAGGAAGTCATCCAAGCTGTTGTGAAGCGTGCAATTGGTTTCAAAATTACATGCTTAGCGTCATTTCTGAATACCTTATCATAGCAGCGTAGCCTAAGTTTCTTTAAATGGAAACTTTTCCATCTTAAATGAAGTATATTGACGTCCTAATTAGTATTATTGTCAAAATCCGGAAGTTCACATTCAGGATATAAAATTATGGTGCGAACACAAAAAGTTGCCCCTAATTTACTCTACGCACGGTAACTAATGAGTCAGTGCATTCTGCAACATGGTGATTGTCAGTTAATGCAGACGCACGCTGACTATCTTGTTAACTACGGACATGCCTTTTTGACACACTTACACTGTCAAGGCTACGGCTGAAGAAAATCTGGAGGTGTGATACAATCTCTATCCGCAAAATTGGGCATACCGTGCGTGGTAATGCAGTCAACCATTTACGGCAGTTCTGCTTATCAATTATCACTACTCTTAAAACAAATGTGATTCCTATTACCGTCTTTGCCTAGATGGTGCCTGCATCAACCCAAATCGCTCCCTAGTATACATTGAAATTAGGAGCAAATGAAGGATATCATTGGTTGCTTTTAAACAAGTCACGGCATTCTAATAAACTTGAGCTTCGCAATTCTCGAACCCCCATTTACAAAGAATGTTTAGTTCTGAATACAGGTTCGACCTCTGTCGTAATAATAGCAGCAAGATGAATCTCATTACAAGTTTGAATGTTTCACGCAACATCAACTGCAGCTGCTGAACAAGTATCCCTCTGTGCTGCGCTTCAACTTGTCATATAGAAGAAACCTACTCAACTTCAAATGTAGCGCAAAAATGACACGATCGACACCAGAACCACACAATGGCTTGTCTATTTTTTTTTGTTGCAGTGTATTATGAATTTGAGCAACTACAAACTACACTCTAAAAAATATCGAGTAAAAAGAGCGTCTTTTTGTCCCACAACAATAATCGTCATCGGGCTTGCGTGCGCTTCCTTTCTTGAAAACTCGGCGCTGGCCACTTTCCTATCGAGAATGCAATGTAACCCTGATAATGGGCATGTCGATCGTGACCGGAATGTACCGGGCGCGGGGCGATAGCGCAAGGATGGAATGCAATATAGATGACGATTATTGTTGTGGGAGAAAAAGACGCCCTTTTTACTCGCTCTTTTTTAGAGTGTAGCCGAAGAACCAGTCCTTCTGCAAGGGACACATAATTTGGGGTTTTTCTTCGCCGATAGCAGAGAAGGCCTCCAAACTCTGCCTTTCAAGTTACATCAAGGCTCACATGAGCAGCTCGTATGAGACCTCAGGTAAGTAATTATAAAATAAAAAAGAGGGCACAAAGTAATATTTCAGCAGTTGCACAGTCACTGTGACGTTTAGGGAAATGACCGAATGGATGCAGGAGCCCGACTCGCCTATGAAGCTTTAAGCAGTGTCACATTCCCCTTTCTTAAACAACCCCACAATATAACTTCGTGTGCTAGCCCGTCCTCTAACTTTAGGCCTCTGGATTTCGCCGAAGTTTACGTGCCCAGCGCTAGATAACCTGGACGCTGATCCCCAACAGCGTGCCCGATCCAGCTTATCATGACTTGACTGTACCCTGTTGGTCCGTCTATGTCTTGGAGTAGCGTACTCAGCTGCCTATTACTGTAACATTAGAATGGCTGATAACCCGCCATGTGAGGTCTGCGGGTGAAGAGAAACAGTCGCGTGTCTTCTCTGGGAGTTCACCCTCTTTGACTTCGAAAGAGATGACCTCTAGCGGAGCTGGGCAACTGCCTTTTCCCAAGAGAACAAAATGGTAGGCCACTGGCATACCCCGTCTTCGACACCAGCTGCTCTGATGGCGCTGTCGCGGTTTCTTCCAGCAACCGGACTGAGTGAAACATTGGGAATGTTTGCAGACAACATTTGTGTGAGGTGATACAGTCATTACTGTTTTGTTTACTTTGTTGCCTACTGTCGTCACAATCTCCCCTTTTATATCCCATACTTCTACATCCTCTTTCTCCTTCCTTAGTTTCATCATCATCATCATCATCATCCGTATGAATGTCCCCTACGCAGTAAAAAGGCCTCTGCCATTTTTTTGCCAGTCAACTCGGTCCTGTGCTTGCTGCTGCACTTTATACCTGCAAACTTTCTAATCTCATCTGCCCAACTAACGTTTTTTCTCTTCCTCACCCCCTCTCTTTCCCTCGGAATATTTCAGTTACCCTTAGTGACTAGCGGTTATCCTGCCTACTCACTACGTGCTCGGCTCTTGTCCACTTCTTGATTTGAGCTTTAATATCCTTAACTCCAGCTTGTTCCCTGACCCACTATGATGTCTTCTTGTCTCTTAAAGTAACACCTGTGATCTTCCTTTCCATCGCTCGATGCGTCGTGCTCAATTTTAGCTTAACCCTCTTTGTAAGCCTCCAGGTTTCTGCTACATGAATAAATATCAGCAAGATGCAGCTGTTATACACCTTCTTTTCAGAGGGATATTGCGAAACTACCAGTCATGATTTGAGAGTGCTTGTCAAATGTTCTCCACCCAATTCTTATTATTCTAGTTACTTCAATCTCGTGCTTCGTCTCCGCGGTTATTACCAGTCCTAACCAGACGTATCCTTTTATAACTTCAAGTGCACTACTACCAATCTCAATGGGCTGTTCTCTTTCGAGGTTGTTTTATGTTACTATCGTTTTCTGCAGAATAATTTTAAGCCACACCTTTCTGCTCTGCTTGTCTAATTTAGTAATCATGCATTGCAAATCATCCCCTCAGTTACCTAGCAAAGCAAATGTCAACGGCAAAGCGCAGGTTATTAAGGTACAGAGTATTAACTATCATTCCTAACTCTTCCCATTTTAGGCCTCTGAAAACCTCGCGTACGGCAGTTGTAAATAGCAGTGGGGAGATCGTATCCCCTTTCCTTACACCTTTCTTTATTGGTATTCGGTCGCTTTCACTATTGAGCACTATAGTGGCAGTTTATCCTTCATAGATTTTTTACGGGATGTTTAGATATGTTTCGTCAACACTGATTCCGCAGTGTCTGCATGACTACTGTGAATCAAAATACTTCTCTTAATCTCTGAAGGCTACGTATAGTGGTTGGGTGTATTCTGAGCAGTTCTCTATCACCTGAATAATGGTGTGAATGTGGTGGATCGTTGAGAAGCCTGTTCAAAATTTTGCTTGTTTCTTTGATTGCCTGAGTTCTAATATTGTGTTAGTTTTGTTAGCAATTACGTTTATTGATTGATGTTTGAGGCTTAGCGTCCTAAAACCACCATAAGATTAGGAGAGACTTCGCAATGGAAGGCTCCAGCAATTTTGAGCTCATGGGACTCTTTAACGTGCACCCAAGTCTGAGCACACGGGCCTACAGCAGTGGTCTAGTGGATAAGGTATTCCGCTGCTGACCCACAGGTAACGGGATTGAATCCTGACTGCCACGACTGCATTTTCGCTGGAGGCGAAAATGCTGTAGGTCCGTGTGCTCAAGATTTGATGCACGCTAAAGAACTGCTCGTGGTCGAAGTTTCCGGAGATTTCTTACGAAGATTTTTGGACGTTGAATTTGACTTATCAATAAACATTTCCAAATATAGGAACGTGTAGTAAACAAAGCGCTTATATGGACAGAAGGAAGGGTTCTCTTGGCAATATGAAAAGCAGGATGGTGCGAATATGCGAAACTTCGAGTGTTAGATTCTAATAATTGGGTGTTCAATTCGATTCGCAAGCCACCTTTTATCTTCAAGATCTTCAAACGCGTCAAGTCATGAAAAGAAGTATTCAAGTCTGTGCGAATAACCACACGCAAGTGTTAAGGAAAGAAGTAGAAATTTTAAGGACTCGTTTTTCTGTGGAACACAAAATGTTATTGAGAACTAAATAGGTATTGCTGTTTGTTAGTTCTCACGAATCCATTGTTAAAATTGCGTGGAATGTTTATTCTTCACACCCCGCATGACTGCAAGATTTGACTGAGCTGTTCACACCAGCATACACTTTTCGCCAGATGTGCTTTTTCAGCAAATGCGCGTGGTGGTTCGTGAACAACCCTCGTGTCTGAATAGTGTCGTTTCTTTCCCTTTGTAGTCGCGTGCAGTTTTCACATTACTTTTTCCCCTGGTGGTACTTCAGTGTGGCATGATTAGGCTCCACGTCACGTGTCACAAGTTTTTTTCTCGAGTGTAACCTTATCAACGACACCTCTCGAATGTCCACTTCGACACGGTCCAGAATAAACATTTGCGCTAGATATTCTGAAGACGCTACCGGTACTTTTGTAGGCAAAAGAACTCCTATAACAAGTTATACATTTATGTAGTTTAAAGACGAGTCCGCATAAAGAACTCGGCAGGACGAGTTTTGCAAGCGCAAGTGTCCGAACGTATATACCCCTTATGAACGTGACTTCCATACCAGCGACTTACTGAAACCCCAGGGATGTACGTGTTCATCATTCTTCTTGGCACGATGCTATGGACGCCATGAGTGGAATATCGAGCCACCTGCTGCGTACTGGGCCTAAACTTCGTGTTGTTATAGGCTCTACAATCTAACGAATTTAAACTTTTTCTTTCAGTCGATACTTTTCAGTTTACCAGCTCATACGCTTCACCACCAGGACCTGTGTGCATAAAACACTTTACGTAAACATTGTTCGCCAAAGAATATTTCTGGGAAACCTGATGTGTGACGTATTATTAGTGAAGGTAACCAGCCAACAGCAAACATCACTAATGATATAAAATGTCTTTCTAAATCCAGTGCATAGCTTCAATTTTACTTAGATAGTTGCTCAAAGCGTTTAATGCATCGCGTTTTCACAGGAGCTATCATAATTAAATGAGTGCTATATCATCATGAAATGCTACGCACTCCTTTCATCCTCTTTCACGTATGGGAAATTCGCAACAACTGCGCGTAGCGCAACAGTCCTCTGCGCCAATACCCAGCCGTGGTCGAGCACTCCGAGTGCGACGCTACGCAACCATCGCCGGCAAAATACGGGGAAAGACTGAGCCAGCAGAGGAGCAGAAGGACATGTCTTCTGTGGAGAAGGAAGGCTGGTCACCTTGGCAACGCTTTTCGCGCTGCCTGCAATCCCCGAACGATTCATCCCAATGGAGACTAAGTGGTTTCGCGCCGCACGCTTCCCTTTGTGGTTGCTCCTCAACGGTCTATCCGTTCATCGCGCGGGCCTATTGGGCTCCGTTACTCCCTTTTCGGGTAATTTTTCCTTAGAGTGTATCAGCGCCACAAGCGGCGACTTGCGGCCCCTTCAGTTTCCCTTGGCGTGCTATAAATCGTCGTCTCTGCGTCAGCTACGCCCGTTTTGTTTTCAAGTTTGTGCGCGCGAATGCGACATGTTTGATAAAACGAACAGGGGTTCTAAATGTTAACAGTACCTGATCATTTGGTGGCGTACAGCGAGGATAAAGAATTTAAACTTACGGAGCCATTAATGTTTTAGATGGGACGAAAACTTAGACCAATGCAATGCTGCAGACCAATGTAAAGCTATAAACATAGGCCGTAACCACCGATGTATAGATGCACTTTTTCTTGCCTGCTTATTGCCGAGTAAACGATGTAATTTTAAACCCCTCACGATGCGCTCAAGTAGAACAAATGGTCGTCGAACTGAACGTGTTGCATCTAGCAATGCGTGGTCGTTTCACGAATATTTTGTGTCAGTGGTTAAGCTCTGCTTGCAGACGTCGTTCGGGCTGCTCGAGTTCATCAGTAACTTTCTCATATACTAGATATAAAGCCAACTCTAAGCTGTCTAGTAGGCCAGTGTGACGCCGTGGCATGGCTTCGCATGACCGCATAGCGTTCTCAACGCCAATAACACTACAAAAGGTATAAATATTTACATTTTCGTGGTCCGCAGTGCGCTTTGCCTAATATTAGGACGCCACGGTGCTCTGTCGCCTAAGACTGCTGGCCTGCAGCTTGCGGGATCAAATCCCAGCCACGTCAGCTGCATTTTCGTTGGAGGCGAATATGCTTGAGGCTCACGTGCTTACATGTAAGTGCTTGTTAAAGACGACCAGGTGGTCAAAATTTCTAGAACCATCCACTACTGCGTCTCTTAAAATTATATTGTGGTTTCGGGGCATTAAACAACAAGTATTAGTATTATGAGATTGTCTTTCTTACCATTTACTAACTGCGCAGTCTGCGAACTGCCCCTTTAGACAAGGGGCACGATGACAGGAAAAGAGCAGCAGCATACGAGCGAGAATTGTTGCATCTGTCGATGGCTTCCGCCAATGAATTGTTGACTGCAGTCTCGGAATCACGTCGCCGGCTCCCGCTAAGTTTCTTCAGCACTGCAAAGTATATCAGTACACTTGCTTGGAGAGTTAATTCACGACGAACATTAGCTAGAGCGTGTACTTCATAAACTTGCCTGCAGGATCACTTGCTTTACGGAGCGTACGCTAATCCAGTGTTCCCCTGATTTCTGAAGCATCGTTATGCCGTGAAATGACAAAACTTTGTTCAGGGTGCGCATTTCTTGAGTTAGATGCACATATGATTTATTGGGAAGCACTGCTAGCAACCTGACATAGCTTTAGTGAAAAGTCGGCTTTTCATTTCGTCCTTACGCCAATTACGTTCGTTCACTCTCACACCGCGGCGTCACGGGCTCAGGGCACATTCTCTTATAGCTGGTTTCCACAACAGCACTGAATGCAAAAATTATGATGGTAGAGTTTCTTATGTTTCTGAAATCCTGCAACATCTCATTACGACAAGTTGCGGGACTAAATCCCATAACATCAGCTAGCAAAGAGGTACAGGAAGAAACGTAACGATATCACGTATGTCTGGGTCCGGTCCCGTTGATACGTAATAACAACCTAATATTACCACGTAAAAATCTCTGGGTCAGGACAGGGCGTCCTGGTAACCTGAACATGACAACCTTTACCACTAGAATGTTATCTAGTGTGAGGCTAGTGTAGTGCTATTTGCGGAATTAAAGGGTGATAAATGAGATGTAATTTGGCTCTTAGAGGCTATGAGGAAAGATGAGGTCCACGCAGTTCTACAGAATGGGCACGTTTCTCACTATCCTGGCTTGGCTTACCGAAGAGAACGGAGGGAGGGGTTCCTTATTCACAGAAATGTAGCTGGTAACATGAAGAAATACTATACCACAAATAAAAGGATGTCATGTATCGCATTTAAACATAAAAAGAGACACCAGATGAAGGTGGTACAGCTTTACGTGCCTACATGCAGCCATAATGATATGTATTACTTGAAAGTTTCTATGAAGACGTAGAATTGACAATGAGCTAGGTAAAGACACAGTATACTATACTGATGGGAGATTTTAGTGTCGAGGTAGGGAAGAAGCAGGCCGGAGTTCAGGCAATACGAAATTATGGCACTGGTACCAGAAATGTCAGACGGGAGTTAGTGGAATTCGCAAAAGGCAATAATTTACAGATCCTGAATACTTACTACCGAAAATGAGGGAACCGTAAGGGGACATGAAGGAGTCCTGATGGCGAAAGTAAGAACGATATAGACTTTATACTCAGTACACAACCAGGCTTCGTGGAGGAGGTGGGAGTGCTTGGCAAGGTACGATGCAGTGACGGTAGAATGGTAAGGTCTCGAATTCGCATATACTTGAAGAAGGAACGACAGAAAATCATATGCAAGAATCGAATCAATGAGCTAGCACTGAGAAGAAATGTACAGGAATTTAGAGTCTGGCTTTAGAACAGATGCTCTGCTCTTATCGAGGAAACTGGCCTTAGTGTTGACACAGTAAACGATAATATGACGAGTATAACTAAGAAGGGTGCAGTGAAAGTTGGAGGTATGGTGGTTAGATAGGACACTAGCAGGCTGTCTTAAGAGACGAAGAACTTCATTAAGAAACGTAAAAACATGAAAGACTAAAACACAACAGAAATATAGAACTGGCAGGGCTTTCAAAGTTGCTTAATAAGCCTAAGGTATGCGATGTAAGATGTAACACGGAAAAAATTACTGGAAAGAATGCAGGAAATCTCGAAGTGATAAAGAAAAAACTTGGGATACTGAAAAATCAGATGTATGCACAAAGGGACAAAAAAGGCAACGTAACGACAAATATGAATAGAATAGTTGAAGCAGCGAATAAGTTTTACAGAGATCTGTAGCCAGGACAACCACGACGATGATGTAAGAACAAGCAGGACCCGTAGATGACATCCCAGCAGTAATGACAGAAGAAGTAAAAAAAAAACCTTGGGGACAAATAGGCAAAGCTGCAGGTTAATATGACGTAATATCAGATTTGCTGAAAGTTGATTGATATGGGGGGTTTAACGTCCCAAAACCACCATATGATGATCTGCTGAAAGTAGGAAGACAGAGTTAGAAAAACTGGCCACTACATTTACGAAGTGTCTCCTGGTGGATCTAGTACCAGAATCTTGGAAGAATGCTCACATCATCTTAATCTATTCGAAAATGGACGACAAGGGCTTGAAGAAATACAGGCGGATAAGCTTGCATTCCGTAGTATACGAGCTATTAACACAGACAATTGCTAACACATTCAACACAACATTCGAATTCATTTGTAAAGAAGGGTGTAAAACAAGGGGATATGATCTCCCCAATGCTATTTACCGCGTGCATGCAAAATGTTTTCAGAGGCCTAGAATTAGAAGAGTAGCGCATAAAGGTAATGGAGAATACCATAATAATCTGCGCTTCACCGATGACATTTTATTGCTCAATAATACAGAGGAGGAACCGAAATTCATGATTACTGACTTAGACAATGAGATCGGAAAGGTATGTCATTAAATTAATCTGCAGAAACCAAAAGTAATGTGCGTCAACCTCGGCAGAGAACAGCGCCTCCAGATAGGTAGCAGTGCTCTTGAAGTTATAAAACAGTAAGTATACCCAGGACAGGTAGCAGCCTCTGACCCGAACCACGAGATTGCAGTACCTATGAGAATAAGAATGGGGTGCAGCATTTTAGGCAAGCACTTTCGAATCATAAATGTTAGAATGCCGCAATTCCTCAAGAGGAGATACATAACAGCTGTATTTTACCGGTACTTACCAACGGAGCAGAAACCAGGAGGCTTACAAAGAGGGTTCAGCTTAAATTGAGGATGACGCCGCGAGTGATGAAACAAAAAGTGCTAGGTGTGACCTTAAAAGACGAGAAGAGAGCAGAGTGGGTAAGGAAAAAAAAACGAATGGAGGGCATCATAGCTGAAATCAAGAAAAAGAAATGGTGATCGGCAAGGAACATAGCGCAAGGGCAAGGCAACCGCTGGTTCGTCGGATCACACACTGGATTCTAAGACAAGGTGAGCGGGTGACAGTGATACAAAAAAGTTGGGTGGGCAGATGAGATTAGCAAGTTTGCGAGTATAAAGCAGCAGCAGAAAGCACAGGACCAACTTGACTGGTGGAACACAGAAAATGAACTTATGCTGCAGTCAGGCTGAAGATGATGATGCGTGAATCGCGTGAGTAAAACAAAACAACATCATGGGCTGGTCAAGTTACTAACATTTGGAACACGTATTCACGTGAATATAATCACGTAACGTCACGAAATCACACTAACGTTCCTAGAAGCCAGGTATCATCACGTAACAAGTCATGCCAGCAAAGCCGCGTCACATCACGCATCGTTAATTCACCTGAAAAAAATTATCTAACATCATGTAGTATCTAGTATCTAGGCACATAAGCTAAAGTGGCGTAACATCACGTGGAAACCCATCACCTGGCTAACAGCAATAAAATGTTAGGTACCAACATGCCACGCGACTCAAAAATCACGTACTAATGCCTAATACCAATTCACGAGAATAAAATCGCGCAACGTCACGTAGCAGCTTATCACGTGGCATAAAATTTCAGTCACAAACACCGCAACAAGTAGTTAGGGGACTGAAAATACGTAAAGTCACTTAATGGGGACTCGCTCTCTGGATTTCGTGCTGGCTGGTTGTGCCCCCGCGATCTCCCACGACAGTGCATCTCTGGCCGACCGGGCTCGCCCTACGCCATCTCCTGACGCCGACAAGAGCTCTCGCCGAGTGGTGCTTCGTCCTCGGACTCCTGCGACCGTGTCCATCTGTTTTATCTCTTCTTTACTTCCGTCGATTTCTGTCGTTCGCTGTCCCTGCGCCTCACTCTCTCCTTCCTCTCTATTTCTTTACCTTTTATTCCTATCCTTTCAATTCCTCCTTTACCCCCACCCCTCATGAGCTACTGTTGAGGTGTCATTCCCGGAAATACAGTTACGGAGCTCACTTTTCTCTTCTTTTCATTTAAAATAACTCATTCACTTCATAGCTAGTCACGTGATATATTCGTCGCGAGACTTGACACTCAGCGTCACATAATGGCCGGTCACTGCACTGAAATGACGTAACACTACGTAACGACTATTCAGTTGGCTGAAGCCACGTAACACGCAAGAAAGTTTGGTCACATGACTAAATTGTGTGAGAGCTAGGTGCGGGATATCTTTCGGCCACAAAACACGTAACAGCTATGGTCTTGCTATGTTCCCGCCTTAAACCGCGAACAAATTCATTCATGATTTATTTATTTATTTGATTTGCATACACGGATACACAAGAACAGAGAAAAAGAAGAGAGAGAGAGAGACCTACCACCTGGAGGGACACAACACCTGCTTATTCTTTTGGGAAGAAGAGATTCTTGAATGGATGGAGAATGAAGAGTCGGGTAAAGTCACGCACTGACTGTCTCTCTGGCGAGGACACCACAACCGCGACACTTGGGGGAGAAGGGAGAAAAAGGTAAATAAAAAATTAGAGGGGAGTGAGACGCGATCTTTTGCGAGGAGAGGAAGATAGGAAGAGACAAAGAGGAAAGAAGAGAGGGACGCAAAGCAGAAGATCGGCGAACAACTAGTGATCAGAATAAAATCATAAAACCTCACGTAACAACCACTCGTGTGACATCTTCCAGCCAAAACCACGTACCGGTTAACTCAAGGGTTAGGTGTTCCCGCGAAGAACCACGTACCTGGTAGTCGCGTGAGATGCTCTCACGAAAAAATCACGTTACGGCTAGTGACGTGCATAGAATTACGTGACGCTACGTAATTAGAAGTCTCGTGGCTAATGATCGCACAGCATCGCGTCACTGCCAAACAAGTTTCTGAAATCGCGCGACATTATATAGCGACTGCTGACGCGACTGTGATCACGTAGCATCGCGGCACATGTTTCCGCCAAAACCACGGCTACAGTGTGGGGAGCCGACCAAAGCCGTAGAAGAGGAATAACCGCTAATAGGCATATAATCCTAGGCAAAAACTTATAATATCCAGCGATAGCCTGGCGTACGTTGCAAGCGAAATCTGGATAGATCGATCATTAGCTTCAAATTGCAGTCTGCGTGATCAGATCAAACTGTGCGCTTTTAACTGGTACTTCACAGGGCCGGTACGATATCGGTTATAATGGCGGATGTTGCATAGACCCATGCATCGTCCTACCTGATGACTGCTGTATTTGTTGTGTTAATGAATATATAGGCCGTAAATTCAGGCAATCTGTTTTACAAGGGAAACTATAGCTAACGCACACGTGGTTCAGATACAAATTGCTTTCTACATGGGCCCAAGGTCAGGTCACTGCAGTTGGAGAACGTGGCTATGCCATTACTCTCGCTATTCAATACTATAGCTGGAACGCAGTTATGAAACTCTGCATTCCTAAATATTATAGGGGCTCTGAAAAACTTTTACAAGTAACCACAAAATAAATTCACTAGAAGAGCTTGTTGCCTCACAAATTCAACCCCGCGAAAATTCAAAAAATCCATCCAACGCGAGTGCAGCTACAAAGGTTTGTGGCATGCTGCAATTCCATTCTCTCTTTTCTCGTCCTGACGAAAGCGCTGGAAGCTAAGCAGGGAGGGACTGCAGGGACAGAGAAAAACGTCACGCATGTCCCGTGACCTTGAGCACTTTTTTTTCATTTTTTTCGAATGCGCGGCTTTCGAAGTGTGATTACGCGTGCACGCGTGGACGAATAGAGGCCTCCCGCGGTGATCTCTGCAACGGGCAAGCACGCCATCTTCAAATCAGCCAATGGCTTATAGATGGGTCGTTGACGTGCGATTTTCGGGCAGATAGCGTGATTTCTTGAGAGATGAGAAAGCGATTTTTAGCTGACTTTGATTATTTATTGGGAATTCCAGGCCGCTTGCTGTGCTATAATATTTGGCTTTCCTGTTGTCGGGAGCCTCTACTACCAATCGGCAGCGTTTTCTGACCATGCTCAAGTAGTGTTACACGGACCCTTTATTAATAAATACAATCACAATCATACACTACTACTACTACTACTACTACTACTAATAATAATAATAATAATAATAAAAATATTGTAAGAAGAAGAAGAAGAAGAATCTAGGGCCTAACATGAACTGAAATTGCACGGTACAGGGACCTCCATTTAAACGCAACCACCACAGCGCGGATTCAACTTGCTACCTATATAGCGTAAAATGTTTTACAGGGTACACTGGTAAAAATATAAGTGCATTCGTTGAGTAAGGCAATTTTCGAAAATAAAAGCAAAATGGAAGACGACAAGAAATTAAATATTATGAGAGTTTCTTATAGCAATAAAAAATATAAAGGCATAAAGAACGCGCTCATTACACAGGAAAGTGGCGTCAAAGGTACAGCCGTCTTTCGGCAAGACATATCCGCGAAAGTAACCTCACGCTGTGAATACTTTATCATTCATTTGATACAAAGTTCAGCAGTGATTTCCATTTCTGGTTATCTGATCGGGACGGCCTTAGGCTCTCCCTTAGTCGAGTACTAAGTACTTGAAATCGTTAACTACTTTTTCTAAACACACAGCAGATATTTCTTTTCCACTTAGCTTTCACCCTCTCATATTACTGGTCTGCCTACCAGTAAAATGGGGAGGGCTCAGTATGCCAAACCTTGATGTAATGCACCGTGTGTTGGCTCTCAAAAACACCTTTGTACTTTTAGAAAAGTCATCGTATCGAGGCAGGCAACTCGTAGTGTATCTGCTAGGTACCTCTAGAAGGCTTTTTGGCTTAACAAACGAAACGGGACCAGCTGCTGAACAGCCACCGGCGTATTACACGCATGTGATAAAATGTTTGCAACAATGGCAAAACGATTTTCCAGTTCAAGAATTGATGGAAATGTCTCCCACCGACATGAGTGAACGAATAGCATTTAAAAGTCTAACTGAGGAACAGTGACAGAAACGCCGCGTGAAAAGACGTTGGACTCTTACAAACACATCCCTCCCCTCCGAAGTCCGTGATCTAAACTGGCTTAGGGAATGGAAGGCTTTACCAACGGCCGACCGCCTTGCGGCGTGGGGCGTGGCGCCCTCCACCACATGCCCGCAATGCGGCCGCGTGAAAACGCTATACCATGTACTTCTTGATTGTACAGTATCACGCACCTTTTGGAGCATGGTTACTAGTATGTTCCAAATAGGTATGCAGTTGAAGTATCGTCGCAGGGATAACTTTGTCGAACTCTTATTGGCTATCGGTGCCTTCGTATTATGGAAGCGCAGGGGACTGGTCCATCTGAGGGGACGCCCTCAAAGAGCCATGTTTCCTCTGCTACATCGTTTAAAAAACGTAATGCTTATGCATCTCAATGAATAACTAGTTATGCTGGGAAAGAAGGCTTTCTTCTGACGCTCTTCTACGCGATTTATTATTGTAAAAAACAACAGAGTGTCCATGCTTTTCCTTCCCTACTGTGGAGGTGGGCTAAAGCTTGTACCACTGTGAAATTACAGTGCGTATTTTCCTTTTATTCATTAGAAACATGTTTTTTGTGCGATATTGTTCTTGAGCATTAGAGCAAAGTGTCCTGACAGGTGAATGCAAAAACACCACCTTGCGCTGTAAATGCCCCCCCCCCTCTTGTTTGTTTTTATAGCCTTACTGTTTGTATAAGTTTAATCATCTCGACGTTCACGAACGTCCTGTTCTTGTTGTACAATTTTTGCATTGTACATCACGGCATTCACAACTCAGTTATTTTCGCTGTATATAACAGCTTGCACTGTACATAAGCATGATCATCCTGATCCATCTTTCTGTGTGCTCATAAGCTATGTAAGATATATCTGGAAATGAAATTCTCTGAAACGACGTTTCTTTAGGGCACCATGTGAGGCCCCCGGAACGGCTTTATGCTCTTCCAGGGTCGAGTACCAAGTACTCTAAATTGTTAACAACTTTTCTCTAAACACACACAAAGTGCGGTGAACGTTATACTTGAGATATGTCTGCACACAGCTTACATTCACATTATGAGGTGCTCCGCAAGAGTCGAGAGTAGAAACAGTTGGACAGACGGCAGCAAATGTCACGTAGTTTCGCCAGATTTATTCAGCAGTTATCACTATTGTGGGAAGCGTATAGAAAAGGGGGACCAGTTGAGTGAACACCGTATCGCGTGATTACCCCATGGAGGAACATCAAAGGGCTCTGAGGTACTCCACGTTCAGAGACGAGGAAGTTGTTTCCTTCTCGCCTTCGGTGATAGCTTCTTCTCGCCTCTTATTTCTTGAAAGCACGCGAATAATGTCAACAGTTAGCATGGAGCCTTTCGGGTTTTCGCGCTGCGTTTCCGAAGTTGGAAATACACAAAATAAAGAGAAATCAGTTAATCGCACTTGGTATTCATGCGAAACAAGAAAGATGGGAACAACCGTATATCCCATCTAGAAGAGACCCATCCCATCTAAATTCCTCGGCAACTATCTAAGACAAAGTTCACAGCTTATATTTCGCGTATATTGACCAAGAGTAGGAATTGTATTGACGCCACGTGAGCCACCCTTCTTGGTAATGCACGTGGCGAAAGGCCAGGAGAGAATAAGGCGCCTGTGTTTCGTATTTTTACGGACTTGTCAAAAGCCCTTTCAAAATGACTGGCCCTTCCTAAATCAAAAGTAGATGTAAGTATCGCGTGTCCACCGACAAAACAGATTGCTCGGAAATTACACAAGCCCAGATTCATCCGAGGTCACGATGCAACGCTAGCAAACTACGCAACAGCCCACTTCAAGCTAATCTACACATGGCTCCCCTCGGCTGCTGACCCGAAAGGTGCGATGTCGATCTTAGCCGCGGGCATTTAGATGGAGGTGAAATGGTAGAGGCCCATGTACCGTGCATTTGCAGTGCACGTCAAGGAACACCAGATGGTTGAAATTCCCGCAGTCCTCCACTACTCTCATAATCACATCGTGGTTTCGGGGGGGGGGGGGATGAAACTCCAGATATGTTTATAACATAGCGTCTCCGCCGCCCGCCACTTCCCACGTGATGGCAGCTCCAAGTCTTCTGTATGCGTTTATTCAGGTATACCTGCCCCGTTAATGTTGAATGCACGGGATTATGGCCGCGAACATTCATCACTATATTTTATTTATTTATTTATTTATCTATTTATTTATTTATTTATTTATTTATTTAAGGAATACTGCAGACAGTTTTTCACCATCCTAGCAGGAGAGGGTTACATAAGGTTCCTAACACGTAGGTCAAAACTAGAAGAAGTCGGAGCACGCACGCAGTCGGAAGGCAGTGAATTCCAGTCTTCAATGGTTCTTACAAAAAAGGAGTACTTGAATGTGTTATTTTTAGGAGCATATGGTCTTACAGTTTTTGAATGATTTAACCTTGCTGAGCGCTGAGGAGGTGGCAGAATTTACAATTGTTTATTTAAACCAGATTCATTGTTGTATAGTTTATAAAAGAAGACTAACCTTGCAATTCTTCGCCTACATTCCAGTGGTTCCAGCTCACATTTATTTAACATTTGTGAAAGGGAGGAGAGGCACCTAAAGTCTGAAAAAATGAACCGTGCGCTTAGCCGCTGAATCCTTTCCACTTTATCTATGTCTTTCTTTAAATATGGGTCCCACGCAAGGGATGCGTATTCTAGCACTGGTCGAACTAGGGTTGTATAGGCTGCAAGTTTAACTTTCCAATCACATGACCTCAGCTTCCTTCTTAAGAAGCATAGCTTCTTCTAGGCCTTGGCGCAAACGTTGTCGATGTGAGCGTCCCAGCTAAGTTTCGTATTAATGGTCAGTCCCAAATATTTTACGGTATTAACAAATTCAATACTTTGGTTACGGACATGGTATTTATATTTAAGAGGAGTTTTCTTGTGTGCTACTGTAAGAGCGCAAGTTTTTGAGTAGTTAACAACCATCTGCCACCTCTCACACCAGTTAGCAATTTCGCACAAGTTGTCGTTAAGCAATGATTGATGCAAGGGGCTACTGACAGTTGTATAAATAACACAGTCGTCTGCAAACATTTTCACAGTCACTCCCGCGTCAATATCATCGCGAATATCATTCACATAAATCAAGAACAAGAGTGGTCCCAAGACCGACCCCTGGGGCACTCCTGGCAATATATCAAGGTTTTGTGATTGGCAGCCGCTAATTTCTACAAACTGCGTTCTGTTTTTCAGATACGCAGAAATCCAGTCCACGAGGCGGGGAGCAATCCCTACACGCTGCATTTTTCGTATCAGTAAAGAGTGTGGTACCCTATCAAAGGCTTTTGATAGGTCCAAAAATATTGCATCTATTTGTTTTCTGTCATTGATTGCATCAGCGAAGTCGTGTATGACTGATACGAGTTGGGTCGTCGTTTATAACTTTTTTCTAAACCCGTGCTGGAAGCTGCCTAATTTGTTTTTTTGATTCCAAGAACGAAGTTATCTTGCTGGAGAGGATGTGTTCAAGTAGTTTACAGCAACTACTGATTAATGATATTGGCCTGAAGTTCGAAGCGAACAGTTTGCTTCCATCCTTGTGGACTGGGACAATTTTTCCACACAACCAATCAGTAGGTAGGCATCCGTCATCCAAAGATTTATGGAACAAAATAAATAAGTAATGTGAAATAATATCCGCATAACGCTTCGAAAAGGCATTAGGGATACCGTCAGGGCCAGAAGACTTCTTGGTATCAAGTTTTAGAAAAAGAAGGCGAATACCATTTACATATAAATCTATATCCGGCATTACGTTGGGCGAGAGAGGAGATGGTTCCGTCGGAGTATTGGTTAAACTCTGTTGACTGAACACACTGTGGAATGTTCTGTTTAGCTCATTAGCAATTGCGTAAGGATCAGTAACTGCGCAGCCGTCAACGCGAAGCTGTTCAACAGATTTTTTTGTTTCCGGAGAAATATCCCCAAAACTTTTGCGGAGTGTTTTCCATGAAGTTAACAAGTGTCGTTCCAAAAAAATAATCTCGAGCCGTCCGTATTTTGTGCTTCAGTGTTACTGAGAGGGAAGATATGGCCTGGTTATTTTTACGCGCTGCTTTACGTTTTCTTGATATTGTTCTTTTCAATTGTATTATATCGCGTGTTATCCAGGGGTCGCACCGTTTATTTTTCTGAAATTTCGGTACGAGTTTATCAAGACACGATGCAGTAACGTTTTTAAACGTATTCCACAGACTTAATACGTCTCCTCCTGCCTCAAAGTCACCGAAGCACAAACCAAGTTCATCTATAATAGCTTCGTCATCCACAGCAGAAAAATTAAAGACACTCTTGCTCACAGCATTTTTTTTGTCAGGGTAGAAATTCGCGGTAAGTAAAACCAGCTTGTGATCAGAGATTCCATCATAAACACTGGCCTTAGTGTCATCTGGAAAGTTTCCAACAAATAGAAGATCTAGTACACTTTCAGTGCTTCGAGCAACTCTGGTAGCATCTTTAACAAGTTGAACGAGATTAAAGTTCAGCATCAATTCAAGCAACAAGTTACAGTTCGCTACGTCTGTAGAACCTGGGTGAAGAGTGTTCCAATGAATTGATGGTAGGTTGAAGTCTCCCGTTAATATGACTTTTTGATTAGACGTGCACTTCTGCTGCATGTAAGACTGAATGTTTTCCAAAAACGACTCCGGCGAAGAAGGGGGACGGTAGACTACACCTACAAGAGCCGAGAGCCCACGAAAATCAATTTGACACCATACACTTTCATTGTCGATTATTTCGTCCATAGTTATGAAAGTGATTTCCTGTTTGACCACCAAAGCAACGCCTCCTCCTCTGCAGCCTCGATCACGTCTAACCATTTTATGAGCTGGAGGAACTATTTCAGAATCTAGAATGTCCGGAGTTAGCCAGGTCTCTGTATTTGCTATGATTTAGGGATCATGGGTAAATATGATTTCTTCAAGCTCATGAACTTTATTGACAATGCTCCTAGAATTAAGGAGAACAACTCGCAATTTTTTGTGATCGAGTCATTCGTCGAGGTTACGTTGTGGGCGGATACATTTCAGGCAATCCTTGGGCTCATCCCATTTGTATATATCATCGTCCACTTTCAGCTTATCGTAATCGAGTGATACTTTGCGACCTTGCGCCCTAAAATCATTTGAATGAGACCAGAGTTTGCTGCGCTTTGCTATAGTGGCCTTGCAGAAGTCATGGTTTACCGAGATTTTCGTTACTTTCAGTTTGTGACAGTTTTTTAACATTTTAAGCTTCTCGTTGTAGTCGAAAAAATTCATTATTTCCGGTCGCACTTTATCGTGGCATTTTTTCCCAACCCTATGTACTCTTTCCACAGAGTTAACAACCACTCCGAGTTTATTCCCTATAAGTTCCACGATTGTCTTCTTTCTTAGTTCTGTAGCATTTTCACGATCCGGTTCAGGAAAACCAAAAGTAACAAGAATGCGGCGTCTGCTTTTATCTTCTAAATCATCCAGACGCCTTTGATGTAGTTGAAGATTGCCTTCAACGCTGTAACTTCAGTCTGCAGTGCCTTGATCTCTACTTTCTGTTCTTTTATTGCTACCATAACATCGTCCATTCGGGCATTAACCGTATATTTTAGCTTATCCTGAGCAGTAACTAAATTTTCGATTTTTGTTTTGAATTCTTCCTGGGAAGCAAGCATAGTGTTCATCATTTTTATGAGATCGTCTGTATTAGGCCCGGGATTCTGCTCAACATCCCCTGCAAGAAGAATCAAAATGACCGTCCATGCGTCCACAAAAAGACATGCACAAGTCGCCGGGCACGGCAGAACCACAATTCCTCTACAATCGCTACGTAAGCTGGTATAAGAGTGTTTGCCACCAACCTGGGCGAAAAATACAGAAAGGTATAGCGATATTAGTTGATCAGTGCTGCCGATGTATCATTTGGGGATCAATACATAGTTTGAAAAGAAAAATAAGATGGTTCGCACCTAAGCAAAAGTTTGCCAACTCAGTCAGTGCAAGTGTCATGCTCAAACCACCCACTTTCGCAGTAGCGTCACGTTACTTTTGCGGGGCAAAGCGCTTTACGCCGTAGGTCGTATGTGCCGTGTCGTAGTCGTAGTTAGCCGCCTCTCGTTTAGTCCTTAGAATGTCCGCTGGATGACGGTACTTGCACATGATGAGAGAGAGAGAGAGGTAAAGATGCAGGGAAAGACAGGGAGGTTAACCAGACGAACATCTGGTTTGCTACCCTGCACTGGGGAAGGAATGAAAGGGAGAAAAGAGGTTGCAGAGAGATGAAAAGGTACACACAGTCCCGAGCACACTCGGGGAGCACACACAGTCTACAGGCAGTCACTCAGGTTTGTTGACTTTAGGTAAAGTAGCAGTGCTTTAGTCGTTTTCTGCGCAACTTAGGCAGATGCCCAAGGTCCCAGAATCTTCGGCACACAAAATTGTCCGGGGTCAAGTTGATCCAAACCATCCGGAGCTGGCATCGCTGTGTGTCGTAGCAAGCGCAGCTGCACAGGACGCGTTCAATGGTCTTTTCAGCTCCGCAGTAGTCGCATGTTGAAGTGTCTGCCATACCAATGCGAAAGGAGTACACCTTTGTGAATGCAACACCCAACCAAAGGCGGCATAACAGTGTCGCATCGGAGCGGGAAAGTTGTGATGGTAGCTTTATCTTGAGCGAAATATCCACTTCATAAAATTCACACCTTTGGAAGCTGGTAGACGACCAGAACGTGCGTGTAAGATCTCGAGCCAGCAGGTAAAGTTGTCTTGCTGCATCATTCCTTGATAGAGGAATCGGGACTACACGGGTTCCTTCATAGGCTGAGCGGGCTGCATCATCGGCTAACTGATTTCCGGTAATAATACCGATATGTCCAGGCAGCCATTGATATATAATATCATGCCCTCGTGCTAGAGCTTCATGAAGGCAATGTCTTATTTCTTGTACCAATTGTTCATGACTCCTCCTACGCAAGGCAGACTGCAAACTCTGAAGCGTTGCCTGCGAATCACAGAATATGACCCATTTTCCTGGACGTTCTTCAACGAGATATTGTAATGCAGCCCTTATAGCAGCAAGCTCTCATGCCGTAGATGTAGTCATATGCAACAACTTAAATTTGATTGTCATTGCTGCAGCCGGCATTACAGCAGCACCTGATGAGCTGCTGGACGAGACGGACCCATCAGTGTGTATCTGCGTTCGGTCCAAGTACAACTCATGTAATAATAGCAGTGTTGCTTGCTTCAATGCTACTCTCGAGTGATTGCTTTTTTTCATACCCGGAATTTCTAGACGTATTTGCGGCTGGTCGAGGCACCTCAAAGTACGTGCCATTCTCGTAGCTGGCGTATATCCTGATGGAATGTTGTTTAGGTGCTTGGCTAAGACGTCTGAAAACGTAGCACGTGGTCTTCCGGAAGGTAGAAGGGCCAAGTGGTGGTCGGGGACACGGCTAGCATGTCGAATGTGCGCTCGGAGGCAATTCACAACTATATATGTCCTGACCGGGTGGTCTTTGGCAAGCATGATTGTGGCATAAGCAGAAGCGCATCGGGGCAGTCCTAGGCAGATACCTGACCCGGCAAACTCTTCAATGAATGAGTATTAGATTTGCAAGTGTTACTCAGTACCGGAAAGCTGTAGCGCAATAGACCCAGAAAAAGGGCCCTGTACAGCTGTAGCATGGAGGCCACAGAAGTTCCCCATGCTTTCCCGCACATGAATTTCATTTTATGCACAATAGATAGCAGTCTCTTCTTCAAGTATGCACAATGCGGGCTCCACGAAAGACTTCTGTCGATTATTATGCCCAGGAAACGATGCGTCCGTGCATATTTGACACTCTTCCCATTGATGTAAACAGGGTATGGTGTCATCGGTTTGCGTGTAAACGCCATCAACGCGCACTTCACAGTTGATATAGTTAGGCCTTGTTTCTGAAGGTAGGCTGCTGTGAGGGTTGCTGCCCGTTGTATTCGTGCACGCACCTGAGGGCGAGTAACTGCAGCACTCCAGAGGCAAATATCATCGGCGTATATGGATAGGCACACCGACTTTGGCAGAACCTTCGCCAGACTAATGAGGGCAACATTGAACAATGTGGAGCTTAAAACACCTCCCTGAGGTACTCCAGAGTACATGTAATTTTCAGCAGTTGTACCCTCATCTGTTTGCACAAAGAAACCCCTGCCAGCTATATAATCTTTTATCCATTGAAACATTCGTCCACCAATGCCCATTGCTGCGAGAGAAGTGAGGACGGCATCGTGAGCTACATTATCATATGCACCCTTCACGTCAAGAAAGAGTGCTACTGATATGTGCTTGCGACTTTTTTCTTGCTGAACAAATGTCGATAAGTCAAGGACACAGTCGATGGAGGAGTGGCCCCGACGAAAGCCTGCCATGCAAGAAGTGTATTTGGAGTATCGTTCCAAGTACCACTCAAGACGAAATTGAACCATTTTTTCCATTACTTTTCCGAGGTAGTTTGCGAGGGCAATAGGGCTATACGCTGTCAAGTCCAATGATGATTTTCCCGATTTCAAAAGTGTTATTAATCGACTTATTTTCCATTCTCAGGGAACACTGCCGCTGAGCTAGGAGTTGTTGAAGTATGTTAAAAGTTCTTTTCTGGCTTTTTGTCCAAGGTGTCCCAACGCACTATAAGTAACACCATCAGGACCTGGCGATGACATGCGCTTAGAAGCAACTAACGCACCTTCCAGTTCTTCCATGGTGAATGTAATGTCCATTTCTGGTAATCGCATCTCAGGAAAGATCACGGCGTCGATGATCTCGTTCATAATATTCCCGGCAACTCTCGTGCAAAATTCTTCAGCCACCTCAAGTTTTGTTTTTCTATGATGGAGTGCTAAAGCTTTAAAAGGGTGTCGTTGTGTCGGAGAAGAGCGAAGAACATGGACTGTTCTCCAGATATATGACAGCGGTTTATGAGGGTCTATAGATTCGCAGAATGTTTTCCAGCGTTCGCTTTCCAGCTTGTAAATGCGTCGTTGAATCTTTTTCTGCAGCTGTCTTGCTTCCCTGAGATCGTAAATTGATCTTGTGCGTCTGTATCGTCGTTCAGCGCGCCTTCGTATAGCTCGTAATCTTTCCAGTTCGTTGTCAAACTGTGTTATTTTAGACGAAAATGGTAATTTACATTTGGACGCTTGCATAGCTTCCGCTATGGTATTTTCCAGGCAGCAGGCAAGGCCTTCTTGGCAAGCGTCCTCAACACGCGATGTAAACAGCGACCAGTCAGTGCCAATTACAACACCGGAAGAGAAATTTTTTATGATACCATCGATCTTTACGTAGGTGGGTATGTGATCACTCCTATGAGTCCTAATATCGCAAAACCATTTAACTTTGTGAGAGAAGCACCGTGACACCAATGTCAGGTCAAGGCAACTGCCATACGTGAGACCCCGCCGATATGTTGGGGTACCGTCGTTCATGATGGAAAGGTCGTAATCGGAAGCAAATGTAACAATGTTCCGGCCCCTGGCATTGATTCTAGTGCTTCCCCAAAGCATGTGATGGGCTTTGAGGTCACCAGTGATGATCCAATACCCATCGGTCCTCATTAGGTTGTCTATTATTCTGCCGCCGTCAAATCGCGATGACGGAGATATATATCCATCAATAAGCGTGAACGAAACTGCATTCTTCTTTACATGAAGACACACGTACTTATTGCCGTCATTTGAACTTATTGGGTGCGAAAGATAAGTCATGTCTGTGAGAATGTAAACAGTTACTTTGCTTCGTTCTTCGCAAGAGGCTGAAAAAAAAGCTTCATAACCGGACAATCTATAAGGCGTTGATACATTTGGTTCACATATGACAAGTATAGGGAATTGATTGGCCCGAACAAATTGGCGAAAGTCCGAGATACGAGATTTCATGCCTCTGGCATTCCACTGAAAAATCGACGCACTTTTAGCTTCAGTGCGGAAGATGAGATTCTGTTGAGCCATTGTGCTTATACGACGTTAGCAAGATCTGAATTCAGTGCATCCAGTATTTGCAGTGCACTCTTAGCAGACGGAGATTGTATGCTGCTCAGTAGCGTGCAAGTCGTGGCAAAAAATGATTGCACGATTGCAGTCACTTGCCTGTCTTTGTTGTAAAGATCTCGAACCGGAATCGTGGACTGGCCGTCATGAAACTCCTTCAGTTCGCTTGATGCTGCTTTCATTTGAAGTGCGGGCCACTCTGTCACAGTTAGGGTATGCTCACTGGCTTTGTCCTTTACAGCCTTTCCCACAGCATGTGGTCTGGGAAGTAAAAGAGGTGGTACTGATGAGAGATCTGGCAAACGTGTCGAGGAGGTAGCAGGCGTCCTTGAAGACCGACGTCGACGTGAACGACGCCTTCTGACTTTAGCTGCGGCTTCTCGATGAGATGAGTGATCGCGCACCATCTCCTTCAAGATGGCAATTTCCTTCTGAATTCGCGGGCTGTCCTTCGATGTGGCTTCATGGGATCCATTGCAATTAGAGCATTTCTTGACAGTTGCGACGCACGTATCCGCTGCATGGGGCTCGGCGCAGTGGTGGCATACCACCGAATTCTCGCAGACGCTGCTCACATGTCCAAGTTTCATGCATTTACGGCACTGAAGAGGCTTTGGAATGAAAGGCCGCACAGCATGTCTGAAGAACCCCACCTTCACATGAGAGGGGAGTGATGTGCTCTTAAACGCAATCTTCACACAGCGAGACTTGCCTAGTCGGTGACATCAACAATTGGAGTATCAGTTGTTGACTTTACAAGAAATTGTAAGTCATTATTGGAAAGAGCCACATCTATGTCGTAGATCACGCCGGTTACTACATCACATTCCAAGGTAACATGAGAGCGCACCTGGTTGCCGTCCAAGTCAGTTATACTGCGCAGAACGCCCAACGCACTTGCACGCAAAACGTCAACAGCCAGTATATTCTTTCTGGCATTCACTCTTATGTCCGTGATCTCATTTGGCACGAGCGTTTCCAGAGACCTCGACACAGACTGTCTGTTAAGGCGTTTTATGCTTACGGTAGGAAGTGCAGGCAGAAACAGGATGGTATAAGTGTACGATTTTGCCGCTTCACTTACAGTTTCAATAGTTGAGGATGAGGATGTCCTCATGTTCCTCCTCTTCGCTTTGCGGCTCAGCACAGGTTGGAAACCGTCATCTGAAAACTCCTCACTGCTGAGATAGCAAGCATGAGTATCTTCACTGTCGCTGTCACTCGCTTATCTCATCCGCTTCCTGGAGGCGGCCGCCGCTGACGCCGCTGGTGCCGGAAGGCGCCCGGGGTGGTATACATTCATCCTCTCCAAGGGAGCAGCGAAAACCGATCAACAGACTTAAATTACCACTGAAATACGCCGGAGTTAGCAGAATTAGCTCCTATTCAAAATACACTTTTGCGTCTTCTCCCCTGCACATGATGAATATATGTACCACCATCTCCAAGTACCACTTTATTAGTTAGTTTATTCAGAATTGAAATACAAGTGATACAAGTGCATGTGTTATGTACAAATACAGAAGGAGGTCTCAAAGTCGCGAGACTGTCAGTGAGACCTCCTATAAAATCATACATGAGAGATACAACGCAATAGTAAAGAGTGGTAAGGAAAGAAAATTTGAAGTATACAAAATGTACAGATAAACACGAAATAGCAAACATAAGTTATACAAGGTGTACCGATGAGCACAAAAAACTAACAGAAAAATGCAACAACATTCAATTCATATAATATCATGCATTAAGAATTTAATAAGTGCAAACGCAAGCCTTTTTTAAACATTTCGAGGGATCTATTTTTGATCTCCAAAGGTAAAGAATTCCACAGGGAAACAGATGAAAATTTTGTGGTAAACTTGCCATAATTAGTCTTAGGTTTGGGTAAAAGGAAGTTATTAGCCTTTGCAAACGAGTCGATGACGCCTGAGGAAACTGACTTGAATGAAGTAAAGGAATCGGAAGTTTTACATTCACATATTTGTAAATAAGAATGCCGAGAAAATATTTAGCCAACTTCCGAAGTGATAAAATTCCATGCGAACAGAGTAAGGATGATGCATTGGACATGAAGCCACTAAACGTTATTATTCTCAATGCTTGGTTTTGAAGGTGTTGGATGGCTGATAAATGAGTGGCATACGTATTTCCCCATGATGAAATGCAATATATTATGTTGCTGTGAAAGAAAGCGTAGTAAAGTGACAACAATATTTCAAAACGAAAGAACGGGCGAGCTTTTAGAAATATTCGAATGGCATATGCGGCTTTCCGCGTAAGCTCTAAAACATGTGAATTAAACTTTGAATGTTCATCTAATTTGACCCCGAGAAACATTGTACTGGAGGTAGAATGAATTTGAGTATCGCTTACGAAGGCAGAGGGGCTCCTAGGTATAATTCGATTAGGTGACGAAAATACAACGAAGTTTGACTTTTTAGCATTTATGTTTAATTTATTCTTATTGAACCATTTAACGATATTTATCACGTCGGTATCTAGTTTAAACAACATCGAGTCAACGTCTTTATCTGTAGTTAATATAGTGGTATCGTCCGCATAGAGTATACAGGACGAATGTGCTAGACATTGAGGAAGATCGTTTATATAAATTAAAAATAAAAGTGGGCCCAAAATTGAACCCTGTGGAACACCGATGTTTATGGTTTTAAGGTTGGAAACGGTACCGGACACATATACCACCTGTTCTCGATCACGCAGATAGTTACGAATCAGTTCTAGTGGGACGTCAGATACACCAATTGATTCTAGTTTTTGAAATAAAATGTCGTGCGAAATAGAATCAAATGCTTTTGAAAGGTCAAGAAAAACGCCTCCAACAACACTACCGCTGTCAATAGCATATTTTATTTCCTCTGTAAGCGATATCATGGCGAGTTCAGTTGAGTAACCGGGCCTGAAACCGAACTGTTTGCTAGAAAAAATGTGAAACTTGTCTAGATAACACCGTAAACGTCCCGCAAAAAGCTTTTCTATGAACTTACTGAAGAATGAAATAATTGCTATAGGTCGGTAATTGGAGATCAAACGCATGTCGCCTTTTTCAAAAACGGGAATAATTTTTGCTTTTTTCAGAGATGTAGGGAAGAACCCAGTTCCAAATACAAGATTTATAATATGACATAATGCATCACAGATTAAATGAGCTATCAGTTTCATGTCGGCAGCTAGGAACTTATTGAGACCAGCGCTTGTATTCCTAATACTATCGATAACGGTGAACACTTCCTCGGGTGACGTCGGATAAAGGAAGAACGAATGTGGTAATTGTGAACGAGTGTGTTCGAGGGGTGCTGTCGACTGAGGAATATCAATGCCGAATGAGTCATTAAAAGAGTTCGCGATATCAGATGGGTTATCGATCACAGGTTTTTCTGAGTGAATAAAGGTTATATCTGAATGTACCGTAGTCCTGCCAAGAAAATTGTTTACAGTTTTCCACTGCTGCTTAACGTCATTTCCGGCTTGCTATATTTCATCTTCGAAATACTTAAATTTAGCGGCTTTAAGTAACTTTCCTAATGTGTTTGAATATTCTTCACAGTGCTTTTGAAGGTGAACATTGAAAGGGCACTTTTCCGTCTTTTTGTATAAGTTATCCTTTTTCCGCAGACGTTTTAACAGGTTAAGTGTCAACCAAGGATTAATTGGGACAAGGTACTTTTTTCTGCTTACTACTAATGATGAAGTGGCCGTGACTGCATTTGAAATGATAGAGGAAAATTGTTGGTAGGCTATTTCAGCATTACTGCATTTCTTAACTGCCGACCAATCACACTGCTCGATGATGTTAATGAATGATGCAGTATTTAGGATATTCTTGAAGCATCGACTTATTTTATTATTATTGGAGATGTCTATGTTTGCATAAATAGGATAATGATCTGTGACAAGCACCTCGATGACAGCTGCTTCAGGAGGACTAATAAGGTTAGACAAAATGTGATCTATGATAGTACCATTGCCATGAAGTGGAACACAAGTTGGTGCAGTTATGAGGCACTCGTAGCCATACCCACTGAAGCAGGAAATGTATTCAGAAACATTTGCCTTGGTGTCATAAAGAAGAATGATATTCATATCTCTTAAAATAATCACCCGTTTCCCTTCTAATAACAGAGTTTTCAACGCCTCTCCTAAAGCTAGTTAGAAATCCACGACAGATGACGACGGAGAGTGATATATGCAGGCAACAACTAAATTCTTACTATCTTGCGAAAAATTTGATCATGAAGTTCGATCCACACGGATTCGCAACCAGAAATACTTAGCGCCAAGTCCAGTCGCCTATGGTAGTTGAAGGCATGAAGATATAAAAATAACTGCTCCACCATGTGCATCGTCGATTCGGTGACAGTATTCAGAAGAATAGGAAGGAAACTTCAACAGGTTCCTGTCATATTCACATAGCCACGTTTCACTGATGCAGATGATAGAGAACTGGTGACCAATGGCCGACAGCAATGAGGTAATATTATCATAATTTTTTGTTATACTTCGAGCGTTAAAGTGAATTAACGCCCTGCATCGTTGAGACATCCGTGATGAGAGTTCAGACGATGAAATATACGCCATCCTGCAATTGGATAGACGCTACAATTGCTAATGTATGATATAACTAGAAGATAATGGACAGGTCAATCTCCGATTTTATGCGAAATATCCTGGTGTCAGTAGATTTCCTTGCTTTTATCTGACAGTTATCAGTCCAAAGAAACGCCCACTGTTTCTCTTTTTTGAGAACAAGTGCTTTAGCAAAAAGCTTCTTGTTATCCGGCAAGAGGTGATCTTTAACAAAGACAGCATGGGTGCCCTCTCCAGAAAAACCAAGAGCACGTGTATTCAAGCGAGCTTTACGTGCCTTCCTAACAAACTCATTTTTTTGCTCTCGTGAACAGAAACGGGCCACGATATTCTGTTGTCCAGACTTAGCTGGCACTCTCTGAACAACGTCAAGATCAGTGCCTGATACAGGACAGTCGATTTTGTTACCAATCGACTGCACTATGGCAACACAGTCCTCCTCCCCTTGGGAAGAAGGAACGCCCTTGATCTCGACGTTGTTCATCCGAGTGTACTGCTCCAGGTCCGCCACCTTCTTCTTTAAAGTCTCGTTCTCATTTTTCAAAGCTTTGTTAGTAGAACAAAGCTACTGTTGCTGAGTACGGACAGTCTCTACAATGTCGTTAAGCATTTTCAGGCTAGCATCCATAACTTTAACCTCTGAATTTAGAGCACCGAGATCAAGTCACCGAGATTTAGAGCACCGAGACCACTATCTCCAAGTACCACAATCTCGCATATTTTCATCATATGCACATGATGAATATATGATGAAAAGATGCGAGATGGTGGTACTTGGTGTGTTCACTAGAGGGATGAACAGACGGACAGACAGACAAATGGATGGACGAACGAACGGATTGACGGACTGACAAACGGACGGAAGTAAGGATGGAAGCATGGACGCACGCACGCGTGAACGGAAGGATGGATGGATGAACAGACAGACACATTGCCGGACGAATGGATAGATGTACGATCGGCCGGACGCTTCGTCCTAATCATCATCACTAACTCCGTGGATATGCTGTGATTTTTTCAAATGCGAAGCATTTCATTGCTTTCTACAAGCACTTCAGGCACATATCTATCTATCTATCTATCTATCTATCTATCTATCTATCTATCTATCTATCTATCTATCTATCTATCTATCTATCTATCTATCTATCTATCTATCTATCTGTCTGTATGTCTATTTATCTATCTATTTATCTATCTATCTATCTATCTATCTAAATTTCTATCTATCTATCTATCCATCCATACATCTATCTGTCTATCAATCTATCTATCTATCTATCTATCTATCTATCCATCCATCCATCCATCCATCCATCCATCCATCCATCCATCCATCTATCTATCTATCTATCTATCTATCTATCTATCTATCTATCTATCTGTCTGTCTGTCTATCTACACGGCCGCCTACGTCAGGGTTCTGTCATGATCACCCCCGCAAAATATAGGGGATCAGATGCGTGACCCGCAAATAGCAGATTTGATCACTGCCACAGTGGTCGCACTACGCTGGAGGAGAAATGTTAGGGGCGCATGTAATCTGCGATGTCACTGCCCGTTTAATACCACCGGATGGTTGAAATTTCCGGAGACCTCCATTATGGCATCTCTTATTGATCATATGGTGGTTTTGGGGTGTGAAACCCCAGGTAATGTTATTATCATCTTTAGCGCCACTTTGCAACGTTCCGCCCAACGAAAAATAAAAACAAACAAAAACAACACAGTCGCCTCCCGTGCGCACGCTTCACATATTATTGATTGCAGAGGTAAAAAGGTTTCCACCAATTTTTTTTATTTCAAATTAAGAATAGCAGCTGTTTTTTTTTTAAGAAGCGCTGGCGGAAAGAAGCTTCTGCGCAATAGACGAGAAATGAATATGGCCCTTTCATCCGTAAATGTGCCGAGTGTATGCTTCTTTTTTCCACCTCCCGTCTCTCCTTTTATGGTATCACAGCATTCACCATTCGGAGTGGTATCTCAAATATTTCGCGAATTGCAGACTCAAAAAACCATTTTACAAAACGTACACACAGGCAGCAGTACAAAAAGCATACAGGACCATAATATCACAGAGACAACAATTGCACGCATTGTTATCTTAGGCGCTGAGATGAAAATGTGCTGAGCATTATGAAAGTTCTGAATGCCAGGCTTGAGAAGTCATCTTCTTTTACAAATTACCTCCTGAACTGAACCATAAAAGAGCGTGCATCAAAATTTTCTTGTCGCGTGCTACCATGCCGACGCAGCGACGAAAACAAAGTTGACTTTGAGGCGAGGAAAAGTGCGCGAGGGCCATAGAATAAAGCAGTTAGTTTTGGTAAGACATGTACACAATCCATCTTTCTCTGCACCTGCCACTACATTCTAAAGGATAGCAAAGCAGCAGACCGCCGTTAAGGCGTGTGACCGAGTTCTAAAAACAAAAGTCGGCACTAACTTCGCCTCGATGTTGGACTTCATCATGGAGACTGTACAGGAAATTTTCATATGTATGTATGTATGTATGTATGTATGTATGTATGTATGTATGTATGTATGTATGTATGTATGTATGTATGTACGCACATGCGCACACACGGCCGTTCGTTCGTGTTAATCTAATATATGTGGGCGCGCGCGCAGGAGTCCTCTTAACAGCCTCAGAGCGGCAGTTGTCCTAGCCAAACGGTCGCAGCCGTTTGTCATTGCCCCCAACAATATGTGAGGGCAAGTGCTTTCTCCCCCATCTTCTCTTCTCGCTGAGGTCATTGCGAACCAGCCCAACTTTTCAACCACCAGACGGGCATTCGCGTCGAGCTCCAGCTCGTATCAGGCGTCCTTCGTATCGCTGTCGCGTAAGAATATTCTCTTCCCCAAAAGCTACCCGCGAAGAACTATAGCAGCGAACACCCGCAGAAGACGAGAAGGGGGTGGTCGTCGGGGTGGCGAGCAGCCGGGGTCGGCGGGAGCGATCTCTTAATATGGAAACGAGATGGCCGCTACACCACTTGGCGCCGCGCCATCTTGATTTATACCGCCCAGCGCTGGCTTCCCTTTTTCACGCCAGGGTTCCACTGAGCGAACACGTTCTGGGCTCTGGAAAAGAACGCTTCTTCATGTGGCGCCAGAAAACGACCCCCCCTCCCCCCAACCATAACACGGCCATGGCCGAAGGGACTTGCCATCCTCAGTGCCCACCCTTCCCCATCTTCTGCACCGTGAACGATCGGACGGAAGCGAGGCCGCGCCAACAGCCGGTTGACGCATCTGCATCGACGTGGCTCGATGTGGCGTATGCGGCGTCGTTTGTGTTCTCTATTACAGTGTTTTCTATTCCATCTATTCATCGTTTCACCGCTGATACTAAGCTCACTTTATCACTCACAACAACAGATTTTTTTTATGAAACAGCGATATGGTCGGCGAGAAGTGATGTCTCTTTTCTGTTACTTTATGAATCTCTCAAACGTGACTTTAATTTAGAGACAATCGTTGTTCCTAAGGCCTCCTTGTGGCGTCTGTTCGTTGTGAAGGTTTCAGTAAAATCACTTCAAGAATAAGATTCGTAAACAATTCTCGTCCCATGTATTATGTGCGCCCGAGCTAAAGCTTAGGCGAGTTGGTTTTGGTTCATGAAAGCGTATAACACACAACGCGGACACAAAGAAACGACAGAATTTGGCAATCTTTTTTCCACTTCGTGGTTTTTTTTTTTGTTTCTATGTTCACGCACATTGTTGTACGACGTGTATTAAGTATTCTGCCAGGCTCGCATCTGCCATTGGCGCCCACTTTTTCATTCTGTATTTGTGCTGCTGTGCGCTCACGACGTCTGTAACTTCCCTGAAAACTCGTTTTCCCACTTAGTCAATGTGGGCGGGTATTGAGGTGGTTAGCACCGTCACATTGGACTGAATGGGTCGACTCTTTTCTATATTTATCGCAGTTGAGTAAATGTGATAATATATGGATAACTGCGGTATGCTTAAGTGCCAAAGCCAACATAATATTGTGGGGCACGCTATATAATGATAGACTCCAAATTATAATTTTTTTCCATTCATAATGTGGGAGTAGCCAGCTTCGGACTAGGACACTACAATGACCTCTTGGACCTTAATGAAGCTCTTTCACCCATCCATTCGTCCCATCTTTCATCCATGGGGTTTTCTAACCATGCATGGCACCTAAATCTGAGCACGCAAGCGTCTAGCATTACGCATTCATAAAGAATAAAACGACCATCACTGTGGAATCGAGTCTGCCTTCTTGTGGTGAGCAGCCGAGCAATGTAAACACTGTTCTACACGTGGCAGCTAAGTAAAGCTACAGGTATCTGCACTGAAGATATCTTTGATTCTCAGCCTTTATAGTTGCATTGGTCTTACGACTCTAGCTAATGCTAGGGAACGAGTTTACTGCAGATATCCGCATGAATTGCTCCATCACAGGCGAGGGGAGATTCACATCGAGGCTAAACAGCACAGAGCAAGGCAAGATATTCAGCTTTGTTGTAGGATTTGTGCATGTTGTCAGGTTGAAGGGGTGTCGCCATGTTATACTGATACTTAGAATGCCTTATTTTAAGCCATATTTTATTAGATGCAATAAACGAAATAATCACATACCTCGAAACAAACGGTGGAAAAGATCAGGACATATAAGGTATAAAGGCAAATGTGTTGCTTATTCTAAGGTTTCTTTCCTGCGTTTGTTCGTCCGTACCTGTCAGCGTCACCACTCAAATGTCATAAATCATCAGACAAAACCTTCTATTGTAAAAAGCAATCACACTGAAGCCTGTGATAGTCGACTAGATTACATTCACTTCTTTACCTGTGTTTGTATTATGCGCTAGATGATTTGAACATTTTAAACAGATCACTGCCTTTTCAAGCTGGAAAAAAAAGGCGTAATATGGCGCAGCACCACCAACCGTACACCCGAAAAGATACTACAAGAAAATTCCCAATGTGGCAAGAGTAACGACGACATCAGAACATGAAGCTAGTGCTAACTACTTCCACCCGTGAATGATTGATGGTGTGACACGTTATATAAGGGTAGAGGGAAAGAAAGTGCTGAACTCCCAAAGAAGATTATTTTTCTAAAATAAATATTGAAAGGAAAGTAACATAACTCGTTCAAATGCCAGTTATTATATGGCGATTTATTAGGTGGACAATATTTAATATATAATTTGGCAATATTGACAGCCCTTACAGCACTTAAGTAGAGTGCTAACTTGTGCTGTTCAGTCATCATCATCATCAGCCTGACTACGCCCACTGCAAGACAAAGTCTTTCCCATGGTCTGCCAATCAACCCTGTTTTGTGCTTTCTGCTGCCATGTTATACCTGCCAACTCTTTATTCTCATCAGCTCATGCAACTCTCTGTCTCCCCTTCACCCACTTGCCTTCTTTGGGAACCCTTATATACCAGCGGTTATCCTGACTACGTTTTATGTGCCCGGTGTATGTGTATTTTTTCTTCTTCATTTGAAATGCAAAATGTCAGAAAAAGTCAAATTCTGTGAGAAACATGGCACTGCATACAAAAATACAATTTTTCGTGGCAAAGACTGTGAATATCAAAGTAGTAGGGACACTTTCACGCAACTTTTTGTTCAACACTTGCAATAAAAAGGAAACTTTCTGTTGAGTGTACGAATCGCGAAAACTCATGTTGCAGAAATTTTAGTCACTTGTGCCTACATGTTGCGTACGCATATGCGTGTAATATGCCATCGACCATTCAGTTGCGTGTCTGTGCATGTTGTGTGCGTCCTTTTTTCTCTTGCCCACATGCTTGCATCGTTGTTTACTCTTACATTTATACTAACTGCCCCGCCGCGGTGGTCTAGTGGCTAAGGTACTCGGCTGCTGACCCGCAGGTCGCGGGTTCAAATCCCGGCTGCGGTGGCTGCATTTCCGATGGAGGCAGAAATGTTGTAGGCCCGTGTACTCAGATTTGGGTGCACGTTAAAGAACCCCAGGTGGTCAAAATTTCCGGAGCCCTCCACTACGGCGTCTCTCATAATCATATGGTGGTTTTGGGACGTTAAACCCCACATATCAATCATCATTTATACGAACTCTCCCAAGTTGCCGTTTTACTGGTGAACCAGAAAGGATGCCACGTTTTCATGCCATTATTTTACCTGAGATCACGGTACATTATGATCACGACACTAACTTTCACAAATCATTTGGCAACGTCATCAATTAAAAAAGTTGTGTCCGTAATGGACGCTCGTCGTTTATCACTTTTCGTGTTCAGTTGGGCATCTATGGCTCTCACCTTAAAACGATTGCGTTGGCTGCGTTTTAGTGCGCGGCATATCCGACGTGACTAACAAAGAACATCACAGACACAGTAAATATTAATACTTTATTAGCCTAATCATTGCTAAACATGGAGCAAAATATTAGCTGCCGCAGCAGAGCCCAAATTATCATATCTCAGTTGCCGCCCCGCCGCGGTGGTCTAGTGGCTAAGGCACTCGGCTGCTGACCCGCAGGTCGCGGGTTCGAATCCCGGCTGCGGCGGCTGCATTTCCGATGGAGGTGAAAATGTTGTAGGCCCGTGTGCTCAGATTTGGGTGCACGTTAAAGAACCCCAGGTGGTCGAAATTTCCGGAGCCCTCCACTACGGCGTCTCTCATAATCATATAGTGGTTTTGGGACATAAACCCCACATATCAATCATCAATTATCTCAGTTGCCGACGGGAATAGTAACTATCGCGACAACAGTATACAAAAATATTAGCATGTTTTTCATAGGAACTCTATTTTCCTATTTACCTTATTGGGTTTGAAACCTTGGATACATTATCAAAAACTGTGTGAAGTAGTCTATGTACGCAAGCAGTTTGGTTTCTTGAGCGGCTACGCAATTTGTGCGCTGAAGAAAGTAAATTTGTTTATTATTTGTATAGAAATATAATATTGGGATTTCTCCAAGATAAATTGTCTGCGAATACAAGTTTAAGACACATTAAATGAGTGTCTCTAAAGCAGTTTCGAAGTTGACAATCATCTACCAAGAGTTGCACCAACAGCAGATGAGCGAAAATGCGACTTTAGGGACATTATTGTCACTAGATGAGTTGATAGTGCTGTAAAGAAGGCAATCATCGGCGTGTCGACGTATATGAATGGTTATGTTTTGTGACAAGTTAATATTGTAACAAAGCAAGGAGAACAGGGCCATTGAAATTGTCCCGCGGCAGTCTGAAGAAAATATTACCCGCAGGGAGTCTTAAGTATCATATTGCTCAAATGGGCAACGATTCGACATAAAACTATAAGCTGAATGGCTCAAGATACTCGGTTAAAGTGAAGGCTGTATCGTAATTTAGGTCAAGTGACAAAAGTGTGAGCTAACGGAGCGTTGGTAGCCAAGCATCAGAGTAGACGAGAACAATGAGGTTTGAGAGAGGAGCGTGTTCATTGACAGGCTTCTTGCTTTAATGCCAATTAGGTTTCCTGCATGGTCACTTAATAGCCATGGTTCAGGTGGCTTGTTTTTATTGACGAATGCGTATACTTGGACATGTACTTATGTTCTTTACTGCAATAGACATCAGTTCAGAGTCAGCTCTACGTCTGGTTGTGGGAGTTTTCCACCGTTGTTTTTTGCGCTCAATGAATAAGAAACTACACGACAAGCTCACTTTTCTCTTTATTGTACTATTACGAAATGCCATGTTTTTGGCTACCCTTTGAATATGACACCTCTTAAAATTACGTTTCGCAAAGTGTCTTTGAAATTAATACTCGTATTTTTTGAGCACATGAAAAAAAACATAAACTAAACAGACGTCACCCACGCAGATGCTAGCGCCTGTTTGTGTCACGTTTGTTTTTGTTCTCGTTTTTTGTGTGTGTTCTAAAATTAGAGTAGACGTACCAAATCGTTTGAAACCCTTCTTGCAATAACCATTCGGTTGTTGATATACAGTGTCAACCAATGCTCCCTTTTATAGGCCACTGCTTCACTGAATGCAACGCATTTACAATAATCGAGCAGGCCTTTCCTCCTAGAGCGCCGATGGCCACTGCTGCATTTTCAGGGCGACTTTCTGTCGTTGCTACGTCGAGGAAACGTAAGAGGAGCCCTATTCTCGCCGATACTCTTGAGTCACGGCATAGTCTCATCAGCTTAAACGACTCGCTCCGTCTCAGGAATGGACGACCATGTTTGCCAGCTGTGCTTATTCTCTGGTGAGCATCTTGTATCCTGTTCCAACATAACTTTCTGTGCAGGCAAAAAAAAACAGCCCTTCTTACGAGCGCTAGAAATGAGGCGCTAAAATAGAGCTGGTATTCTCGACCTATATCGCGGCCACGTATGACTTCTGCTCCACCAGGGCAAATGGGAATTCCGAGCACGCACCTATATTCTTTTTTTCCATTCCCCATCCATTCGCGAAGCCTGTTAAGGTTAGAAAATAGGGAGTCGCGGGAAAGGCAGGCGGGGATACCGGAGAGCGCGAGAGCGAGCTGGAAATAAGGCACGGTTCGCCGCTGTGGCGGTGGTCATTTTGGGATGGGAAGCGCTCGGTGCCTTTTTATGGGCGCGTTATTATCGGCCGTTATTATTGGCTTCCCCGGTCCCTCTGACGGCGCGGCATCAACGCTATGGAGGAAACGGCGACGGGAAGCGAGCGCCCAATGATCGGGCCATGCCAGGTGGACCGGAAAGTCGTCGTCGTCGTCCTCTCACGATGACGGTGACGATGGGGATGCTGCTGCCCGCCTGAGGCGTACTAATGACAGCGATAAGCGCAGGTTCGTGTCCACGTATTCGCCGCTCGCGTGCGCGAGGAAAGAGGGCCGAGGGGTACGTCGTTCGTCGCGTGCGGGAAATGCGTGCTCGTTGTAACGTGCCCATCGGCGGATACCTTTCGAGAACGACGGCAGGGACAGAGAAGCAAAAGAGATACTCTGTTACAGCACGGCAAATGCTGAATTGCCTTTACGTTTGCAAGATGTATTTGCTTTCAGCCTCTTTTTTTTTTCTTCGGAACGATGTTATATCTGTTATAGGCTCTTCAGAGACGGCAGGAATGATACATCAGGTGATTTCCAACTTGTTTTATATGCAAAACGAAACAGAAAGCTTGTTCATTACTGCTTCGAATTGAGTGAAACGCGATATGGAAAGCAGATAGCTTGCGTCTGGTATTTAGACCCGTGTTACGAGCTTTCAACGAAAAAATAAAAACTCTGCTGTAAACTTTGCAACAAGGCAATTTTGGGTCAAGGATGCCTGAAACAAAGTGTACAGTAACGGAAAAATATGCTATCTGCATTGCCATATCCCTCCGAGGCCTCCTTCCTCAGTGAGAAAAAAATAGCAATTACATATATCGCTGAAGAGGAAGCGACAGAATGTTCCTAAAATGAAATCATTAGGCATCAACACCTAGGTCATTAGTGTTCAATAATGCTAGCAACACGAACTTTAGTTGAGTTATTTAAAAAAAATCCACAAAATGTGCCATCACAAGATAAAAATTTGTTACATTTGTGTCTTGCTAAGAAGGATGTATATGTGAAGAAATAATTGAGACATACCTGAAAGAAGCAGCACTGTTCATAATTTTTTTTCGTTCCAGGTAAGTGGCATCTTGTAATGCAATAAACATACCTCCCCGCGAGTTGCACTCCGCCACCACGGCCGCGGTGAACGCAGGTACTTGGGAGTAATCGGTACATTCGGCTGCATCACCGAGCTGCATCGACGAGCTTTAGCAGCCGTATTTAGATTAATCATGATGATTGGGTTCTCGTGTTGTGTGCAGGAATGATAAACAGCAGCCTGGAACAAGAGGCTTCGAATATTTAACACGTTAAAGAATATCCAACTCAAAAATCAACGACGTCTGATGGAGCGGCAAGAACTGCACTCATGCAACGCGTAGTTGAAATAATTTGCGAGTTGTGTGTGCATAACATAACGCAATGCAGTTTAGCAGTACTCTATATAAAACAATATTACATCATAACAAGCTGTGTGTACGACCGGTGGGCCGATCAGCGACAGCGAAACGACATACGACGCGTGCTGATGATTGATATGTGGGGTTTAACGTCCCAAAACCTCCGTATGAGTATGAGAGACGCTGTAGTGGAGGGCTCCGGAAATTTCGAACACCTGGGGTTCTTTAACGAGCATCCAAATCTGCGCACAGGGCCCTACAACATTCCCACCTTCTTCGGAAATGCAGCAGCCGCGGCAGGGATTCGATCCTGCAACCTGCGATCAGCAGCCGAATACCTTAGCCACTACACCACCGCGGCAGGGCGACGCGTGCTTGAAGACTTGCCGGGGCGATCACCGTCTGCGGTGGCAAATAGGGTACAACATGTTTTCAGGGCAACGCAGGGATTTGCTAAAAGCACCTCTCACCAAAAGCGATGACGACTGTGACGTGTACAGCTTGAGGGAGACCTGGGCCCGGATTCACAAAACTCACTTACGAAAACATTTTTGCGCAAGAGAAATTTTCTCGCGTAAGTCGATTCACGAAACGAAAAAACGTCGTAAGAGGCGATAGTTGTCACATCTGCCGCTGCAAATAAAGCGCGCTGTGACTGCCCGGGAACATGTCAGCGATGGTGATGCAGTTGCTATATTTGCCTACGTCACCGAAAAGTGCTCGTAAGTGGATTCACGAAGCGAAATTGTGCGTAAAAACAGCATGGCTGAGAGAAAATCCCAAGAGTGGTCCGGACCACTCTTAGGAACAATGTGGCTACTTAGAACCTGCTGCCGCAGCGGTATACTTTGGTGCCCTGACTGGTTTTGAGTTAATTCACGCCCATCAAGGGCTGCCTGATGACTGCTGGTGCGTTTTTATTTCTTTCGGCGCTTTGAGCTTCGCGTGTTGTTTCCCTTGTACGCAGTGGATGGTGTTGACAACCACCATTGTCCAATAAGTTCGAAGTCGCAGTAATTGAAGAATTCTATTGGGCGTCAATGGCATAAAACTACGCATGTAATGCTTTGTGGTTGGATAAAAACCAATACGTGAATGGTTGGTGCATTCGAACGCGACATGACATAAGATCAACCTTATTTGTTATGTTGTTGTGTTGCGCCCCATCTCATCCAATTAAAAGTGCGACTCGAGATCCTTGCCTCATTGGTGGAAATTACCACCAAAGAGGTTAATGGGAGCACATACTTTGCACGCTATTGGAAATAAAAATGAGAGGAAGTTTTCAGTGTGTGGTTCCTAAAGTTTGTGCTCTAGTGTACTTTCGTTGGCTCTAACTGTCCAATGGTTGCGATCTCTGAAATACAGCTGTCGATACACTTTGGGACGATCTGGAACAAAACGTACTTTGTAAACCAAAGCGTATTAGGGGTGCGCGTGATTACGCATGCAACTACAAACAAATCATGCATCTTCACCTTCACTGTTCAGACACCGATATAGACCGTGTTATTATGGCAAGCAATCGGAATGAAATGACCCTAGTAACTTTGTATGACACCGAAAATATGCAAACTCTCACAATTCTGGAGCAAATCTTGGCTGAATTCATCCCTGCGTCAATTACCAGCCATTTAACTTGGCGCACGAACATCATTCAAAAGTAGAGCAAGCCACTGACATGTATTTTGTGCGACGTAGCGACCACTTGACCTGAGAATAATAGCGTTGCGAAGGCGAATCCCCTGTCGCATGCTCTGATCGAAGCAGACGACAAACGCGAGCAGACGACGGCTTGGCCGACAGGCACAGCTTGTGATTGGTTGTGAAGCAATACCCTCTACATCAGCTCACTCCGTCACGTTGCCAAAACACTTCTTTCATCTGGCACGCCTGTCTTTTTCGTCATATCACCCCCCTCACACATAAGAGAAAATTTTTTCACGCCGTGAAAATAGTGCAAGTACTTTCTAAGAGCTCTCTTATCATCTTATGTGCTGCGCAGTTGTCGAAAACAACATGGCGTCGTAAACAGCATATCGGTCGGTGCGACTTTCAGCAAACGCTTCTCGCACGAGTTACTTCAGCGTTTTACCGGATGTGTTGTGATTACAGCAGCTCTTTCGGTGCGTGTAAGCAGTGCGCAAAGCTGTGGCAGTGCAATGGCGTACGGTGAAGCGCAGCGAAACCTGTGCGTCGGTGTGGTTATCAAGCGGGGATCGGCGTCGATGTATCGACGGCAACTAGTACTCGAGAAGCCTGCAATGTGTGTTTGTGTGCCGGTAACAGTTCGTTCGCTTGACTTTCCAGTCTCTCAGTTTGGTGCTGTGCGACATTTCGGATTGACAGCGTTTTTACACGTTACTTGAGAGACCCCAAGTATGTACGGAAACGTATGAACTACGCGCTCGGTTCTTGCTTCGCCACTAGTTAGCCCGTACGCTTCTATTTACTTGAGAGCAATTTACTGTTCGGGAGTGAAACGATGTTCGTTGTGAACAGTGACGCTGTGTTGACGTTCCAAGACTTGTGAACAAGCTGTGCTCGTGTGACCGAAACTTGAAAGACAGCGTTGATAACTGTTTTGCCCTGCGAAGTCGTGGTGGGGCAGCTTGGCGCTTTTGTTTGTTAAGTCGTCACTTCTCCTTTTTGTGATAACCATAGTCCTAGCGCTGTGATGTGATGAACCAAAACTGCGAGATGCTACATTCTGTTGTGGATCGTGTTACTTTGGAAGCACGCCTAGACTGTTCTTCGGTAACAAATTGAGAGTTCTATGTGGCAGCGAAAGCCCGTGAAGGTCAATCTTCCCTCCAGCCCCCCAAAAAAGCAAAGATTTCACCGGTGCTTGCTTTGGATGAAGTTGTAGGCCAATTTCGCCTAACTACAGGTTTCCGAGTTCGTCTGGCCATCGTTTTGCACTAGAGCCTTGACAACAGCCGGTCATGGCCAGTTCTTACACTTTATCAATGGACGTGCACGCCTGGCCAGCCCTTCATTGCTGTCATTGGCAGCTTCCAGTCTGCAGATGCCGTTTGCCTGTTGGCCGTACTTGGTTCCTTATGACACCGACGGCTACTAAATGCTGCCATCGGTGAGTTCACCTTGCAGAACTAAATTTCACCGGTACTATAATTCACGCAGTTCTATAACGTGTGCAAGTTTTTAAGCCCATCAGATGTAATGTTTCTCTATGGTAAGTTGAAGCATGAAAAATTTACTACTACTGTTATATACATACATATATTATGGAGCAAATACATAAAGAGTTTTTGTGATTTGATACAAGTGAGCTCTTTTTTTGATTATGAGGTTGGGCCTGTCGATCGACCACGTTTGATAGTTGGAAAGTTAATGTGAATTTATTTTTCAGGAGCCAGGTTGCACTTAAAAATTTATGTTATTTTGGAAAATTAGTTCTAAGACGATTACCACTGTGGTAGTACTATACTTCAGTAGGACATATCTATTGCCGTACGTAAATTTTACATGAGGCTTCAGTTTATTTCAAAGTGATTATATCAGATTTTGGTCACTTTAACGAAGTGATAGCTTCCTCAAATAGTTATTAGAAGTGAGTGCTTTTAATGATTGTTTTTAAATATCTCGTTTTTGGCTCTTCACAGATCGCAGAGATTGGTTTGTTAAGGTCCTGTGATGCATCGGTTGCACATTCTGGCACATCAATCCTCAACATTACTTGGAGCACCTGTACAAAAATAGGAAGGACACGTTCTCCCTAACTGTGCAAGCCTATGTCACTGCACGGACTGTTATCATTCAGCGGATGTGGCGTGGAAGCATGCATGGCAGCCTCATCTGGAACGACTGCGATCTGCTTGGGAGCTGCGAGGGCACAATACTGCCTAACGGCTGGCTGCATGGTTAGATTTTTCTTTAATACATACGGTTACGTGAACACCGCTTACTGTGCACAAATCGAAAACCCATGCATGGCTTGCTTTCAGTGGATACCTGTAATATTCCTACACATAATTCTTATCCAACATTTATGGAACTAAATTGCAAGATAATTGAGAATGTTGAAAGCTGAAAGCCTGCAGCTTATGAATGAAACTCCAATAATCTGAGACTCAAAAGCTTGTGCTTTGAAACGAGCACAAATACTTTGATTCCTAATTGAGCTCTTGAGCTTGTGACTCCCTCTGTGGATCAAGTGCTCTGGAAGGAAATAGCAAGTGGGTGAAAATTGCCTGGCTGTTCACAACTTGCAAGGAGAAAGACCTATTGAAGAAGCCTCAGATGACATAGGGCCAGTAACTGCATCTTTTACCTAATGTAGCTTTTTCTCTCTCAGTGCTGTTGCTTGTGTTTCAGCCGAACATGTTCACCACGATTGCAATGTGATATATATTTTTTTACAAATTGTACCTGACCTAAGTATGCATTGTTGATCTCTAAAGGTGACGTTTAGCGTATTTCAAAGCCATGGCTTCTCAATTCTCTGTCTGTGGCTAGCCTATTTCAGCAGCAGAGTGATGCAGCTAGCACACATGCAATCCAAGTCATGGAGCGCTCTTTTGGTGTTCTGTGCAGGACACAGCATATCCATCCAGCAAGACACTGGTATCAACAATAATGGTGAGTGTTGGTGGCACCTGTAGGAGCCCGTTGTGTTTGTTGCGTATGATTATTTCCCCTCATGAAGTGCATTTTTGAAAGGTTTTCTTTATTTAGAATAATAGATGTCAGTAACAAGCACACTCATAATCCACAAGTTCTTTGTGTCTTCTAGACTGCCCATTTGCTCCTATATGCGGTATGGTGAGCTGGCTATGTTAGACAGCCTTAAAGTTATCAACATTGGCTGTTGTGTTGTAATGCAGTCTAACTTGTGTTTCTTAGTGAACTTATTTGTGGTCTACTTCTCGCACCTAGTGTAAAGTCGAAATAAAAGAAACTCTATTGGCTTTTTATGCCTGTCAGATGTTTCATGCCTTCATCTATAACATTGTGGTTTTGCTCTTGTATCATATTAAATATATTTTCAGCCTTCACTGTTAGTGTGTGTGTGTGTTGAGGCTTGTCATTGGCTTCTGAAAATACAATATCTGTAAATATGAGCACATAATTGACAACTATACACTCTTGCATGTAGCATGGTTGTAACAATGATCTGTATTTTTCTAAGTTCCAGCAGTAACCAGGGGTTAGGTGCTCCACGGTCATGTACAGTGTATCAAGAACAGAGCACAGAAGGCCAACAAGTATAAAGGGACTGCCAGTGACTGTTCTCTTGCTCAAAGTTTACAACAGCAGAAAGAGCACATTGTGATGTCAAGAGCAGCTGCTGCTTAACTTCTTAGCAGCGTATTATTCAGCAGTTCCTTTGCTTGCATTTGAAATTATTTAAATTTTGCATGGAAGATACCAAACTATGACACTAATTTAAAGACTGCTGTAGTGTTAGTGGGCAAATATTTTTGAGCTGAAGTTTTTAACATGTGTGTTAAGTGCCTGCGTGCCTTTACATTTACGTGCCAAAAATCACAGCATCCATGGTCGCCAATGGTAACTGTGTTTGCATTCTTTGTAGTAAAAGAAGTAAAGCCATGGATGCAGTAATAATGTACTTAGTCGATGTAATCCTTCAGTGTACACTCATTTCGATAGCACAAATGATGCCATGAGTGTATAAGCTCTGGGAAGTGAATCTATGTGGATTATTTTATTTGGAAGGAAGAGCATCACCACCACTCCTAGTATATCTTAACAGTAGATTTTAGTGCTTGGGTATTATCCCACTGCCTGTCCGTCCTTCAACAGTCTACTTATCTACTGTGTAAGTGTAACTTTTTAAATGTATACTTTGCTCGGATAGGTTTGTTCATAATGTAATGCAAGTGACTTATCATCTATGCAGCTCTACTGAGACTAGGAATAAAAGTATTTATTTTTATAAGTAGCTATAGCATGATTCACTTGTGTTTTTCTAGGTACCTGTACAATTGTTTAGCCCTGGTATACTCTGCTGGTATACTCTGCTGGTATACTCTGCTGTATACTCTAATATTGAATCTGGCATTTTAAATAGTTTGTTAGTGGAAGTAAGAACGTGTTTACAACCAATATTACTATCCTCAGATGAACTGTGAAAACTCTGTGGAAATTGATTTACAGTTTTTGAATGTTGTGAAGGCAAATGTTATGTTCTTTTATTGTGGTCCCTGTTTCATGCAAATGACACATAATTACTTTGCAGTGGCATAATATTAGTTGTTATTTTACACATATGTGCTGAGCAACATCGCAGTTGAGGCCAGCAGCAAGACATACATGCAGTGCACTGGAGCATCACCTCACATAGTGTACATTCTTTGCCCTCCAGTAAACTCAATATTTTTCAAGCAGACTAATAGACAGCTGTATGGGAACTGTGTTGGTGTGCAAACTTTGAAGTCTTCTTGAGGAGTGTTTTTCATCATTTTTGTCCAAGTGAAGTAGCTACCCAAGGCCACAACTGGTGGGAATGTGGTGTTTTCCTCTCTCCAAAAGCACTCCTACCAGCTGCCTCAATGTTAGCATGGGGTGAATTCACGAACTGGAAAAATAATTGGTCTTTGTTTTCTTGGCCGAAAGAGTCACTTCCACCGTTGAGCCACCACGACGCGCCAGAATAGAAACTTTCAGCTAAATAAACTTGATTCTACTTTTGAGAAGTGTTTTGGTGAAACGAAATGGCACCTATAGCTGTCAATATAAACACTGTTTGCACCAAGGAGCTTAGTAGCTTATAATTGTATTATTCATGTATTGTCTAGAATTTACTCGCGCTGTGCCAACTTTCAGCCCAAGTGTCCTAACATGCTTTGTTAGTGGGTTGTGAATGCGCCAAGCTATGTTAATAAACAGATGATATTGCAGACATGTACAAAATATTGGTGCACAGCCATTTTCTTTAGCATGACATTGTCAAGAGCTTTATTCTTGTGTTTTTTATAAAGAGTGCTTGTCACTTGGCATCAGCGGAAAACTATGCATCAAGCTTTTGCGAGATGGTTCGAGAAACACCGTGTTCAGAATAACAGTGCCGGTGGATTTCTCTCGTAAGTTACTTTCTGTAGTATATTCAAAATGAGTTTATTAGAATTGGTGTTTTATAGCCATTCATTTTAATATTTACACCTGAGTGTGTGTATGTATGTATGTATGTATGTATGTATGTATGTATGTATGTATGTATGTATGTGTGTATGTATGTGTGTATGTATGTATGTATGTATGTATGTATGTATGTATGTATGTATGTATGTATGTATGTATGTATGTATGTATGTATGTATGTATGGGTGAACATATGTATATGTGTGTGTGCGTATATGTATGTATGTATGTATGTATGTATGTATCTTTCAAATGAGAATCCGTTTATCATTGGTGAGTAAGTTTGGTAACGATATGGCTAAATTTGTTTCTAGTTATTTCTCTTTTGAGCCATTACATATTTCAATTTATTTTGTACTGCATAAAAATAAATGTAACCTTACACAGAATATGTGTGTTCAAAGAAGTTGTTTCATTTACCAACCTACAGTCATGGGCAAGAAATTGGGTAAAATGGAACGAACCTGCGAAGATTAGTTTAGAGCATAGCTACTCTACATGGCATATCTCGTACACATTGCGTTGGTTGAATATGTCGATTGCAACCTTTCAATTTTAATCAGAATAAGCAAGCTATCACCCGTGGTTGTATATGTGTGTGATATTTATGCATACTGTGATACCGGTTCGCAATTACAATGAGGGTCACAAACCTAGTCAAGCTGAATACACGAATTTTGTCCATGCACCTTTCATCTCCACTGGAACTGTTGTTAATAAAAAATAAACTTAAGTTTAGAAATTTATTCTAGTAACCAAAAGCAGGGTATCTTTTTATCACACAAATCAAATTGCCATTGTTCTGTTTCATTCTGGACAATAGGAGACCCTCTCAGCAGAACTCGATTAACTGCTATAGTTCATTTTAACCATTGACAGTGACATTACACTGTAGCGTGCAGCATGACAAATAGCGGGAGAGAAGACACAAACTAATCACTCTGTTCGCGTCAGCTCTAACTGTCCGTGCTCTTTGGTCTTGCTGCATGTGATGATGCCCACCAAATTAGCACGAAAGCGTGTCCCTACAAAGGCAGTCAACTTGTCTGCAAGCAGTTGGCTCACTGCATGTGTAGATTTTCTTCAAAACACCGTGAAGACTGATTGCTGGTCGAATATCCAAACACGTGAAATGTAATATACCAGGTATAATATTGGTATTTCAGCACTGGACACTTTTGCGATAAGAGAGGATGGAGGAGAAAATTATAACCCTGAATTGTTTAATTTTTGAAGGAGCACAGTACAGCGCTTTTGGGTCGAAATGGGAGTGAAAGAAGCAAGTGCGAAAGCCTACTTCTCAAAAAATTAGTACCCGCCACCACACATAATGTCAGGCTGGGCAACCTCTTGAAAAAAAAAAGTGCTCAGTGATTCTGCGAATCGAACCAAGTACCTCGTAGATTGTAGTTGAGCGCTGTAACCGCTCGTCCACTGCAGCAGTGCTTGCATTCGCCCTATTGCTGATATATCGTCATTCCTTCGAATGAAGCCAAACGCAAAAACGTCCGGTGAAACATAGTCAAAAATAGAAAAAATAGTTAGAATGCGTTTGCCCAAGGTTATTAGAAGATAGAAACCGCCACGTGTGACTGTATAACCGTGCGCTATTTATTCTTGTACATTACTGTCAGGACGTTGGGATAGCCGGCTCTAACGTAGGCTACCTTCTCATAGTTTGCCAAATATAAATAAGAAAATAAAAATATATAACAGCCTGTGACAACGCTAATCAACTATTATGAGTTCACTGTCACTAGTGTCACTTTCACTAGATGAACGCTCAGTTTGCTTCCATTATCGTTATTTAGGAAAGTTTTGGCTCACTAACTCAACTCTCCTAATTAGCAATGATTCTCACATCTAAGGACAGTCACACTTCATCTCGCGTTCTGAGTGGCTGTCACTCCCATATAACGCGTACTCCTGTTTTTTATGCTCTCCGAGCATCTGACGCTGCTTTGCGGAGACTTTCCCTGACATCGGCTGGGCCAGAAAAGTGTCTTTATTATCTATCAATTTGAAGGTTTCGGGAAGCCGAAACGAGAGTCTCTCTCTCTCTCTCTCTTCATCCTTTTCGCACGTGTGATAACGTCTCTTAACCTCAAGACTCGTATACACGTCCCTTGCTTTGTTAGCGCACTCAAACAACGCTGGACGAAATATTTGCACCGCGTTTTGTGAAAAGCATTAGCACTGAGACACCTCCCGACGAGTCTCCCTCATTTTACGTAGACATATACCTAAGCGTAAGCGTATGCACGTTCTTGCATTCCAGCTTTATAAAAATGCTGCGGTGCATGGAACCAGCGAAATTGCGCTCACAATTTCATTTGATTACTGCTGTTATCTATTTTAGCACAATTTGTCTGCAGGCACTAAAGTCGCTCATGTGTCTTGTAATAGGAATATTGTAACAAAGGCCACCTTTGACTATAGGTACAAAACACCCTTACGTTCACCACTATACCGTGGTAGATTGCACCAAATTAGTTAAGTAGCAGCGCAGCTTCAATGAAATGTAAGGTAAGTGGTCGCTTTAAATAAGGGAAGACATTCAAGGCACATTTTCAAACATTGCATGCATCGATTTATGTGTGGTTTCATTTATGTGGTGCACCTGGAGTGTTGTTTACTTGTACTTGGCGAGATAGTGCATGGATTGCTCGGTGGCTTAAGGCCATCAAGCAATTGTTTTTTTTTAGCTACAGTCGTTAATTAAAGGCGAGTGCTTGGCTTTGCACAGCCCACCAAAACGTCTATTACAACGTACGCGGCATCTCGTAAGCGCTGCAGCAGATGATCGCGGAACTGAAACTTAGATGCAGCAAATCATTGGCTATCATCGTATACTCTCGATGCTAGACGCTTTGCGTGCTACCTTGATATTATCGGCACACACTTCTTTCTTTCCTTGTCGTTTCATCGGCTATCGTCTGTCCTCCTTGCCCTCTTAAGTGCTGAATAAGTTAAATTCATACCCGCGCTATAGTAATCCCTCCAGACAAGAGACTTTTTGGCTAAGAAAATGCGTAGCCAAAGAGAAAGCTTTGTGAATTCGGGCCCTGTTTTACAAACTTTGCTTTTAAGTGCGTACTGCACATACATCATGCGGTGCTCGGCGAAAAATGTCGTGCCAGTATCGCAGCCGAAGACGCCGCCGGAAAGGCCCCATTCCTGCCAAAATGTATCAAGATGCGATATCACGAACGCGGCATAAAGCGGCAACAGCGGTAGCAAAGCTTAGATTCTGATATGAGCGTGGGTGCACTGCCAGTAGGTCACCATCGGTAGCCGCAGAGTGGACTACTACTTGCCCCCCCCCCCTCATTTGTGTGTCACCACAGCCTCCTACTGACCAATTCTGCCCTCGGACAGTAGGAAACATTTGGCTCTCACAAGAGTTCTGTCACGGCAAATTTTTGAATTGACATGTGGCCAGTCGCCGCCCCATTGACTTCAAGGACAGTTTCCTATTCATTCAAGTACATTTAACGCATCTCTGCGATCAAAGACCTGCGTTGAGAACGGAGTATACATGCAAAGGGTTGCTTGGACAAAAAAGATGTGCAGATTGTTTGCTTTTTTATCCTACTAATTTGTGTTTCGCAATCGTAAAATCGAAAAGTTTGAGGAAGTTCTTTTCCGCATACTGTTACAGCTATCACTCGTGTGCTGAGGTTCACTGAAGACGGTTTTTGCTCGCATGACGACAGGGACTGAATTCAGCGAAGCGAGGCAAGCGCGCCAAGATGCCGAGATGACCTGCAGCCACATTTAGGTGCTGTCTACAGTTTTTTTTTTACCCAAGGACACGCAGTGGAACGTGAAATACATTAGCATGCACTGGAGGTCTGTACTAAGGTTTTCACTGCGTCCAGTCGTCTTATGGGCCGAGGATTTTTGTAAAACGCCTGAATATTTGAACACGCGCTAAGCTGCTGCCCCAGCAGTGCCCTTAGTACTCCAAATAACATGGCGATAGCGCCGCTGTCGCAAATTCGCACATGTGCAGATCATCTGATGATATTGGTCTGCTAGCTCCAGCATTGTGTGCAGGTCAGTCATCACAAGGGTCCATGCGTTAAGAAAGTTTTTACTTGTGTTATATTCTGGATCATGTTTTTCACAAATATGAAAATGCTAAAAAACATGTAAGTACTGCTAGAGATAAGTGATTATGACGCCATGCTTGGTGAACAAAACATGAAATAAAAGCGTTTTCATAGAGAACAGTTGGTTCGTGGTAATCTTCAAGAAGGTTCACATTCATGCGATCGCTACTTCACTGGAAGCGTATTAGGTTGCTTCGTAAACACCTATTCACCTAGAGAAGCTGGTAAACACCTAGAGAAGCTGGTGATTCCGTTGAAAGACATTATTCTCGAGCTGTGAAACCAATTTCTTCGGCCATGGTTACTGACGAGAAGACACAATAATAGAAAGCCACAGTACACTAAGAAACTAGGGTTTTAGTTAAGAATAGGGAAAAAAATACATTACAGTTCATTCAAGCGAAACGGATAAGAGGAGAATTGATACGAATTGAAACGGTCACCGCATGAAGCAAACATAGGTACGGTCCTAGTGAGATGAGCGTTTTTTCGAAAACAACAGATAGTAAAATGAACCAGAAGCCAAATCAACATCCGAAGCCTATAAAACGACATAAAAATGCCAAAGTGCCACTCTTGCTTTCACCAGTAGCGATATTACTGTTTGCGACATGACATAAAAGGCTGAGTTGTTCAATCTCTATTTAACGTTAGTGTTATGTGGCCCCACTGATCCTCGGAAACACCCGAAATCGTAGAATCATAAATCCACATCCATGCTCGAAATAGAGCACTCGAAGCTTGCGGTCTCGAATTAATACTCAGTGATTTACATTGCATAATTGATTATTGTTGGCCCAATTTTATGTCAAAGTTTTGTTCTCATACAGTGTCTTCATGCTTGAAAATTATATTTGAAAATTCATGAAAAGTACCTTCCAACTTATAAGAAAATGGCATCAGTTGCTCCGATTCCTAAATCGGACCCTCGTAACGTTATGAATACCTACGTTCTTATTCCACTGGCTTCTGTGTGCACGAAAATTCTTGAACAATTTTTTTATTGCCGGTAATTCTTCAAATAAAACCAGCTGGATATAGACTAGGACTATTACGCGGAACACAACTCGTAACGTTGGCTCAAATTTTAGTTGCAACACTGGATGGAACATCTTGGGTTGGTTGTACTAACGTAATAACATTTAAGAGCTCCTTTCGCAGAAAATTTGGCGTCAGAATCGTCGGTTGTGAGCGAAAAATTATAATCCGGTTCATGACGGTTCATGACATGGTTGTGCTATTTCCCACTACTGCACTTTCTTCTCATTATTTTTGGCGTTGTAATTAACTATTTATATATTGCTTCCCGCTTATTTACATCGTTTTGCCACACATGTATCGGTAGCACCCACGTTAGTGGCTGCTGGGGTGTCCCTGTTGAATCCCCTGGCGGCTAAAACACCTCAAGACGTCTTAAAAAAGTTCTTGATTGGCTTACTGCATCTGTGAACTCAATTTGGGCGGTGCAGCTGTGTGCCTGGGTCACCGTAAACTAATCTGCGTTTTTTTGCACACAAATTTATGTAAACCTGTTGTTTTTATGTTTCATCTTTTCTTTTGCCCCCTTCCACCGCCCCCCCCCAATTGATGCTTGTATGTTGGTATCACTTTGAGTAATTATTAGATAAATAAATTGACTTCATTTTCGCTTGTTGTATTAGCCCACGCAGCCGCTTTTTTCATGCTAACGTCACAAGTGCTCGCGAAAAATACATACTTGTAACTCTATGTTTGAGATGGAGCCACAGTACAAAGAATAATCATTAGTTAAAACTTGAATCACAGCAAATACTGTTTCTTAACCGTGTAAGAGGTACGCTTTGATATTTTCCAATGAATGGCTTCATACAGTCTGCAAACCGGACATTAAACCAACGAGCAATTAACTCCCCCTTTTGTCGCCGCAGTGTCGTTTTTCCTTTAGCGATGAATGGGCAGTAATTTACAGCAAAGGGAACCAGCTACGTTCCAAGGCTTCATTGACTATGGGGTCGAATGAGGAACGCAATAATTGAGTAAATGCTGGCGAGTGAGATTCAAACGCTCAGTGCTAAGCTATGTCAATCATTGTATGATATAAGACACAGTCAACGTGCTCACGGACCTGTGTGGTTCCCGGTGGAACACGTAAGTTACACCTTTTTCAGTTTAAATACTTCTTAGGTGCCCGTTGTCTTATTTCTTACTCTGAAAAACTGCAGTTGGTGTGTTACCAAACAGCGTTCATTTTTGTTTGTTTGTTTTTCTGCAGAGGAGAAGTAAAGAAATATCTTTCCTTGTTCGATGAACGAAAATACTACCGCCGTTATGAAGAGGCGCATGCCACAGAAGTTACGTAAATGAAACTCTTCACAGACCAGTGCATATAAAAGGAAAAAAGGTAACAGTTATACGAACAGGAAATGGCTGTGTAGCCGAAAACCTCGTGTACGTCGGAGACAATACAACAGAACGCGAAAGGAAACGATGGCTGCGAGAAGACGTCGAAGCGATCGATGGAAGCAGTATACGTTAAGGACGAGGTGCACGTATATATTTGTGATAGGTGATAACGCTTGGTTTCTGCGTGATTTTCTGTCTCTGCAGTTCGGACACCTGTGTCGTGCCTGTGCCTTCCTGTGGTTTTACCCGAACCTACCTGCGCTGAGAATCAACGTCGACACAATCTAGCATCATCTAAATAAAGCCCAGAGACAGCCTAGAAGCAATCAGACTATTCTTCAAAAGCGTCTAGTTTGGCTGTTTCAAAACTCGAGGTTCTTAATTCAAGCTTCGCGATTTTTTTTCTTCGCTACTTCCATACAATGAAACAATATACATATTTCGCATTGATTATTCCAAGTAATCTTATCATACTTCCGTCTTAACTGAAGCAACATGCCATGCCGGTCCCGCAAGGATTTGCGCTGCAGAGATCACCTGCCGAATTTATGAGTGATGGAGCTTACCCACACACCTCAACACTCCATAGAGATCTATTCTGCTTGCCTTCTTTAGAGTGATCCTTTGTTAAAAAGCTTAAAATCTGAATATTCATGTTTTTTCTCGCATTATTTAAGTGCTGCGGTGATATGGCATGCGATTTCGGGCTTAGTAGTGATAGCCATATCAGACGAGCCGCTCCGGGGGCCAAGCGCAGTTGGCAGATAATTCACCTCGCTTGATGTCTAAGTTTTGTAAGTGGATATCTTAATACTAAATGTGAAAAAAAGTTATTGATAGTGTGACGTTTCTATTTTTTCAGGGTGTACAGGGGTTTGGTATGTGGTACAGTGTTCATTGTTTGCTCTTATCCATTTATTTAGGAATACTTTCTATGCCGCATTCGGAACATTGAATGAAGAGAATCAAACATCGAAAATTCATCGTAGCTTGCACAAAGCCCCGATATGCTGGGTCACGGCAGAGCTTGTGGGCACCTAACGGGTTTTCACTTGGCTGAACTTTTACCCTCCGACTTCCCGGTTTCCCAACCTTTTTTATATTCTTACTAGTGTCTAACATAGCTACGCTCTACTGTTTTTATCATTGTTTCAGTCTGTTTATCTTTTTCAATTTCCTCACTGCCTAACTCTTTCTTCATTTTTCTGTCTTCTTCTCTCTTTCCAGATCACCCACTGCGGTGGTCCAGTGGCTGATGCACTCGGCTTCTGCGCCGTTGGTCGCAAGACCGAATACCGGCCTCGGCAGCTGTATTTTCGACGAACGCGAAAACTCTTGAGGCCCGTGTGCTCGATTTGGGTCCACATGAAAGAACCCCAGGTGGTCGAACTTTCCGGAGCCCTTCACTACGGCGTCTCTTACAATGATATCATGGTTTTGGGACGTTAAACCCGCAAATCAATCAATCAATAAATACAATACATACATACAAGAGATGGACAGACGCCCTTAGGAGCTTCACTAAAGGTTAGTTTTTATTTTTATCTTCAAGGTAGTTTTTATCTCACACTTTGTATTTTGCAATGCTGTTCATCTCGTCGGGTCGTAGATAACAAAAAAGGAGCCCTCCATTTATCCCTATTGTTTATTTATTTATTTATTTATTTACTTGATTTGAGTACATAGAAAACGCAAAGACAAGAAGAAGAAGGTGTTCAATCGGAAGGAGGAGAGGTTGGCTTTGAAAGCGGGTTTCTGGCCAGCTACTCCACACGGGGGTAAGGAAAAAAGGGAAAGAAAGAAGAGGAGAGTATGATGAGGCGTGATTGTGGTATAGCACAATGAGTCACTGCACACAATGTCTCGTTCGGTGTAGTACACGCACAAAAGTCTCTACATTATGAGATTCTCTAAAGACGGGAATCTAAGCCTGTCTTGCTTGAAAATGCGAGCAGGCCCTTTAAAATGCGTTGAGCGTGATCCACACGTTCCCAAGCTCCCAAAAGTTTTTCATCCGAAAAGGGTCGGCAGTCTAGGTCATCTGTGAGACGCTTGAGAGATTGTCTTTCAACTGCGTATAAAGAGCACACACACAGGATGTGAATAATAGTTTCTGGCGTAATGTGGAAATATATGAGCGCCCAAGGTAGCAGGAAAAGCACTTGACAGGAAAGACGCTCACTTACAACTGAACTTTTCTTGGAAAATATTTATTGCACAAGAACACAAACGCGCAGGTGAAACAACTATCACTTCAAGGTTCCACCCTCCTCCTCCCCTCTCCCCCCAAATGGAGGTATATGTTTATCTAGTTCACCAGCTCAAAAGAGACGCCTCTTTTTCACTTATTGCTACCGAAGAAACACTGATACACGTGCTTGAATTCGCCCTAATCTGTTCTGCTTCCATGATTTCTTTGGTCAGTTTGTGCTTTATATGAGTTCTTTGGTCCATGATTTCTCTGGCCATGATTTCCATGATTCTTCTGGCACATGATTCATGGTCCAAGTTCCATGATTTTCCGGTCAGTTTTTGTTTTGGGGGGAGATTGAAGGGGGGTGGAGCCTTGAATTGATAGTTGGTTGCGCCTGCGCGTTTGTGTTCTCGTGCACTGAATGCTTTCTCATAAAAATTCAGTTGTAAGTGAGCGTCTTTCTTGTCAAGTGCTTTTTCTGCTACCTTGTGCGCTCTTATATTTCCACGTTATGTTTTACTAATTGGCCCAGCATTCCACTTTATTGAGTTTCTGGCGTGTTACACAAGTGTCAGTTAGAATTTTGCTCTTGTCCGATTATGCATAAGTATCGTCGCGTGTATGCAACACCTAGCCGCAGTCTATATAGATAGCGTTTCTTAGTCTCTCCTTAGTCGGAACGGAAGGCGAGAAACACGACAAGAGTCAAGCCTGCAAATGCGCTTGTGGCGATAAACCGGATCATTCCACAGGCCTTGCATAGATGTCTTCATACCTTTAGGCAGCAGGGCGTTGATGTCACATCGGGAAAAGTGAACTGATATGACTTCGCCACTAGTGTGCGCCATTTTCGCTTCTGCATAAGCTTGTTCGTTCCCAGCTATGCAACAATGACTGAGAATCCATTGCAACGCAACGGTATGTCCGGATTGAAATGCCTCATTCAACATATTCATTATGTCACACACCAGATGACTGTAATGCAGTGTCTTGTCTCATGTAGTTTCTAATTAGCTGAAGTGCCGGCTTGGAGTCACAAAATAATGTCCATTTCACTGGACACTGCGGTAAAATGTAGCACACAGCTTGTCGGATGTCGGTCAGCTCGGTGGCAGTAGATGATGGCCGGTGTGCTATTTTGAAGCGTTGAGCGATTCCCATTTCAGGCACAGTGAAAGCTGCTGCTGAGGAGGTCTGAAAAAATGTGTACTGTATATCCGTATATTATAGTCACTATACGACAAAGTGAAATGCTTAAGACCAACAGTTGGTATTTCTGACTTCTTTGTTATTCCTGGGATCGAAAGTCACACGATCGGCTTAGAAACCGTCCAGAGTGGTATGTCGTAGATAAAATGTGGTGCATAGTTTGAAAGTAGCAGATCTCTGTGCGACATAACAGCTTCTGAGTATGCAGCATTGGGTCGTGTGTCAAAAGACAAAGAAAATATGGAGGGAAAAGGCTGACAACTGCCGCCTTTAGAAGCGCAACGCCCGCCTGCTCCTTCGGGAAGGGGTGCAATAGAGAAAATAAGGAAATAAAGAAGAAGAGAGAGGCGAAAAGGTAAAAAAAGATGACAAAGAACACACACCCCAAAAATTCTAGTCTCATGAAAAATGTTTATAAACGTGACGCCAAGTCCGTTTCCGTTGAGAAAGTTAAAATGGCTCTGTGAGCCTGGTGACATCTAGAAGAACATTCTCCTGGGAGCAAGGAATCGTAAAGGGTCGTGCACCTAAAACCAATCAGCCCAAAGTCTTTTTTGAGTCATCCTGGGTGCACAACAAAGCTAGGGCGCTCTAAGATGACGTGTTTTAAGCCCGTATTCACAAACCAACCTCATACTTTCCTCAAGTTTTCCTTAATGACTTTAAACCTTTATAGCGGATGATAAACAAATCAGACCAATATACATGGACCTGTCTTGTCCTTATCTTTCAGCCTGTTACCATTTTTGGGTCTTTATAACGCATGTGGAGAGTACAGGAAGTTGAGGAAAACATAAGGTAAGGCCGAGGTTGCTTTCTGAATCCGGGCCTTAGTGTCTCACAGGAGCCGTACGACGAACATATCGGACTGTCCTTCACGGTATAATCGTTCGCGCATTGACACATAACCAATTCTGAGCTTATATGACTGGGCTCTGTCATGACGACTGAATGGAATCCACGACCATGAATACCAGGAGGAAACAATCCGCTTGCGACACGCTTATCCGGATGTTGCTTTAGAAGATGTCGGCGAGTCAGCAAACGAGAGTAGTCGAACCGGCAATAAATTCTTGGCAGTCCCACTCGTTGTGGGCGCAAGTTGAAGTGAGGAGATCGGCCTCTTCATTCCCAGGAATACCTACATGTGAAAGTATCCATTGCAAATTAGGGACATACCACGAGTCATGGGTTTTGATTGATGATTGATATGTGAGGTTTAACCTCCCAAAACCACCACATCGTTATGAGAAGCGCCACAGTAGAGAGCTCCGGAAATTTCGACCACCTAGGGTTTTTAACGTGCACCCAAATCTTAGCACACGGACTCACAGCATTTCCGCCTCCATCGGAAATGCAGCTGCCGCAGCCGAGATTTGATCCCGTGACCTGCAGCCGAGTACCTTAGCCACTACACCACCGTGGCGGGACGAGTAGTAGGTTTTGTGGTAGATTTAACGATGCTGCATATAAAGGAGCCAGTGGAGTTTTTTTTCTTCAACCATCTGCCAAGGGGACCCCGAGAATCTTTAAATATGACAATCTTCCATTCTTATTATTCTTCTTGTACGTATTTCAGTGCAACATCAACTGCAGCTAGTTCCACTGTTTTTGAAAAGGATGAATGTGGTATACAAAACCGTCGGCCGTTAGTAGAAAAGCAAAAGAAAGCTGCAGAGCCGCCTCGGCTGTCATTTTATACAGATGCGTCGGTGAAAACTTGAAAATAACCGTCAAAATTTTCGTCAAAAATTTTCAAACAGGTGCGATTGGGCCAATTGAAATAGTGCCAAAACAGGCTGGTCTGTCTTTTCGAGTATTCTGAGAATGGAAAGATAAATGGGAAGACACATATGTTGCGCTCTTTTGGAATAATGAAAGAAGTAGGATCTGCCAAACCGCGCGTAATTGTGGTATACAATGTTGCCACTTTCCTTGTGCGAGATCTTTGACGTTGAAAGAAGCGATTATTGGGTGCAATACAATCTGGAGCTCTGTACATGTGCTCTATATGGTGAAGCGCTCTCACATCAGCCTGCAGCCTCAGGGATAACTAGTGCTCTTCGGTGAGTAGAGGAAAAGACTGCGCATCGCGAGGTAAGCCCAGTATTACTTGGAGGGCAACACGATGGCCCCCTTCCAGTTGACACATCAAGCTTGGCGGCACATTCAAAACAGGCAAACCGTATGTCAAGCCAAAGAGCACAGCTGATTGATACACCAGTAGCGCTGTCGTCTGGTCGAAGCCAGCACCCCTAGCAGTTAATGTGGCCACGTATTTAGGGAGCGACTGTGATTTCCGCATCGCGAAGATAACTGTATGGCGCCTAGATAGGCGGTCATTGATGATTACCCCCAGGTAACAATGTTGTTTTACCCACGCAAATGATGTGTCTCTAATGTACAGTTATGCTCATGCTCCTTCGAGCACGTTGCTTTAGATGATAGGTAATGGTGACTGATTAAGCAGGGGAAATTTGTATACCAACTTCTTCTAGGTATTCTGTAGCCCTATGAAGCGCTCTTTGCAAGATTCCATGAAGACGCGAGCCCTGATGGGAATCACCGCTGATTCACAATGCGATGTCATCAGCATAAATTGTTAAGCTTATTGGTAATTCATGCTCTTGAGGTAAGTGGCTTGGCAGTCCCGCAAGCATGCTATGGAACAGAAGCGGCCATGAAACGCTGCCTTGATTGACACCGCACCTAAAAGTGTGCACTCTGCTCGTTGTACCTCTAACAAGTAATTTTATTTCGCGCTCCGCCAGAAATTTACGAACAAAATCGAGCGTCTAACCTGAAATTCCCGCAGCCATAAGTGCAAAAACAGTCGCCCCATGTGGCACCAAACCAAAGGCTTGTTGTACGTACAAAACTAGCATATATGCAGAGTGCCTATTTTTCTCGGGCAGATTCGAGCGATGATACCAGATCTGCAATGCCATTGATAGTAGAACAATGCTGACAAAAGCCACTCATAACATCAGGGAAAAAATTAACTCCTATAGTCTGGCATCAACGTGAAACAGTACCATTCGCTCCATCAGCTTCATTACATTGGGAGTTAGTTAAATGGGTATGTATGACTTCAGGAGCTTTGCATGGTGCCTGGCTTTAAGATTGGTTTCACGAGAGATTATTTACATGCAAAAGGTATCACAGACGTTTGCCAGACTTTGTTATCTTCATCCAAAAAATACTGATTGAAGGCTTCATCGATGTTTCGTAAGGCTTGGTACGTAATACTAACTTTACCTGAGGCTGTGCGGCGATAGGATATGCTCATTGTGTGGCGCAGCTCTTCGAGAATTAAATCTGCTTCATCCATCCGACAGGCAGGGGCATAGTACAACATTGTGGGACTTTGAGAATCAATTCAGATGTTTTTGACGTAGGACGAACAAAAAAAATGCGAACGCTTCCGCGAGAATTTTCGGAGGTCAGCCGGTCGTATGCACAAAGCTGCAATTGGATTCCTTTATATATCGGGGGTACGGAGAGCCTTCAGTATCCGCCATATACTTACAAAGCCACTTGCCGTATGCAGCGAACTACATAGTGCAGCCCAGCTCTTTCGACGAAGTTGTTTTGAGTGTCGCTGTATGGCTGCATCTAAGCGGTTATACGCCGTCCAATGCGATCTCCTTTTATATTGCTGGACCCTCCTGTATGCGCGGCCTCGACACGCACGTACTTGATTGATATGTGGGGTTTAACGTCCCAAAACCACTATATGATTATGAGAGACGCCGTAGAGGAGGGCTCCGGAAATTTCGACCACCTGGGGTTCTTACACGCACGTACTTAAAAGCTCAAGATCAGGGTTCGTCTTTTTTAAGTTTTTCCCTCGTGACATCGTAGCTTGTTAAGCACTCACTCACTAGTTTGAACATGTTGTCGTGTGATGGCTTTTCAGAAAGTAGCTGACGGAATTTATCCCAGTTTTGCACTCTGTAGGCGGCTGTCTGACGTAAGGGTATGTTCCGGAGCCAACCAAATTGGTAGGCGATCCGAGTGAGCCCCATGGATTAGCTTCGCATGACCAGACAAGGCACACAACGTTGATTGATATCGCCAGATCGATGGTGAAACTTGAGATTGTACGCACAACCATGGAAACAAAAAGCGCATGCCGCTATCACTTAAAACAATGAAGGCGGATTGAACCATCCGGCCAACCGCAACGCACTGCAACGCGCACCGCACCACCAAATTCGTCGAATAGCCATAATGTGCCATCGGCCGAAGAAGCAATCAACCACGGGACGAGCACGGGATAGATGCGCTGTTCCCCTGATGTCGGTGGCTCGCAACTTCAATGCGCCCATGAAGAGGATAGATATGCTTTTTTTTCTTTTGCACGTTTAAACATTCGTTTCAACTGTGACGAGAAACGCAACTGTATCACAAGGTGTTGGCAATTAATCTAGCAAAGCAACATAGGCATGGGAACTCGTACTTACCAGTCAATCCCAGCTTGATTCCTATCTTGATCAACAAGTCATCCTTAAAAAAACCTTTCCCTGTGCTTGAGGTGGTATTTGTCGTGTAGGACGAGGTGGTTGCGCACCAATTCTATATGCATCTCAGCTAAGAGCACGTTACTTGATGGTGACATGACGAGCGAGTTGAACTTGGCCACTTTTTTTTTAATTTCTCAGCTAGCACATCTAGCTATTGGCTCGCGGTGAACCGATCCGTGGCGGACGCCACAAGAAAAATTGGTCCGAGAGCCATCAGAATGGAGAGCGCTCTTTCGGCGAATTTCAACACCGTCGAATCAGGTTCGGTGCGCTTTCGGCGGCCCGAATGCTCAGTGTGAACGAGTCATTACTGTTGCCTAATGTGCAAGCTATGACGCATATTGTCACGTGGTCGTGACGTTGCGAAGGCGTGTCCAAGTTGAAACACTTCTATTTGGCCGAACTTGTGTTCTGGAAACCAAAATTCTAACTATAGAGCAAGCGGTGGACGGTGTGCCCTGATACACGCATAACGGCGATCAGAACATCGGTCATCGGTAATTTGATCCGGTGCAACCCGCATCACCATTTATGCACGAAGTGTCAAATATCCGAGCGTTATCGCTGGTAGCCGACTTCCAGATAGAAACGAGGTTGTTCTAGTTTGAGTGCTCACGATGAACAGGTGATCCAAAAACTATTCAGAGTTATCTCATACATTCATGGGCATATTGCGCAACGCCGTATCTACACGTGCAAAACACCGGCAACATGAAAGATAGAAAGATTGATTGATATGTGGGGTTTAACGTCGCAAAACTACCATATGATTATGAGAGACGCCGCCGTGGAGGGCTCCGGAAATTTCGACCACTTTGGGTTCTTTAACGTGCACCCTCATCTGAGCCCACGGGCCTACAACATTTCCGCCTCCATTGGAAATGCAGCCGCAGCAGCCGAGATTCGATCCCGCGACCTGCGGGTCAGCAGCCGACAAATTTAGCCGCTGGAACACCACAGTGGGTGAAGGAAAGAAGTGGCCGTGGCAATGTCTCCATCGAAGAGGGAAAGAATTTTCTGAGGTTGTCGCCTCCCTTACCTCGAAAGGGGTTGATTGGGCATATTTCAAGCAGCAAAAAAAAACATACAGGGTCCGCAGTGCGTTACCTAAAAGGGTACTGACAAAAAAAATGTTTAGTTTCACGTATTGCGGCTGCATTTGGTTCCTGGGATTTTTTAGTCTTAACACGACACATTGTTTTCTGCAGTGTACAAGAGGCAATTATTTACAGGTTCATTATAACCAACCAGTGTGAGTTTATGTTTCAAAAATGACAAGACACTGGATGCAACTATCGCCACTTAGCGGTCGCAACGCTCGACCATGTCAACACGCACAATTGAGACGAACTTCTGTGCGTTTCACATCAACAAGTGTTTTCCGAACAGGAAACGGGACATAAATATCATCGAACACAAAACTTTCAACTCGTGCGCCTCGGTTATGGACTTACAAGCAGCTGCCGAGCCTGCCCGAGTAAACGCGAGCAAAAAAAAATGGCGGCTATGACGTCGTCATAGCTTGCAGCAGCGGAGTCACGTGAGGGAAATAAGGGGTCCCCAAGGGTCGGGTCTCCATTGAGGGTGTCAATAGCGCTATGGAGTCGATCGCTCACGCAACCTTCAAAATTATTGTAAGATACTTTGCAAGATATATTTGCTTTTGATATTTTGCAGAAGACAACACACGTTCATGGGAATCGATCCCACAGGCTATCTCAGCCACGAAATTTTGTGTCAGTACTCCTTTAACACGACTGTAGGACGAACGCGACCTTATTTTTGTGCTTAGTCAATATATTCAACTTGCTCTGCCACCCTTGAAAGCATTCTGCTTTCAAAGCGTTCAGCTAATATTTTACTTTGTGATAAATATGGGATTAAATAAATTGTCAGGATAGCTGATAAAAATGAAATAATTGTGTTAATTAAGAGATTAAGAGAAGTCGGGGCTACCAAGGCACCAGGTGAAGCAAATCTCAACCACGGGCACCTTACTACATTGCCTGTGAGATCTGCCTCACAGTTCAACGAAACACAATGTTATGTCAAACCACGAAATACGTCCGAGCAAACGAACACTGACGAGCAAGTTCCGGAACCAGACAGTAGTACAGGTATTATCTCTGCCTCCAAGTTTTCTTTATTTGTTTGTTTATAGCTATTCATGTTGCGGGTGATGGGCATACAAGTTACTCGTTGACATGGCATAGCAACGCCTATGATTTAAGACGCGCTGTAGCTAGACACGTTGAGCGACGTTTAATAAAAAAAGAGAGACACGCGTACTACGTGTTTGCCTATCGCCCCCCAACATGATGGGGCAACGACGATAAATATCGTTATCTGCAACGTTATCTGGGACGTCATTAGGTGTCTTTGTATTATATACAAATCACTATGTAAATCATAAACTTACATAGTGTTGTAAGCCTATGATCTACATCACTTTTCCGGCCTCACCGCGGTGGTCTAGTGGCTAAGGTACTCGGCTGCTGACCATCCGACCACGGGATTGAATTCCGGCTGCGGCGGCTGCATTTTCGGTGGAGGCGGAAATGTTGTAGGCCCGTGTGCTCAAATTTAGGTGCACGTTAAAGAACACCAGGTGGTCAAATTTCTGGAGCCCTCCACTACGGCGTCTCTCATAATCATAGCGTAGTTTTGGGACGTTAAACACCACAAATCAATTACATCACTTTTCCGTCCGAATTTCTCTCTCCTTAGGGCTGATCTTGATGTCCGGGCCTCCTAAAAACACGGACCCGGCGTCTACAATGCATGGACGGCCACCCATGTTCACTGGCTGACTTAACGTGCTCCGAACCATCCTCGGCATCGACCACTCCAAGCATTCATGTGGGAAATTGAACTCTTTTATATTTCCTATATGTTTCGGGTTTATTAAAGACCAGTGTATTTGAATTGTTTCCTTTTACTGTTACATGTAAAGACAAAGCGCACAGATGAAAGTTGTGCGCAACACTAATTCATAACTTTGGTATCTGGTAGTAGCACACACACCATGGCGATCGTGCGGTTTGGTTGCATTATAATGATATAGAAAAACCTTTATTCCTTGGGTTGATCTCAATATTCAGTCGTCCCGCTGAAAAAAAAAACAGATCACAGCGATCGAAGCTGCTGAAAAAACAGCCTGCTCGTTCAAAGAACTCACACCCAAATAATAATAATAATAATAATAATAACAATAATAATAATAATAATAATAATAATAATAATAATAATAATAATAATAATAATAATGATGATGATGAAGTACTCATGCACCTTAACTAAATATCGCTTTCATATAAGTTGTTTGCAATACCCTCTCTTCCCGCTGGCCTTGAGACAGTGAAACGGCTTGTCGTCCACCTTTACCGGTGCCTCCTCACTAACTACCTTTGTATCACTACTCAATAATTACTTGCATGATTCACAACCATGGAAGTACGAATATTTCGCTAATTTCTTGATGATATATATAATGAATACAACTTATGTTGGTACCCACCCCAATCCATTAAATACCAATATGATGTACACTTTTTTTCGTAAAGCTCGCGAGTCTCTGAGGGAGTACTATGGTCGTATAATCTTTATTAAAATATCATACTATGCGTCAGTGATGTGCACTTACATTTCACAGTTGGGCACAGGTGTTTCACAAGCCTGAGTTTTCGCATTAGTCCTTATCTTTAAATCGTCGCTCAAAAGAAAAAAAAACTGCCAATTTATATTCCATAATTTCTTCTCTTACTAAGTTGAAACTGTGGGTCCTTGCTGTAATATTTCGTAATTAGACTGCCAGTATGTACTACCTAAACAAACGTATAAATAATAATAATAATATTAATAATAATAATAATCAATCCATCGTTCCACCAGTCAAATCGGTCCTGTGCTTTTTCCTGCCACGTTATACCCACAAACTTCTTAATCTCATCAGCCCCCGCAACTTTCTGTCTCTCCTTCACCGTCTCTTGGAATCCAGTCGGTTACCCAAGTAATTTTCAATAATTATGCGCACAGTTAATTGGTCTTCATCTCAAGGAAACTTAAACGTTGATATCATGTGTATGCAATATATCCCTTTGCGTGGATCATATTTGGTGTCAGTTTTATTTCTATAAGGCTTTTTCTAATACTGGCCAACGCAGTTAGGACACTGTCGAAATTACGTGGAAAGCAAAAGTGTCACTGGTTCCTCGAGCCACTAAAAAAAAGACGTCATTAACGATACAATCGCGTCATTGTAAGGCAGGCTCGCCTGCCTTCGCGTGACAAAGCTAATCGCGACGCACTCGCCAACGACGCGCCACACCAGTCTCTCGTAAATTGCAACGACTTGCGATACCAGTGGCAGCACTTCCGGAAGCTCCAGGGAGCGGCCTCCTCATTATTATTCACGAACAATTTCACCCCGAAAACGGAAACGCAGCCTCATTTAGCTTCCCGCGACGAGAAACGGGTGGATCGTTGTTCTGCGTAGTTCTCTGTCAAACCTAAGCTTTCTCACTTTTTACTTATTCCGTTGTTTCGATTTTTTCTTCCCCGGAGTCCTGTCATTTTACGCCTCTCGTACGAGCCATTTTGTCTCGACGTAGTACCCTGTAGGCAGACACACGTACCCGGATGACGTACTCTGGAAACAACCTCGTCACCGGATAAACGACGCGCTACTCCGCTGTACTATAAGCCTTTCATCGTGCAATCGCGAGTCGGTAATGCCGACGTGTCGCGAACGAAACGCGCGCGCCGGCGCACAAAGGAGAGGCGCGGAGGAGAGCTCGTCCATTAGTCTGCGCTACAGGCGACGACGTTCGACCGACGGTGTTTCAGCGCGCAACGACTGACTGATGACTGCGCCGGTCGAATTTAGACGCATGGGTAAAAAAAGAAATGAAAGACGTCGCCGGCGAGGCGGCAGTCAGACGGCGACACGCTAGAATTCGATCCGCTGCCGTACCGCTGCGCCAATTCGTAGCCGACTCTCGCGATTGGTCGATTTATCGGGTACGGCCGACCTGCTGTGACTCAGTGTGGTACCTATAGGAACGAATTGAGGGCCGCTGCATGCACCCCCCCCCCCCTATAAGTGCACTGTTATTGTTTCCCGAAGTGACCATGTCGTCTCGACTAAAATGCTTGGTGAAAGCTTTCGGAAGAGAGAGGAAAATGCACGTCAGGAGCAATGTGGTATTCTTTCCATTTCCAACAGCCTACGAAGCTGATTGATGGCTGGCTGCTGTGTTTCTAAGAGGAACTGTTTCATATCCACGCGTCGTGCAATGAGTTGTCACTGTTGTATATCAACGCGTTGTGCAGGGGACCCAAAAGCAAAATGGAGCTTGCGAGCTGTGGCCAAACGAAGTGAAACTGAAGCCCTTTAGGTGAAACTATGGGCCAGAGCCCCTTATCAGAAGATACGCTGCAGATAGAGAGAATGTGTCGAGGTATCCGACTCCTGATATTATGGTGCTCACCTTATCACCAGCTTAAACAAAGACACACTCCCGTCATCACTTCTCGTTAAGGAACGCTTTCCACGCATTCTGCATAGAGTCCCTACAAAAAGCTCAACTAAAGTCACTCTAAGACAAAGGGAAAATAATGGCGCATTTCTCTGCCTGCGTAGTGAAGAAGTATTCGAAGGCATGTGATTTCTGCATAGCTCTAATTGCGACCACATTTGCCCCTGACGTATTTTACTAGAATGATGGGGCATAAAAGAGATTGCTCCATCTCCCACTAAGAAGTACCATGTGGAGATGCGAAACAGCTCTCGTGTTCACTTGTGTTCCATTTGTTGTTTCCATGTGTATGTTCCCGTGTATGCTTCATTTGTGCGTGAAGGTGTGTATATGTTGTGTACCGCTTATGTTACCCCCCTCCCATTTCTGTGTATTACCGCCTGTGTGCCGCAAAGTGACCAACCAGAGCTACTACGAGAGTGGCGGAGAGATGGCCTGAAGGGTAGAAACGAAGCGGAGGCAGTGCTCTGCCACCTCCTAAACCCCTCCTCTTCACGCACACTCGAGGAAAGGGTCTTCACACCCATGGAGGAAAGAGTTTACACTAGTACAAACTCGTCTCTATGAGGCCGACATACCTAAACATGAGGCGCTATGCCGTGCTTGTCTTGTCTTGTCTTGTCTCCTAGGAGATCTTGGTATGCCGTGCTCGCCACAGAGCGGCAAAAATTAGGCGCCTTCTTCTTCTTCTTCTAGCCACTACCCGCATCACCTAAACATGCGTTACTTTGGAACTGTTTTAGAATGCTCGGACGAACATAGCGGCAGGGGCCGGCTGCGCATGAGAGAGGGTCGTGGGGGGAGGCAGGCATCTCTACCTAAAGGAGTACTGACACAAAAATTTTGCATGGCGAAGCAGTGCAGGAGACAAACCACATTTGATATTTCGGCATATAGATCAATCGAGAGCATGTGCGCTATAGACATCATGGGAACTACTGTGCGCGCCACAGAAGTGCTCAAGAAGGAAATATCAGAAGGGAAGTTTGCGCTTGTTTTTTGTATTTGGAAAGCCTGGTGAGTGGTCGTCTAGGCAAAAGTGCAAAATATAGGGGCTACATTTCGCATAGCACAGGAGAAATACCCACGAATTGGCAAGCCATCCCTAGGTGCCATTCATAAAGGAAATTAGAATACCGAAAAGTTGCCAGTTTGACCACATGAGAAAGCGAGGGGAATCTTTTTTATCTTTCAATAAACATTCTTTTTTATGTATTTCTTCTGTCTGCCCTTTCAACGTGTGTAGGAATAAAAATAAACTTTTAGTTGGAACATTCAACTCGCGTTCGTTGTTGATGTGTCTTTCTTCTGGCTCTACAGCAAAATTACAAAACCATCTAGCCCAATCCGTCACGTTGATATGTAGAAGACCCTTGATCTAAGCCTGGCTATTACTGCGGCAGTAAGTAACGAGCCTTTTCTACCACCTCGTTTAGTTAGACACGTGCATCCGGCTATAATAAGAGCCCATATTTCTACGAGTCACCTTAAAGAAAAATCTGCGGACACCCGAAAACAGGGACGACGATAGTACACTAACTGACACTCTCTCTCTCTCTCTGGTGTGTGATTGAGTTTGAATCTCAAACATATTTGGAAAACTACTCTGTGCCTTCTGACGTTTTCCTCTTCGAAATACAGAGCTTAGCTAACCTAACCTATAACCTAACCTCCAATAGAAGGAAACACAGGTTTTCACGCTGTTGCTATTTATATTTATTGCAGTGTCGTCAAGCATGGCTCCAAGAGCACGTGAGGCTGCCGTCAAGACTGAAGCTATATCGTTTGATGCCAAAAACCGAAAACGGAGTGGCTAACCTTGAGTATGAATAATTTACAGAAAACCGACCAAGCTTGGTGACTGAGCTGAAGGGCGCCAGTAAAGTGGGCTCGCTCTAATTACACTTCAAGAAATTTAGGACGACGTCTCCAGGCGCAGGTATCCGACACCATCTGTCTAAAATTACCTCAGCCATGTTGCAATTCTCCGCCATTTCAGAGATGATGACGATTAACTGTACAATGTGGCCCCGTCTGACTGGCTGATTGCTGCAGTGCAGCACCTGCAATGAAAGAGCTTATTTTGTTAGAGATGTCGATGTTTTTTGGGGGACCCGAAAACCTCGCGTCATTTTTTCCTGAACTGGAAAGCACGTTTCCTCGTACGCTGTCTCTCTCTCTCTCTCTGTCTGAGGCGTTGTGTTGAGACTGCAGTTACCGAATGAGACATATAAGGGAAGTATGCTCAGCCTGACCAGCGGCTTGAATACTAAATTTTTAAGCAGAGCTTCTGCCCGCTTGAAGAAGAATCCACTATCAATACATACTACTTAAGTAAACATCTCTTCACTTTTTACAGCGAAAGCAGCCTAGTGATCAGAATAAGGGTCGCGTTCGACATAGTTGTCCACGCCCGCCACCGGTATCTGTAAGCACTATTGCGCAAAATAGAAGAAAAAAAAGAAACACATAAAAAACACCAAGCATGGACACATTCAGATCCAAACCCGAGTCCTCTACGTACCAACTGAGCACTCTACCACTGAACCTGGACAGTGCTTTACAGTTCATGGCAAATTGACCTTATACAGTTTTTTATGTCGGGAAAGGAGTCGCGTTAATCTGCAAAAAAGCGTTTTAAAACGCCATTGGACCAACCAGGCTTCACACAACATGATTTGCGTTACGTGTGGGTCATAGAATGCTCCAACATCTCTGCTTTTTCTTTTTACAAAAACTTCAGGAATAATTTTTCTTAGTTGTCACCCACAGCGTGAAGAAAAATTGCAAAAAAAAATAATTGCGAGTGGGCAGCGGGTATTACTCTTCTCCAACAAATCACGAAGGATGTATTATATCTATAACTAAAAAATATGGCGATTTATGTGGTATTGGATGCCCTTAAAATGTGTATGTAGTATAGTTACTAAAAGAATGTTCATAAAAAGTTCTGAATGGCTGTTCTTTTAGTTATCGCATTGACTCTGCTGCGTGTTCTGCGCAAGCCTGGTGTTTTTTTTTCTCACAACGTGTTCGTACGCCTTCCTCACTGAATATAGTGCAACAATGCACTGCATAGATGCACAAACGCGATCGACACAAAAAATACCAAATACAGCAGTTTTTCTTGCGTCACCGTTTTTGGGCATCTAGAAGCGCATTATTGCTCTTCAGTGTCAAGCATTTTTAAATGTCGCTTTTTCACTGCTTCCCTGGCTGATCCTGACCGCAAGGCACGTTTTGACCAAGGTCAATGAGACTATTCGGCAAAGCTAGGCACTGTCCTACTCGCTACATTCGAGGGTGCGGAGATGAGGGGTATGAATTACCTTAAAAGCACGTTCTTAGAATTGCGCGCGGCTTTCTTAAGTGGGACGAAAAAAGCTCAGACTGATCCTCGGCCCACTCACAAGAGTACAGCCACGGCTATGTCTGTGTAGAGCGCGTGAACAGCCGGTTCTTGCTCTGCGGGGTGAAAATTCTGGGCAGTATCAGGCTCTGACATGGCCAGCTTGACTACTAAACCATGCGTGCTCTTATTACACCACTTGATAGCACGAAACTGCCTGAAGGTTTCGCCCCGCAGAGCAAGAACCAGCTCATCGCGTGCTCAAAACCGACGTGAGCGCGGGTATACATTCTATGAGAACCGAAGGAACGGAGGACTTTCACCAAAAAGAGCAACATGACAATAAGAGGCCCATTTCAGTTCTTCGTATCAGGAAGTCATTCATGCCCTGAACGCCTGTGAAGTGATGTATATATATTTTTTTCCAAGACGGAAGAAACCACGGCGTACGAGAAAAAAAAATGTCCCCTTCACACACACTATCTCTCTCTCTATCTCTAAATCTTTTTGCCCTTTTCAGCGTCAAATGCACATACTTAACGAAGAGCTCATTGGATGCCGCCAAAAAACCCTCCTGGCGTAGTACAACTGCCCGTGAATTTCGGCTCTCAACATTTATCCACGCAGTAAAATATAATGATTGTTAGAGTTTGACGTCCCAATACCGGCCTAAGGCTATTAGAGACGCAAGTTTCAATGACGTGGGGCTCTTTAACGTGCACCTATATTTATATAAGTACACGGGCCTGAAAAACTTTGGCCTAGACCGAAAATGCGGCCGTCATGGCCGGAGTTTCATCTTGTAACCTATGGGTGAGAAGTGGGGTACCATAACCGCAAGGTTGTGCGCTCGAACGAAGTTTGAAAACGACACAAACCTTTTGGTTGCTTGTTCCTCGAGGAAAGGAGCCAGGAACATAGCTGTGTCGTGCCGGGATAAAGAACATTGCAACAGACGGAGGCTTTGTGGCGTCGCTTCTTCGACAATATCTGTTTTCTTTTACGTGCCGAAAGCACAATGTTATTGAGGCACGCCATAGTGGAGGGTTCCGAAACTTTGACCATCTCGTTTTCTTTTTTTTTAGCTGAACAGGCATCGCGCAATATGCGGGCCTCTAGAATTTCGCCTTCATCAAAACGCGACCACCATGGCCGCTGTCATCGCTGAGACCTTCTGGACAAAAGCAGAGCACTGCGACCGCTATACCACCGTAATTGACGTAAGGCTAGCTTCAGCATCTGCTTGATACTGAAAATAAGGCTAGACGAAACCGAAAACTACGTATTTTTATCGCCGAAGCTTTCTCTGGCGATTTAGATAACAATAAAATGAACATCGTTCTAGTTCGCTTGTCTTGGTACGAGCATGAGAGACACGAAATGTTCAGTGTTCACTATTGTCTGTCCATTGCCGAGCGTTTCCTGCACGTGCAAATCTGTCTCAACAGTGACATCCTTAAAAAAACATTGATTCGCCTCTGTCGCGTTTCAAGCAAGCACTTTTACGCGCATGCCTTGAGATGAGAGCGGGCTGATTTATAAAATAAATACAGATATTACTGTGAGTGGAAGTGAAAGCTTAGTTACCCTGTTTCTTTTAGTTACTGTGTGGCGAATTACCCCCTTATAGGCCACACTAAGGAGCCCCAACCCCCAAAGAGGGCACCTGAATTCGACACCTGTCTGAGTTCAGAGGTGATACTGCAGCATTGATCTTTGGTCGTAAGGACGAGGACCACTGCCTTTTCTTCCTCCTGAAAATCGGTGAAACGACATTCTTGACTCCAGTGGAGAAAGAAGTGAGATAGATATCTGTCTGCTGTTCTTACGTAGTCGGTGCTGGCGTTCAACAACGACTACACTGAGGCGCACACGAAACTGCAAGAGCTGTCTCGCGCAGCTTAAGTAAATGTGTCTTGTAGCAAAGAAGTGGGAACTTCAATCACTGCATGCTGAATCTTGTGGAGTACCGGGCAAAAAGTAAGTTCTGCTTTGACTGCTCTTGAACAAAAGGTTTGTATGATGTATGTCGATTCTTGATGTGTTTATTGAATGTTCAAGTCACATGATTTTGTTGTTTAAGTTCACAAGCGCAGGTCTCTAACAGTGCTGCCCCCGACGTTGACAGTGCGCAGTCTGCCAAGTATTTCACTAACTGTATCCGCCCATCGAATGAATGTGCGATGGGCGGATACGATGGGCGGATGTGCAATATATGTGCCATCGAATGTGCGATGGCACATATATGAATGGTGATGTGCTTCAACTCTCAGGTTATCGAAGGCCGGCACCCGGTTTTCCACTATGATAGCCCAATGTATATTGCGGTAGTCTGATCCTAACTAAACCACACCGAACGCGAAAGCTCCAGTGCACCTGCGGCTTTTGTACCACTCCTTCACTGGGTGACTGGAAAGGTAAATGTTGCTGAGGTTGTTTGGTTTGAAGTATTGAAGAGGGGTTTGCAAAAGAGATTTTCAACGAGTGGGGTCAGGAAAGGACGCCACCCTCCCAAACAATGCAGAAAAAATATAAAAGGCAGATTATCAACAAACGTCGGCTCATTAATGCAAGATTTGCTACAGTGCGATAGTCGCAGCTGGTGGACCAGAAGGGTTCTCACCACAAGCGTGATTGAATATGTGTACCTGTGGTGCTATCAGCAGTTCTACAAAAGGTGTGAATAAGAAGTTCTATACTAGGGCATCGCGTAGCTGACTTGTTAAAGTCTTATGAGTATCCCCTCTTGAAGAGTGAGTGCTACTCAGTAGAGAGTCAAAATTGTCACCATCGTTGGCCAATAGTAAAAGTGAAACGCAATGACTTATGCCAGGGCGGCCTCTGGTGTTTTGACGTTGGGAGGAAGAACCATCGAAGTCATGGTTGTACTAGAAACAGAACTCGGATCACTGGGACTACTTTCGAAAGGCCGTGTGGCAGCCACGGCTGCCGCACGGTCTTGACCATTGATAATAGCACGCAAAGAGGGGTCGCGGCGTTGTTCAGCAGCTATGTCGGTGAAGTCGTTAATTGAAAGAACGAGGTCCTCTTGTTCATCTTCCATCGTGTCAGGGGGATCGACTGGGTAACGGGACAAGCAGTCGGTATCCTTGTGAAGTTGTCCGGATTTATAGGATACGGAAAAAGTGTACTCTTGTAAGCGCAGTGCCCAGCGACCAAGGCGCCCCTAGGGTCCTTGAGTGAGGAGAGCCAGCAAAGCACATGGTGGTCGGTAATAACTGAGAATGGTCGGCCATACAGGTACGGTCGGAATCTCACAATGGCCCAAAGGAGAGCTAAGCACTCGCGTTCTGTTATCGAATAATTTTGTTCCGAGCGCGACAACAGTCGGCTTGCGTACGCGACGACGTGGTGCATTCCTTGTTGCCGCTGCGCCAGCACTGCGCCTATGCCGTGGCCACTGGCGTCAGTACGACGCTCCGTGGCAGTAGATTGGTCGAAGTGTGCTAGGACTGGTGGATTGGTGAGAATGTCAACGAGCGACGAGAAGGCGTTTGCTTGCTGTTGGCCCCACGTGAATGCGACATCCGTTTTGAGGAGGCAGGTTAGAGGACGGGCTACTTCAGCAAACTTCTCGACAAAACGACAGAAATCGGAGCACAGTCCCAGAAAACTTCGGACGTCCTTGGCTGAGCGGGGTGTGGGGAAGTCGCGAACTGCTCGGACTTTCGCAGGGTCTGGTTGAACGCCCACAGCGTTAACAAGATGGCCGAGTACGCAGATTTGGCGTTGCCCAAAGCGGCATTTGGACGAGCTAAGTTGCAAGTTGGCACGTCGGAAAACATCAAGCACTGTGGACAGACGGGTAGGATGGTCGTCGAAAGTAGTCGAAAAAACAACAACGTCGTCAAGATAGCAGAGGCAAATGGTTCACTTCATGCCTCGAAGGAGAGAGTCCATCATGCGCTCAAAAGTCGCTTGGGCATTGCATCATCCAAAAGGCATCATCTTGAACTGATAAAGTCCATCAGGAGTCACGAAGCCCGTCTTCTCTCTGTCTTCGTCGTCCACAGCGATCTGCCAGTAGCCTGAGCGAAGGTCTATTGAGGAGACATATTTGGCACCATGCAAGCAATCGAGTGCATAATCTATGCGCGGTAGGGGATAGACATCTTTCTTGGTATTATGGTTAAGATGGCAGTAATCAACAGAGAATCTCCAGCTATTGTCCTTTTTAACAACTACAACGGGTGAGGACCAGGGACTAGATGAGGGTTCGATTATGCCCTTATCAAGCATTTTATCGACTTCTCGCTGTATAATAGCACGCTCCGGGGCTGACACACGGTAGGGCCGTCGGCGAATGGGTCGAGCGTCACCGGTGTCGATGCGATGGGTTACCACGGATGTCTGGCCCAAATTGCGGTCGCCGAAGTAAAAGATGCCTTGATAAGAAGCAAGCACACGGTAGAGAGCATAGACTTGTTAAGGGGTGAGCTTGTCAGATAGCATTGGTTTGAAAAGGTCGGAACAGGAACGTGAGGAGAGCGACGTTGATGAAAAATTGGGTGCCCAATCAGTGATTAGGGCGGAAACTTTGCGGTCGACCAGGTGTCAGATGCGCAAGTGACATGCCGCGAGGAACAACTTGCGCTGAGAAGGCAAAATTGAGGAAGGGAAATGAAGTTCGGTTGTCTTTAACGGTAACTACCGTGTTGGGGAGTGGAACATTACGTGTCATGGCCACGCAGAAATTGGGGCACTAACATAATCACCATTTCGACAGTCGAGATTTTCTACCGAACGCTGCCTATTTCGTTTGGTGTTTTTTGTGTGAATTTACGTTTTATCCGAGGATCATCGCTCTCCTGCGGGCAGCGATGGATCCAGGCCCCACCGTACGCAATCCGCACTTGGCGTCACCTTCGACGTCAACCTCAAGGAAGCGCAACAGCCGGGAGGACGACAGCACCAGTGACAGCACCGAACTGTACACGGCGAGTAGGGAAGACAGCGACGAAGATTTCATCCCTGCAGTGAAGCGTAAAGCTAAAAGAAGAATGGCCGGCGCGTCTTCGCCAGCTAGCGTCTCTACCGTGAAGGCGGCGTGCAGTTTTGAACGCCATACCATACTTTTTGTTCCTGTCGACTCTTCGACCAACCTGAAGAACATGAACAGGCAAGTGATATCAGCGCGTCTCGAAGCTATCGTGCCTAAGGAGATAAAGGATATTAGACTCAACCCTCGGAAGAATATCCTGGCCATAGACGTTGAGCACCCGGCTGCGCTACATACCCTGCGAACTGTCACTGAGCTTGGAGGCATCTATCTCAGAACTTACATTCCGCAGGATAGTGACACGACGACAGGCGTCATTTATGACATTGATGTTTCCATACCGAACGCAGACCTTCCTGTTCTGATAAAGCCAGCTACTGGGGCAACGGACATATTGCAAGTATGCCGGCTTGGCAAATGCCGTTGCATCAAGGTGACCTTCAAAGGTGATTGCATCCCATCACATGTAAAGGTTGGTCATTTTCGTCACGTTGTCCGACCATACATCCCAACACCACTACAGTGCCACAACTGTCTAAAACTGGGTCATGTTAGTGCTGTGTGCAACAACAAGCAAGCATGCCCACGTTGTGCCGGACCCCACAAAGCAGAGGCTTGCCAAGCAACTCTCCTAAAATGCAGCAACTGCAACGGCAACCATGAGACTTCGTCCAAAGACTGCCCAGTACTGAAGAAAGAGAGGAGCATTCTGAGACAAATGGTTAAAGACGGATCCTCACGAAAGGAAGCGGTAACGGTTGTTCAACGACGGCGTTCCCGTCGACGGCGGTGCTCGAAGAAAAGAAAAAGCAGTCCTGTGCCGAAGGTGCCTTCGCTAACGCCGCCACCGCCACCACCACCGCCGCCACGACCACAGAGACCTCCCCCGCCCCCACCACCAGGTGGGGTAAGTCCAGAGGTACCGGAAGACACTGTGGCGCTACAGAGAACATCCGGCTCTGACTGGCCCACTTTACCGCGGGTACACGTGTCTACGGAACCGCAATATCGACAGTCAACAACGAATATGCCCCCAGCAGGCAGTCTGTCCGCCCAAGAGGTACAAGTCTTTTCTGTACTGAGGTCGTTCATGAGTGTTATTCGCACTCTATTGGATAGTCTACAGGTCCCTGCCGCTAAATGCGCGCTGCGAATTTTGGACACACTAGAACCAGTTCTTGCCGGACTTCAGTAACAAGATGGCGCACCATAGACCGCATCAGCCTTTCCGAGAAAAAGTCAAGCGTGCTTCCATAATTCAGTGGAACGCAAGAGGTCTACAGTCAAGAATGCCTGAGTTCCGACAATTCATTTTCGAAAATAAGTTTCCCATCATCATCATTTGTGAACCGCATTTTTCAAAAATACCTCGTCTGTCGGGCTATGAATCGTTTGTTTCTTCAACGTGCATTGAGTGAAGTCAAATTGCTGTATACATCCGTAAAGAATTCACTTACGTTCTACAAAGAGTAGATTCTCACAATGGAAATCACTACGTGTGTCTATATGTTAAAAAGAAGAAGTTGTCGTTTACACTGATAGGCGCATATATAGCGCCGTCAGGTCGACTAGATCAACAAATCTTGAATGGTATATTTGCAACGACTCCAGCGCCTTGGATATTGATGGGTGACTTCAATGCCCATCATCCATTCTGGGGAAGCATCAGGACAAATCGAAAAGGCACGGACCTAGTTGATCTCGCATCAGAGCACGGGCTTCAGGTGCTGAACGACGGCAGCCCTACTTATCTCCGAGGAGTAACCTACAGCAGTTGCCTGGACTTGACATTAGTGTCGCATAGCATTGTCACGAAAGTCCAATGGTTCACAGATATTGAAACACGTGGCAGCGACCATATCCCCACGTACGTGACAGTCAGAGGTTTGGACGATTCTCCTTCCCCTGGACATTCAAGACTTATTGACTGGGAAGAGTTTCAGATATCAGTGGAGAGCAAGTGCATGCATGGACCACCGGAATCCATTGAAGAAGTGATTAGTTGTGCAATGGAGACTTCCACGAAGATATGTTCGAAAGAATCGAGACGCACGGCACTCGACGAAGAGTTGGAACAACTTAGAGCGGTCCGCCGACGTGCCGAAAGACGATACAGACGCACGAAATCTATCTCTGACCTCAGAGAATCCAGACGCATTCAGAAAAAAATCCAGCGTCGAATGCACAAACTTCATGAACAACGGTGGAAGAATTTTTGTGACTCGCTAGACCCTCGAAAGCCCTTGTCTCCCGTATGGAGGACTCTTCGAGGTATTCACTCGCATCCGCAACGTCACCCCTTCGCCGCTCTGGCGCTACATCAACGTCGCTCACAGCTTGATGTTTCTGGGGAATTTTGTGCAAAGATCGCCGGTGACATCTCTATACCGATCGATCTAATGCCACAGGATGTTCCAGTCGCACGAGATCAGCAAATGGAGGTTGCGTTCACCATGGAAGAACTTCATGCGGCATTGAACACATGCAGACGCTCATCGTCTCCAGGTTCGGATGGAGTGACCTATACTGCCCTACGTCACCTAGGCCCGAAGGCACAGCGCTGTCTCCTGGACATTTTCAATAAGTCTTGGCATGATGGAATGGTGCCTGATGAGTGGAAGTGTAGTCGCCTGGTGCCTTTGCTGAAGCCCGGAAAGTCTCCATTCGATTTGGCATCATACCGGCCTATAGCACTAGCAAGCTGCGTTGGCAAGGTCATGGAGAGGATGCTGCTTACACGCATGGAATGGTACCTGGAACATTATAAGATCTATCCTGATGCTATGGCTGGTTTTCGACGAGGTCGGTCCTCAGTTGATAGCGTTATTGACTTAGTGACCTCTGTTCAGCATCAGAAAGCTCAGAAGCGGCTGTCGGTAGCTCTGTTCTTAGACGTGAAGGGTGCCTATGACAACGTGACCCACGAGGCTGTTCTCAATGCTCTTGAAGCAGCTGAACTTGGAGGTCGTGTCTTTCGATGGGTAAGAAGCTACCTCACAAAGAGATCTATGTTCATTTTAACTGAAGATGGGTCTACGAATAAGTATTTCACAAGTCGTGGGGTGCCACAAGGCGGTGTTTTGAGTCCCACACTTTTCAACCTGGTTCTCGTGGGGCTCACTGAAATGCTGCCACAGACGGCTTATGTATCTCTCTACGCTGACGATATCTGCATTTGGGCGTCCGGCGTGACACGACCTCAGGTGCGCGCAAGAATACAGAAAGCGGCAACAATGACATCGACATACCTTCGCCAGCAAGGTTTGACTATCGCCACAGAAAAATGCGCAGCGGTGGCGTTTACACGCAAACCGATGTCTTTCTACTCATTGTGCATCGATGGCAGATCAATCCCATATAAGAGCACTCATAGATTCTTAGGCGTCATCGTAGATCGTGACCTAACCTGGAGCCCGCATGTCACATACCTGAAGAAAAAGCTCATTGGCATTGAGAATGTATTCAAGTTCGTCGCCGGAAAATCATGGGGCCCATCCGTGCACTGCATGTTGCAGCTTTATACAGCCCTCTTTCTCGGAACTCTCTGGTACAGCCTTCCGGTCCTGTCCAACACGTGCAAGACTAACATCCGTGCACTGCAAAGCGTACAAGCCCAAGCACTTCGGACATGCCTTGGCCTTCCAAGATGCTCATCGACAGTGTCAACTATTGTTATTGCACAAGAACAACCGGTCACAACGCACATCATTGTCGAGACGCTGAGAGCGCACATTCAGCATTTATCGTGGCTACCATCACATCATTTAACGTGTTTGACAGCTCGGAGGCCCCATGCTTCGTACTGCGGTATCGTGACAAAACATCAGGACATACTACCGCCTGGCTTCAAACTTGCCATGCATCCAGCAACTGCGCCATGGAGTCTTCGTCAACCTGACGTGCGCTTATCAGTTCCTGGAATCTTTAAGAAGGCACGCATGTCAACGCTAGCCCTGAAGCAACTGACTTTGCGTCTGTTGGACGAAAGGTACTTCGACCGCATACATGTTTACACCGATGGCTCCACTAATTCCAACAGCTCCACAGGAGCAGTGGTTGATCCATCTGAAAATGTGTTGCTTCAGTACAAGTTTTCTCACACCACGACGTCGACAGCAGCAGAGCTCGCAGCACTTCAAGGTGCAGTAAATTATATTCTTCACCAGGAACCTAACCAATGGGCCATCTTTTGCGACTCCAGGTCAGCCTTGCAGTCACTACGGTTTGTTCTGCAGCACGGGCTACATGAACAATCAGTATATCAGATAAGGCACGACTACCACGAAGCGCTCGCGGAAGGTCACGATATTGTATTTCAGTGGTTGCCGAGTCATTGCGGAATCGTTGGCAATGACCGCGCAGATGAAGCTGCTCGATCGGCTCATGACCAAGACCAGCGCACGCCCATACCACTCTTGAGAACGGACGCTGCAAGGCTACTACAATCACTTGCTCGCCGTATATCTCTCCTACAATGGAATACGCAGGGTTTCTCCAACACGCACCTGTATTCGATCGACCCAAACTTGCAACTTCGTTTGCCATCCGGGTTCCCACAATGCGCTGAAACTTTACTGTGTCGCATGAGGTTGGGCGTGGCATTTACGAATTCGTACTCTCGTCTCCTTGGAATGGCGAGCACTTCGGCATGCAACATCTGCGCCTGCGAGGAAACGCTTGAGCACATTCTATGTCATTGCCCAGTATACCAGACCGAACGACGTATTATGGAAGCCAAGCTCTGTCAGCTGGATTCACGGCCGCTTACAGAAGAGAAGATCCTGGGACCTTGGCCGACGGCTTCCCATACGCACAAAGCCACGAAAGCCCTCTTGTACTTTTTAAGGAACACCAAACTTCACGACTGCTTGTGAGAGAACTGTGCGAGGCCGTGCTGTGTAGTTTCGAGCTGACTATTTATGCTTCTCTTTCTTACTCCTCTTCTTTTCTGTCTCTTTTCGTTCTATTATTCCACCTTTCCCCCACCCCAAGTGTAGGGTAGCCAACCGAGCCAAGCTTGGTTAACCTCCCTGCCTTTCCTCTCTATTTATCTCTCTCTCTCTCTCTCTCGACAGTCGAGCTTCTCGGGGCCGCAACACCTCACTTTTGGGATATAAGGCACAAAAGACGTAATTCTCTTAATCCATGAAATAATGGCATTTTATCGTTGGAACTAAGCTGGTTTCCATGCCCACTTAAGGAAGTATTGCCGCTAGTATTGTATTGAAAAAGAAATCTCGTTTCAGTAGTATCAGTGCTACTTTTGTCAAAAGTTTCTTACTTCAGTCTATATTCAAGGGGGGAGGCGGTGTTTAGACAAAGTGTATGATAACATTTCAGCTATTATTGCACAAAAACTTTTGTGACTATGTTTTTCAATTGTGCTTATCTCACTGAATAACTCAGTTTTCATGTAGTATGAGAATTACTCTAGATCAATTGATAATGTACACGTTACTTAATAAATGTTTATAACTAGCTGAATGTAAACATTTTAATTACCTACCATTAATTTCTCTACATTCTAAGGACTGCAATAAGTGTAATTTCATATTTCTAGTTTTTCTAGAACAAAATTTAGAGGGGTGAAAACTTTCATGTGAGTGACCGAGAAAAGTCAATCTTTATTTCCCACATTACAGGAATTTACAACTTTGCAAAGTTAAATTTCGCACCCTATTCCGCTCACTTCACACTGTGTTCTTCAGCAAGAAATAAATCATGGAAACGGATGATGATGATGATATGCGGGGTTTAACGTCCCAAAACCACCATATGATTATGAGAGACGCCGTAGTGGAGGGCTCCGGAAATTTTGACCACCTGGGGTTCTTTAACGTGCACCCAAATCTGAGCAAACGGGCCTCAACATTCCCGCCTCCATCGGAAATGCAGCCGCCGCAGCCGGGATTCGAACCCGCGACCTGCGGGTCAGCAGCCGAGTACCTTAGCCACTAAACCACCGCGGCGGGGCATCATGGAAACGGAGTATGCGGACAAAAGCTGAAAAAAGCTTCTCGGGAAACCAGAAGGCTGTAAAATGGCTTAAAAAAATAAAACAGGGCAAATAGCAATAAGCATAACAGTAGTAGTAAATGATGTGATACAAAGTCCTGGTATGGCTAGTACTTATGATCTGGGGTGCATGAATATTGGCAAGGTTATGCAATATATTGGGAGAATGCACAAATGACATTTCCAAATATTTATTTTTTTCTGGCAATTGTTTCTCTCAAAAAGAAGTTTATTCCTTTAATACCCGAGCAGCATGACATTTCCTCTAGTTCGGCAAGAAGGACATAGTTTGCCACATTCTGGTTGGTTTTCTACATGTGAAGATAGCAAAACGGCTGCAATATCATCACCAAGGGCCCAAAAACCTCCTATGCTGCGTTGACGCGCGCGCGTGCATGCTGGGCACAGCGATGCTACGTTAGGAAAACACGAGTAACTATAGTCTGACGCCAGGCGCGACCAGTGTTCATCGGCGTGGCCCGACAGCAACAGGGGCGTAATGCGACATGCTGCACTTCATGCCGATGCGTTACCCAGGCAACACTACGCCTCCCTTTTGTCATGACGAATGGACGCCAGACGCACTGAAACACGCATGCGTCAAAGCAACTCAGCGCGGCGAGCGCCTGCGAGTATATGGCATGACCGGCGCCTGGCGTGGCAACGGCCGGGCGCTGGTCATGCCATTTACATATGGGGTTCACTTTGGTAAACACTACGCGTGTGCTGCCAAAAACCGAGCAGTGTTTTTTTAATAAACGCAGCCACAAATGTTACCTATTCCACCACTTGGGACCTCTCCTTGGTTCTCAGCAATGCCAAATGCTTTTGTAAAGGGAAACAACAACGTACTTAAAGCACAGACGGTATTTGTGTTCTTGAGCCAGCTTTGAGGTACAACGGCACAACATACGCCGCTTTAAAAGAGCGGCAACTGCTTTCCACGGACCTTTTTGGTCACAGGATCGAATTCTGGTGACGGTGGGGCACGCAAATTGATTGTAAATGAATGTAGTAACTCTAAAATTATTGCTAGAGTTAGGTTCTAGTTACGTTTTGAAGGTACTCAATATTAATTTGTAGTCCCCCAATGTCACACACCAACAAAAATATGTACTTTTCTCGCTAGAGCCTGCTTTTTTAGGGGATACATGCTACTAGCTTCTCCGCTAAAGGTATCGTTATGAGACAAAGTACGCTTACAGTGTACTGGTTGGGGTTTTCGAACATTTAGAAATCATTAGTTAGTTTACGTGTTTATTGACATGTCAATTATTATTAAAGACGATAGTCTTTCTTGGGTACCTTTGACGCAAAAAGTTTGGTCTGTCTGTCTGTAGAGTTGTGTGTTTGTCTACCCTTAACGGTACCGGGTACTCTAAATGGCACTAGCCGATACCCCAAACGACCGATCCCATCTGCAGCACCCACCAATGTTGCTCAAAATTCAGCGTTCATACTTCTATGATTGTCGATTAAAAAACTATTGTTGCGCATATCTGAGGCACTATAACAACATGTATATGATCTGCATGTGCGCCTTTTACTACACAAGGCATACATAAGTATTTCTAAAGACCGTAGCGATTATCACGCTGCGCTGACCATTCAACGCTTGCACGAAAAGGTGAGTGTTTTCAACACTTTGCTAAGACTACATGGTGGTGGCGCCTACCCGTCGCCTTGTGTTCTACCCCTTATCACCTAGGAGACGGGCGCACACACCCGTCTTGAACGCGCAACGTTTTCCAAGAAAACTGCCAGATGGCACTCATGTTTCACGTGTGACGTGACTTAATGCGCTCGTTCGCCTCCGCAGCACGCTCGAGGCATCTAACACAGCGCCTTCAGAATACCATTCACCAATTTTCTGGCGCAGAACATCAAATAAATGTTTTGTTCACTCCCTCCACGTGCAAGACTATCGTCTTTCGACTACATTTGCAGACTAACTTGCAGATACCGGGCCAATTTTTATGACAGGAACCATACAAACACTCTCTTCATGCTTTCACCATCAGCATCTCAGTGGAATTCCGTGCGAATTCAAACTCGTTACGATGCTCCGCGCCTCGTATCTTCTACGTACAAGAGAAAGCGTGTGAGGATGGCCTGCGATTGAGACACGAGCAGTCGACAAACGCTCTGGCCGTCTTTTGTGTACCGATATACCTATGACGTGGTGACGAATAGAGAAAATTTGTGTCCCAAAGGAGAATTCATAGCTTGGACATAAATTTCGAACTTTGATCAGAAGGACGTAGTTGCGAGCATTTTCTTGTCCGGTCAATTTGTGCGTGCTTTTTCCAGCACTCGGTTTGTGATGTCATTAAAGAAGGTGATAAGGTCGCTTCCGTCGGCGCTTCGGTGGTTTCATTACGCTTTGTTGTGTCACACGTTTCGTTACGTCATGTCAGGTCTCATGCTAAAGTATCAAGCTGCTGTTCTAGCCATATAACGTTCAAATGTATTCGTGAAGCTTCCTATATCTTACCCTCGTGGTGAAAGAGCGACATTTTTGCGTACATTGTGACCCAGATCACTGGCTATTCAGGATCGGTAGTTACGCGCCGTCTGTTCACTGTGGTCGCATGCAATTAGAGCAAACCTTACTGCTGTCTCTGGCACAATGGAACCAGCCTTGTGGATAGCTTGAATAACTGAATACTCAGCAGTTATTACATGTTCATAAAATACATTTCGGAACGGTGTGTGCCATTCGAATTCATGAGGTGTGAATAGTACTTCACTGCACAACCGGAGCCAAACTATGTTTTCATATTTTAAAATACAAGGGGTTTTACATGCCAAATCACAATATGATTGTGAAGAATTTCGTACTGAAGGGTTCCGGTAATTTCGACCATCAAGTGTTTTACGTGCAGTGCCATCGCACAGTAAACGGGTTTCCGGCATTTCGACTCAACTGTTGTGTGGCCACCGTAACAAGAATAGAACCCCCGACCTCGGGGTTAGTGGCCGAGCTCCGAAAAATCGTGTCCTTAGTGTGCCACGTTTAGAAAGCAAAATATAAAGGTTTTTTTTAATGTGACTAATTGATTTGCAAGTACCATTCAAATTCATGGAAGATAATCTGAATAATAAAGCAAAATTAATCATCATTTAGCAATTGCTAGGTAGCCGTTACTTGGGACGACTTGAAAAATCCAAAAATAAATTGCAAACATTATACACTACATAAATGCATAGTCGTACACTTTCTTGTCACGAAGGTACCTGATAAATCTACAACTGCCAAGAAAATTGAGATAATCAAGACATTTAGTTATTCAAGACAATGATTTAAAATTACTGGTTAAAAACTTATTCACAATGAAAATTTTTAAAAAGTTTGAAATATAGATCCGATTTTAATAGTTTTCTTAAGACTGTCGAGATAATAACAGCTGTGGCAAATCTTGAAGGATCCCATCAAATATTCCTCGAACTGGTTCGATGAGAAAAAAATTGCCCGCAGCTTCCCTCGGGGGAACACTGAGGAGGATGCGGAGCATATAATTGGTTAACGGGGTGTTAAAGTGCGACTTACTTGGGTCGATGGCTAAATTGGTTAACGTGGTTGTGAAATGGGGTGTTAAATTGCGACTTACTTGGGTCGATGGCTAAATTGGTTAACGTGGTTGTAGGAGGGGGTGTTAAATGAGTGAACACGTACACACGTATGCGAAAGGGCAGCGCTGGTCGTAGGGACGTTGATCGTTGTGTTTGTGGATTCGTTGGCATTCATTTCACGGCGACTTCGGACGTCGACGCGCCGTACAAACCAACGGACGAGCGGCAACTGAGCGAGCGAGCGCCGACCTTGAGTATATATACAGTGCGACGGCGCATGCGCTGTCAGCTGTCGAATGTTCTCGAAGGAGAAGCGCGCGTGCGGCACAGATGGCGACGGCGCGACGGCGCATGCGCTGTCAGCTGTCGAATGTTCTCGAAGGAGAAGCGCGCGCGGCACAGATGGTGGGCGACGGCGCGACGGCGCATGCGCGCGCGTCAGCTGTCGAATGTTCGAGAAGCGGTGCGGACGGCGCGGACGGCGCACTACAAGGCGCGAGTATAAGATGCTTCCGCATTTAAAAGTAGTACAAAACATTATTCGTCCTACGAGCCACTGTTCGACTCGGCTTCATCAGTTGCTGCAGTAGGGCCCAGTTGGTGACAACTCTGCGTTAAATAGTGTCGGTGTGACTTATGATCCATTTATTCTTTTTATTCATCTCTCAAGGGTAAGAAAGTAAAATAACGATGAATAAAAAACGGTTCGGATTATTTCCTTGAAGTCTTTAAAATTGGTAGCCATGATCAGCGCGAGATGAAACGTAGGAAGCAGATAATAGAAGGTAACCGCGCAATACGAATGAGGAAACTATAATTTCTTAATGAAACCAACCAGCAAGCACCGACATTGAGACTTTTTCTTTCATTTATATGTACACTAAAGCCCCATTTAGGAACTACATACGTGTGATTTAGTTCTTTATTAAGTTTGCAAATCAGAAAATTTTTGATATACAAAGAAAGTTACAAACAAATTAAACTACAGTTTCGTGAATCGAGGTGCAAAAAAAACAAAGTGTAACATACAGTTGTCACTGAATAATTGGGACAGGGCTATAATGCGAAATAAATAGATAAAGACGTACATTGTGTCCCAGGTAAATTTAGCCAGAGTTGAAAAATACGCCGACACATGCAATTGTGATGCGACTCACATCACACATGTTGCTCACCGTTGCCCGAAGTTAGTCAGACTATTTTTTGTGTTCTCAAATATTGTTTAATTAGACCTGTTAAATTAACTAACTTGTCAAAAAACAAAGAGATGAAAATTTCAATGACAAAGTTGTAAATTGGTTTGCAAAACGACTGATTAGACAGTTTTGAACTTTATATTTGTTAGGTATTAGTGTTTTTCTGGTAATTACAAACGCCTGGGGAATTCAAAAATACCACGTCACAAACTCGCTCGTGCGTCAGTGTGCACAATGATTCTAGTGCTCCCTAACGTTACGCGTACGAGCGAGCATAGCATTTGCCCCATTGTGCTGTCTCGGCAGAGCCGCAACGATGGTGGTGGCTTTCTATCGGCCACAAAATTGATAACTGCTCTGACTACATGTCGTGGTCATGAACCGGTGCGATGGAAGTGTTTCATTCGTATGCGGAACGTCAGAGAGCACTGAAATCATCGTGCGCACTGACGCGCAAGCCAGTTTGTCACGAGGTATTTAATTGTATTTCACGGACATTCGTAATTAGCAGAAAAACACTAATACCTAAAAGATATAAAGTTCAGAACTGTCTAATCGGACGTTTTGCAAACTGATCTACAACTTTCTAATTCAATTTTTTATCAATCTTTGTTCCTTCAGAATAGTCAGGTAATTAAGCAGGCCTATTTAAACGTTGTTTGAGAACACAACATAGAGTCTGACTACCTCGAGGCTACGGTGAGCAACAACATTTGGTCGCATCGTAATTACATGTACCGACATATTTTTAAACTCTGGCTCAAGTTAGCTGGGACACCCTGTATATAAAAATTCAAATGAAAAAAGCTGAAATTTATTTGCAATCAAAAAGAGTAAAAACAAATCCACAGGCACACGCGCATAAGTTAGCAAATCACATCCTCAAGAAAAAATTCAAGTGTTTAACAAAAGCACCATTATCCATGATTGAAGCCATAAATGTCCCCCCGGAGTGTGTTTTAGGGATGCGTGGCTAGAATTATTGGCGAGTGTTCATAATTTTTCGTGTGTGTGCACAGAAAGGCTGTATTTTATATGGGTGGTCAATACGTTTGGAAATAACATAGTCTGTTTATATGGGCTTTGCGGAACCAGGATTAATTCTGATAAATTGTGTGAAAATGTGGCAACAATGACAACAGTGCGTTTTTCAGGAAAGCGTAATAAAAGAGAGTGTTTATTATCTCTAACGCTGTAACTCCGAGAATATTGCTTGGTAATAAGTCTTGCCGCTTTAGTTTTAATTGATTCTTGCTGACCAATTACATATATTTGACGTAGATTCCAGAGTATGGTTATAACACTTTTCTTTATTTCATGTTATATTCATTCATCTCGACCACGTTGTGCAATGCGGTCACCTAACTGTTCAGTTTTTTCTATGCCTAAAACGAGACCCTAATCGACTCATTTAACAGCAGGACGCTTCACTGATTACAGACAACACAGTGGTCATGCGTTAAAAAATTAATTATGCAAGCAACAATGAGGTGTTGCCTTTGCAAATGACAAGTGCTTTCGATTTTTAAAAGGCCAGATGGTCACGCCACAAACACCTTATCCCCGACAAGCCCACCATCTGGAGAGTGGTCGAGGACGCAAAGAATTACTCACGATTTCATCACCGTCTTTTTGCGAGACAGAAGCGCGTGCTCGAGAAACGCTGTACTCGAGTTCCTTTCGTTGAACCAGGAATACGTGGGTTACTCTTTCTTAGTACCTTTTAATCCGGGCTGCTACGACACCACCAATCTCGCGTAAGAACAAAGCCCCTTTTACGCTTCTCTTTTTCTTATGTGTTCGTAAGCAAACGCAAGGCGACATCTGTAACTGAACACTCTGCTAACATTCAGCCACGTATGCTGCAATTAAGGCTGGGGACGCATGCAGCACTTCGCGAATCCAAGGTGGTGGCCTAGTTTTTTTATTGATTTTACTATTTTCTTGAGAGGCAGCTGTACGAACGTTATTGCTATGTTAAGGAATCAATTTGAGGGAGACACTCAAAAATAGAAGAGAGGAAATCAAACGGAAAAAAATTCGGGAGCCCTTGTAACATCGGCGAAATTGGGGCAAGCGAGCCTTAGTACGTTCAGCCTGACACCTTTGCTATATTTCTACCTGTCTTCCTTCTTAACATTCACTCTATTCTTCTTTTCTTCCTTCCTTCCTTCCATCCTTCCTTCCTACCTTTCTGTTATTCTTTCTCTCTTTTTCTTCCTTCTTTTTCTTTCTCTCTCTCTTTCTTTCTTCTTTCCGTCTTTCGCAATTTTCAGTGCTCCCTTATATGTTTTTTTCCCTCCATGCCGGGAATTATTCTTCTACTCATGGTGTTAGCGGCGCGATAGTTGCCACTGGCAACATATACAGCCACCTATGAATTGTGGCAACGCAACACGACAATACACCTCAATAAATATAGTCTAGCCATCAGAAATGGCTTGTTGCTGACAATCCAATGATCGAGATAGGAGCAGTTATTCCAAAACAGTGCCTTCCAAAAAAGCTCGTATGGCCTGAGCTCCTTGAGGGCTGACTTCGAGGGTATTCTCGGTTGCGCTTGTATACTGCACGTACGTAGCAGGCACGTGATCTTCACTGCTATTTCTTGTTACCGGATGCACGGCTTAACTCTAGACCGCAAGTACTTAACCTTCTTACATTTTACTGCACGGCAGTAGCCTTTTATTTGCACATGCGCCCCTATGTCGCCATTCTGAAAGCTGTGCTGTACATACAACGACAGCCCTTCTGCTCCCTCTAATTTCTTCAGCCCGTCTTGCACGATGAAGGCGTGTCTCGTGGAGCGCGATAACGGCTTCCTTTTTGCCTGCCATTTTCTTGACTTCATGTGGCATCTAGGATGGAGAGTACTCAAAACACTTAACAGGCTGGATAAGGGGGCATGCCCCTTTCTTTCACTTCTCATAACTGTCCGTTACAGTAGTCTGACCAGCTCCTGCTGCAGCAATGTGCCATTGCAAAGGTGTTCTGGCAAGCTTTTAACACAGGTTTCCGTGGCTTAGGTGTGTTGACGAACGTAAGACAAGACGGCGGCGATGAGCCCGTGCCGTGGTCACAGCTTTTATTCTGGACGCAGGCGCAGGTGGAGTCGTAGCTGCAGCGTCCAGCCAGACCAGGAATTAGGCCTCTCTCTCCTCGTGGCTCACGCTACAGGAGCCACATGGCTCCTCAGAAAGGTTATAGCAAATTATCGCGGGCACGTCTACGTCAGACGCCATCCCGTCGCTACAGATTTGGAGACCACGGACACACGCCCAAGCGACCGACGGTGCACAACTGCCCCCGAGCTCCGCGGCCATGTTCCAGCCAGCGCAAGCCTAGCAGCCCCAATTCGACCCACCACGGGCACCGTTCCGGACCTCTCACCTAGTGTCTTTGTTCGAGGAGTTTGCGGTGGCTTTGAATCACAACGGCATCAGGATCCAAGAGTTCATGTTTAAGCTATTGGAATACCATCTTACACATCACCTCAAACACTGTCTCACATACTTGACCTAGAGCCCTCGCCCGTACGATGACTTGCGAGATGCCGTTCTCAACTTTTGCGGCTTTAAATGTGCTTCTCCTCCCACAAGCGACACAATGGCGTCTGGTTCATTACCTTCCAGGCCGCCTTCAGCACCACAGCCAGTCCAGACCATTCCTATGCCGACAACAACTGGTTGCACATGTAATGGAGACCAACCTTCTGCGCCAATGGGCCCGTCGATCGAGAGACCCACGACCCCGAAGTTCACGTATTCTGCCTCTGATGTGCTGGTTTGGGCAATAAAGGCATTGCCACTTCTCTCCGTCGTAGATTCGACACCGGCCGCTGCCCCCTGCACCGTCGTATTCACTGCAGAGACCTGGTCGGCTGCCCTGTCTGCCCCGGGCGATTCGACGACTTCAGCCGGGCCAGCTGACCTTCCTGCAGACTCCACGCCTGTCGTGGCACCTGTGGAGGCCCGTGAAACAACTTACACTATGAACTCAGAGCCCGCTGTGACGCTGCACGCCATCAGTTTCCCCGGCACACCGGTGCCTGCTGCTCGAAACCTCGTGGACTGCCAGCACCTACTAACCTCGTCCTCAATGTATCCCACATAAGTCCAAGCCCCTGAACCTGTACAGGTGAACGTGCATGATGCTGCGACGATGACATAAAAATTCCGAGGACCGTCCGCCTAGCTCACCGCAGGTGGAGCACAGCGTGTATGACCCAACAGACGCGCAGGTAAACCATCCGCCTACCGCTTCGTATGCGTGCTCGAGAATTTCAACGCCATTGACGGCCCCTGACAACTGTAGCGCCACAAACCCGCCACTCAATCTCGCTGGACCCAACATCGGCTCTCCCTAGAACAACGTACGTGACGACTCATTGGCTTAAGCCTATGCATTACACGTCGTCAAAGACCGGAAAATCCATCTATTAGTGACCTCTTAGTCAGCTCGTAATCACGCAATTCCATGTCGCACTTCGTCGGTACTAAGCGCATGATTTTCAACTTGTCTACACCATACTCAGCAGACCACGCTGCTGCCGCAGCCGGTAATGTGCCACTGGAAGCGACAGTCCCAGCACCGTCAACACGCTGCCTGTTTGGACTGCACTCCCTGTCGACGTTACCACCAGCAACAACATGGACGTACAGCTTGACCCACTGGACTGGCCCTACTACGCGCATGCTGCATTCCATCTTTCATGCATCAGTGCTCGAATGCGCGCGACAACCAAAACGGCCCGTATGGGTTGTCAGCCCTTAACTATTTTTACCTTGTCGTTGGTACTCGTCTAGTTAACCTCCCTACCTTTCCTACATTCCTTCTCTCTCTCATTGGTACTCGCCATCGCCAAAAGGGTCCCTTCATCACGACCCTCGCCCGCTCCTACCAGCAGCGGTTCTGCGTTGCCAACCTCATCCGCTCTACCATTCCCAGTGCCACCCACCAGAGGCCCACTGATTGCCGAAAGTCCTTTTCTGTTGACGACCTGTACTGCTCACGGACCTTTTAGATTCGTGGCCCGGACACTCTTGTACCCTTTGTTCATTTTTATTGCGTAACACGCTAGGCGAGGAGCCCTTGTAGTGTAGCGCTAGTGCCGACCAGCCGGCTAGAGAAAGAGATGACAAGCACTGGTGGCTCACGGCACGCGGAGATTAGAGCGCTCGTTTGCTTCTGGCTGGCTAGACGTCATGGTCGCTCCTCTACTTCGGCACCTTGCTCCCTGTACGTCTCGTCCTTTTCTTTAACCTGCGAGGATGGTACGTCTACGTCGGAAGCCGTCCTCCCACTGCAGGTGTCAATCGGTTTGTCAGATCTGGTCGCTGCTCACGTAGTCGCTCTGCACATCTTCTTGTAGTTGTGGGATGTTTTTGTTTGTGGTTGAATAGGTGCCAACTTCTTTCCGCCGGTCAACATCATCGAGATCTCCTTCCGATTCTTGAACGGACCCTTTTATTCCGAACCTCTATTGTTTCTGTCGGTGGAACTCTTCTTCCATGTGGAGAAGGACGACAGTGCTCATGCCCGTCGGTAGTTGATGGGCATGTACTGCTAGTATTTCATCTGGCCTGCTTCAAATGGCCAGGTCATCTGATAGCAACTGATTAGTGCATCTAATAAGTATGTGTCTAATGTTTTTATTTTTTTTCTTTATGCGCCCCGTATGCATTTCGGTTCTTGTATAAATGCGCTCCGTTCTTACACTGTAAATTATTTAAATTACACACATTATGACATCTCTTGTGCATATTTGCTGACATCTTAACCAAGTATTGTATATGCTGTATATGTATCATCAAGTACATTGTGTATACTGCGATAGGTGTTCGCATGTTAGTTATTAGCATGTGATATTGGGACACCCTACGAACTCGCTCATTTTCTTCAAAGGTGTTACGTATTTTCTGCTTGTTATTTATTTACGTTGTAGTACCTGCTGCACAGACACCGTTTGCATGTATCTGTAGCATTCAACGATGTAATATTTTTTTCTAAACGCAGAAATCAAACACCACCGTACACTGCCTAACTTTATGTAAGAAAGCATAAGAGCACCTCATCGCGTGCTCTGGTGGCTGCTTGCCGCGCATTCAAGCGGAAGCCAGAGCAACCACGGTCTCTTCTCAGGTGATCTGGTTGGCGAGCAAAGTAACCAGGGATCGGTGCTACGTAATAGGTAGCATAATCATAACACCCTCCCCTTTCAAGGCGATTACACAAAAGACTGGCCTAGCACCATCTTGACAGTTGACTGACGTCTTTAGACACGGAGCATCTCTTTTTCTGTGCTAGAAAAAAATGAACAACTTCACTGTAGCTCAGTTTACAACAGTACTTCGCTATTGAGGTGAAGGCATTAGACACCTCGTGTCAAGCTGAAGGTGTCCCCGGTATCATAACCTAAATATAACGATGTACAATAATTCATTGAGGTGGTATGATTACCGTCCCCAAACCACCATATGATTATGAGAGGTGCCATAGTGGAAGACTCCGGAAATATCGACTACCTGGAGTTCTTTAATGTGCGCACAAATCTGAGCACACTGGCCTACAGCATTTTCGTGTCCAACGAAAATGCATTCACCGCAACCAGGGTTCGATCCCGCGTCCTGTGGGATAACGATGTACAGTCGACGAAAAAAGTTTACTGATCACGCAAGCGCATGAACAAAAGGCTCTTTGCGACACTTTCGCTACATCTGCGGTGATCGATAGCACCGCAGCACCCGAGCAGCATCCCTCCCTTAATTTCTAGCCTTTGTTTTTTCAGACTTGGTAGAAATAATTTTCTCTTTAGAGTGTTTAACATGACGCGCTTTCTGACATCTCCTTCTAGGTGCCTCGGCTTCGAGAGCCCTCTATTAGTATAACTTTTATGAGTCGAAATCGTTATCAAGGAGTGGTACCTAGCAAACGAAATGCCATTTGTGGCAGGCAGTGATAGCTCTGATCGCGCTAACAAAATACGAATGACAGTCATGCTGTAAAAAGCGTTTCGCACGAAAACCACGGCGAAATTCTATCGGTCAAGAAACTTTGAACGAAAATTGTCGGAAACCAATTGCCACAGGCATGAATCGTGCCAAGGTGAGCAGGGGTCAAAAAACCAATTGAAGCGCGGCAAGGTGAGAAGGGGTGAAAGAACCAAAGCCAAAAACTCAATAAAATTTCTTAAGACGTAATGTTTTTTAGGGGCAAAGCTCCTTATAGCGGCACCCGTTCGTCCCTCGTAGTCGTAGTAGTAGTAGTTGTGTCACCAGTCTTACATTTTGACTTCGAAGGTGGTGCCGGTGGGAGATTTCTTCTGTGCATTGTTGAACAATAAAAAATTCGCAGAGTGCGCAATAACTAAAAGTTGAATTCTCCTGTCTCTCATTCCCCCTTAGCATCCATTTGCATGTACATTGAGCACTATCTGACAAGAAAGGGTTGCTACGTTATACTCGTTGGGCGTAACCTCTTTGGTTTTAGAAAGGCTTAGTCAGCGTTGGGCCACAGTGCCAAGAATACAGTGAACTAGTATATACCATGAACTTGAGGTGGTTAAAGTAGATGCGAAGCGCAAGCCGTAACAAAGTGTGCCTGTGCCTCCTCTCGTTCAGTCCTTGGAATGTCCGCTGGATGGCGGTGCTTCTATATGAGGAATATATGATGAAAAGATGCGAGATGGTGGTACTTGGAGTGTTGAATAGGTGGACGAACGGACACACAGACAGATTCGTGGACGGATGCATGGATGGCTGCACGGACGGATTGACGCATGGACGGACGCAGGAGCGGATACATGGACGAACGCAGGAACGGACGCACAGATGGACGTGTGGACGCACGAAAAGACGCACGCACGGACGGGCAGATGGATGCACGGGTGGCCACAGAGGCGCACGCATGGACGGACGGAAGCAAGAATGAATGGACGGACGGAGGCTTCACCCCACTCTGCATCATTCACTTCGTAGATATGCTGCTATTTTTTTGCCATGGTCCACCATGGCTTCGCTGATGAATTTTCATCACGGATATTAAATTGTAAGTTATATATTAACAAATTGTAAAGAAAAAAAAAAACGGGAAGGAAAAGTTGCGTGGCGGGGTGCCGAGCCAGCCATCTCTCGATCCACAGCACTCGGCGCTAACCACTAAGCTACGAAGTGTACGTTGTTGAGCATGGTGACGGCGAGCCATTCATAGACAACATATTCTATTGGGTGGTTCTCAGAGCTTTGACACTTGATTGAATTCACGTCATGAGTAGCGAGATGGTGCCGAGGGCGCGCGTTGAATCAGCTCGTCGGCCCTCACGTTTTGGAGAGCAGCGCCTCCATGGAGCATGTCTCTCCTGCGCACAGGCGCTTACCAGACCCTTGATTCGGGAAGGCGCGAAAATCGCTTCACTTGCGGCTGCGGCAACGTTTGGCGAATGAAACACGGTTCTCACATGGAGATGTAATGTTTGTGACAGTTGTTCGCGCTTGTTCGTACGGAGTTTTTAGGTGGTGATTCTTTACTTCACCGAAAATAATATGGTGTTCTATTATTGTGCTGCTGTTATTGCATAAGCGAATGTACGGCTAGGTGACATTATAGTTTTGTTTCTTCACGCACTGTTGTACAAGGGCATTTAAATTTTGCATGTATACCCCCCCCCCCCCTCCCCAAAAAAAAAGTACACCAGGCCTGCGTGCCACGGGCAGTGCAGTCACAACAAAAGCTGGAAGACGCGGCTTTTTAAACCATTTTCAAACACTTTTTAGGTAACTACTAAGTGCCCTTGTTGCCTGTAAACACTGGTATATGCCCACTATGTGATATTGGACAAGAAAGCTTGTAGTAGCCTACATTTGAACACTATACATTGATTGTCAGCCTATTACTAAAAAGAACAATGAAAGAAGATCAGGTAATCGCTCAAAAGTAAAATATTAAACCAGAGACAATTAATATGTCATACTTCGTCATTTTTAAGGGAAGCGTTGTATCCACTACATACTTGCAAAAAAATTCGTGCACTTATGTTATGCTTTGGCTGACGAGAACGAGAATTATGATGCCTGAAGCTTTAGTAATGAGTCGGATCAATCGATGACTCACATGGTATGTAACACGTGTTGTTTAATGCCTCATTGTTGCATGGCTCTTCTGAAACGCAGTATTACTCATATTAGCGATATTCCTCTCCCGACATTCAGCTTGCCTAATGATAGTTCGCAACGGTGTTTCAAGCAACGCCGTCGCTCTGGGGTGGAACACTGGGCTGGCACACAAGGGACCCGGGTTCGAATCATATCGTAACCAGGGTGTTCTTATTCTTTTTTATTTTTTTTTCTATTTTGCGTGATAGTGGTTATGGATACAGGCGGTGGCACACGCAAACTACAGGGCATGTGGTCCCTGTTGTTATCTCATAATAGCTTTCGCTGTAAAAAATGTTGGCGTTTGAGGGGTCTCGGATCAATTAATTCATCTTGTCGGCATGACCCTTTCAAACCAGGCTTTCGTAAGTCAATTTATATCTCAATATTTCTCTCGCAAAGTATTTATGACCGGAATTAGATCCCGTGACCTTTGTGTATGCAGTCGACCTGGATAGCCGTTTGATCTGTATTTGAGAATAGCAGAGGATAGCCACATTAGAGGATGAGAGAGGAGGACGAGATAATCTAAGCGATTTGCTTCCAATGCACACTTGTACTAACGAAGTATTGTACTAAAAAACTGCTTCAAATAGCCCGTAGTCCAATCTTGAATTCTAGATCACCTGACCATCAAGCCACACAGACAAACTGCTTCGTGGAACAGCAGCAGCAGAGACTCCACGAATCAGGCTCCGCTAGTCGGTTTAAGCTCAGTACTTGGGCGAGCCAAAGTAACCGGCAAAATCGGACGGCAGCGGATATAGCTGGTCTCGTCTACGCGCGCACTAATACGAGCACCAACACACTAACACACTCACACACACACGCACACACGCACACACACACACACGCACACGCACACGCAACACTCGCGAAGCACCGGAGCGCATCGAGAGAAGGCGACCATAAATTATGCGCTTTAATTACTCGCCGCACTAATTGCTCTGGGCTCAGCCCGGGACTCGCACATCCTCTCTCGAGGTCCGTATTGCTGCTCTTACATTTCCCCGCATCGCCGCGCTTGTGCCCACTGAACAGTGCCGCACGATGCAGTGTCTGCTCGCTAAGCTGAGCTCATCCGATACCCAAGTCTCGCGGGGAGGGAGTAAAGAAAAGCAAATGAGAATACCACGACGGCAAGAAGATGTAGGCAGAAAGAGCGCTTGCATAAATATGCTGCGGAAGAGTGTGGTCCTTGGATGAACAAGACACAAAGAAGATTAATGAAGCGGGCGGGGGGGGGGGGGTCGAAAACAGGCAAATAAGGCGAAAGACCTCCTGCTGCCCTTTTCATCTCCTGGGCCTTGAGTCTATGGGGCATGTGAAGAAAGAAAGAAGAAAAAAGCTTGGACCGTTTCTCCGAAAGGAACCATGATAGGCGCGAAGTAGCAGCGGTGCGCACTGGTGGCATCAGGAGTTGAGCGGCACTAATGCAGGTACTGCGGTAAGCACAGTATTTGTTAGAAGCGATGGCTGGCGTAGGTCCTATTAGTCACACGTGCACATTTTAAACGCGTGCGTTAGGCGCGTGTCAAGTTTATTGCACGTGAACTGACGAGCCGGTGGTGTAGCTAGCGGCGGTCACCACAGGTGTTGCGGACGAACAGAGGAGGCGGCAGCTGCGAGCGCCGTCGTCAGTGCGTGGCCAGTGAGGGAGAGAGTGACGTTAGCGTGCACTGCGAAGGAAGCGTGACGTGAACGCCCGGCAGTGGCATGACCTACATGGCAGCACGCCAACACCTGCGGCTTGCGGCGTGTTCGTACGGAGGGACAGCGTTAAACAGGCTAGTCAAAGAGCTGCTTCGCATCTGAAAAGCAACACTTAGTTCTATTATATGATGAACACAGCTTACAAAAGCAGACCAGTGAACAGTTAGACCCCGGTTTTACCGATCAGTCTGATGAATGTATGTGTTCTGTCACGTTTAAAATGCGTATATCTGCGTGTTTATTATTTTCGTCTGGCTCTGCCGGGGATATAGTAATTATGATGATCCCGCCCATTATAAGATTGCACGCTATTTCATGCGTTTGGTTGTGGTGGATTTAGATCCCACCAACGAAAAGAATGAATTTAATATTTTTAGGTTCTTTTCATATCGGTGAGGATGATTACACTGCAGCTACACTGCATCACAAGTAATGTCCGCTATTCTTTGCTTGAATTCATTGTCTTTCGCCTTTATTAGTTGTGTATAACAGCGAGAATACGCCCGTCGGACAATTCTCTTGCTTTGACATAAATTATGATCAGCGTTGCCACTTTACCGCTGCTTCACGAGCTCTCGCATCTAGTTTAGCTAGCTTCCTGTATCAGCGTTGCCTTTCGTAAGCTTGGGCAGGTTCACGTTCACTTTTATCCATGACAGCAGGAGAATGTGTGATATGGAACATGCTTATTCTTCGTCGTCGACAGCCACAGCACAAAGTGAACATAATACTTCACAGGTATTTAGAGGGAACCTCGCTCATCAGCAGAAAGACTAATGACACAGGTGCATAATGGGCTCTTCCCTGCTTCTCGAAAGTAATGGTCGATGTATAGTGGATATCTTGCACGTGCTGTGGTGTGACGAAATCATGAGCAGAAAATGGACTAGCCTATACACCATAGGTTGCTTCTCCGTAACAACAGCTTTTGCCGGGAAGAGGGCAATGGATGTTCGCCGTTTCGCCGATACTCGAACCACCCATCCGCTACCGTATATGAAAGGCTTTCAATTAATTCTTGAGCAGCTTTATCTAGCCTTTTCCAACCATGGCACAGACCACGGCGTTGTCAAAGCAAATGCGCTGTATTTTTACCTTTTAGAGATAGCTCATGTTTCCTCACATCATGTTTGCTCATGCATCACTCACGCAGCGTCCAGTCTGGCCGAAATATGTCATGCCACAGGATATTGCGAAGCACGTACTCTACGCCTGTAGCACATCTTGCAAATACCTTGGAGAATTTTTTAGAACAACCACACTTCTTGCTGGTATCTTATAGTACGCGGGTGATTCCACGAGAGATTGACACGGGTCCAAAAGTTGATATTTTAGATTTCATTGAGTATTTTATATTTCGTGCACCTCTCACCAGGTAGCCCGAAAGTCAACTTCGTTTTTTATTAACGGCATAACTTACGAGGAAAAAAAATATCAAACTTCACCAATACGGAGGCACCAATTTCGTCACCTGTCATTTTTGAAAATTGCAGATGCTATAAAAAAACAAATATTTTTGTTTCACGGAAGATAATTTTTACCAGAAATGTATGTCTAATGAAGAATGAATTCATACAGTTTCAAGTTTGCAGACCTTAAGAAAGTAGCTTTGAAAAATTCATAATTTTGCGACAATTTAAAATAGGTTACGTATTCCCCATTTTTCTTCTCCGAAAGTAATGCAAGCAGCGTTTTCAAACTTGACACGTTTTAAGGATATAGTGTGTTCATTAGGTACATAAATTATTGTTGCCGTAGGGCAAATGTAAGTTTTTATATATTTCCTCAAAATTCTCATATTGGCAAAAGTGTACTCCACTGAAATTTGAATATTAAAAAAAACCCATCTTCGATTTTTCTCAAAATCTCGTAAATAGACAACCGAAGGTCATCATACAGTAATATAGGAAAACATGTTGCCTTATTTTGTTCTAGCGACAATATTCAGAGCTTTTTTATTCAGAGCAACAAAGTCAGAGCTTTTCGAGAATGCGCTGATAAGTTGAGAAATCTACACATCGGAACGGAAAAGCGGCAATAAGCTTCAAACGCGAGTAAACGTGACCGTATTTGGTGAAGAAAAGCTGTTTTAGCAGATAGGAGTAACTATTTTGAACACAATATTCTACAGTATCTGAATTTACTCTTATTCGTAGAGCACTGATACTTCTAATATGTGGTGCCTCTCCATTACTGACACACAGATGGAGCTTCTGTGACGGCCATGTGTTTTCAGCACGTCGGGTAAAAGAATTGAATGTTGAATGAGTTCATAAACGATTCATAACAAATTTTTATTATTTGGGACACGAAGACTGCCGCATTAGACCGAAGGACACGCTTTAGGGCAAGTTGTCATCCGTCGTCTGCTCTACAGATGAATTGCTGTGCGCCATATCTCGGAGGCAATGCTTTAGATCATATGGTTTAAAGTAAGGACAAAGATTACGGCACCCGTTATTTTATCGACAAAAACATTACGAAATTCATTTTAATGTACTATACTTCCGTTTTGCATTCGAACTGCGGATACTTGCGCACGCTGGTTTACGTCTGCTCTCATTAAAGGTGAGAGACATAGGAACATAAAACAGATAGATCACTTTCGTGCTGCTGGTTTCACGCATAGTTGCATTGCCAGTAATTTGAGCCTCGAAGAACGTGGAGATGGCTGACAACTTAAGCCGGGATAGAGTTTTTTGTTCATATTACCTCATGTTGCATAAAAAAAAATACCTTATCAAAGAAACTTCCGCAAGGTCGAAGACCTCTGCCTGTTTGCCCTCCAAAAGCTTTTGCCGAAAGCTGCGCGCCATGCACATAACAACGACCCCGTCTGCCAGAACTGCTTCAGATGCCTCAGAGATGTGCTGTCTTCGTCTAATGACTTCTCAGCTAAAACAGCTGATGAGTTTTTTGCCAGAAGAAGAAAAAGGCAGAAGTCAAGAGCGGTGCGTAAAGAGGCCTGAAGAATTGTCACATATGAGACTGAAGAAGCTGCATGCGCAAAATAGCAAAGTTCATGCAGAGCCAAGACAACTTAACAGCAATTCTACAGTAACCGTGAAATTCCACCGTAACGTGTGTAACCACCCCTTTCAACCATCAGATCTAAAATGCAGTGTGTGTGTTCAGTGGTTCAAGAACATCAATCAAGCCTAAGAAGCGTGTTCTTTGTATCAAGAGCGCATGCGTTTATTGACACTGATGCCGAGCGATATAGAGCGCCGAAAACTCCAAGCGCTTATACCAAACTTCTCAGCTTACAAGATATTGTCACGAATAAATATAGCGCCTGGTACTATATAAACTCTTTATTTATGGCAAACTTGTGCCCGTAAACTCAAAGCTAAAAATGGTCAGCCAAAAATGTCTCTTGCTCGCTGACTCCAACTTCGTCAGTCTCGTCCTCTGCCCCTTGAGTCTCGTGCCAGTCCCGTGGCGTAGCATCCTGGCGCGTGCAGGACGGCGTTCCATGGCTCGGATTTCTTGCTACTTGCTTGGCGGCTTTTACGAACGCGAATTGTGGCAGCGTCTTCTGCGATGGTCGAGCTGTGGCATTAGTCCCCCTCCTAGCACGCATCGACTCGATGCGTAGAGCCGGCTGACAGTTTCTAAACAATAGGACTTGTCCTTGTGTTAGACAACGTGAGTCAGTTCACTTGTTCAGTTCCCGTCGTAGTACGGTTTCGTATGTACTACATGTACAACTTCCGGGAGATTCCTGCGTCGTCTTGTGCATACTTGACCTTCAGGAATCACTTCGTAGTTTAATGGGCCTAGCTGACGAAGAACGCTGTAAGGGCCAAAATAGCGCCGCATAAGCTTTTCTAATAGGCCACGTGCACGTACAGGCGTCCAGACCCACACTTGGTCTCCAGGGGAGTACTGAACGTCCCTTCGTCTTAGATTGTAATGGTGTGCGTCGACCTCCTGCTGTTGAATGATGCTGTTTCGTGCTAGTTGTGCCTCTTCTGCCCTTTCTACATATTCGCTTATGTCAGGGTCCTCTTCATTCATGCTGTTGACAGGCAGCATCGCGTCTAATGTCGTTATTACTGTCCGACCATAAACAAGTTGAAATGGCGTGAAGTGGGTTGTCTCTTGTACTGCGGTATTGTATGTAATTCTAGCATACGGTAATATGGTGTCCGATGCTCGACGTCCACATACATCGCGATCATTTCAGCAAGCGTCCTGTTCAGCCTTTCAGTTAACCCGTTAGTTTGCGGATGGTATGCGGTAGCTATTCTGTGGTCAGTGTACGTTAGTTTCATGACAGACTGTACAGGCCTGGCAGTGAACGCAGTTCCTTTGTCAGTTATAAGGACTTTAGGTGCGCCATGTCGCAGCACTATCTGGGTCACAAAAAACTGAGCCACTTCATTTTCCATTCCTTTTGTGAGAGATGACGTCTCGGCATACCAGGTCATGTAGTCGGCTGCGACAACTATCCAGCGCTTCCCAAACGATGACATAGGAAATGATCCTAGCAAATTCATTCCGACCTGCTCAAACGGGACTTTCGGTGGCTCTATCGGTTTCAAAAGACCTGCTGGTTTTAGGGGTGGTACTTTGCGTCTTTGGCATTCTCGACATGATATTACGTAATGCTGTACTGAATCCATCAATTTGGGCCAGAAATATCTCCGGCGGATTCTTGCCAAAGTCCTACTAATGCCCAAGTGACCTGCCGATAGATCATCATGACGCGTTTCTAAAATTTCCGCTCGCAGTGATGATGTTATCAGCAGTAAGAACGTTTCACCGGTGTGTTGAAAGTTTCTCTTGTAGAGAACGTTGTTGCGGAGGACGTAGGAACGTAGTCCACGGACGAAAACTCGTGGTACTTCGACTTGCTGCCCCTCTAAGTACTGAATGAGCAGAAGTAATTCTGGGTCCATTCGTTGATCATGAGCCATCTCCGACGCATTCACAGCTCCAAGAAATGCGGAGTCTTGTTCATGCTCAGGAGACGAGGTCTGGACTGGTGCTCGTGACAAGCAATCCGCGTCATTGTGCTTGTGGCCAGACTTGTAGACTACGGTGATGTCATATTCTTGTAGACGCAGGCTCCATCTAGCAAGTCTTCCGGAAGGATCCTTGAGGTTCGCAAGCCAGCACAATGAATGATGGTCACTGATGGCTCGGAATGGTCTACCGTATAAATAAGGACGGAAGTTACTGAAGGCCCATATAACTGCGAGACATTCCTTTTCCGTAGCTGAATAATTATACTCAGCTTTCGACAGAGTGCGGCTTGCATAAGCCATAACTTTTTCTTCCCCGTTCTGCCATTGAACAAGAATAGCACCGAGGCCAACGTTCCTGGCGTCCGTATGAATGTCTGTTTTGGCATCTTCGTCAAAGTGAGCAAGTATGAGAGGTGACTGCAAACGCCGTCGTAACTCAGAGAAGGTGTCTTCTTTCTCTTGATGCCATATGAATGGCACACCGTCCTTAGTAAGCCGTGTCTGTGGTTCCGCAATCTTGGAGAAGTTTTCAACGAAGCGTCTATAGTAGGCATAAAGCCCCAGGAAACGTCGCATAGCTTTCTTGTCTCTTGGCATTGGGAAATTTTCAACCGCAGTGATCTTATCCGGATCTGGGCGGACACCGTGAGAACTGACAATGTGCCCGAGAAACCGAAGCTCCCGGAATCCAAAGTGGCACTTTTCGGGTTCGATCGTAAGTGCAGCCATACGAATAGCGTCCAGTACTGTTCTCAATCTCTGTACGTGCTGCTCGAACGTAGTGTAAAAAATTACTACGTCATCAAGATAGACAAGACATGACTGCCATTTGAGGCCGGAGAGCACAGTGTCTATCATCCTCTGGAAGGTAGCGGGAGCAGAACACAAACCAAATGGGAGTACTTTGATCTCGTAGAGTCCATCGGGTGTCACAAACGCCGTCTTTCCACGATCTTGTTCGTCGACTTCTATTTGCCAGTACCCGCTCTTTAGATCAAACAATGAAAAAAAGTGAGCGTTGCGCAGTTTATCCAACGTATCGTCGTCTCGTGGGAGTGGGTACACGTCTCGCTTCGTGACGAGGTTGAGTTTTCTGTAATCAACACAGAACCGCATGGTGTTGTCCTTCTTCACAAGTACTACCGGCAATTCCCATGGGCTTTTGGAGGGCTGTATGACATCGTCGTCGAGCATCTCCTGTACTTGCTTCTTTATCGCCTCTCTCTCTTTCGGAGCTACTCGGTATGGATGCTGACATACTGGTCTATCATGCCCTGCGATTACAATGCGGTGCTTTGCTACAGACGTACGTCAGACTTTCGATGAAGAGTAAAAACACAGCGAATTCCTTGATCAACTCCACAATCTGGTCTTTCTGCAGAGATGAAAGCTCTCGGTCAATATCTATTTTTTCGAGGACACTGTCCACTGTTGAGGACGTTGTAGGTACTTTTTCTATGGTGCAAACATCTGAGACTTGTACGTAGTCATGAAGTGGTGCTATGGCTGCTCCCTTCGCCACATGCTGTACCTTGTTGGTAAAGTTAGTCAATAGCACATCAGTATATCCGTTCTGCAGGTTAACTACACCTTTCGCCACGCGTATCCCCTTTGTGAGTAGCAGTTCGATATTTCCATCAGCTAGCCCGGCATATTCACGAAAAACGTCGCTTTTCACAGAAACTGTCACGCTGCTACGTGGCGGCACTGTCACACCTTCATCCACATAAGAAGAGACGAAACAAATGGTTGCTCCGCATGACACACGGCAACAGCGTTCTCTGTAGAGAAAGAAACTTGGGATTTCTGCAAGTCGATGATGGCACTGTTTGCTTGCAGGAAGTCCGTGCCAGAATTGCCTCACGGGAAAGTTCGGGGAGAACAATAAAACTGCGGACGTACACATGGCCTCTTATTCCCACTCTCGCTGAGCACAATCCTACGGTGCTTACTAAATGCCCTCTGGCAGTGCGTATCTGCGGTCCGGTCCAATGAGTGAGCACTTTCTTCAGCTTCTTTGCGAGCATGCTACTTATTACTGAGTAGTCTGCACCTGTGTCTATTAACGGTATGGTTTCTACGTCGTCGATTCTGACTAGTAGCTCGGATTTCACGTCGCCATTACTGCGCTTGTCCGTCGTTGTGTCAGTGTCGTCGTCTAATCCGGTTATCGATGGTGGGTTTACAGTTTTCCGAAAATCAGCGGCCCTGCCTCCACAGGTCACTGGTTCTAGTTTTCCCGTCGCGGGCTTCGTGAACGACGCCTCGGGAAAGTAGATGATGGGTGTGGACTCGGCGACCTATTGCGCATCGGTGCAATCGACCGCGATTCATGTCGCTGAGTGTTTGGATAGGCATAGCGCGAAGATAAATATTCTTTGATTTCGTAAGGGTGCTCACCGTTACGAGGGCAGGGTGCAATCAGTGGGAAGCCACGTAGCCCGACCCGACGGTAGTGGCATGTCCGATAAAGATGACCTGCCTCCCCACGGTGGTAGCAGAGGGGCAGCCGGTCTGCCGTGCGCCATACATCACTTTTGCGGGATCTCACTTCTGGCATCGGCAGTGGCGTACGGCGAAGAAAGGCCGGTGGCATAACGGGAGCTTGTGCAAAGCTCAGGCGTCTCATGTCTTGCCGTACGACTTGCGCGTACGCCAGCTGTGGCTGAGGTTATGGTTGCGTGTGGTGTGGCACCTGAGGCTGCGGTTGAATAATTGCTTGCCGCACTTCTTCACGTACAACGTCCGCGATTGAGGGCGTCGCTGGAGGACTTTGGGGGAGTTGCAGTTTCTGGAGCTCCTCCTTAACAATAGCCCTCACCATTTCCCGGAGGACGTCAACGTTGGTGGGGAGGGTTGTTGACTCCGCCCTGACTAAAGAGACACTGAAGTCTCTGTTGTACAGTCGCGCACGTTGTTGTAGTGTCCTTTCCAAGGTCGTTGCATCGGACCAGAACTCCGCCACAGTTCGTGGTGGATTACGCACCAGGCCTGAAAAAATTTCTTCTTTTACTCCGTGCATTATGTGCCGGAACTTCTTCTCCTCGGCCATGTTTTGGTTGGCTCGGCGGAAGAGCCGCGACATGTCTTCTATGTACACGGCCACGCTCTCGTTATTCCGTTGGTTCCTCGCCTGAAGAGCAGCCTCTGCCTTCTCCTTGCGGTCCATGTCCGGATAGGTTGCGATTAGCTCTCGTCGGAAGACGTCCCATGACAGCAAGGGCGCTTCGTGGTTCTCAAACCACGTACGTGCCAAATCTTGCAGGACGACGTAAACGTAACGAAGTTTTTGGGCTTCGTCCCAACCGTTCAAACGTGCAACGCGCTCGAAGCCTTCAAGCCAGTCCTCGGCGTCATCAAAGGTCTCACCGTGGAAGACCTCTGGTGTACGTGGCGAATCGACAATGAGGTGAGATGGAGATGGCATCGAGTGGGTGGCCATCGCAGTGACGCTTGTGCTTGAGGTCTCGACAGGTCTTGATGAGTCAATTAGGGGGCCAAACTCTGGCTGCTCACCACGTAGTCGGCGACTCGTGCGTTGGTGCACAGGTGTCAATTCAGCTGGCTCCAAGCTTCTGGAATCTGGACTTCTCTCCCTTGCCCGTGGTGGGCTTGGAATCATACCCAGCACCTCCACGAGATTGTTACGAATAAATATAGCACCTGGCACTATATAAACTCTTTATTTAGGGCGAACTTGTGCCCGTAAACTTGAAGCTAAAAATGGTCAGCCAAAAATGTCTCTTGCTCGCTGAATCCAACTTCGTCGGTCTCTTCCTCTGCCCCTCGAGTCTCGTGCCGGTCCCGTGGAGTAGCATCGTGGCGCGTGCAAGACGGCGTTCCATGACGCGGCTTTCTTGCTACTTGTGTGGCGGCTTTTACGAACGCGAATTGTGGCACGCGTCTGCTGCGATGGTCGAGCTTTGGCAATATACAGATCCCGACGCTGGCGCGCAAAACATGGGATATGGATAGCACCAAATGCGGTAAAAAGGACACGGCTGAACCTAATGCATGTCCACGCAGCTATTGCTTACTACTCCAAAAATGAGTATAGCTGCTCTCGGCAGAGTCCTAAAAAAAGATATAGTATCTGTTATCATTGACGCAAAAAAGGAGCTCGTTTCGAAAAGGTTTATGACCCGTTCGGTGCGAGAGGCTTACCATCTCTTTAGAGAAGCTAATTCGAACACGTCTATTGGGCTCTCAAAGCTTTCTTCACTGAGGTCGAAGTTGGTTCTTCTTGCACCACACCAAGAAGTGTGTCTTTGTATATACTGTGCTAATGCCACGGAGTGTGTTTCTGCCCTACAAGACGTCACCGATGGTGCCTACATGGTGGACTTCTTGAAAGAACTATGTCTTTGCAGCTCCCCTACAAGTGATTGTTTTTTAGGCCATTGTGACGATTGTGCTAAGGAGGACGCTCTGACAGCCACATGTTTAGAAATCTCTGAAGATATTGAGGTAGCCTATGCAGTATGGGAAAATGGCGATCTAGTAAAAAAAACAGCCCAGGCAAGTGCTTTTCTGCGAGAGGTAAGTCTATGTTTCGTGAAGTGGATTACCCATGATTGCATAAGATACATTCGAGAATCAGCAATACGCCAGGCGAAAGAAAACCAAGAAAAACAATCTTGCATTTTTCACTTTGATTTCACCGAAAATTGGACAGCCATTTTACCGAATGAGGTACAGTCGTATCACTGGCACAAAAGACAGGTGTCGATATTAACGTGTGTTGTCACAAGGAAGCAATATGAAGTTTTGCCGTCATCAGTGATGACACATGCCATGATGCTGCACATGCCTGTTTTGCTCTACAAATAATTCACAACTATATGAAGGAACAACTTAAGCCTGACACGCATGTTGCTTATGTTTCTGATGGTGCATGCAGTCACTTCAAAACAAGTACAAATTGTTCGAGTTATGTCAGAAAGATCATATATCAACAAAGTGAATTTTTTCGGCCACAGGACATGGCTCTTTTGACGGCGTTGGTGGCCTACTCTGAGGCGTCAACTCTTTTGACGGCGTTGGTGGCCTACTAAAGCATCAGGCTACGCTCTACAACCTCAGAGCGGCAAGCTTAGCTGTCAAAATCCCAAATGGTGGCACAAATGAGCGCGAAGCTCAAGAATGTCAAACTGTTGTGTGCAAATGCAGACGAGTTAGAAACATTCCGTCAGTTTATGAAGAGCCAGTGGAAATCGTTGCCACGTGTTCCAGGCATACGTTCTTGGCATGTTTGGCTAAGCACATCTGAGGGCACTGATCGTGGTCGTGTTTTTCTAGCGCCACGTACTGCTAAATGTGATCTGCAAAAGATGCAGCCATTTTGAGCGCATCTCTTGTTTCACGCTGTCACCACCAAAATACCAGTGAGGGTACTTCAAGCGCATATGCTTTTTCTAGCGAGACCCAAGACTTGCGTAGGAACATGCTCATGTTTGAGTTTATCTGCAAATATAGACAAATGTTTTGCAACTGAGTTACAGTGTCGAAGATTTCCTCCATTAGAGCCGTGTTATCAGGAGCATAAATGCGCCTTCATAAGTACGTATTTGTCACAGTACTAAAACAGCCTTTCTTCACCAAATGTGGTCACGTTTACTCGCGTTTGAAGCTCACTGCCGCTTTTCCGTTGCGATTTCTAGGTTTCTCAACTTATCAGCGCATTCTCGAAGAGCTCTGATTTGTACCACGAATATTGTCGCTAAAAACAGCATAATGGAACTTGTTTTTCTATATTACTGTATGATGACCTTTGGGTGTCTATTTACGAGATTTTAAGAAAAATTTAAGATGGGTTTTTCATTATTCAAATTTCAGTGGAGTACACTTTTGCCAATTCGAGATATTTGAGGGAATATATAAAAATTTACGTTTGCCCTACGGCAGCAATAGTTTATGTGCCTAATGAACACATTATATCCTTAAAACGTGTCAAGTTTGAAAACGCTGCTTGCATTACTTTCGGAGAAAAAAAAGGGAGATACGCAACTTATTTCAAACTGTCACAAAATTAGACATTTTTAAAAGATATTTTCTTAAAGTCTGCAAACTTGAAACCGTATGAATTCATTCTTCCTTAGACATACATTTTAGGTAAAAAATATCTTCTTTGAAACAAAAATATTTGTCTTTTTATAGCATCTGCAATTTTCGAAAATGACAGGTGACAAAATTGATGCTTCCGTGTTGGTGAAGTTTGATATTTTTCTTTCTCGTAAGTTATGCCGTTATTCATAAAACGAAGTTGACTTTCGGGCTACCTGGTGAGAGGTGCACGAAATATAAAATACTCAATGAAATCTAAAGTATCAACTTTTGGACACGTGTCGATCTCTCGTGGAATCACCCACGTGCAAACACAATTATGTGATTTTGCACGGTGCCGAGAACAAGACGAGTACCGCGTGCCTGTGAGCGAAGAACTGGGACTGTATAGAAGCTAATGAACATGTCTTGTGTCACTGTGCCGAATTTGAACAATACCACCAAATTTTTCCAGCGTGCCTTGTGGAGACTCCCACGGTCTTCAAGCTCATGAGTCCAGGAAGCCACATCAGCCCAGAAAGCCACATCCGCTCAGCCGCAGTTCTTGAAGACAACATCAATGGGCGACAACCTGTGAAACCCTGCATTGTGTCGGCGATGTGCTATGTTTCTCTCTTTCTTTCTTTCACGTTTTTATTCACCTCTCCCCACTGTAGGATAAGAAACTGGAGGCTGTTTACATGGTTCTCCCACCTTTCCTATAAATCGTCCATTTCTCTCTTAACAGCGACATTGTTATGGCTGGGCTTGAATTAGGAGATCCAAAACTGTCGTCACTTCCTAGCACTTGCTCTCCCCGTTCACTTCTTTATTACCTGCTTCCTTCCCAGAACACATGCGCGGGTTTCTCCGGCATGGCCAGTAATACTCCTGATGGATGAGAGAAAGAAATAAAAGAGAAAGAAATGGAGACAGGAAGAAAAATGTGTAACTAAAACAAGAGATAACTTCTTGCAGAAAAAAAAGATCTTCATGACGTGGAATTGGAATCCGCGTACCGCCGATTTCAAGGCGAACGTACGAACTCAGCTAACCAGTCAGACAGCCAGCATAGCCTTGTGCAGTATATACCAGAACATAGTGAGCTCAGTGCACGCTGCCATCTGTTGCATGTTCGGCGAAGCAACATCTTGAACTGCTATGCTAGCAGACGCTCCGCAATTCAAACGCGAAACTTCCCAACCCGAATATTGCTTCAAGCATGTCCTCCATTCCAAAGAAAGAAGATCTGACAACCAGAATTCAGGAAAACATCTAAGACTCCTCCAGCAGCTATTTTCTTTTCGGTTTGTTCACCAAATACCTCACATCCACTGTTGCCCTCTCTCCCTCCCATGTTCGGAATTAAGCAAAAGGTACGGTGCACATATAGGCTACAACTGAACAATTCAGTTCTAGCGTTGAAGAAGACAAGTCCGTTTGTCGAAACGTCAGATCGTGCCCGTGAGCCCTGTTTAGAAAGTTTTCACCGCGAGCTTTTACCTTCTCCTTCCTGCCATTACGTCTGAGAGTTGGGAGATGATGAAAGTTCTTTGGAATGGCCACGTCAGGTGACGCTTTCTTCAAGTACAACCGTTTTCGACTTTCTTGGCTGTCCTAGCCTTTTTTGGCCTAAATTTTACGGCTGCGGCCTGCTAGCATAAATGAGTTTCAGACCCGTAGTTGAACAACTTCATCGTGCACTTGACACTGCTGTGTTCAATCGTAGCGTTCTTTTTATAAACATTTCAAGCCCGTACACGACCCGTTGTGTCTTTTTTCGTCCCCGTACTCTGGCGCTGTTTTCAAGATAAGTCGTTGACTCGCCCAAGTGTATGCTCTACTAAACTTACGTAGTAACACTAATTTTAAACGCAAAGCTTATGCATTTTTTGGCCCAAATCAATGGCCTAAATTAGTAGGCCTGTCTGCATGCATACCACGAGCACTCCAATTTACGCAATCCTTATGCACGCAAGAAAAGCATCTGCAATAAATGGCGAAAATAGAGAAACAACAAAAGCTAAAGAACAATGCACAGCAAATGAAGCAGGAATGCGAGAGACAAATCGGAGCCTATTTTTCGAGTAGATACGCCGGCCAAATCCCGAGAGGCGCTAGAACCAAAACCTCCGGCGGGGCACTCTTTTGTTCGAGCATAAATAATGGCGTAGCTGGCAAACGGGGCGAGTGTGTACTTATAGTGTTCGCCAAACCGTATCTTCTTCATTGCTGCTTGGTCGAACTGTGAATAGGAGTAGGTAATGAGCTCGTCTGCCGAGGCGCCTGCGAGCTGATCGCCTGAAACAATGTTGTCTTTTGTCGGAACTCTGTGCTGCTATAAGGCGCCCCATAAGCCGGATGAGCGTCAGAGTTAACGAGGCCCCAAACAGTGATTCCATTCTTCTCTTTTGCTCATTTATTGTGGCAAAACAGCCTAGCGCGAGGAAACGTTACTCGCGCTTAGGGCATACGATGCCAGTGCTGTAGCCTGCTAAATAAAAGCTGCTCTCAACATTGTCCGGTCTTTTACCTCGCGTAATCTCTAATGTAATCTTCATGGTAGTTGGCGCATCGAACGGCCTTTTGCTCCCTTTGTATGGTGCAGCCAGAAGTGCCGCTCTTAAGCACCCGCGATGAAGGCTGACGCCTCGTAAACTCCTTTCCGTAGCCGACGCATCTATTTGAGGCAGTCCGTCACTTTCTAGCCGTGCTTTTGCTTACTAATCTTCATATGCAACGCGGTATAGACGAATAAAATGAAATTAGGGGAAAGCCTTTCCTGAATAGCTTTAGTTTTTTCAGGTTAAAGGAAGATCCTATGACGGTGGTTAATTCATGTTTTTCAGGACTTTCAAGGCAAAGTGCAGGTTTCAACGTATAACTAAAAGGAAGCTTCATCTCCCGCAGGGCGACGTGCCGGCCCTTTATCTTCGTGAAAGAACCGTACAGAGCGATTTCGTTTTAACCGTAAGTGCTTTTCTCGCTTCTAATCAGTGAAACATCGTCGCCCTTACTTACAGCATTACTTTTCACCCAATCTGCATCGAAACCCCTGCTAAAATTTCTGAGCAAATCAATCCATTAACAGCGGAGCAGCTTTAGATTGGATTTGCTCCATTCGCTGTCCGGCTCAACCTCAGCGGATATGGGCCAAGCAGCTAATAATATAGCATAGCCATGTCTGATAGTGTAGCATTACAAAGGGCGGGATACGGAAGTATGTGCAAAACAGCCCCTCGCATAGCATAGTCATGAATGGTGTAGTATAGCAAAAGAGTGCGAAAGGTAAGCGAAGATGAGGAGGATGAAATGACGAGGGCAAAGAGTAAAGCATGGTATAGCCTTGTACAGTAACGTTTAGCAAATGCATGAGGAAGGAAAAGGAAAGGGGAAATCCCAACATAAAAAACATAGAAAAATGAAATAGTAAAGCGAATAAATATGGAAAAAGAACTTCATATGTGGTGCCCTGGTGCTGGCGCTTGTTGGCCAGCTCGCTTTTGATTCCTATTGGACGGACGTAGAACTGGCTCCACTTGTTTTTGACCTGAAATCAGTGACGCGTACATGTCTTCACGAGAAAACCTCTTACTAAATTACCCAAAGCGAACCTGGTGCCAGGAAACTGAGCCAGAGAGATTGGATGGGACGCGTATGCTATTTTTTTCTGGTTGGGAGCAAAATGTTTGTGCATGGAGCTTCAAATTTTTTTGTTAAGTTCTAACCGAATCTTTACAGAGATGCAGCGGGAATTTGCCACGAAAGCAGCTTACACACAGAGTGAACGCTTTGAGTGCCCGCCTTGTTGTCTAAATAATTGCTTCCTCGTCTACAGCGGCCGAATGGAATAGCCTTTCGGTTGCATTATTACTTGTTCATGAGGTGTCACCATGAAATGATTAGTTTAACCATTTACTTCATCAGCGGAAATTACAATTACAATTCCTATTTTAATTTCAATCATTAACGTAAGCGTTGATACGCACTTCATGACCTGCAGGCAGCGGCACTGCTGTCACTCGCCTTCAAAAAAAAAAGCACCGTTGGCTCGCACCTGGGTATGGAGAAGGAGATGGCATTATGTTCGAACGTAATTTGAACAAGCAACTATGAAAAACACGTCAGTTGTCACTGACATGCGTATGAGTGCTTTTTTAGGTAAAGTGCAGTAACGAAGACTATTACAAATGCTGTACAAGGTAATTTAAAAGATTCCAGGTCACACTATTATATAATTACAAGGCAAAACATGCTGAGAATTTTCAGACACCCCTACACGTCCATATAAAACCTACCCAGAAATTAGGTGCATTTCAGCGTATATAAAAACACATATCTCTTGTGGCACTTATTTCATTAAAAATGAAGCAGACCTGCCTAAAACACGCAGCACAGTCCTTGAGTAAGCATGACTTATTTACTTATTTTATGGATGACTGCTTTTACAGCGAGAGCTGTTATGAGATCACAACACGGGTCACGCGAAGCACCGTAGTTGGCCGCTGCTGCCAGCGCGGGGGTTTGTACCCACTATCGCACGAAATAAGAAAAAAAATACAACATATTCTTATGAGACAATGTCCCACAAGAGCGGTTAGATAGGCGCGGAGAAAGGTGAGAAAGGTGTGTATTTAGGTGTAGGGCTCAGCAAACATATTTATTTTTTGGTAGTACTATTTTTTACTACTTTTTCAGATTGGCTTCATTTTTATTTTAGTTTCATTTAGGTATCCTGCAGCCCGGTTCATGGCTCATCCCCTTTGTGGGTGAGTGTCATCCATAAGGGGTCATCATCATCATCATCATCATCATCATCGTCGTCATCATCATCATCATCACACGTTCTTCATCTTGGCTTCCGCGTTGGCGCTGCGTAATTACATCTTCAAACGCTTATTTTCACGTGCACCTTCACGTAACATTTTGGTGGAAGGTGCTGGGTTACCACGCACGACAGAGTTACGCAGCAGACGCCTAGTCACTGCTTCCGACATGTCCACCGGCAGCAACGGTTCGTCAACTGCCGCGCCCAATGCATCAACGGCGCCGACCTCACCTGTTTTCCTCGGGGCCACTCCACCCTGCAATTCCGGCAACTTTTCGGGAGCGGAAGGTGAGGACGTGGATGAGTGGCTTAAAATATATGAGCTCGTCAGCGAAAACCACAAGTGGGACCCAACCTTGATGCTGGCAAACGTCATCTTTTATTTGCAAGGAACGGCCAAGGCACGGTTTAATAACAATGTGGACGCGATCACGAGCTGGGACGAATGCAAGACCAAGTTACGCGAGTTGTTTGGTAAATCTGCCGGCTGCGAGCAGGCCGCTATAAAAGAACTTGGCACACGTGTTCAGACGTCCACGGAGTCCTACCTGGCGTATATACAAGATGTGCTGACCCTTTGCCGTAAAACTGACCGAACCATGTATGAAGCAGACAAGGTAGCGTACGTGCTCAAGGGCATCGCGGACGATGCATTTAACCTCCTTGTGTGCAGATGCTGTTCCACCGTGCAAGATGTTATCTCGGAGTGCCAACGCTTTTCAGAGGCTAAAAGCCGTCGCATTGCCCTCCACTTTACGCGCCTTCCCAACACTGCTGCGACGTCAACTTGCGATGATCTTCGTATAGCGACACAGCCCAATTCACACTCCGTGTGACATCACGAGAATCGTACGACACGAAATAGAGGCCATATCACACGCACCCTTGAGAGCACTAGCACCGAGTGATCCTCAACCGACCATTTCGCTAATACAGACTGTTGTTCGCCAAAAACTAGCCAACGCGGATATTCTCACGGTCTATTCTGGGCACCATCCCGACGCTGTCAGTTCATCTACCTCCAGCCACCCACAGCATTATCGCCGCCCTGCTCCACGTAACCGTGACCCAAATGCGTGGAGGACGCCTGACGACAGGCCGATTTGCTTTCAATGTGAACGAGTGGGACACATTTCCCACCATTGCCGAAGCACGTGGACCTCACCGTATCAGGCAAACTCAAGCTTCTCCAACCTCCACTCACCAGCCCATCTCTATGGTCAGGAACTACCACGGCGTGATGGCTCAGCTAATTACGACCTGACCCCTACGACCACTGCCCAGTACAGTCGCTCACCTTCACCTCGACGTAGATTTTCCCGGTCTCCGCCGCCGCCCCGTTCCCCGTCCCCGTCCTCTGCCCGGCGGTTTTCTTCGGAAAACTAACGGCTGCAGCTCCTGGAGGTGAAGCTGCTGATACGACTTGCTCTCCAATTCCTCTGTTCCCACTGCCTACCAATCAGAACCTGATCGACGTTGAAGTGGACGGTTTATCTGTTAAAGCCTTGGTGGACACTGGCGCCCATATTTCTGGGATGAGCTTGCACATTCGTAACCGCTTAAAGAAAGTCCTTACTCCAGCTCCTTCACGCAGTGTTCATGTTGCTGATGGTGGTACGGCTTCTGTTATTGGCGTCTGTACTGCACGCCTCACTATCGCCAGCCGTCAAACTTCAGTTCTCTTCACTGTTCTCTCTCACTGCACCAATTATGTGATCCTTAGTCTTGACTTTTGTGCACTCATTCCGCCCTCATCGATTGCTCACCTGGTACTGTGCTACTTGACTTACCGTATCTGATTGATCCGGCCAGTGCACCCCAAGCTCGTATATGCTCTGCTTAGCATGTCCGTTTGTCACCGCAAATTGTGACCTGCATCACCGTAATGCCCTCACCAACTGTATCCGATGGCGTCTATGTGCTCGCGCCCATTACATTCATTCTTTTGACTCACAGTGTTACCGTACCACACATTGTTATTCAGTTACGTGCAAACCGCGCTTTGATTCCTGTGCTCAACTTTGCTCTGTGTCCACAAGTGCTCCCGCGTGGAATTTTTCTCGCCATGCTGATTCCCTCTGACGAATGCATCATCTCAGCTCTGTCTTCGAATGATTCTGGACACTGTATCTACACGCATGCTCGATCTTCGCAAGCAAGCCCGTCTGCTGACGTTAAAAAATGATCGCGTCAGACCTTTTCCCGCATGAAACTGACGCACTCCTTCACGTCCTTGAGTCATACTGGGATGTTTTTGACTTTTGTGATCGTCCGCTAGGTCAAACCACTGCTCTGAAGCACCGCATTGACACCGGCGACGCCTCCCCTGTCCATCGATGGCCATACCGCGTATCTCCAACCGAGCGTCGCATAATTCAAGCAGAAGTCGACAAAATGCTTGCCAGAGACATAATTGAGCCATCATGTAGTCCATGGGCTTCTCCTATAGTTCTTGTCAAAAAGAAGGACAACACTTGGAGCTTCTGTGTTGACTACAGACATCTGAACAAGATGACTAAAAAGCTCGTCTACCCGTTACCGTGCATAGGCGACGTCCTGGTTTGTCTTCACGGCGCTAAGTATTTTTCGTCCATAGGTCTAAGATCAGGGTACTGGCCAATTGCTGTCAACGACATGGACCACGAAAGACCGCTTTCGTCACGCCTGATGGTTTTTACCAGTTCAAGGTCATGCCCTTCGGGTTATGCAACGCTCCGGCCACCTTCGAGCGGATGATAGACTCTCTTTTGCGTTGGTTCAAATGGTCAATTTGTCTATGTTACCTTGACGACGTTATCATCTTATCTCCGACATTTGAGACTCACCTCGAACGCCTATCCTTAATACTGGTTGTTTTTCACAATGCCGGTCTCCAACTTAACTCGTCAAAGTGCCACTTCGGACGCCAGCAACTAACCATGTTAGGCCACCTTGTCGACTCCTATGGTGTACGCCTGGATACCGATAAAGAGCGAGCCGTGCGAATTTTCCCCATTCCGACCTGCATTAAGGAAGTCCGCAGCTTCCTCGGTCTGTGCTCGTACTTTCGACGTTTTGTGAACAACTATGCGGAAGTAGCCCGTCCTCTCACAAACTTACTGAGAAAAGATGTCTCATTCACTTGGGGTGCTGCGTAGGCTACGGCGTTCTCTACACTTATTGCCTTGCTAACAGAACCACCTGTTCTGGCCCATTTTGACAAGTCCCCCCCTACAGAAGTCCGCACCGATGCCAGTGGCCACGGAATCGATGCTGTTTTGGTCCAGCATCAAAGCGGCTGCGCCCGCATTATCGCCTACGCGCGCCGTCTCCTCTCGCAGGCGGAAAGGAATTACTCAATCACCGAAACAGAATGCCTTGCTCGCCTATGGGCAGTAGCGAAATTTTGGCCCTACTTACACGGTCGACATTTCACCGTCACAACCGACCACCACGCAATTTGCTGGCTCGCATCCTTGAAGGATCCCACTGGGAGCCTTGGTCGATGGGCATTAGGACTCCAAGAGTATAACTACTCGGTGTCCTACAAGTCTGGCCGCTTACACCATGACGCTGACTGCTTATATCGGAATCCAGTGGACCCACCTGAGGCGCTCAATGAAGCGCGATATGTCCTATCTCTCTCCGCTTTAAGCAATATCCGTGAGGAACAGCGCCGTGACCATGTCTTACGTAACATCATCGAAAAGCTTCATTCTGCGGCATTCGATCCGTCTACTCAACTGTTTGTGCTCAAGAATGGCACATTGTACCGTTACAACGTCCGTTCTGATGGAAACGAACTGCTCCTTGTGGTACCTTCCCACTTACGTGCGAGCGTGATCGGCCAGCTCCACAACGCTCCCACTGCCAGTCACCTTGGACTATCTCGGACGTATGACCGTGTACAGCGTCGATTTTACTGGCCCAGTATTTATCGCTCAGTCCGCAGCTACGTCGCTTCATGCGACCAGTGTAAACGCTGAAAAATACCTTCGCTGAGCCCTGCTGGGTTCCTCCAACCACTTGACGTTCCCTTTGATACGTTTTTTCGACTTGGTCTTGACCTCGAAGGCCCTTTCCCTGCATCCACTTCTGGGAATAAGTGGATAGCTGTTGCGACAGATCACACAACCCGGTACGCCAATGCACGGGCTCTACCAGCCAGCTGTGCCACGGACGTTGCCGATTTTCTCCTGCACGACGTCATACTTCATCATGGCGCACCACGCCAACTCCTTACAGACTGTGGGCGCTATTTCCTTTCCCGAGTTATCGACGACCTGCTTTGCTCCTGCGAGACGAAACATAAATTTACGACAGCCTACCACCCACAAACTAACGGCCTGACTGAGCGATTCTACTGGACTTTAACCGATATGCTCACCATGTACGTGTCGTCCGACCACCAGGACTGGGACGTTGCATTGCCTTTCGTAACGTTTGCCTATAATTCCTCACGCCACGATGCAGCTGGTTTTCACCTTTCTATCTCGTGTTTGGCCGTGATCCAACTTTACCGTTTGACACCATCTTTCCGGCAGCCGTCGACTCGACGACCGAATACGCCCAGGTGCTATCAACAGAGCTCTAAAAGCACGAGAAGTTGCCCATGAGCGACTCTTAGCATCGTAAGATCAGCAGTGGCAGCGTTACAACTCCCATAATCACCAAGTTTTCTTTACTCCGGGTTCTCTTGTTCTATTGCGGACTCCGACCAGGCGCGTTGGACTTTCTGAAAAACAGCTTTCCCGCTACTCGGGACCCTACCGCGTATTGCGCCAGGTGACAGATGTGACCTACGAGATAGCCCCGCTCGAGTCTCTTCCTCCTCCCCTTCACTAACTACAGACATTGTTCATGTATCACGCCTTAAGCTTTACCACTCGGCAACATCATAGAAAGCACCGAGACGGTGCTTCAGCGCCCGGGGGTTATGGTATGAGACAATGTCCCACAAAAGCGGTTAGATAGGCGCGGGGAAGGACGACGCGATTTGGGTGTAGGGCTCAGCACTCGTTCTCCATCTTGGCTTGCGCGTTGGCGCTGTGTAAATACATCTTGAACGCTTAGTTTCGCGTGTACCTTCACGTAACAATATATACAGAGTGAATGACGATGAGTGGGGCGGAGCGTTCATTAGTCCATGCGCACTTCCGTGCCTTCGTTCGTTATTGCTTCCGTCCGTCAGTGCATTCATCAGTCTGTCTGCTTGTCTGTCTGTCCGTCCGTGCATCCGTTCAACCGTCCGTCCATCTAGTTAAGACTCCAAGTACCCTCATCTCCCATCTTTTTATCATATATTCATCAAATAGAAGTACCGCCAGTCAGCGGACATTACAAGGACTAAACGAGAGGTGGCTACCTACCACTACTACTGCTACTACTACATTCATTGCGGACGCACGACCTAAGGCATAAGGAGCTTAGCTCCTAAAAAAAAAGACCCGCACACTTACTTTCAGTTTCATGGTCCTACGCAGTGGTGCAGTGGTCATGGGGCCCGGCTTCTGAACCGAATGTCGCCTGCTCCATCCTGGCCACGGCGGTTGCTCTTCAATGAAGGGTGTAGAAAACAGATTGAAGATGGAGCTCGGAGGCGAGGAAGAAGAAGTAGCCGGGGTCACGCTCTGCACATTTTTTTTCTGTTCTGTCAACAATAAACCGAAGACGTATCGGTTATGCGGTCTCTCTGGTCCTTCTGAAACATGGTGCCGTGACCAGGATTATCTGAAGACAGACGCAAGGACTTCAACCCCATTCGCAACAACGTGTTGAAGAATGAAGCAGCGGCGTCTGGCTCAAGGACGAACCGTCGAGAGAAGGACCACGACCGACGACTGTTGGCGACGCACATAAACAGGCAAGGGCTCTTTCAACACGTTTTAAGCATAAATAAAGAGTTCCTATCGAAGAAGCGGAAGACGCTTCGAGCAAATGTGAAGACGCTTACGAGCGAAATTGATAAGAAGGTAGAAGAAGACGCCGATCGAGCGCAACTTATGACGCTTCTGAACCAGATGAAGAGCGTGTCACAGACGCTAAGACAAGTTAACGAACAGATTGAACGTTCATTAAAGAAGACGACGCGGAGGCGGAATTTGAAAAAAAGTTTTTGCAATATGAGATGAAGATCGTCGCAGCAACGACAAAAATAGAAGAGGAATTACGCGAGTTACAAGCGACGCAATTGACTACGAGAATAGTCACAGAACAGACGAGCTCAGTGCAAGGTACTAGCCAAATCTCGGAGACGCAAGAGCTTGTTAAGTTTCCACGTCTTGAGATGATCAAGTTTGATGGGAAAAACAGCATTGCCAAGGTTTTGGCATCAGTTCAAGACATCGGTGCTTAACAGAGCGAACATGCCGAAGAATCAAAAATTTAATTACCTTCTGGCGTCTCTGAGCGGGGAGGCTGCGTCCCTCATAAAAGGTTTGCACTTTTCTGATCAAAATTACGAGCATGCAGACGCTCTTCTGAAAGAAACCTTCGGACGAGCAGATAATTTAAGAGAGACCTACATAAAAGAGCTTGCAAACTTGGAAGCAGTGAAGAGTCCTAAATATGTAGATGGGTTAAGAAACTCTTCCAAAGTTGAAAGTGAACACACGAGCATTGCAGTCATTAGGAGTGAAATGGGTAATTACGCCACAGTGATAGCTCCTGTTGTAAAATCTGCGCTACCGGTGGATATGAGGATTGAGATGAAGATGAAGGAGATACAGAAAGGTGACAACAGACCAGCAACTACGGAATTGGACTCAGCGTCAAGAGACAGGGAGGGCGCTGCGAGCGCGCAACCGATTAGGACGTGCAGCGTTTCGGCTCCATCGTTTTTCGATCGGAACCCCTGACCACCTCTTCGGACCCTCAGGAAAACCTCTCCACCGTCACCGGAATGTGATCCGGTTCATCTGGACACCCCATTTCGGCAAGTGGACCCCACCTCACAACTTTCACGGGCGACTTACATCTGGACGCTGGAGGCGGCCCCGCTCGGCCTACTGGCTATGGCGCCCCCCGGCAAATTGGGCGATCGGTCCCACACCACGACCGTCACCGTGGCGGAACCTACAGCGGATACGACCCCCACAGCATGATGTCGACTACCATCTCTACCTCGGACAGTAGGCCGGAGCTGCCCAAACATTTAGAGCACCGCGCTTGCTGCCGCGGTGGCACGACGCGAGCGAGCGAGCGAGCGACGCGGCAGTGGCGGCGTCCGCCATCGCGGCCTCCCCGACCACGGCTGTCGACGAGGCAGCCCGCTCCTCCTCCACACTTCCGCCGCCTGCGCCGCGCTCCGCGGGCCCGCAACAGGGGAGGAGGCGGCCCTCGTGGCAGCCTCGGCCTCTGCCGAAGCCGAAGGAAACGGACTTTGTTGTTGTTCTGAAAGCACGGACACAACTATCCCTCACCGCCGTTTTCCCCGAGAACGGCGCCGGCAGCGCGCTCATCGCCCACCTCGGAGCGAACGCGAACCGGCTGGTCACAGTCGTGATGGTGCAGGACCAAAACTTCATTCTGGCCTACACCCACATCCGCTTATTGCGGACAAACTAATTGGTGAACTGACAGTTCTTTCATCCGTCGGACCAGTGCCCCTGTTCGGGTATCTCCGTGCGGACACACCAGGACTCCTGCTACGGAGTGGTGACAGTGCGCAGCTCTGACTCTGAAGCCGAACTTCGCCAACGCTTCTACTGGCCGGAAGGCGAAATACTGCACATCCGGCGTTTGGGCTCCTCCAACAAGGTGCGGCTCTTTTTTGCAGGAAAGGTGAAGCCCAGGTACGTCACCTATGACGCCCTGCTGATCCCGGTGCAGCCATACAGAAAAACTGTACCAGCCTGCAACCAGTGTGGCTCAGTTGGGCATCGACCCGACGCTTGCCCTGGCCCTAAACCGGACCTCTGTGGTACCTGTGGCAACACAGTGCCACTCATAGATGGTGCTCGCGCACCTCACGAATGCACGCCGAAGTGTGCTCTATGCGCCGGACCCCACGTCACCGGGGACCGGTGCTGTAAGGAACGTTACAGGGCACCACCACCAAAACCATCCACTCTTCTACCGACGAACCAAACCTGCTCCAAGAAACGCAAACGCCGGCGAACACGGAAGCCAAGCAGGCCGACCACCGGGACTTCACCGCAGGGGGCCCAGCCTCCTGCCACCAAACCTTCTCCTCCACCCCCGCATCCTGGCGCGGGGGCTCCCGGGCCCTCCAAGCGAGGCCCCAACCCGGCCGGACCTCCCGCCGCGAGGTCCACCTCGAGCCAGGGCCCACCTGCCTCCCCTACACCGCACCCGCCATCACCCGGAATCCAGCCTGCTGCCCAAGGGGATGCCACATGGGCCGCTCGCGCCCGACAAGGATCTGAGGTGAGTGGCTCGGGCGGGGCAGCCTCCCCATCCGGAACCCCCTCGAACCCACCCAAACCTTAAACCTCTTCCGCCCCCACACGGGAACAACTCGAAATTAAACAGCTCCGGGCCCAAGTCGCCTCGTTGACCCGTGCAATGGAGGCACTCGCAAACCGCCCGCCTCCATCTAACTCGACACCTTCCGGGCAGGCGCCGGAAGCGATGGATAGTGCCCCCTCGGAACAAAGGGACGCCACGGCACTCCTCGCTCCGATTGAGGCGCGTCTAAATAGCCTCGAGGGCCAGGTGGCCTCCATAGTAACTACTATCGAGGATCGCTTGGCTGCCACCCTCCAAACCGTATTCGCCAGAATCCGGACATGATAGTGGCCCAGCTGCCCCAACTCGCTTCCAGCACCCGTCGTCCCACCCCATAACTTAAGCGGGTCAATAAACCTCACACGCCCCGGCCACTTCCCCAAAGGGCTGAGGCTGACAGGCAGCCTACCATATTGACTGCAACATCAGCAGCAAGCACCGGACCGAGCGGTGGAGCACCTCTGGATCTCTCTGCTCTCCTGGAGGCTACCCAAAATTCTAATACCCATGATGGCGGGCAACGCCTCTAGATCGCGCCGCGCCCGCGTTAATTCGGACCCTTTCACAATCCTCCAATGGAACTGCCGGGGATTTCGGGCTCGCACTAAGCGGGCTGCTCTCCGGCTCCACTTAGAAACCTATCCCCAATTACCCGCGGTAGTGGCCCTACAGGAACCGGGTGAACACGCCGCCCTTACAAACTATACCGTGTATCAAAGGGACGCGCAAACGGCACTTTGCGTGCATCGAGATTACACCGCCAGTTTGGTGGATCTCGAATGCAACCCAGCTTACTCGTATGCTATGGTGACTCTCCTCCCCTCTTAGGAAGCAGGACCCATCCATACACATTCTTAACATCTACAATTCACCCAAACTGCCCAACATAACATATGCCGACATCTTTAGCAAAGCTCACACGGTGGCAGACAAAGAACCACTAGTCATAGTAGGCGATTTCAATGCCCCCAGCCCTCTCTGGGGTTATCGTCGGGAGGAACGACGTGGTCGGAAATTGTCGGAACTCATTTCCACCATGGCCTAACCATCCTGACGGACCCCACACACCCAACCCGCATTGGAAACTCTGTTACTCGAGACACATGTCCCGATCTCACACTTACCAAAAACATCAAACACGCAGATTGGCTCAATACCGAGGAAACCCTCGGTAGTTACCACTGCCTTGTCATTACCACAATCCGGACACACCCCCTTACTCGTCCCCACCACCAAGCGAAACTTCCAGACTGGACCAAATTCCGCTTGGTATACTTCAATCCGACCCCCATAGCTCACCAAGGATACTACACTTGGTCCCAACATCTCGTAAACTCACTCCACAAAATCGAGCAGACGGTTCAACTTTCAGAGGCCACGCCGGCGGTGGACAACCACCTCCTGCATCTCTGGGAGGCTCGGCACAGCCTAGTGCGCCGATGGCGCCGACAGAAACACAACCGATAGCTCAAAATCCGCATAGCGGCTCTCACCCTAGAGGCCGACGAGTACGCGGCCCAGCTCGCCGACTCAAACTGGGTAGAGCGCTGCAACACTGCCGCCCACAGTTGTCAAGCCGCAACACCTGGCGTCTCTTTAGGGCTCTCATAGACCCTAGCCAAACACGCACAGAAACACAGAAACACCTTCAGCGCGCGCTTCACGCCTATGCGGGTGACGCGGAAAAATTGGCAAAGGCTCTCAGAGACAAATATCTCTGTAGCCAACAGGACCCCATCGGACCGGCGTATTCATATGCAGGCACGGAAAATGCCGAGTTGGATCGTTGCTTTCAGCTCCACCATCTGAAGGCGGCCCTGTCCAAAATGAAACGAGGCACAGCGCCAGGTCGGGATCGAGTGATGGTTCGGCTCCTAGCCAACCTCCCTGACTCGGCGTACTTTCACCTCCTCGACTACTTCAATCAAATCTGGGAGGGGCGTGAACCCCTACCGCTCGATTGGAAAACGGCCTTAGTAACTTTCATCCCTAAATCAGGCAAATCTGTAAACATCGACAATCTCAGACCAATTTCCCTAACCTCATGCGTAGGGAAACTTATGGAAGCCATGGTCCGGGACAGGCTCTCTGAATACTTAGAGGCCCGACACACTTTTCCAGACACTATGTACGGCTTCCGCCCACATCGCTCTGCTCAGGACATCCTCCTGCAACTCCATCGTGACATTGTCGAACCGGTCGAACATCCCAGTGACGACAAGGTAGTCCTCACCTTAGATCTCAAGGGAGCTTTCGATAACGTTACCCATGACATCATCCTTACCAACCTATCACAAACAAACTGTGGACATAATGCTTTTAGGTACGCCCACCAATTCCTCTTAGAACGGCAGACATACCTGCGTATTCAAGACAAGGAGCATGGACCGTATCCCTCGGTACGCGGGAACACCACAGGGAGCAGTCCTCTCCCCCCTTCTGTTCAATCTTGCCATGGCTCACCTTCCCTCATTGCTAAACGATGTCCCAGGCGTGCAGCACGCTCTGTACGCCGACGACATCACGCTATGGGCAACTCAGGGTTTCCTTGGTAGCATCGAGACATGCCTGCAACATGCCGCGTTGATAGTTGACAGCTACGCCCGCGGCTGCGGTCTCGAATGCTCACCCACCAAATTGGAATACGTGCATCTTCGCCCCAAACCAAACGACACGACACAAATTGAACTCACCTTGTGTAACAGGGCCATTCCGGAATGCGACGAAATCAGAGTCCTGGGACTCTTCATACACAAACACCGCAAAATTGACACCACTCTGCGCAAACTACGCACTGTGGGGGATCAGGTGGGCCGCATGATCCGCCGGGTTTCGAACAAGCGAGGAGGCCTCAAGAGCCGTGCTGCTCTGCGCCTCGCCAACGCTTTCGTGACCAGCCGGATCCTTTATTCGACACCTTACCTGCGTCTGCGTAAATGCGACGAGAATACACTAGACTGTATACTCCGCAAAATTTACAAACGTGCCCTAGACCTCCCCATCTCAACGTCGAACCAACGTCTCGCAGACCTGGGCATGACAAACAGGTACGGGGAACTTAAAGAGGCTCATCTCAAAAACCAGTACCTGCGCCTTAGTAGGTCTCAGGATGGGAACAACCTCCTACACCGCCTCCACATTTCCAACACCCACAAGGTGGAAGAGCGTACCGCGATCCCCGACGATTGGCGTGGTGCACTGATCATTCCGCCTCTGCCCCAAAACATGACAAATGGGACTCACGATGGGCGGCGTACAGCGCGGGCTACAGCCCTACAGCAACGGTACGGCTTACGCCCGGGAGTCTACTACACGGACGCATCCGGCCCCCACCACGGCGGGTGGTACACGGCCGCTGTGGTTCACCAAAACGTCCCTATTCAAGGGCTCACCTTTCGAGCATCGGACATCACACACGCGGAGGAGGTCGCCATAGCCCTCGCCGCAGCGGACCCCGCATCTCAGATAATTATTACCGATTCGCGGAGGGCGTGGCAAATTCTCACACGGGGTTGCATCAGTGATCGCGCCGCCAAAATCCTTAAGCGATGCTATTATCTAGATCGCCCAAATCCATGCACCGTCATCTGGACTTCTGCTCATACGGGGCTAGTTGGAAACGAGGCTGCAGATGCCTCGGCCCGCGCGCTTAATTACCGGGACCCGCCTCGCCCTCCATCGCCTGATGTTCCAAAACCCACTCAAGCTACCTCTTTCAGAGAAATCACCGCTATGTACAAATCGAACAGGCTCCGCTTCCCACCCCCAGCATCGGGCCTGCCCAAGAAGGACGAGCGCTGGCTCCTCCGTCTCTATACCAATACAGTATTGTGCCCGGCGATACTCAAAAACATTTCAATACGGCATTCTCTGGGGAATGCCCGCACTGTGACCGTCCGTTCGCGGATCCTTTCCATATGGTGTGGGCATGCCCCTCAATCCGGCGGTCCCGCCACTTCCTTCCCCTTCCCTCCCTACCCGAGAGAGCTGGGAGGCTGCCCTGCTCGGTTGCTCGGCCCTAGAGGACCAGCGTGCCCTAGTGGCCCGAGCGCGTGCTGCAGCAGGAGCCACAGGGGTCCCGGACTAGGGG